>CM065393.1:34400000-35095000 GCA_033060915.1 Euryodendron excelsum | reverse complement strand
TAGTTGTCCCAATTCTCCAAATTATATCAAAGAAGACTTAGCACGAAATTTAGCCACTTACATAACCTTACATAAGTGATTCACCAGTGCCTAGTCATTCAAGAAACACTGATTGTTCTGATGAAGAAGATCTGAAGAATGTTCCTGAGGAGAGGTTCGGATATGCCAGAGAAGATGCACGCCATATGTTCCAACAGATTGTCTCAAACTGAGATCGTGTTTTTGGCTCCTCTAATTCTGTAGCAAAAGCAAATTTCCATATGGGATTTCATTGTAGGGATGAATTTGGCTCACCCCACATCTATCTTTCATGCAACTCTTGCAAAATTCAGTTGAAAGAAGATGTGAATCAACAAAAAATAGTGGGTTCAGAGGAAAAAGTTTTGCCTATTAATCTGGGGAATTTTAGGAATGTGAATGGTGGAGGTGAAGGTAGTAGTAACAAAATTGTAGATGCAAAAAGTTGGTCTTTATGGGGTTTCTTGCATATGCAATGGATGAGAATTCATCATTACAATTAACCATTGGATTCCCCCTGAACAACCAATAAGCATGAAGCCTTCTCTGCCATTAACACCTCGTTATAGAGCAACAATGTTTGAATGTGACTGTTATTCAAGAAAAGATTTTAATGGTTTTGATCCATTTATTCGTGTTGAAATCCGAGGAATTGGTAGTAGTTGATGTATCAGTAATGGGAATAGCATTGGGAGAAGCAAGATACAGAGCTTGTCAATATCCAAGATTTGGCCCAGGGCAAAGAAGAAGTCCAAAGAACCTGATCAGTTTTTACAGCCGGACTCAGTTGATAAAGAAACAACATGGAATCAACTCCACAACTACATAAGGGTGTACCACAGGTGGAAGATGAAGGCATTGAAACTACTGGGAGTTGCTGAAGCTGTGAAAATTTTAAAATTAGTTATAGTGGCCAGATTTCAAGCATTGAGGTCAAGGCTTCTTTAAGAGGAATGGAATGATGAGAGTCCAATTTAGATAATAATAGAAATAAATAAGGGTAGTTGATGGAGGGAGGTAGTTAGTTTGCTAAACCGAAGATGTAACCAAATGAAGAGAAAGAAAACTGAATACAATCCTTAGAATGAATGAGTACTTTGTATCTTCTTCCTTGTTCCTGAATACAACCATTATCATAGCTCCATTTGTACTCTGTTTCTGTTCTTTCTTGTGTTCTTCTTCTAAAAGTTTGAATTATTGGATTCTCCTTCTTTCTCATCACATGATGAGGAATTTGTTGGAGGGATCAAGCAACAGACAGAAGGATCACCATTATCTGAAGCAGTGATTATTTTGGAAAACCAAAGTTTGAGAGTTGAAATGGTCCCAATTCAGGTGTCAATTCTCTTGTGACTTTAACTAGGTGGATGATTAGTAGCTAGTAAATTTCTCGGGTTTTATGTATATATATATTTTGTACACCATGCTCATATAAAATTGAACATTTATAAAAACATACAATCCATTGCACTAGTTTATAGGACACCAAGAAGTTCAATCAAACCTCACACATCTGAAGACTTACACTGCAACCACAAGTACCGAAGTACAAAGCAGACAAGGTTCCTTATTACAAGTTATCAACCAAATGCAATAATGCCCACACATCCAAGACGAACAAGCAGTTTCAAGATAATTATCCACAGCCCGTGGTCTTCAACGATTAAACCGTTTTTTCAGTTCCTCCTAAGAGACATGAAAAATGCAATCAGTTTGATGAAAAAAGTAATAAGTTATATAATTCATTTTCTAATGTATATACATGTTTATGGTTGAGTGTGACTAAAAAACCATACAGATGAATCAAGATTAATAATATGAGTAATTACACTTTTTCACTTTATGGTTGGATTGAAAATCAAATAACATCCATATGGTTAAAAAATGAACACTTAACCTCCTCATGACTTAGATAAAAGTGTAAAATGGATAGGCCGTGACAATTTTTATGAAAAGACAAAACTAGCCCTACCTTTTGAAATAATCTACAAAAATGTCCCTATATATATATATGTATGTATGTATGTATATACCGTATGTATATGTACATCACACTTGCAATTTTCTATACAAAACACAAAATTAAGAAAGGAGTATATATATATATATATGGAGAGAGAGAGAGAGAGAGAAGAACCAGAAAAAGAGGAGCAAGCAAGACAAAATCCCAAAAAATTGAAGCAGCAGAGCCATTGCCGAACCAACTCCTCCTCTAAAACTGGCCAGCCATGGCCATTAAAATCAACGCTAAACCAGCCCCTTCCATGGCCGAAAGCAGCTACTCCACAACCGGTCCACCACCTCTCTTCTATGGTCGAACCTACTGTTCTGCTAAAATTTTGGATTGTAAAATTTCAATCAATTCAATTTAATCTAGCTGACTTAATTTGACACCCAATTCACAAATTTGTCACAAGGAATGGTGGTGATGCTTGAATCAATGTAATGTGCATGCATATTTGTTGATTTAGTTTGGAAAATCTATAGTTTAATCATTACAATGTGTATAAACGATTTGAAGAGGATGAATTGCATGTGGATCTTTGGCAAATGGCACCACCGTGTTCGACATAATGGAATTTATGAATTTTTAGATTTTATTTTCTACTTTGCCAGGTTATTTTCATGGTTGTTTCAGCTACTTTTAATGGTAGAGACAATTTGGCTAACTTCTTCCTTAATGGGTTTGTTAATAAAAAAACCTAGATTGAGCTTTTGTATTTAAAATGTTTTTTGTTTGCTTGGTTCCGTAGTATAGTAGGCTAGCTTTTTGGGTGGTTTAGAGCGGAGTGGGTGGGTTACACTCTAGTCTAAATGAGTTAAGCGTACACTTTTTAAGTGGGTTACACTCTTGTCTAAATGAGTTGAGCCTACACTTTTTAAGGTAATCTGTTTTTCAATCCAACCACTAGAGGTAAAGTATAATTTTTGTTAATAATATTACTGACCTTTTGATTTATAATTGTCACCGCGTTTCTGATTTTTTCTGGAATAGACAATACTGGATCGCACCCAACGATGGTGAAGTCCTTGAGTTCAGGCATTCCTACTTCCTCAACTGTTATCTCTCTCAGAAAAATTAATAATTCAATTTTCAGTACTTCGAGTTGCGGAAAGCTACATGGTTCTCCGGAGCAAACCATCTTTCTCCCAGAGTAGGAATCGAAACCCAATTCCAGGATCTTCAGTTTAGGTAGTTGCTTAAGAGTTTCCAGTGGGTCCTTCCACAAGAAAGTGCGCCCGAGGGTAAGCTTGGTGAGAATTAGGGGCAGTTTATCATGTTGGGGCAACTCCTTTATGAAAGACTCTATACGCAGGTAATGAAGACTGTCATACCGTGACATGTTCAGTGTTCTTAGTTCCACAAATTCACGACGTGGAGTGGATTCCCCTGACCGGTACCACGGAACCAAAGAAGAAAAAGAAGTGGATTCACGAACTACATCGGGTTCCCACGAACATCAAGGTCACCAAATTTGCAGATTGCTTATGCTGTGAGGAAGTTTTACTGTAGTAGACTCTCCAAATCCCAGTCGAAGGTAACTCAAGTGGCTCAATTGTGATCACTTGCTACTCAAAGTGTAAGCCAGCCTGGTTAGTTTGGAGTAATATTTTGAACTGGTAGGGGCTTGAATGAATAAGCCCTACAAGTATAGATCATCACTTCATATGGTGGATAGAACCTACAAGTATTGGCTGCAAAAGGAAAAATCTGGGAACAATAATTTAGAAATGTCTATTTTTAGCAATTATTTGAAGAATCTGAATAGCAAGGAATGAAGCAATATTTGAATCTAAATTAGCAGGATGGGATGAAATTACAGAATCAGTCAAAAATCATGTCTTACAATGGCTTCAAGCCATGACGAGGGAGGGGTCTATCAGAACTTCAGATTTCTATTTGCATATTAATGTAATTAAACAGCTGGATTCTTCACTTTCGGTGTAAGTTTCCATTGTGACAGTTTGCTCATTTGTATTTGTATTTGTCAGTTGAACCCTTATCAACTACTGGTGTATTTGGGTGGCTGGTGTTCTGTAAAGCCTTCATGGCTTATGGATTCCACCTCCCTTTTTATTTAATATATACTCTTTGTTGTTAAAAAAAAAAAAAAAAAAAATTGGCCACTTCATTTGGAAGAGACATTCAACAATAGACGTACCTGAATACTGTGCTAAATGCGTTGGCCTTAAGGCTTAGCACACGAAGAAATCTGCCGTGCCCAAGAAAATTCCCAAGCCCTCGTAGGTTTATTTTTCCGTAAAACACATCATACTATCATAGCACGGAGCCCGGAAGTTTGATGATTCGAAGAAATGTAGTCATCAAAACTACCACCATGGGTAGCGACTCTACGTACTTTCAAAGCAGAGTTATGGGTCGTTACATCATAGTGAGTGTTAAAGAAATTAATCTCCTTGGCCACCTGAATGCAAAGGCAGTGCAAAATATCATGAATTCGGCAACTTCCAACCCTTCCATTGAAACTCCTTCCAACAACTTGGATTAGGTTTCTACCAATCAATTGATTTAGGTAATCATCCCCCACAAGTTAATTAACTCGAATGTAGAAAATTTCACGGTCCTCCGCAAAAAGGCCCAAGTGAAGAAAGCATGGTTTCAACTTTGTCTGTAAATCTTTGTAATTTGTAGCAAAGATCTCTGAATATTGGTCTTTAACTTGACCCATGCTTTCTAATACCCCTTTCCATGCATGTACAGCTCTTTGTCTCGATAACAATAGACCTGTAGTCACCACGATTACAAGCGGCACGCCACTGCATCTTTCTAATATTTGCTCACCAATATTTTTCAATTGTGAGGAATGATTGCATTCATCGTTGTTTTGTGGGGCAGGCATAATCGTTTTGAAGAATAGTTTTTTACCATTTTCTTCGTCTAAGGGTTGCAACTCGTGTACAAAACTTTGCCCACCTACTTGTACCCCTATGTCATGACCAACAATTTTGTAGCGAGAAGTGATAATTATTCTACTGCCCTTCTCGGAATTGGAAGGGATACCGTTCTTTACCAATTTAAACCAAGTGACACTACTGCACTAAATTGTTATCACTCAGTCTAAGTAACAAAATAGGGGTTCTATAAAACATATAAAAAGTCAAATTATGAATTGGAAGGGATACCGTTCTTTACCAATTTAAACCAAGTGACACTACTGCACTAAATTGTTATCACTCAGTCTAAGTAACAAAATAGGGGTTCTATAAAACATATAAAAAGTCAAATTATAATAGAAGTAGCACCTAAAAATAAAATTGCTGCCTTCTCATTGAATTTATTTTTCGATCTTCCGAGAATGATGGGTGAGGAAGAGAGAGTTTATTGAACCCAAATAATTAAAAAAATTTAAAAAATTTTTTTAATTTTTTCATTTTTCATTAGCTTTTGGTTTCTACTTTTGACTTTTTTATTAAAAATAAAAGAATCTAATAAAAAAACCATAAATTACTTGAATAGAGCGACTTATAAACTAATCCAATTGAATGAGAATCTCTTCATGTTCTTTCTGGCTAAAGGGTAGGCTAAATGGGTAAGCGTAATTTGCGTTTAGGTAAGATAACCCTTTTCCTTTCTAAAAGTTAAAAAGGTTATTCCTCCCCAGAACAATTCAAAACTTGGAATACGATTGCCCACCAAAACGCGTAAACTTGATTGATATATATTTGGACAAATCACACCAATTTCTCTTGACTTTTGATTTTTGAAATTACAAATTTTCCTTCTTGGTTGAACCTTAGTAACAAATAGAATTTGATGATATAAGCATATTAGTTTAGTGTGTTGACAATTTTACCCTTCTTACTTCATCACAGTTCATTTTTTATGGTAGTCGGAGCCCTAACCTCTATGGCAGTCAGGTAAGAGAGTAGGGGGTGGGCAGGGGTAGAACCAAGATTTTCTTTTGAGGGGTGTCAAAATAAAACACAAATTTTTTTACCTATGTTTAAATTCAAGCATTAGAAATACATTAGAATGCAAGACTGAATTTCTATATGAAAAATAAACCAACTTCTATTGAACAATAGAAAAATACGGAAAATATATACAAATTATTTTTCTAAAAACAAAAATTGGATAGACGCCACAGTCCACTATATAAAAATTTTAAAAAAATTTATTGGACTAGAGCCTTGAAAAGAGTCTTAAATTGTGGGGATACTGGTAGAATAGATATTTACTGAACTTATACATATATATTATATATACGAGGGTCCGATAAAAATTGAGAGTGTCGTAGCACCCCCAAGTCAAGCGTAGTTCCGCCCCGGGGGTGGGGGTTGGTTGTGAGAGGGGAGAGAAAAAAGGGGAGAGAGAGCCTTTGTTTTTTTTGCTAGGGAGAGAGAGAGAGTAATGGCTTGTTAGTGAGACAAGGAGAAGAGAATTAATTAGATTTAATTGGTTTTGAATCTTGAACCATTAATTTAGAGCAAAAAATAAAAGTAGTGAAGTAATTTTACCTTCTCTATTAGTCTCTATTACTTAATTAAATCGATAATACGGTATTTAGATTTTTTAAAAACTAAGAATAGCTAGGTTTCTGTATTTAAGCCAAAAATTGAGAAAAAATTTTGCCCTATATATATTCACACTAAGAGTCTGAAAGGGGAGACCAAGACCTTTCATTAAAAGGCATATTGACAAATCAGCAAAAAAAAAAAAGAGGCCATATTGACAAAGACCTAGCTCTTAGTCGCTGCAAGAGAAACAAAAGACAAAGACCTCGTAAGTCGTAATACTTTATAATAATACATGTTCGCCACTTTGGTCTGCTTCCACACAAAACCTTATCATAGCCTCATGTAGTGTCACTGCTTACACACGAGAGCTATTACATATCCCTGATTGCGTTGATTACTGTTTTAAAATCTCCTTCTGAAACTCCAACATAATCTAAATAACTTGTCAAATTTTTTTTAAAAAATACCTTGATAATTAATTAGATCTCGCTTTTCATAATTTTTAGTAAATCTTATTATTTTATAATACTTTATATTTTTTAATAAAAATTTATAGATATATTGTATAATAGTAGTGTTTTATTTTATCATAAAAGTACTCTATATATTTTATATTGCTTTTTTAAAAAGTTTTTAATATATTTTCAAACCACACACATTTAAGAATTACACTGCGACCAGAAATACCAAATTAGTCTAAAGCCCGCCATGGTCTTCATTGGAAAAATAGAGGTCCAATTAGTCTGCGAGACATGAAAATTTCAGTTAACATTAAGCACCACGAAAAAAAAAATTATGACTCATTATCTAAAAATCAGAAGATCAAACTAGATAAGAAGCCTATTAGTGAATTATTCTCTGAAAAATATAACTAACAGGGTTAATAGTGGGTAGGGATCTAACATTCCAAAATTAAGACATGGGTTTGGAACTCCCTCCTATCCGCGCCTTCAAGCCCATCCCCCTTGTTGGAGAAATTCAAGTGTTTGCAGTTTTGCATCTGTCAAAGCCACACATTTTTGGTATTAAACACGTATGTAACCAACAAAAATGTAGGTAGATGAAGCGAAACGACATACTAATATATATATTAGCAGATGAACATACAGATATAACAAACAGAACAAACATAACCCTAAATATAAACTTCTTTGATACTAATTAAAGAACCGTATATATGAAATAGGGATAAATATTACTGACCCCTTTACCTAAAATTGTCATTAGAGCATCTTCAACTCAAAACTTTTAAATTCATCTTCATTTTAGCATCTTCTTCAAATTTGAAGTTTACCAAACCTACTTTTTCACATGTTTCTTTAATCTTCTGCACCTTTATTTTTCACTATTCATTTGTCAAATTACTATTCTTTTATGTAAAAAAAAAAAAAACAACATATTGTGCTCTATTTTATTCAAAATGTAATTATTTATTATCATATTTTAATATAAATTGTAATTATTTACCACATATATAATTAAAATTGAACTATTTAATATTTTTAAACTAAATGATCTAAATTGCAAATTAAATTACATTAAAAAATTTTAAAAATAAAAAATCCATTAAAAACTAATGAAATAAATTTAACAAAAATTAAAGTGCAATAAAGAACTAACAAAAACACATTAAATGAGACTTGAGAAATTCAAAATAAAAAGGTGGAGTAGTAAGACAAAAAAAAATAATAATTTATTGATTCCATAGATTAAAATAATTTTAGTATAAATAAATAATCGGTTAAAATTTTTTTTTTTAATTTCATATATAAATAATAATTTCAAGATAAAGAAAAGCAAGTAAAATATAAATAATTTATTTATTCCACATATAAAAAAATTTCAAATTAAATAAATATTTAATAAAGTAAAAAAAATATTAATGAATTAATTGAAATTTAAATTAAATATTTATTAAAATAACATTTAAATAGTAAATAATGATATTATTTAAGCTTAAAACAATAATTAATACAAGAGTTCTACTTAATTCGTATTTTGGCCCCACATGAATAGTAAAATAAAGCGGCTTTCAAAATTTTTTAAAGGTTACAAACAAATTCCACCTTCATTTTTTTAAAATTAAGGTAAGTTGGAGAAGTAAATTTGAAACCCACCTTCAATTTCTCCACCAAATTTGGAACCCGTGGGTTGGAGATGCTTATGTTTCTGATTCTCGATGGAACTGTCATCACTGGATTGCACCCAACGATGGTGAAGTCCATTGAGTTCTGGCATTCCTCCTTCCCTCAATTAGTAACTCCTTTAGACGACATTACGATGCAATTTTCAGTAACTTCGAGTTGAGGAAAGCTACCTGCAGGTTCTCCGGAGCAAACCATCTTCGTCCCCATGCCCAATTGGAGGATCTTTAGTTTAGGCAGTTTCTTCAGAATTTCCATTGGGTCCTTTTACCAAATCAGTGCACCAAAAGGGTAAGATTGGTGAAGTTAGAAGTAACCCAAAAAAAAAAATAATTTGTTGAAAAGAGGATTTAGGAAATCTTTTTTATTTTTATTTTTGGTAGATTAATATATTATATAATATTCTAAATATCCCAAATTTTACGAGGGTGAAGGGAAATTTAAAACTTTGAATGGGCTGATACACTATATTGTTTTTTAATTATTAAAAAATTTATAAGATAGAAAATTTTTTTAAAACTTTGGATGCCGTGACCCTGCCCACCCTCCTCTGTCCCCATTGCGCATCCTGCTACTTCGGAAGGAATAGAGTAAGCAACGACCGATCAAACTCTCATGCATTGGGGCAATTTATCATGTAGGGCCAACCTCTTTATCGAGTCCTCGAGACGCAAGTTACAAACAACCTGTTTGGAATTGGCGGAGCTAAGGAAAAGAAAAGAAAAGTGCAGTGAATATAAAAGATTTTTTTTTTTTCATGTTGGGTTTTGTTAAGTCTAACATTTGACTTAAAAATTTAAATTGTTAAATGAGGAATGTCTTAATAATGCATATTAAGCTCTTCAATAATTTTGTATAGAAAAGTAAAAGAAAAGAAGTGAGAAATAGAGAGAGTGAATGTTTTTTTTCCCTCACTTTTCCCTCTCTTTCTCTCATTTTTCCTTTCATTTTCCTTCTAAGTAAAATCAAACATGAGAAGAGACAATTTTTAAAACCTGCAGGCAATAAAACCAGGCAAACCCAGGCAAACCCGTGCAGTACGTACGTAGTTTAATGGACACCAAGAAGTTCAAACCTCACACATCTAAAGACTTACACTACAACCATACGTACCAAACTACAAAGCAGACGCCTTTCCTTGTTACAAGCAATCAACCAAAGCAAAACGATAAGAGAAGAACAGATTGACGAGGAAGCAGTTTCAAGACAAGAATCAAAAGCTAGGCCGGAGGTCTTCACCGCATAAAAAGTGATTCCACCAATGAGATAGACATATTCAATCAAAAGCACCAATTAGTTTTATAATAGAAAAGAGAGAGAAAAAAATAGAAAAAAAATAGCTATAGAGTTTGTCCAAATGTCTAAAGAGAGAGGTCATATATTAAGGCTGGCTAGCTAGCTGAGGAACATGCACAATTGACGATGAACAAACAGGTGAAACAGAACAAATATAAACTTGTTTAATACTTTAAGAACCGTACAGATGCAAACAGGATAAATATTACCGACCTTTTCGTTTGGTAATCATTTCATTATGTTTCTTATCCTGTCCGGAATTGTCATTACTGGATTGCACCTAAAGATGGTGAAGTGTTTGAGTTTCGGCATTTCCCCTTCCTCAACTATTAACTCCTGTAGATGGCTTAATGATTCAATTTCCAGTACTTCCAGTTGAGGAAAGCTACCAGGTTCTCCGGAGCAAACCATCTTCGTCCCAACATATGAATTGGAGAGCAATTTGAGGTTCTTAAGTTTACGTAATTTCTTCAGAGTCTCCATCGGGTCCTCTTCCAAAGAAGTGCTCCAAAGTGTAACATGGCTGAGGTTTGGGGGCAATTTATCATGTTGGGGCAACTTCATAATCGAGTCCTCCAGCCGCAGGTTACAAAGATTCTCATAGTGCGACAAATTCAATGTTGTCAATTTCCCAGGTCCCAAAAGTCGAGTGGAATTTGACGGCAACCACAACTCCTCTAGTGTGTGGGACACGGGATGCAGCATCTGATAATACCTCAATGATTCGATCGGTCATACGATTGACTTTCAGTGTTCTCAAACTGGTAAATTTGTGCAACCAGATAGCCTCGAAAACGTGAGGACCAGGCAGCCCATACAGGGTTGGAGATTTGGTAAAAAAACTTCAATTGGACGGAACCACCTATCCAAGTTGATCACACCACAGAATGAGCGAGGACGAGACTCGCAAACTCCAGGTAAGAGAATATGCCTTAGTTGTTCCATTTTCCAAATAACATTAGGAAGGATGACTGCCCAGCATTCTCGAACATCCAAGTTCACCAAACTTTTCAGATTGCTTATGGTGTGAGGAAGTTCTAGATCTATCCAATGCTGAAATCGCCCACTGAATCCCAATTGAAGGTAACTCAAGTGGCTGAAATTGCCCACTTCATTTGGAAGAGATATTCCACGAGGGAGGATCTAGCGTATTGTGTTTAATGGAGAGGCACAAATGATGCTCGACGCTACCTCACAAATTGAAAGATAAATACAAGAGGTTGGATAGGTCAGGTCGTTGGGCCTCAGACTTAGCACACGAAGAAATCTGTCTTCCCCAAGGAAGTCGCCAAGCCTTTTTAGGTTTGTTTTTCCATTGAAACACATCATAGCACGAAGCTTGGGAGTTTGATAATTCAAGGAAACGTAGTCATCAAAATTGATACCATAGATAGCGATTCTACGTGCATTCACGGCAGAATTATGGGTGCATACATCATGACGAGTGTTTAAGAAATTAATCTCATTAGCCACCTCGATGCAAATGCTATGCAAAATATCATGAATGCGGCAACTTTCAACCCTTCCATTGAAACTCCTTCTAACAACTTGGATCAGGTTCCTACCAATCAAGTGATTTAGGTAATCAACCCCTACATCCTCAACGTCTCTCACTTCACTACCTTGTATAAACCCCTCGGCTGCCCATATATTGATTAACTCGAATGCAGAAATTTCATGGTCCTCTGGAAAAAGAGCATAGTACAGAAAGCATGGTTCCAACTTTGTAGGTAAATCTGTATAACTCAAAGCAAATATTCCTGAGTATTGGTCTTCATCATGGCCCATGCTCTCTAATACCGCTTTCCATGCTTGTGGGGTTCTTTCTCTCGATAACAATAGACCTGCTGCCTCACAATTGCAAGTGGCACGCCACCACATCTTTCTAATATATGATCACCAATATTTTTCAGTTGTGAGGAAGCACTGCTTTCATCATCATTTTGTGGGGCAGACATAATCATATTGAAGAACAGTGTTCTACTATTTTCTTCGTCCAAGGGTTGCAACTCAAGTGGAAAACTTTGCCCACCTACTTGTACCACTTGTACACCTATGTTATCACCTACAGTTTTGTACCGAGAAGTGATAATTATTCTACTACCCTTCTCAGAATTGGTAGGGATACCGTTTTTTAATGCATTCCATGGATTAATATCCCAGATATCATCAATTACTATAACGTACCTTTTTTGGCTTAAAAATTCGAATAAATTGGCCTCCAGATTTCGCTTGCACTTCTCCTCCTCCAGGCCGACTTGTCCTGCTATGTCTAGCAAAAGCTTCACTGTGTTTGGCTGCTGAGAAACATAAATCCAAGCTGAACACTGAAATTCTCGTCGAACAGAGTTATAAACTTTCCTGGCCAGAGTTGTCTTGCCCAGACCGGCCATCCCAGTAATACAGACAACACCGTGCCGTAAATCGTCATCAAGAACTTCCGCCGCCAATTCTTCAAGGTGTTTATCAAAACCAATAACATTAACTTCATCCATGTGGGGGAAAGATCGTCTTGGATCCCATGGGTGTTCTTCACCGCGGCCACTTCTTTCTTGAATTCCATAAGTTTGTCTGGCATTTTTTATCCCCTCGACCCTTCTCTTGATCCCTTCAATCTCCACAGCGAAGTCACGAGCAGTTTTGCAGTTGAGGAGGATCCATTTAGCACTCTTAAACCAACCAAGCCGCCCCCTCGTGTCGTTCCAACCGCTGGATGCTAGCTTGGGAAAGTATGTGTCGATGATGTCGTCCACATCATGAGCAAGGTCCCAAATATCTCTTATCAGCTCGGTCACTCCTCTGCTTCGCCACTGTATGCCATCAACATCTTCCAAGTAGGATCAGATATGTCTCATCTCATTTCCGATCCAAAGGATGTCTTCTTTCAAACGGGACAAGCGAGAACCTTCTTTAACTATCAAATTACCAGCAATGGCAGCAAGTTTCTGGACAACTCCTGAAAGAACCATGCTTGCCATCTCTTCGATATGTTCCGGCAATAACTAGCCGGGGAGAAGCTAATTAAGCAAGAAGAACAATCTTTAACAGACCCGAAGAAGAAGGAAAGAGATAATCAAGGGAAAGAAAATCAAGAGGCCTTAACCAGATCGAGAGCACTGGAAGTCAATCTTCACGTCAACTAGTTCTCTAGCAAGACAATAGCTGTGTATAGCGTGTGCTTTTAGACTTTCATCTTTTTCTCGCTTTTGATTTGGTACATCCACTAAATATAGGACTTACAAAGAAGTTTCCCATTTGGAATTGTGCATCTATAGCAAAAGTTGTGTCAGAATTCAATAATTGTTATAAAGCTACAGAAATATTAAGCTAACAAAATAATCACACATAGTATATTATAAAAGTCATTCTTCTGTAACTGTTTAATAATAACTAAATAATTCTTCTGAAACTATTAGGGGTAGATTTTCTTGATCACTCAAAAATTTATTTGTATCATAGAAGAAAATATAAAATATAACTTAAACTTAAATATTTTACCTACACTCTTTATTTTCTTCTGTCTTCTCTCTTCTCTCGCCTCTCTCTTCTTCTTTTCTTTTCTTTTTTCTTTTTTTCTTTTCTTTTCTCTTTCTCTCTTTTCTCTTCTTCTCTCTTTTCTTTCGACGTCCCTTTTATACATGCAACTGATGGGTTATGTTGATCACATGAATTGCGATTATCTCAGAATGATTTGAAGAAGTTACAGTTAATGTTTGCTTCACAGATCATCAAGATATAGCAATATTACCATATTAAAACATACCCGATTTGTGATCTTACTTTATGTGGATCAGAAAGATAACTAACATCTTCATAGCCAACTAACTCTGATTCTGGTCTCTTTGCATAAAACAAACCCATATCGGTTGTTCCGCGTAGATAACGGAATATGTGTTTCACCCCTTTCCAATGCCTCTGAGTTGGGGCAGAACTGTATCTTATCAATAAGTTGAAAGAAAATACTATATCAGGTCTTGTACAATTTGTAAGATACATAAGAGCACCGATTGCACTAAGATATAATACTCCAGGATCAAGCAATTCTTCACCATCTTCTTGAGGACGGCAAAGATCAATCTTTCTATATATCAAGTGATCAGATAACCATTGAAGAATTCCATGGATGAGCTTTATCAATATAACATTTTTCTGTATATGTCAATTGCTGAATAAATATGCTTAATCTGCAAGACAAGACAATAATTTGTTCTCCCAAAGTATTTACTTTCAAAGTTATTCTTTCAATAACTAGTAGTTTTTGTAATCTCTTCAAGCGTACCAATAATATTCAAAAGCATCAACATATATTGCAATAATAATAAATCCAGATTTTTATAAAATTGCATGGACAATTGTACTGTTCACATATCCGTCTTTCAATAGATATTTATTAGGATAATTGTACTATCTGCGTTCAAATTAGTTTAACCCATACAAATATCTTTCAAACTTGATAGAATTATAACCTTTGAGGTTTTAAGATATCTGCTTCAAGTATTTTTTTAAAAAAATTTTAGAATTTTCATTTGAATAGGCTGTTATATATTTATTAGATGCATATCCAGTCCATCTGAGACTAATTAATAATATAAATATAATTGCATCTTTATAGAATGAAATTTCTCATTATGTTGGGAATTTATACTAAAAGACATGCTTTGTGTAGTGACTTTAGTATTTATTAATAAATTAGTTATTCCATTTTAATGAGAATCTGTGTGAGAAATGTTTGCATTGCGTTATTTATTTAATGATTATACATGCGTGTCTCTTATTCTATATAGTAGATGATTTTGTGTGTAGAGTATAACTTACACACGGAAGATCAGATTATCGGTTCTTATGGAATATAAGTTAATCATTCACGGTCTTAGATGGAAATGGACACACCATCAGTAGGACTGTAGTACAAGGTTTTAATAGGTCTGTCTTGACTATGGGGAATGGTATAGTTCTAACTCCTTGCACTAGTACACTTTGTGTGTATTGAACAGGACCGTGTTGAGGTAATTGTTTTTATACTGACTATATAAAACAATTAATACCTCATGATTATTATGAGTGCTTATGCTCTTAATCCTAATATAATAAATAGACACGTGCATGTAGTATTTATTGTTTTGATTCACAAAAGAGTGAGATTCTTTAAGGGTCAATAAACTCAGTGAGTTGGACAATAACATTACGTGTATGGTGAATATTTATTATTGATGGAATCCACGTCCCCGTATAGGGATTGATGATACCCCCTTGAGGAAGCTTATTGTTGGCCCAAGTAGGCAACCCAAGAGGGGGGGCTGAATTGGGTTTTATAAAATTTTTAACAAGAGTTTCAACTAAAAAATCGTTTATGGATTTTAGTAACAAATAATCAAAGTATATGTATCAAGCAAATGAAGTGTACATTAGAGCAAGTATTTGCAAGCATGCATAATAAGCAAGTAAGCAAAACAGAGGCAGAAGAAATATGCACCAGATTTATAGAGGTTCGGCCAACCTTGCCTACGTCCTCTCTTCTTCGATCCTTTCGAAGGAATTCCACTATACAATACACCTTACACAGCCGCTGGTTGTGCCACGAGTGCCCAGCTCACTCTTTACAAAAGCTTCTTCCCAAGCTTTCAAAACCCAAGAGATTTTGTCCAAGCTTCTCTTAAACTTACAAGTGTTTTTCCCAAGAACACTTAAACTTACAAGGTTACAAACCCACCCAAACAAGAATGAATGAAGATTATACAAAGAGTGACTCTTCTAGTGAGTATACAAATGAATACAACTCAATGGATAACTTTAAACACTCAGCAAAAATATGTAACAGTTAGGTGCAGGTGATTTTCAGCTTTGAAGCACTTGATATGAATAGTATGATTGCTCTTTTCTTCTTCTTTGAAGTTGTATATATCTCATATATATAAGTATGGATCAATTCTAGCCGTTGGAGAAGTATGGGAGAAGATTTGGTTGTGTTTGTGCCCATACCGTCTGTCAGAAAACTAGCCGTTAGAGTCTAGGAGTCGACTCTTTTCTCAATGAGTCGACTCTTTTAGCATTTCAGCAGATTTTTCAAGTTTCTGTCCAAATGAGTCGACTCTTTTATCCCAAGAGTCGACTCTTTTCAGCAGTCTGCAGAATTGTTTGTTCTCTGTTGCAATGAGTCGACTCTTTTTGGCCAGGAGTCGACTCTTTTAAGCTTCCAGCAGAAATCCAAGGCTCTGTTCGAATGAGTCGGCTCTTCTAACTTGAGGAGTCGACCCTTTTTCCAAAAACCCATATTTTTGCAACTTTTCTTCATTCTTTTTCAAAGCTTCCAATCTCTTCAAGGATCATCTAAATAGGCTTTTTAAAGCTTGCAAACACTTCTTCAAGATTAGATGACTCCAAGAACATCTTCAATCCATTCAAGGTGAGTTTTCTTCATTTTCATCACTTGTAGAGCTCTTCCATTATCATAGCTTCATCTATTGATTCAAGTCTTCTTCAATATCTTCAAGAGAGCTTCCATGACTTAGAATCTTCATTTCTTCAATCAACATGGCTTCTCCATGAACTTCAACAACTCAAGAAAGCTTTCCAAATCTTGTGATTCCTTCCATGTCTTCAAGACATCTTCAAATCTTCTAAGAAAACTTTCATATTTTGAGTTGGTATCTTTTTCTTCCATTCTTGCAAGATATCTTCAAGTACTCAAAGTCTTCAATCTTTTAAATCAAGACTTTGATCATTTTCATTCTTCTTCTTTGATATCCATCATCTTCATTCCCTTATAAAATCACCATTGTTGAGTATGCTATTCTTTCATGCTTATCAATCTTCAATCTAGGATTTTCATCAACTTGAGAATCCTTTTTCTTCTTATAATATCATCTTTGTAGAATACATCACTTCATCATGCTTTTCATCATAAGTCCTTTATTATGATAAGCTTCAAGTCAAGATCTAATTAATAATTCATCTGCACACTAAGTAGAATTATTAGATCATTTAACCATGTTTTGTTATCATCAAAATCAAGGCATTGACTCAACACTTATAAGTTTTGATTATGTCAAACCCTGCAGGTGGATTATGAATCCGACATATCAAATAAGTTAAGTGGAAGGTCTCAAGGAATTAAATAAGTCTATTAAATTTAATTGTCAGTAATTTAATTTAATAGACGGGTATCTGTAATCTTAACGTGGGGAGATAAATAAGCATTTAATAATATGGAGCTCGAAATATAATTTCTAGTATAACAGGGAGTGCAATTATAATTTGTTAGTGGTATAAATTATAATTTATGTAAATAAGGATTAATCGTGGTTGGATTAGGAGTCCTTATTTGCGTAGGAAGCCCTAGTTATACTAATCCTATGGTCCCTGTTGTAGCCTCTATATATATACGCGTTCTAAGAGTTGCGAGGGTTACACACTCTACACATAATTGAGAGATACACGATTTTGTGAGGAAGAGAAACCCTAGCAGCAGTGAGCCCACTCTCTACAGAGCAAGGCGTGTACGAGGAATACAGCAGAAGTCCGAAGGTTGAGTTCGAGCTTACTGATTCGTGCTTGGTGCTGATTCTTGTTTTCGGGATTAAACCAGAGAGCTCTCGAAGGTACGATTCTAATCACGTAGATTAGGCTATGCTAATCAGATTAGAATTATTGGTAGTATGCGTATACACTATAGCCAGGTCGTGGGAAATTCTGCAGTCCCCAACAATAGTCCATACCAAGTCTCTACGAGAAACCTTCTGGTACAAGTCGTGCTTTACATCGCACTATTCTATTTTCTTATTGCACAAATACTCATTTGTATCAAACTAGTTTTACATCTTCAGGTGGGTGGACTATTGGTCCGAATACATTACAACTTCTGGTGTTTAGACTACAAGTCCAACATTTGCTGGTGTTTGGACTATAGGTCCGATTTTTTCATCTTCTAGTGTTCGAACTACAAGTTCAAATACTTTACATTATACTAATGAATTTAATTCTAACTCAATAATTTTTTTCATTTTGATCAATCATATCATCGACATTTATCGACTGTATGTTGTTCAGTCTCTTCATTACGTCTAGTAATTGCAAGAGTCACTTTAAATAGAAATATGTTGGCAACAACAATATCATTTCTATTCCATCGTTCTCCTGTATTCTCATTATTATTCATTGAAATATCATTATTTTTAGATACCATTTCCTTCGCAGGAGATATCTCTTCAGAAGGTTTCTCTTCCGGGAATGTTTTAACAGGAGTTTCTTCAAAAAATTTAGATGATAGAGATTCCTCTTCTAGAGGTTCATTTTCTTTTTCAGGAATTATATAAATAATTTTCTATCTCTTCAGAATTATGGTTTCTTCAGGAACACCAATTTGTTGTGCTTTTCTCTTTTTGAAAGTTTTGATGTTTGCACTGACAAGCCTCCCACACTTTAAACGCTTTGAAATTATATACTATTACATTAACAAATGATCCTACAAGCACATCAATATATTATCCTACAGGGACATTAATATGTGCTAGAGCATTAGCAGCTGGTATCGATATTATTCGATTATCTTCTTTGTGTCAGTGAATGCTGCAAGTAATTGATTTGCAATCATATATAAGTACATAATTCCTTTTTGAACTTCAGATTTCTTTGTGAACTTCAAATTCACATCTACTTGTTCGAGATTTAAGAATCACGTTATGTCTTATCTCCCCCTAATAGTGAAAAAATTAACGCAATATAAGAACTATCTGCAAAATATAAGAGTTAACAGTAAATAAAGATGTAACAATTGTATATATATATATGCAGAGAGGTTTCCATTTGACCACAAACAGATACTTTTTTCATTTCACCTAAATCTTCCTCTCTTATGATGATCTTCTAATAATTTACGGACGACTGTCCACGGCTGCCCAATGGGGCAACATTTCCATAATGAGGTACCGTACTTCTCCAGCAGACAATAGAAATAGTTTGTTAGATCCAATTAATAATAGTTGAACTTTCTTAAGCACACACCATATACTAATTTGATTCTAGTTGATAGCAGACACCAAATAAGAGATATTTAACATAATTGTGAATTATATTATGGGTATAACAAATTGGATCACATTAACAATTTAATTTTCAATGTCTCATACTAATGAATTATACAAAACACCAATCGGCATTAGTGACATCATTTAAATCTCTAATCATATATAGAACTCACTTTAATCATATAATACTTATCTACAGCCTTGCAATCAAAAGACAATGAATGCCTACATAATAATTCTAGAAAGTCCATAATGCATTCACATGCAGATATAGTACAAGGAGATAAAATATTGTGCACATAAAATAAAAAAAAATAACAACAAACAATTTATTTTGCCTAGGTCAAGAAGATCTAAAATAAGTAGCGACGATATAAGTCGTAAGTTGTCATTACTTAATTGTTATATTCTTTTTCATTATATGCTCTTGGTATAAAAATAATAGAAATAAAGTAAAAATATCTGTAAGATTTGAGCAAATTTTTTGTACTTCTAGTAGAATAAAATGTAGCATCAATATAGAGTTTTGTTCCTCTTAACCACATTATGTTAGCTCTGCTAACGCATAACTCTTCTAGAGCTTAACCCATCTGAAGCCTTCAATTAATTTTATAATGTCTGATATTCTTTTAACATTAATTTTAACTCATGTTAAGTTTACGACACGTCAAAGAGTTGTGCGCATTCTAGCACTAGTAATGTCTGCTAGACATATATTTTCTCCATTCATATTTATAATAATTGAAGTATTGGTATAATCCATGCTTTCATATTCAAAATATATATAATGTTTCATTGTCAAAATATTTCTACCATAGAAATCTATTGAATATTTAATTATTGTACTACAGGTACGTGACCAATGAAACATCTTTGTAGTTATTGGAAGGTTCATATTATTTCATTTTTTGTGGCATTTACAACATTCAGGGTATCTCTATAATTTTAAATATTATTACATTGTAATCATATATGTGACAATGTCTATGACCATCGACTAAAATGATATTCACTTCAGGGAATGATATAACATTGGTCAAATATATTTGCTAATTATAGCAATCAATTTAGTGAGCTGCACCACGCTGGATCTATACCATTCACTCATCACTTCAAGAATTGATATATATTATACATTTACATTCTTTTTCAAAAAGATGATATAACACTAATGAAAAAGCAGGAATAAAATGAGAAACAAAACCAAAATAGTATGGGACTTATAAATAGTATCGTAAATAGTAATATAAATAGTACATATGAATATTAATAATTTATTGAACTATTTACCCTTATCTTTTAAATTTAATACTCTCAATATTGCTAGAGTACATTCGAGGCATAAAATATAAATATATTTTTCTATCATATCTTCATCAAGAAGATTTCATCCACATCATTTTTATTGTGGGCTGATTTGAATAATAGAAGTGTACTCATTTTTTTTATTTGGCAATATTGTACTATCTCCTTGTGAAATATTACAATTTCAAGTGCACTAAACCATTATCTTGCAACTTCAGGTGCATTTAACTATAATCTTGCAACTCCAAGTGCATTTATTAGTAATCTTGCAACTACAGGTGCATTGAATCATAATAAGCTTTTGCAAAATTACGATCTTCTAGCACTCGTATTTTTCTTTTTACAAAAATTCAATACTGATACAATGGTAAACTGAAATAGACAGCGGTCGTAATAAGCATAGTTAAATAATAACAATAACAAAAATGAAAGCAATAGCAGGTGGCAAGCCGACCGTATAAAGTAACAATAATTAACTAAACGACGTGCAGGCCTTAATGAGCATTCTACAAGAATACTTGATTTCTTTCATTGTATTTTTAAAATCATTACTTCTGGAATGATTTCAATATAAAATATAAAAAGCAAAACATATAATAAAATCTAACAATCATCAATAATCATGTAAGAACATCTACCGAACATATTAATGTTAAGTGAGTATTATGATAAAAGGCAACCGGCAACGGAACGTACTATTTATTAAATATTATTTATTATATAATTACTATGTAACACTATTCTTCAATAGTAAAATTACTATTCATAAATATTAGTATTCAATTCATTCGAGATATATATATATATATATTATAATATTACTGTTTTTGTCTGCATTATAACTTTCAATCCAGACATCAAAATATAGTCAAGTCATATGTCTATGGAAAGCTATTGAAATAAGGATTCCAAATCTATAAATATCATAGGCCAAAAATTTAAAATCTGGGATAAATAAAGCAACAAAGTTTCGAAATAAATATTATGCATCTCAATAGTTAAGCTACTATTCATACTATTCATGCGAATTAAGTGAACAATAAAGAATTCAAAATGAAAATAAATTTCACATAAAATACAGTACCTTCTTGATGTCAGAAATAACATAGCTATATTTTTCACAAGCATTTAAAGTTTCGTGTTGATAACGTGTTACAAAACTACAGGAATATTAAGCAAATAAAATAATCACACACAGTATTTAATAAAAGTCGTTCTTCTGAAACTGTTCAATAATAATTAAATAGTCATTCTGAAACTATTAGGAATAGATTTTCTTGATCACCCAAGAATTTATTTTTATCATCGAAGAAAATATAAAATACAACTTAAACTTAATATTTTACTTACACTTTACTTTCTTTCTTCTTTCTCTCTCTCTCTCTCTCCTCTTTCTTCTTCTTTCTCTTTCTTTTCTCTTTTCTTTCTTTTCTCTTCTTCTCTCTTTTCTTTCGGCGTCCCTTTTATACATGCAACTGATGGGTTAGGTTGATCACATGTTGAGGTTAGGTATGTTAGGTATCCTCGGTCATCCACCATTCAATCATCTACCATTCATAACAATAATCTATTTAATTAGTGAAATAATACTAACCTCGCAACTATTTCAAATTAGGATTCAAGGATTTAACTATTTAAGTTTAAGAATTTGACCATTTAAAATTTTTAATTTAACAGAAATTAACTCTCAATTTGCTAGCTGAAGGACTAAAATGCAATTCATTCGGCAATTTGGAAGGATTCTGTGACTTCAGAACAAACAATGAGAATTGCACGTCACTATATCGCGAGTCATTCCTTGCAATTTGCTAATTCACCACCGAAGAGTGATGCTATATAAATAAACAAAAAATTATACAAAATATCATAAGTACTATTGTGAAAATATTATGACCACATATTCTCAAAATTCCACTACCAAGCCATTTTAATAGAGTTTTTTGTTAAATTTTTTTGGTAAGAATAAAATTTTCCTTCACTGAAATAGGACTGATATTCGTTTGATAGGTCTCATTTGAAAGACAAAGCTTGTGATTAAACAACAAATGAACAAAACAAATCATTTGCTTTGCATCACGTGTCCAAATCATAAAACCTAAGCATAATAGGGAATATGATTGGTTTATTAAGTACCCATGCTTCAGACACTAAAATAATAAAAAGTCTCCAAGCTTGAAAATTGAGTTTAGCCTTATACAACATGGTTTGTTCTAGCCTCTGGTGGCCTAACTTGATTAGTGAAGACCAACTATTCTCCCTGGTCCGAGAAACGCTTCAATATTTCTTCATCAGCAATGCCCAAATTGGCTAGCTACATTTAGCAAGTGAAAAAGTAAAAATATATAATATCGAGCAGGATGGAGAGTCTGTTAGAGCACAATTTTACATGTTGGCTCAGTAAAATAAGTAAGGGATAAGAATATCGAGTGCGTTGGAGTTGCTTTAGGAAATTGAAACCTGTTGTTAATGGCACGAAATTTTCCATCGCTGTAATTAGTGTTTTTTTTGTTTTTTGATGCAAAGAGGGGTGTAGCGAGGCTACGCTGGCATTTTGACCCAGGCTAGGACACTATAGCACTGTACAAGGGACCGAAGTCCTAGAGAGACCAGTCCCAGTGCAAACAAAGGGAACAGGACATGAACCCTCCCAAAAAGTCCACACAAAACCACGGAACGTTAGAAGGCACCAACAATGGGCTATCGAGAGTCAACCTCAAATCTTGAGCGAGAAAAACAATAAACTCATTCACTGAACTAACCCCTGCTGGTGTCACCGTAGTTAGTTTAGTGTCCGAAATATCATATAATACGAGTAGGATTGTCATTGCAAGCTGCATTGCACCAGCCGCGCTTATATATTTCCAGTACCACCTCCCCATCAATTTATCCTCCTATCTTTCACTATTAGGCGAACGTACTTTTGTAACAATTTTTAGACCCGGAGCATAGTTGGAGCAAACATAAAATTATGGAACACCGTAAAGCTATGGAAATGTATCTGAAAACGGCGAATGTAGACGAAGAAGGAAAAATATCGGGAAAGGTAAGCTCATGTGACACAAATGGTAAATGGTTAACTTTATAATGAGAAACATAAAATGGAGAACGGTTGCCATGCTTGAATGTACTAGTTAATTACTCACAATATCTTCTTTGTTTTTACAAAATATATTAACACCACATGATACCACGTTCTGTTTACTTAATTAGTAAATTTTGATAATCGGTTGGAACTTGGTACATTCAGAACCATGCCTTTTTTTTCTTTCTCGCTTTACGTCAACCATTTTTTTTTTTTTTTTCATCGGAGTTTTCTATTCTTCTTTTTGTTTTTCTTGGTATACCTTTCTTCATTTTTTCAGATGTTTTCATTTTTTCGCTTTCCTTTTTCTCTATTCTTACAAATCTCTATTTTAGTTTAAATTTGTACATTGACCTAAACCCTAATTTTCTCAAAACATTTTAACTTAAAAAATAACTAATATAGTAAAAAAATTTGAATTAATAATCTAAATAATATTTTTTATAATAATTTAAAAATGATGAAATTGTGATCATTGCAAAATAAGTCATGTAGGTACCAAAATGTTAACTAATTATTCAAAAAAAAAAAATTAGTAGGAGCATTAATAGTTTGAATCCCATGTGAACTTGGCCTTATTCAATTCCTAAAATTACACTAAAATCTCAAAAGAGTTATTTCGATTTGAATATCCTCAAAAAAAGAAGTTACATATGGTTTTCATTCAAAACTCATTATGGATTCTCTGTACTTGATAGTTTACCTTTCAATATTACACCCACCGGACCTAGCTACT
The DNA here is from genome assembly GCA_033060915.1 of Euryodendron excelsum. NCBI lineage: Eukaryota > Viridiplantae > Streptophyta > Magnoliopsida > Ericales > Pentaphylacaceae > Euryodendron > Euryodendron excelsum. Next base: position 35,070,916 of record CM065393.1, on the reverse strand, counting down.
AACTAGAAAGAGCTCCATTTCATTGTGAGAGTAAAAGCAAGAATAAGCACACCAAAGAACTCTCCGGGCATAAGTGTCCTTTGCCAAGTAGGATAGAACCATAAAAAAAAAAAGGGCAAAGACGATGTGACGCTCCAAGAGAGCACAAAATAATTTCATCTTTTCCATCCTTGGAATAATAATTAGAGTATATATTGTCAAATTATTTCCAAATTCCAATAAGCATTGCCTGGGCTGAACGATATAATACCCAGGCACCACCACCTCTAGCTATGTAGGTAAATTATGACTTTTAGAACCCTGCTAAAAGAGGTAGAGATTCATATTTGTTAATCACTGAATCTTCAGTTTCAATGTAAAGCTTTCTTTTGTTAAGAAAAATACTATTATTCCTCTGTTATAACAAATTCTACTAGAATGATGTACTGCTACCATTTTATTGTAATTAATGGTCATTTGTATGAGTGTCTTACTTTAAAGCGAGAGGGAGTAATCCAACCATATTATTATAAACGAAAATTTTGTATAAAATTTTGTATGTATAACATTATTCTTTTGTTAATCGTAGAAGTCCAATTCATATTTGTTAATCATGGGCTGCCAATTGAAGTTTACAATCGCACAGGATGGGTTACATAGAAGGTTCATGGCCGACATGTTTGCCAAATCCATATAGTCAACTGCAAATCATTATACAATGTTCTTAACAAATCAAGTCAGCAACAACTGCAGCCAATTAAAATCATTGTTGAAAAGTCATTGGTGGCAAGAAAATGAGAAGGAGTCGGTGCCCCATGTCTCTTACGTAGTCCACCGAGAAATTTTTATGTTTTCGAATCTTGGTGCATGTCCATCTAAATTTGTCCTTTTTTTTTTTCGTCTTTACTAATTTTTCTTAGTCAAATTTCAAAATTTTATGTTTATATGGGTTTTTAATTTAAAATTTAATATTTTATTGAAAATAAAATAAAAGTAAAAAAGTTATAAATTACTTCAATAATATAGTTTATGAGCAAATCCAAAGAAGTGAGAATCTCTTCGTATTCATTTTGGCTAATTGCGTAACCAAAATTTGGTTTTAGGTAAGATGTCCCTTTTCCTTACTAAAAGTTAATGAGTTTAGAATAATTGAGATTTGGATTCTCTCCATTCTATAAATTGGTATGGAGATCTCCATTTTATGAATTGAAGTGTTGATATATCAGTTAACATAAAAATAAAAGGTTTAGATGAGTTAACTTAAAATTTATTTAAAAATAAATAATTTTATAGTTATATATAAAGAAATAAATTTTAATATAAAACGACGTAATTTTAGTAAAACATGTGATAAGATTATATCTAGGCCATTGATTATGAAATAGAGAGAATCCAAATCTGAATAATTGTAACCTTCCACTACTCCCCAGAACAATTCAAAATTTGAAAAATGCCCACCAACTTCTATGCCGGTATGCCCACTAAAACGCATATACTTGACCGATATATATTTTTAACCTGGGAGTGTGAAACTAGAGACCAACTCCTTTTGTCGTGAACTCCCACACTAGAGCTATTATTTTTCTACCGCATAAATTATTTTGTTTCAGAAATTTTAAGGGAATTATTGAGAAAAGGTATAAAAAGAATTAAAGGTCCTATGACTCCTATCTATTGAGAAAAGGTATAAAAAGAATTGGGTCCTTTACCAAATCAGCGCACCAAAAGGGTAAGATTGGTGAAGTTGGTAGTAACCCATCCCCAACGACGGATATAAGATTTTTGTTGAGTGGAGGTAAAAAAAAAAATTTTTGAGAAGAAGGTTAATAAATTTTTTTTAATTTTTAAGGAATTAATATATTATATAGTATTTTAAAGGGTCTTGCTAACATGTGCCCTAAGGTGCATTTTAAGCTTGCTTTGTTGGATTGTACAAAATGTTGGAACTTATGTTTTCATTATTGAAAACACAAGTTAGCATTTGCCTAAAACATGCCCTTAGGACAAAACATGCTTAAAATATGTCCTTAGGACAGATGTTAATATTTACCTATTTTAAATACCTAAAATTTTACAAAAGTGAAAAAAAATTTAAAAACTTTGAAGAGGGACTAATACAGTATATCATATTCTAAATATCTGTAAAAATATTTAAAAACCTTGAGGGCACCGCCCAACCTCTCTGTTCGCCATTACCCATCCCACTATTCCGGAAGGAATAGAGTAAGGGAGGACTGATCTACTCTTATCGATTCCTCCGTACGCAGGTTACGAACAGCTTGTTTGGAATTGGCGGAGCTCAAAAAGGGGAGGAAAAAAAAAGAAAAAAAGAGAATATGGAAGAAAATTATTTTTTTCTATGTTTAGTTTTGTTAAGTCATCGCTTGACCTAAAAACTTAATCTGTTAAGTTAGGATCTTTACAATGCATATTAAGTTTTTTAATAGTTTTGTAAAGAAAATAATAGAAAAGTGAAAAGAAATAAGAGAGAAAAAGAGAGTGAGAGCCCCTTTCGTAAAGCTTTTTTGCCAAATTTTTTTTAAGCTTACAAATAAAAAATCAAGTTTTTTTTTATCTTTTTTGTTTTTGCTTTAACTAAAGATAAGTAAAAAAACAAAAATAGAAAAGCAAAAAAATTAAAAAAATTTTAATTTTTTTACTTATAAGCTTAAAAAAGACTTGACAGGAAAGTTGTATCAAACCGGCCAGTCTTTTTCCCCTTACTTCCCTCCACACACCCCCTCTCATTTTCCCTTTCATTTCCCTTTTGAGTAGAATCAAACATAGAAAGAAAAATTATTTTAAACCAGGCAATAAAACCAGACAAACCCAGGCAAACCCGTGCAGTACGTAGTTTAATGGACACCTAGAAGTTCAAACCACACATCTAAAGACCTACACTGCAACCATAACCACCAAACTACAAAGCAGACACCATTCCTTATTACAAGCAATCAACCAAAGCAAAACGACAAGAGAATAACAGATTAATGAGGAAACAGTTTCAAGTTAAGAATCAAAAGCTAGGCCCGAGGTCTTCAGCGCATAAACAGTGATTCCACCTATGAGACATATATATTCAATCAAAAGCACCAATTAGTTTTATAATAGAAAAGAGAGAAAAAAAAAAAGATAGGTATAGAGTTTGTGCCAATATCTAAAGAGAAAGGCCATATATTAAGGCTTGCTAGCTAGCTGAGGAAAATGCACAATTGACGATGAACAAACAGGTGAAACAGAACAAATATGAACTTGTTTATTCCCTAAGAACCGTACAGATGGAAACAGTACAAATATTAATGACCTTTTTGTTTGGTAATCATTTCATTATGTTTCTGATCCTGTCCGGAATTGTCATTACTGGATTGCAATCAAAGATGGTGAAGTGTTTGAGTTTCGGCATTGCTCCTTCCTCAACTATTAACTCCCTTAGATAGATTAATGATCTAATTTCCAGTACTTCGAGTTGAGGAAAGCTGTCTGCAGGTTCTCCCGAGCAAACCATCTTCGTCCCAACATATGAACCGGGGAGCAATTTGAGGTTCTTAAGTTCACGTAGTTTCTTCAGAGTCTCCATCTGGTCCTCTTGCAAAGAAGTGTTCCAAAGGGTAAGATTGGTGAGGTTTGGGGGCAGTTTATCTTGTTGGGGCAACTTCTTTATATTGTCCTCCAGCCGCAGGTTACAAAGATTCTTATAGTGCGACAAATTCAATGCTCTCAATTTCCCAGATCCCAAACCTTGAGTGAAATTTGGCGGCAACCACAACTCCTCTAGCGTGTCGGACATAGGGGATGCAGCATCTGATAATACCTCAATGATTCGATCGGTCATACGATTGACTTTCAGTGTTCTCAAACTGGTAAATTTGTGCAACCAGACAGCCTCGAAAACGTCAGGACCAGGCAGCCCATATAGGGTTTGGAGATTTGGTAAAAAAACTTCAATTGGACGGAACCACCTGTCCAAGTTGTTCACACCACAGAATGAGCGAGGACGAGACCAGCAAATTTCGGGTAAGAGAATATGCCTTAGTTGTTCCATTTTCCAAATAACATTAGGAAGGATGACTGCCCAGCATTCTCGAACATCCAAGGTCACCAAACTTTTCAGATTGCTTATGGTGTGAGGAAGTCGTAGAGTTGTCCATCTGAATCCCAATTGAAGGTAACTCAAGTGGCTCAAATTGCCCACTTCATTTGGAAGAGGCATTCCACGGGACAGGGTCATGAGTATTACGCTTAATAGAGTGGGACAAATGTACATCGTTAGCCTAATTAAAACAAGAATAAAAGAGGTTGAATCGATGTCGCTGGACCTAAGACTTAGCACACGAAGAAATCTGTCTTCCCCAAGGAAGTCGCCAAGCCTTTTTAAGCTTATTTTTCCATTGGAAAACATCATAGCACGAAGCTTGGGAGTTCGATAATTCAACGAAACATAGTCATCAAAACTGCTACCATAGATAGCGATTCTACGTGTATTCACAGCAGAATTCTGGGTGGATACATCATGGCGAGTGTTTAAGAAATTAATCTCATTAGCCACCCGGATGCAAAGGCTATGCAAAATATCATGAATGTGACAACTTTCAACCCTTCCATTGAGACTCCTTCTAACAACTTGGATCAGGTTTCTACCAATCAAGTGATTTAGGTAATCATCCCCTACGTCCTCAACTTTTCTCCCTTCACTACCTTGTATAAACCCCTCGGCTGCCCATATATTGATTAACTCGAATGCAGAAATTTCATGGTCCTCTGGAAAAAGACCAAAGTACAGAAAGCATGGTTTCAACTTTATAGGTAAATCTGTGTAACTCAAAGCAAATATTCCAGAGTATTGGTCTTCCTCATGGCCCATGCTCTCTAATACCCCTTTCCATGCATGTTGGGATTTTTCTCTCGATAACAATAGACCTGCGGTCACCACAATTGCAAGTGGCACGCCACTGCATCTTTCTAATATATGATCACCAATATTTTTCAATTGTGACGAAGCACTGCTTTCATCATCACTTTGTGGGGCAGTCATAATTATTGTGAAGAACAGTTTTCTACTATTTTCTTCGTCCAAGGGTTGCAACTCAAGTGGAAAACTTTGCCCACCTACTTGTACCACTTGTACACCTATGTTATCACCAACAATTTTGTACCGGGAAGTGATAATTATTCTACTACCCTTCTCAGAATTGATAGGGATACCCATTTTTAATGCATTCCATGGATTAATATCCCAGATATCATCAATTACTATAACGTACCTTGTTTGGCTTAAAAACTCGAACAAATTGACCTCCAGATTTCGCTTGCACTTCTCCTCCTCCAGGCCCACTTGTCCTGCTATGTCTAGCAAAAGCTTCTCTCTGTTTGGCTGCTGAGAAACATAAATCCAAGCTGAACACTGAAACTCTCGTCGAACAGAGTTATAAACTTTCCTGGCCAGAGTTGTCTTGCCCAGACCGGCCATCCCAGTAATACAGACAACACCGTGCCGTAAATCGTCATCAAGAACTTTCGCCGCCAATTCTTCAAGGTGTTTATCAATACCAACAACATAAACTTCATCCATGTGGGGGAAAGATCGTCTTGGATCCCATGGGTGTTCTTCACCGCGGCCACTTCTTTCTTGAATTCCATAAGTTTGTCTGGCATTTTTTATACCCTCGACCCTTCTCTTGATCCCTTCAATCTCCACAGCGAAGTCACGAGCAGTTTTGCAGTTGAGGAGGATCCATTTAGCTCTCTTAAACCAAGCAAGCCGCCCCCTCGAATCGTTCCAACCACTCGACGCTAGCTTGGGAAAGTATGTGTCGATGATGTCGTCCACATCATAAGCGAGGTCCCAAATATTTCTTATGAAGTCGGTCACTCCTCTGCTTTTCCGTTGTATGGCATCAACGTCTTCTAAGTAGGATCGGATATATCTCATCTCATTTTCGATCCAAAGGATGTCTTCTTTCAAACGAGACAAGCGAGAACCTTCCTCAACTATCAAATTACCAGCTATGACAGCAAGTTTCTGGACAACTCCTGAAAGAACCATGCTTGCCATCTCTTCGATATGTTCCGGCAATAACTCGCCGGGGAGAAGCTAATTAAGTAAGAAGAACAATCTTTAACAGACCCGAAGAAGAAGGAGAGAGATAATCAAGGGAAAGAAAATCAAGAGGCCTTAACCAGATCGAGAGCTTCAAGTCAACTAGTTCTCTAGCAAGACAACAGCTGTCGATAGCGCGTGCTTTTAGACTTTCATCTTTTTCTCTCTTTTTATTTGGGCCATCCACTAAAGATAGGACTTACAAAGAAGTTTCCCATTTGTAATTGTTCATCTATAGCAAAAGTCGTGTCAGAATTCAATAATCTATTTAATTAGTGAAACAATACTAACCTCGCAACTATTCCAAATTAGGATTCAAAGATTTAACTATTTAAGTTCATGTATTTGATTATTTAAATTTTTAAATTTAACAAAAATTAGCTCTTAGTTTGCCAGCTGAAAGGACTAGAATGTAATTCGTTCAGCAATTTAGGAGTGTGCAACTTGAGAACAAACAATGAGAATTTTACATCACTATATAGCGAGTCATTCTTTGCAATTTGCTAATTCATCACCAAAAAGTGATGCTATATAAATAAATAAATAATTATACAAATTTTATAAGTACTATTGTGAAAATATTCTGGCCACACATTCTCAAAATATTACTACCACGTTATTTTAATAGAATTTTTTGTTAAATTTTTTTGGTAAGGATAAAATTTTCATTCACTGAAATAGGACCGATATTCGTTTGATAGGTCTCATTTGAAGACAAAGCTTGTGATTAACCAACAAATGAGCAAAACAAATCCTTTGCTTTGCATCACGTGTCCAAATCATAGAACCTAAGGCTACTAGGGAATATTGTTGGTTTCTTAAGTACCCATGCTTCAGACACTAAAATAATGAAAAGTCTCCAAGCTTAAAATTTGAGTTTAGCCTTATACAACATGGTTTGCTCTAGCCTCTGGCGGCCTAACTTGATTAGTGAAGACCAACTACTCTCCCTGGTCCGAGAAACGCTTCAATATTTCTTCATCAGCAATGCCTTTGCTCCGTTACACGCTCATGGAAGGTTAGGTCAGAATGTCAGCTGAAGATTGGTTGTTAGCAAAGTTCAACCCAAATGCCCCCCCTTCTATCTCTCTCTCTCTCTCTCTCTCTCTCTCTCTCTCTCCAAGATTTCATCTTCAACAATCTCCCTTTCATTCCTCACCAAAGCCATGGTATCCATCTCTTAAACTCATATTTTTGTCACATGGGTAACAACTATTTCACCGTATCAATATGTGAATCCAAACAATCATCTATATATATATATGTGTGTGTGTGTGTGTGTTTCTATATATGTATCTAACAATGTTTTTCCTCTCTTTGTCGTGTGTTATTGCAGTCTCTTACACCCTTGATGTTTAGGTCACTGGTGAGACTAGTGGCATCTTTAGTGGGTGAACCAGGAGCCTCGGTCGCAACCTTGCTCTACTACAGCGATCTTCTCCCTCAAAACATCATACTCGAGAGAATGGTTCGACACGAATTGCTTGATCAAGAGAACTACTTGTTTCATTTTCTCATCAACTTCTTGAGATGCTTTTGGTAGATAAAGTCACGGGATACGGATATCTAGCTACCAAGTTTCATCAAGTCTACTCTCTGATTATTATTATTATTATTATTTGATTAACCTGAATCGTAGTAGACCCGGCTCTTTTATGCTTTTGTAACTGATGATTCTTGGTGAGTTTTTTTTTTTCTCAAATCTCTGATTTATTGATTGGTATAATGAAACTGAAATTTCAATCCAATTTTGAAAAAGATGTGAAATTTTTCATCAGGCCTATTTATTTTGCACATTGTGATCAATGTTATCTGTTCTATCCGCACAATATGCAGCCTCACAAGAAATACAAATCAATCAACAAACTCATTTTTTTTCCAACTGGGGAGGTTCTAAAAATGATTTGAAAAGAAAAAAGAATTATATATTTGCTTAAGGTAAGGAAATGAAGATGACATTCTTTCAAGTTAAATTGTGAAAATCAGCTTGTATAAGCTAATTTGCTTGGCCTAAACAAGCCAAGAATCAATTCAGATTTTGCTCCTAACATTACAGAGTGCATTCCAATCAACAGTAGATCAGTTTGCTTAGTCTTCTACGTAGAGTGAAGTGAGCAAAACTCCTTTTTAAATTTGTTTAGTTAAAAGCACTGATTAAAATATGCATTGGTCGACCAAAATTAACAATAAACTTGTACCCCAAAATTTCACTTTCACTATTATTTGATGGGGTATAGTGCCATGTGGTCAGTTGTCATCAGCCTAGACAAGGTTTGGTCAAAAGTTTATGCATATATATGAACATGCTTACTTCTTGCCCTAATTGTAATTGGATTAGCTTACAAACCGGCTTATTTAAGTACCCTATGACATTTTTGGGTAAGCATGATCTAAAATCAAATTAAAAAATAGAACTTTGGTAGAAAAAAGCTGGTAAATATATAAGTAAAATAAAATTAAAAAAAAAGCAACTTAAATGTGCTAATCCAAATTAAATGAGCTACTTTCAACAGTTTAATTTTATACCTTTCTTAATAGGCATTAGTTCATGTTTTCCACCTCTTACTCGAAAACCAAAAGAGTTAGTTAAAATACTATAAGCTTCTAAATAAACTAATCCAAACGAGTTAGCCACCAATTATTACTCTTGACATGGTAAACTAAGAACTCTACAGACAAGGCCCAGATGAAATATGTGTATATACATATATATAATATAGATACATGTGTATGAATGTATGTATGTAGGGAACATTATTAACGTAACTCCACATGAGTGAAGAGTCCGAAGCATCTTCAGGTCTAATGCACAAAGGAAGCATATTGTGATTAACTGGCACCATATGGTTGACTGGTTGGTGCAAAGAGTTAGCTGAAGCCATGAGGTCCGTTGATGGTACACTGTTTGGCAAGATTACCTACCATTCCCACGTCACAGTAACACATCTTTCTATGACGTTTGTATTATTTATAAGGATGATGGCACGGCACGAGGTTGAGAACTTAATTGGCTGAATATCTAGCGAATAAAAAAGCGTAGTAATACTACATTATGGATAATATAACTTGGCTGTTTTTAAATAAAATAGTTTTAAGTATTTATTATTTTTGATCCGTTAGTAATGCACTACAAGAGTTCTCCCCTTGACCGTAATCTCAAGTTAATTATGTATCCTAAAAAGGATGGACACGAACATGCAATTCAAACACAACATGACACGAACACTCTAACATGACAAATTTTAAAAAATTAAGGACATAACATGGTAGGGACACATCAAAATTATATATTTTTTGTAATTTTTTATTTATCATATATAAATGTATTTCACTCAAAGATAATTAAAAAAAATACTAATTAAAATTAAAAAATTTAAACTTCAAAATAAGAATAAAATCACATTACTTTTATTTTACTATTAGATTCTAAGTTATTTTCTTCACACTTACAACATATTTCACACATATAAGTAAAAGACACGAGTGTCCTTAAAGTATTTGACGTGTGTCCAATTTTAAAAATAATATACACGTTTAAACGCTTGTCTAACTCATGTCAGGTGAATGTCTAATACAGACACGACACCTTTTTTAAAGTGTTGTGTTTCTTAGTATGTATCTAAAATTGTTTTTACTTCTTTGTTTGAAAATCTATTAAATTCCACCCGTATGAATATATCCATTGCTTTTACCTCTCATGTACTCATAACCTTCATGAAATCTAGAAACGTGGAGAAAATCATAAAGATCCACGAAAATACGTCCTATAAAAACCATTGGTTCATTTTTTGTATTCTGAACGTGATGCCTATGATAGTCTTGTACATCCGTAATAATTACTGTCAACTAAATTTAGAATTTACAGTGAAATATCTTTTCAAAATATAAAAAATAAAAATTGACCTGAAAAATAAAATATGAATGTTGAGTAAACAAATCGTAGCGGTTTCCTTGTCTTCGATAGATGCTCGTCGAGATATGGGTCCAGCCAAGCATGTTCGTTCGAATAACGACAGTCCCAACTGCAAACCAATCTAAACCGTCCACGTACCATCACTTGACCAACCCCTATAAAGTCACCCCATCAGCTGGCCAGAATCTCTAGTCCTCACTGACTCACCCAATCCCGCCGGTTCATCCGCACCAACTACCAACCAATCTCCCCAAAATACCCTGGAGCCATAACATAAGTTTAGGACTTACCAAGCAAGGCCTTTTTGTCAAAGTTCAAGGTTATTATAGTCAATCCAAGTCCAAGGATTTTAAAATGTGTTTGACGCCGAAAAGTGAGCCATTATGGTTACTGTACAGTATATACACATACACAGTCGCATACATTGCTTTCTTCCATTTTTGTGTGTAAGGGTGGATCCGATTGGCTAATTGCTCGGTATGTGCATTTGAGCTCTTGAGTCATTCGAAGAACAGAGATCGAAGATGTTGGACGGACTCTTGGGGCGAGGGTTTAGCTCCAAATGGTTAGTGCGATTCCCGCTTCTCTCTCTATATATACATAGATATATAGGTATATTTTTCATGTAGTAATGGCATTGTTGATTTGTGTTCGGTGATGCAGTAAATCGTTGATTAAGCCGACGAGGACTCGAATCGATGTGCTGCGGAGGAGGAAGGAGGCGACGCAGAGGTTTCTGAAGGGCAATCTCGCTCAGCTACTCTCTAACGGCCTCGATATCGATGCCTATGGAAGGGTGAAAAATCGATGCTCTGATTTCCATCCGAATACATTTTTTGTTGTCGTAAATTTGATTATTGATTCAATTTCAGTTAAGTGTTGATCCTCACTTGAAGCTTTTTTCTGTTTGTTTGCCGAGAAAAATTTAGGGAAAAAAAAAAAAAAAAGAAAATTGAAGTTTTGAATTCTTACATATTCATTATTTAGGAATTATTGGGATTAGAAGGTTTACAATGGCATATCGCCTTGTACTAGCAAATACATGCTTTAGGAAAAGGAATGAACACTTAATAAAATTTAGAAGTGGAACAAATATTAGCCAAATAGATTTCTTTCAAACCTGGGGGGTATTGATAAAGGAACATTTAAGGGTTGTGAAGTAATATTAGGGAAAGTCTAACGGCCCAACATGGGTTAATGGTATTATGTGTTTGCATTAGGAGATGGAACAAGAAGAGTAAGGAAAGTAGGTACCCACGAATTAGATGGTGGAATTTAAAAGTTGAAGATTTAGCTCTCTTTCAGAATAGAATGATTAGGAAGAAAATTGGATGTTGAATGAAAAAGCTATTTCTATGTGATGTGAAATAGCTAGTTGCATTTAAAAAGTAGCAAAACTTGTTGTGAGGGAACGTAAAGGAAGTGGGCCACCATCAAAAAGTATATCAAAACAAGTGAGAACAGTAGGGGAGAAACAAGTGAATTTCCAATTAGAGTAAATCTAGCAATTATTAATCATATTATCACTTGTTTAGCAATAAGCTTTTTCTCACACTAAAAATATTATTTCTCTAAGAACCCTATTATATGCTTTTTCTAAGTTGATAAACACCCTATTGAGTTTTTTTTTTTTCTTTCGCTTTTTTTTTCTACATTTTACTAGTCGTCTGAGTAGCAAAATGACTTCTATAGTAGATCTGCCAAGCATAAAACCAATTTTTTTTTTTTAAACTGTTGTATCATGTCTTAACCTTCTCAATTATTCTCACCCAAAATTTCATTTTATTACTCGTAATTTAATGTCACTATAACTAAAACTTTGAATATCATCTTTGTTCTTATTATTAATGGAACTAATGTATTTTTCCCTCATTTGTCACACATTTCCTTTGTCAGTGCATATCTTACACCTTACGTCATGGCATGTATAATGTGTAATCACTAATCATGGCTTTTCAGCTAATATGAGTGCAGAGGACCTGTACTTACTTCCTCTGAAGGTTGTTAAACTGCCGCTTCATAGCGTTGTGTTGATAATATGACTCTCAATTTCGATATTTATTGCAAATTGATCTTTTTCTTTGCTCTGAGTGTTCTCATCTGCCTCGTCTATGATTTTGTATCTTACATCTACTCATTCGTAGTATTATTAAAATGCATGCCAACATTAATCAAAGAATTGTTCAAATCATAAACTGACAATGTCATCCGCTATGTTATATAGATAATTTTACATATGTGCAAATGATTCTTTGCCTCACCTGAAAAGGAAGTATTATAATTTGTAGAGGAACAGAAGAAAACAAGTATGGGAATTGTTGAGGTGCTTTTGGTGTTTAAGGCAATAGTTGTAATATATTTACTTCTTGTTTAGTCTAACAAAGGCTAATAGTCTAAAGAATTACTGAGAAACATTCTTATTTAGTATGTTGTTGATTTATAATTTTGGGCAATTGACCCAAAGTTAATATGTGGTATAATCTGCTGCATAAGTTCTGAAATGACTCAACTTAATTACTTGCATCTGGCACAGAAACTTAGTTCTGCTATTGGTGGTAGTGTTAATATCTTCAGGTGGTGTCCCCAAGTGGAGTTACTTTAACCTCATCATACTCATGTCCAACCTCTGATTATGAAGACAGAAGCATGTTTCTTAATTGCGAATCCTGTATCCATGTGGTTCCATCTTATCCAACAACTTAAAAATTATTCCTCCCATGTTTCTTCGTTTATTGCTTAATTGCAATAAAGTATAAATGAAGTATCTAAGTTTCAATCCTTAGACTACAAGCATGTTGAAATATTCCAGTTAATGATTGGCTCACTAACCGTGGTATAGGGAGAAATGGAATTGATTTACACTGTACCCATCTTTGACATTCATTTTACACATCTGATGGACATTATCTCTAGGCCTATGGCATATTAGTCATTTACTCTTGAAATATGCTCTTAACAGAGTGCTCTTTTATTTGTGAACGTGATACAGACTGAAGAATTTCTTGCTGGACTGAACCTCTTGTCATGTTATGATTTTATCGAGGAGTCCTGTGAATACATATTGAAGCAGCTTTCTGTCATGCAAAAACAGAGGTATGGCCAAATAGAAGTGGACTGATTAGAAAATTTACATTTTTACGTAGCAATACAATTTTTCTGCCAATTATTTTTTGTATAGATTCTGTGTGTGTTCATATCATGAGTTTTGACTCTGGGAATCAAGGAAGTAAATATCAAGAAAGTGGATATATAGCAATACAAACAATATGGATAGATCATATTTCTATGATTTAGTAAAAAGTGCAAAAATGAATGGAAGCAAATAATATCATGGAAATTTGTGTTAAATTAACATGTCAATGCCTTGAAGATAAATAAATACTGATAAACATATTGCAAGACTTGATATATCGTTACATGCTGAAAACCAAAAATAATAATAACAATGCCACTGGCATACCATCTTCCTGTTGCATTACCTACCCAAAAAACATAAAAAAAAAATCTTCATGTTGCATGCATTGCACCAGTTCAATGGCATGGGTTCATATGTCATTATTGTTTCTTGTTATCTTTGTCCAATCATCTTTGTGTTTCAACTATGCATCCCCTGTTATTAGTATGTGGTGGATAGATTGAGTAGTAATAACATGCTAATCTGTCGTGATTTTGTTTGGACATCATCATTGGCTATCAATATGTGGTTGCCATGTTGGCAATAACATGATATGTAGAATTTTCTCAGAAACCATATTTGTGAAAAAGGTTGGACATATAAATGTCTGTCATACATGTCAGTTAGCTTCTTGATATCAGCTTAAAGAAAACAGACCAATAACTGATACTTATGTTCAATATCATTTCTGGCATTCTTGGAATATTCAGAAATTAAGGAGAATGTGAGTGACATTATAAAGACAGATATTAGCACGTAATAGTATCTTGCAACAGAAACTACGCTATTTGAATTTGACAACTTGGTCTTCAATGGCCATCATTAAGTGGAGTTTGCAGTCTTTGGACATTAGATAGAAAGCATTAGAGATGATATTAACATTCCTACCTGCTCCATTGTTTTCTTTCCCAGGGAATGCCCTGAGGAATGCAGGGAGGCCGTGGGATCCCTGATGTTTGCTGCAGCAAGGTATTCTGATTTGCCTGAATTACGTGACCTTAGGGATACATTTCAGGACAGATATGGAAGTTCCTTGGAACATTTTGTTAATCAAGAGGTGATGCTTGAGAAATGCACTATAAGTAACAAATTGATAGTTATGATTCTCCATCTAACCACCTTAATGCTTTTGTCAGTTTGTTGAGAAATTAGCTTTGAGGCCTCCAACAATGGAGAAGAAACTCCAGTTGTTGCAAGACATAGCATTAGAATTTTCAATAAATTGGGATTCCAGGGGTTTTGAACAGAGGATGGCTAATCCCACTGCATTTGCACAGGTGTGCCCTTTGGTTTTTTTTTCAATCAAGGACCGATGAAATAGAAAGAACAATTAAAACAGATAACAGTATTTCGGCCAATTTAAGTGGACTTATCTTCACATCAGCTTCCTGTTTAAGATCTAATTCTTCATATTCTCTGATATTTTGCAGGACCAACCTGAGAAATACAGGCCTATCCATGATGACGATGAATTCAAATTACCCAATGGCAAGGAAACTGTCACAAAGACAGATAAACGAAATCATTCATCTAAAGAAAGGACTGACCATTCTAACGACAGGCATAGAGTGCGTAATGGCAGGGAGGATAGTCTTTTGAAAAAAGCTGAGTTGGACAAGCTACTCAGGGGTAGGGAACAAACTATCCCAAGAAGAGACAACTACGACATTCCCTTCCAAGGAAGAGCAGAATTCACTGATGATAAGCATGAAACGTTGAATGGGAAGGAGGATATTGCCCTAAAAACAGTTAGATCAGGCCGTTCATCTCGTGGAAAAAGACCAGAATTTGCTGAGAGTGGATATGAGGCGTGTAATGATAGGATGGATGTTGCCCCTAAAAGATTTGGTCAGGGCCCTGTATCCGATGGAAAACCAGAAGTTGCTGCTAGAGTTAGAGGAGTCCCTAGTAAGCGTAATGGTAAAGAAGTCTCATCAGATGGTAATGGTGATTATAGTCAACCAGATACTTCAAACTCAAGAAACAAAGTTCAGGAGGAAGAAACAGATGTGTTGAAGTCCTACTCAAGTAATGCCCTTCCTCCACCATACATTAAATTGAAAGATAAACTTGTCCCTCCACCTTATATTAAATCGAAAGGTAGCCAATATGGAGATAATGCAGAAGCTAAGCATGCCACTTCCGACTTCAGCGGAACCTCCAGGGACCCTTCAGCACATAAGAACGACAATGCAGTGCACAGGTCAGAAAGGACCCGGGCAGAATCAGATCATCCAAACTATGAGGACCAGCTTGTTGGACCTGCACGAGTGAGTAGTCATGGTCATGAGAAAGATGTACCTTATCGGGATGATATACCCTTGCCAAGACCAAGATCAATTCGGAGAAAACACTCGAAATCATCATCCAGCCGTGATGATCTTGGTAATATTGAAGATGCTGGAGTTGTAAAAAGTTCTAGTAGCAGAAGAAGGGACGACTCAAGGAAGGGCTTGCAAATCTTGTTCGACGATGAGCTTCATCAAAGAGATGAAGAGGAAAGGATGATGGATAAACTACTGCTACATTACAGTAAGAAACACTCAAGCTATGAACCTGAAAAGGTAAGGAGAAAGTCTAAAGCTCATGCCTCGCATCAGATTACCACCGATGCTGGTGAGACCCTTCACTGTAGCAGAGATGGGCCTAATGTGCAGGCAGAAATGGTTCCTCCTCCCAGCAGATCAGTTTCTCTCCCTCGGGAGCAAATTGCTCCGTCAGAGGCAGTAAAAGTCTTCACTCGTGCCAATTCCTTTCAGCCGGATGCGCCAGCACGGCATGTACATCCCAAATTACCAGACTATGATGATTTGGCTGCCCGGTTTGCAGCCTTGAAGGGGAGGTGAAGGGTAAAAGCAATCCGAATTTAGAATTTGGTGTCTTGGATTACTTACATGACTGTATCCATTGTTATCTTCTTACTTGACATTCACATATGAAGGTATTGTCCTGTTTGTTGGGAGCAGGCAGAGATGACTGTCACCCTTGCTCTCACAAAGGGCTGCTCAAACCCGAGCGAGATGGTTAGGTTCGGTTCGGTTCGGTTCTCGATTGCTCGGTTCAGTTGTGCACCTCTAGTTGGACCTACAGCAACGGCTTTACAACTCAATAATCAAAGCATAGCCCTGAGTTGTTATCTTCTATACAATTGGAATATATACGAAGTCTGATTGTATTGTCTGGGCTGTTTTGTTTTACTGTTGTAACTATGCATGAAACTTTCCAGGATACGGATTCCTCAGATTAATAGATATGACTTGAGATTTGAGATTGCTGGTATTCAACCAAAGTTTTGGAGTCTTTGGACATTGTTTGCAAAAGTTTGTAGGTGGGGTGGTTGATCGAGGTGCCATTGTCAGTTCCATAGCAGAGATTGACATGGTGCTATCTAAGATTCTAACTGCATTGTTTATGCAAAATGACCAATTTGACCTCCAATGTCAGAAGTGAAAAGCCTTTTACTCCCCCAATCCCCTCTCAAGATGCTCTTCCTATCTCCTATCCTTTGTCTAGCTAAAAGAGGACTCTTTCCCTCAAAAAAAAGCCTCTCTCTCCCTCTCCTCTCTCATTTATTGCAGTGCCCTTGTTTTCTTCATTCACACACAACTCTACAGAGAGAGAGAGACAGAGAGAGAGAGAGAGAAAGAGGCAGAGATGAAGGGTACGTCCAAAGTGATAATGGGGGCAACCTTAGTAATGGTGGTGAGCCTTGCCATAGTGTTATGCCTGGTCCTGGTGCTGTTAGCTGAGCTATACTGCTCTCTCTTACTTCGTCGCCGACAGCAGCGAAGGACCAACTCTGCCACCGCCACCACCACCGTCACCACCGCGACGAATGATTCCTCCTCTCAGCCCCAGCAACTCCAAGACCAACAAGCAGCTGCTCCCCAACCTCTCAGAAGCTTCTATGCCCAAGGAGTCCTCCAGGCTCCAAGAAGCTCTCTCTTCCTAGCGGTTGATACCAACGAAGATAAGGTGGTGGATGTAGAAAAGCAACACTCTCGACTCCATAAATTCTTCGAATCCAAACCTCAAGAACCCAACACCACCCCACATAGCATTGGCATTGTGTCTTCCTCACCACACTCTCCTTTCTTCATATCAGTAAGTTCACCCAAACCAATTGAAAGTTTTACACTTCAAGGTGGAACTGGAAGTAGTGCTAATGGCTGCAATGGTGGAGCTTCTGGTGGCGGTGGTGGTGAGCATTTTGTGTATATATCTAATCCCATTTACGACAACGAAGCCGGCAAGCCAAGCAGGGAAGAGGCAGATACCCCATTTGAAACACCCGATTCGTCGCCGTCACGCTTAGAAACAGGTGGCTCTTCCGGCGATGATGATGATGACCAATCTTCTCCGTCAAGTCCTTCCTCACTTCAAAACACACCTCCGTTGACGCCGATGAAGAAACTTCCGGTGGAGGGGTGTTCGGTTTCTTTGAGAGATCCCCGGTCTTTACCCACTTCATGCAGTGAATCTAATAGCAACAATGGTCTCTCTTCATCACCGTCAGGATCTCTATCCACTTCTCCTTCATGGTGAAATATGTCCCTGTCTGTCTGTTGAAGTTTTGATTTTGGCGTTCTTAGAACTTTTTAGAGTTTGGGTATCTTGTGAAGATGGCTCGTTAACCCAAGCCACGCTTGTCCTAACCAATGTTCTCTCTCTCTCTCTCTCTCTCTCTCTCTCTCTCTCTCTCTCTCTCTCTCTCTCTCTCTCTCTCTCTCTCTCTCTCTCTCTATTACTATTTCTTCGTTTTCATTTGGTGCTCTGGGAATTTTTAGAGATGCATTGCTTTTTGCTATTAGGAGAAGAAAACAAGCCTTCTGTTCAACTCTATTGTGTGTTGGGATTGTGAAGGGTAGTGTGGACCAAAGAACGGTTAAAGAAAAATCTCATGGAGCTCGTGTGCTGATTTCAATGCATTGATTGAAGCCCACGATCTATACAAAAGCTCTGGCCTCTGAGCCTTTGTCCACTTACAAGATAACTACAACTTCTGTTTGGATGCTGTACACATAAGCCCTCACTGATTTAAAGACTATTAAATCACAAAGTGTTCAAGAATAATAAAAAAAATCCCAGAAAAATAACAATAAAGTGTTTAAGCCAGGTGCTCCTAATGAATAAACGGGGTTGATAGCAGTTAAGCGGCTGATTTATGTGATAAATCATAAACTTACACGACTTAGCCTTCATTTGGATTGAGAGGTTAGGAGGAGAAGTAAATGATTCGAAAAGGAAAAATTAGTTATATTGTGATTTGGATAATTTTTAAAGACGGGAGGGGACATGGATGAAGAAATGAGAGAGCTCACTACTTAAACATTTTTCTTTCCCTTCATTCCTCTCCAAAATTGGAAGAAAACGAAAGAGAAGTGAAGTGTTTACTATTATTTTATTTTAAAAATTAATTATACTATTAATTTAAGATAAAAAAAATATTAAAATTTTATACACAAAATATATAAATAATAAAATTGTATTATATCGTTCCATTCGCTTTATTAATTTTTGTCAAACTAAACAAAATAAAGGGAATGTCTCCCTCTCTTCTCTCTTGGTTATCCAAACGATTTATGAATATTTCTCTTTTTTTCCCTTCTCCTGTCTCTTTTCTTCTTGACTAACACTTCTCTTCACTTTTCCTCTCTTTTATCCAAACAAAGTGTTAGAGTTCGACCGATTCACAATTTAGTTAATTTTGTAGCGTGCGGGTGATTGCATGTATCTTAAGTTTACGCTGCTGGGTGGGTTCAACATTGCCCAAAACATAATAATAATAATAATAATAATAATAATAATAATAATAATAATAGGAGATTGTGCCCAAAACAAGGCTAGAAGAAGGGCGAATTAGGCCGTTTCCCATAGCTTAAATTTTAACTTTTTTCATTTTGATTTTTTTTGTTTTTAAACAAAAGAGCTAAATTTTTTAGCTTTTTCATTTTTAAAAGTTAAGATAAGTAAAAAATCAAAAAAAAAAAAAGCAGAAAAACTAAAAAAAATCTAAAAACTTTGTTGTTTGTAAACCAAAAAAGTCAGGCTGGAAAAACTTAAAAATGTTGTACCAAAAAGGCCCTTAATGTTCATACTAGAATATGGGAACATTTGAAATAGTAACTCACAATTTTCCTTCCTTTAGCGTTTTTTTTTTTTTTTTTTTTATCAGTTTGAGATTCGGTTGACCTTGAGTTCTCGACATTATTGCTGCATCTTTATTCATTTTCGATTTCACAATTCAATTCTTGGAAAACTGAGTATGCAAAACAATTCAACTGTGTACAAAGATATTGCAAAGATACACGATATGCATACAACAAATGTTCATAAGGGATCAATGGCTTCCCTAAATTGTTGCTTGTCTTGTACTTGGATCAGCCATAATGAACCCCCATCTCATGGAACAACATCCTTGCAAACAATTCTGGGGCACCTATTAAGAGAAATATTTGGCAGGAAGAACAAAAAAACCCACCCAGATTAGGAAGAAATCCACTGTTTCAAGTACTACTAATTTCAAAGCAGTAGTTACATCACCCACCATGAAGCAACTTTGCTCAATTGCAGATAGTTAATACTTAAAAGAGTGATCACAAACAACTGAGCAATCACTTTTACGTAGTTTTTTCAATTCAGAGTGAGGTCTGATTTGCAGTTCACACCGGCAAGTAATGAAATGCCTTCGTAATTACTATTTACTTTGCAGATAAGCTGAGGGATTAAAACCAAGAAATCACTTACAGTTCTCTTGACCAAGATCTGGAATCAGACGGAGCAACAAAATAATCTTCTTCCCCCTTCTTGTGATCTCCTATGCAGTTTCATTCCAGCTGGCCTTGAAGGGGAAGCTTTTGCCAATCTCTTTGCTGCAACAGATTAGAAATTATAAGCATATAAAGGATGTTTGTGGACCAACCGCAAGTAAGCTTGACCCACTGGAAGATGATAGCCAGGCCAGCAAATTGACACGTGATTACAGTACTAAAGGACCACAGCCATCCATTCCATAAATTTGTTGACCACTTCATTTAGTTTAAAATCATGCTAAAGATCTTTTAACGGACTCTTTGATTTGTAAAAAGTAAGTAGTACCGAACATATATCAGTGTGTGTGTGTATAGAGAGACTGAGACAGAAGAGGACACTCCTCGTATCAGTCAACCAATTCGTATCGGTCATTAAAAAACTATCCTTGCAATCCAGGGCACAAGAAACATAACCTTAACTCCAAAATGATAAGCAATATACTTACCTATTTCATAGAAAAGCTCATTGACATTTTGTGCACTTTTTGCAGAAGTTTCAAAAAAAAGCAATCTGTTGTCTTTAGCATATTGTTCCCCAACCTGCAACATTAAGGATTTGAAAAGCTGTCTTCAGTAACTTAGATGAATTAGAACCTAAAGATGTCAAAGCCAACGAGATTAGTTGAAATACCTCATTCTCCACCTGTCTTTTTGTTTCTAAGTCGGCCTTATTTGCCACCAAAACTGTTACCAAGTTTGGATTTCCTACAGTAGCAAAACATAATATTTTCATTAATGCTAGATAAGCACCAAGTTCACTTAAATAAAGAGTTAAGTGCTTACTGCCAGGGGCGGAGCCATGATTTTGTTTTGTGGGGTGCCAAAACTTTGAAATATAGGTGTTTTCACCAATTGCTATATTAATTACATTTTAATTTTTATTCGCATATATTTCTAAGTTAAAACATGATAATATATACTTGAAAAATAACTTTTATTAAAATCTTGATAAAATATTGAAAAGAAGACAGTTTATTTGTTTCTTAGTACATTTTGACTCAATCCTTCATTAAAGTGGAACTCGATGTTCTTTCATATCCCAAAAATCATTTGTAACAGATTCTATGCTAAAACTTCAATACAATTCTCATTTTCTTGTCTACATATGTAGTCGTGCTTTAAAACCAATTTTAACTACTATTTAATATACTAATATGTATGTCTTTGTATGCTTCAATTCAGTGGGTAAGACCTGCTTGTTAGATTGATTTATTAAGGTAGAATATACAGAAAAAAAAAGGCATAACCTATAATCCACTATACAAAATATTGATATTTATTAGGTTAGACCTTAAGAAGGGTAATAAATTGTGGGAGGTTAGGATCTTAATAGGAATTCTAAATTGTGGGGGTGCGCCAATAGTGTAAATTTTGGCCAAGAAATTATAGATATACACTTCGTATAGGGGAGATACAAAAAGTGGGGGGTGCCATGAACCTTGTAGTTCCGCCACTGCTTACTACTAAGTGTCCAGTGAATGCACTGAAATATGCACTTCCATGCCATAATAAGGATTGAAATTTCAACTAATGCATAAATGCTTGCCCTAGAAGGAACTAAAAAAACTTCCCAAGTTCTGGGCATAGGAAGGAAAATTCCATGGCCTCTCTTAAAATTTGAAACATGCATGGTATTTTTCCTTATAAGATCTATATTGTGATTGGCACAATCGTGTGAACAAAAATAATGTATTTGTGTCCTAGAAT
Source organism: Euryodendron excelsum (assembly GCA_033060915.1). Classification (NCBI taxonomy): domain Eukaryota; kingdom Viridiplantae; phylum Streptophyta; class Magnoliopsida; order Ericales; family Pentaphylacaceae; genus Euryodendron; species Euryodendron excelsum. Next base: position 35,049,233 of record CM065393.1, on the reverse strand, counting down.
GTTGGGTGTGTTCAAAACAATGCTAAGGAGGGTTTTGGACATCGTTTCAAGGACAACGGAGTTCGAATAGCAAATCTCGTGGTTGTCTCAATAAGGTCTCGCCCCAGCGAAAATTGAAAAAATTGGACAGTGGCCATCGCTACCTTCTCGCCACCTTCTCGCTCCAGCGAAGTCAACACAGTGGCCATCGCCACCTTCTCGCCACCTTCTCGCCCCAACGAGATCGCAAAGCTTCTTCTCGCTAGCACCTCGCCCCAACGAGATTCTGGACGTATTTTTGTTTAGGTTTCTTATTAGTTCCAAAAGTGGTTGATGCCTATATAGACATATTGTAAGGGTTCTCTAGGGTTTGTACACATATATGAAATATGTTGAGAGCCTCCAAAGAAAAAGAAAAACCCTAGAACTCTTTAGCAAGTTTGAAGAGCTTCAAACCTTCATTGATCTAAAAGAGTCTTGGTGGTGCATCAAGGCAAGGATTCACAGCGTGGCGTTCGTCGTGGTTCAAGCACGGGAGAACAGTGAGTTGCAGGGTATGCAAGCAAGGTTCGACTTCAACTTAGATTCGTGGGTCTCGGATTGGTACAGTTGTAAGTGTTCTTATAAACTGTTCGGTTGTTGATAGTGCTTGGAACTTGGGCTGGACTAGGTCCAGCGGTTTTTTCCCGATTAGGTTTCCACGCTAAAATCGTGTGTCTACCATATAATTGCTTTACATTTCATGCATGCTTTTCTATTGGTGTGTGATTGATTAGGTAGCTTAATCAAGAGTAACCAAGCGCGCTTCCAAGTGATTGTAAATCTAAGTAAATCGGAAATTTCAATTGGTATTAGAGCGGGACACTCAAAAACTATTTTTATTTGTTTAAAGAGTGAGGTCCTGATAATCTGATTACATGGATTTACCATGCGAAGGCGGCTCTACCACTAGACCTCCATTATTTGATGTAACCATCTATGCCTACTGGAAAATTCGCATGAGAGCTTGTCTTAAATCTATAGATGAAAGAGTATGGTTGTCAGTTGCTCATGATTGTAGTCCCCCCACAACTACAAGTATATCTACCTCTACCTCTTCTATTATAACTGTTAAAATTAAAGATGCCCAAGATTGGGATGCCATTAATTACGCAAATGATGGTTGGAACAGTAAGGGGCTCAATGCTATCTTTAACGCTCTCTCTCACCTGATGAATTCAAACGTGTGTCAACGTGTGAGGTTGCTAAAGAAGCTTAGGATATACTTGAAATAACTCATGAGGGAATGACTACTGTGAAAATTTCTAAACTTCAGCAACTAACAACCAATTTCGAAAACTTGAGAATGGAAGACAATGAGACATTTGATCAATTTTATGCAAAATTAAGTGACATTGTCAACTCAAGTTTTAACCTTGGCGAACGAATACCCTTTTCAAAAATAGTTCAAAAAATTTTGAGATATTTACCTGATAGATTCCAAGCTAAGGTTACTGCTATAAAAGAGAGTAGAGATGTTGATTCTATCAGAGTACAGGAATTGGTCAGGTCCTTACAGACTTTCGAGACAAATCTACGTCAACCCAAGAGGATTACTCACAAAGATCTTGCCTTAAAAACTATCTTGGAAGACATAGATGATGTCTCAGAGTTAGGACAAGAAGAGTTTGCCCTTGTTGCCAAAAAGTTTTAAAAAAAATTTAAAAATAGAAATAAGGGAAAATTCTCAAATGGTGATAGAATTAAAGGTCAATCCTCAAGCTTTGAAAGAAATACTGGAAAGGTTTTCGACAAAAGTAAGTCTAGAAAGAATCCCGATAAAAGTGGTAATAAATCATCTCAAAAACCCCAATGTTTTGAATGTCATGGGTATGGTCACTTTGCAAAAGAATGCCCGAATAGATTGAAGAGAAAGATAAAAGGGTTTACAGTGACTTGGGATGACTCTGATCCTGAGGATGATAATGAGCCAGAAGCTGAGCCAGAGTCAAGTAACTTTACTGCTTTTGCTGCATCTGTGCATGATGATACGTCTCCTGCTTTGACTGAAACTGGTAGTTTAGATGAGTCAGATGAGTCAGCTAAATTTGATGAAATTGAATCTGATGCTGATGAGAAGGGTGATCTTCAACATGCCTATGATCAGTTGTACTCGCAATATTTTAAATTGACCAAAGTTAATGGTAAACTTGGTCTCCAATTGAAAAAAGGTGTTAGAAGAAGTCGAGACAGTGAAAAAGGAGGCTGCTAAAGCGCAAACTCTTATCAATCAACTGAAAACACATCGAGCAACTTTTTTCTGATAAGCTAATTACTCTTGAAAAGGAACATCATTTATGTACTGAAACGAAAAAGGCGCTTGAAAATAAGGTTGCAAAACTGGAAGCTTCTAGTGCTAAAACTTATGATGTCTTTAAGAAATTTGATGCAGGGTCTAAAAAATTAGATGAAATCTTGAATGCTCAGAAGGTCGCATTTGATAGATCAGGAATTGGGTATACTATTCAAGCCACATCGTCAAAGCAGGTAAACCTCAACCATCTTCATCCAAAGGTAAGAACAGGTATGTTTCTTCCACTAATAGACATGATACTTTGTATACACCTTACCACTCATATACCACACAATTTGTACCTGCGTGTTACTATTGTGGAATTAGAGGTCACACAAGACCTTTCTTCCAGAAATTATATGGTCTGCCGTGGGAGTATGTTCAAACTCAGTCAAGAAATCAGGTTAGACCAAAATAGAATAATGGGTTTACACACAACAGGTTTGAGGCACTTAGGTGGAATTCTAACTCACCCAATGAGCTGAGAAAACCACATCAACAGAGACATAATAGAAACTATCATAACCTTCAAAAGGCCAAGATTAAAGGAAGCCCTAGAATTCAACCCAAGCCCGCTAGAAAAGTTGAAAACTCTAAGTTAAGGGCTGTTTGGATTAGAGCTTCAAATTTAAGGTGTAGCATAGTTCATACTGCATTGAAAGCCTATAATTTTAAAATATGGTATCTTGACAGTGGGTGCTCTAGACACTTGAGTGGTGATAAGTCTTTTTTTACCACTCTTGAGGAGTATGATGGAGGTTATGTGACTTTTGGTGATGGCAACACATCTAAGGTTATTAGAAAAGGGAGTGTTGTCGCTCCCGGTATACCTAAGTTGAAAGCAAATCTTATCAACATCAACCAACTGTGTGATGCCAAGCATGATGTTCACTTTTCAAAATCTAAATGTCAAATCAGGAATATGAATGGTGAATGTGTAATGTCTGGTGCTCGAACTTCCGATAACTGTTATGGAATTGTGTCTGATTGTGGAATTGTTTGTAATTCTGTGAAACTTGATGAAACTGAACTATGGCACAAAAGGTTAGGTCACATAAATTATAAGGAGCTATCTAGGTTGTCTACTTCTGAACTGATAAGAGGGATTCCTAAACTAGGAAAACCTTCAAGTAGAGTGTGTGGACCGTGTCAACTTGGTAAACAAATAAACTGCACATAAGAAAATAAAGCATCTATCTACCTCGTATCCTCTGGAACTTGTGCATATGGATTTGATGGGACCAATGCGAACTGAAAGTATTGGAGGTAAGAAGTACATCTTTGATGCTATTGATGATTTCTCAAGATTTACTTGGGTTGATTTTATTAAAGAGAAATCTGACACTTTCAATGTTTTCAGGAATCTATGTATTCGGGTGCAAAAGGAAAAAGGAACCAAAATAGGTTGCATAATGAGAATTTGAACAGATCATGGTAACGAGTTTGAGAACTCAGATTATGCTGAATTCTGTGATGGACATGGCATTCGACATGAATTCTCTGCTCCTAAGACTCCACAACAGAACGGAGTAGTAGAACGTAAGAATCGGGTAATACAAGAGATGGCTCGAGTTATGCTTCATGGAAAATCTCTACCTACCCGATTTTGGGCCGAAGCTATGAACACCGCATGCTACATTATCAACCATGTGTATCTAAGATTTGGAACTAAAAACACCCCATACGAACTGTGGAACGGTAAGAAACCCAATGTAAAGTATTTCCGAGTGTTTGGGAGCAGGTGCTATATCCTAAGGGATAGAGAGCAACTTGGAAAGTTTAACTCTTGAAGCGATGACGGAATATTTCTTGGGTACTCCATGAATAGTAGAGCATTTAGAGTGTTTAATATTAAAACATCTACTGTTATGGAATCTATTAATGTGGTTGTTAATGATACAGGTCTTGATATAGTCTCCAAGGATTATAATGATGATGATGAGATTGCTTTTAATAGAATAACAGAACAGGCTGCAAGTTTAGAAGATGGAAAAGAGCTTCAAACTGAAAGAGAAATGGTGGATCTTCAAAAACTGAAGGAAACCCTTGAACCTTCATCAAGAGTAAAGCTTCATCATCCCATAACTCAAGTCATTGGAGATGTCACTTCCGGCATGAAAACAAGGAGGCAGGTAAGGGATGAGGTAAGTTTCTCATGCTATATTTCTACCATTGAACCTAAGAATGTGAAGGAAGCTTTAACTGATGAATGTTGGATAAATGTTATGCGAGAGGAACTTGAACAATTTGTGCGTAATGATGTCTGGACCCTTGTACCTAGACCTAAAGATTCTAATGTGATAGGAACCAAGTGGGTTTACAAGAATAAAACTAATGAACATGGCATTGTCATTAGGAACAAGGCTAGGCTAGTAGCACAAGGATATACCCAAATTGAAGGTATTGACTTTGATGAAACCTTTGCTCCGGTAGCTAGACTTGAATCTATTAGAATCTTACTTGCTATTGCTTGCTACTTGAATTTTAAGATTTATCAAATGGATGTGAAGAGTGCTTTTCTGAATGACATTCTTCAAGAAGAAGCCTTTGTAGAGCAACCCAAGGGGTTTGAGGATCCACATCACCCTAATTATGTGTACAAACTGAAAAAAGCCTTGTATGGATTAAAACAAGCTCCAAAAGCTTGGTACGAGAGACTTATTACTTTTCTCCTAAACTCTGGTTTTTCTAGGGGAGGGTCTGACAAAACTCTCTTTATCAAAAAGGTCTCTAAACATATATTGATTGCACAAATCTATGTTGATGACATGGTGTTTGGTTCCACATCTGACACTCTTGCACATGAATTTTCTGATTATATGAAGAGTTTGAAATAAGTATAATGGGTGAACTTACATATTTCCTAAGACTTCAAGTGAAACAAACACATAGTGGGATTTTCATCTCTCAATCTAAATATGCGAAAAACCTAATGAAGAGATTTGGTCTTGAGTCTATTAAACATGCTAAAACTCCTATGAGTATTAGTGTGAAACTAAGTAAAGATGCTTCGAGAATTGATGTTGATCAGACTAAATATAAAAGCATGATAGGTAGCCTTTTATACCTAACTGCTAGTAGACCGGATATTACATTTAGTGTTGGTGTTTGTGCTAGGTATCAAGCGTGTCCTAAAGAGTCCCATTTACTTGCTGTGAAATGGATAATCAAATATATTAGCGGGACTGTGAATTTTGGGATTTGGTTTACATTTGGCACTAATATTGCCTTAGCTGAGTTCATTGATGCAGATTGGGCAGGGTGTGTGGATGATAGGAAAAGTACCTCTGGTGGTTGCTTTTATATGGGCAATAACCTTGTTGCTTGGTCTAGTAAGAAACAAAACTCTATCTCTCTACCCACGACTGAAGCTGAGTATATAGCTGTTGGTAGTGGGTGTACTTAGTTACTTTGGATGAAGCAAATGCTTAGTGATTATGGTCCAGAACAGGATAGGATGGTCTTATACTGTGATAATCTGAGTGTCATTAACATCTCTAAGAATCATGTTCAACACTCTAGAACCAAACATATTGACATAAGATATCACTTCATTCGTGAGCTTATTGAAGATAGCATCATTAGCCTAGAACATGTCAATACTGAAAATCAACTCACAGACCTCCTCACCAAGCCTCTAGATTCCCTTAGGTTTGAACTCTTGAGGAAATCTCTTGGTGTTTGTCTTATGGAGTGATGATGACCTTGTTTAGCCTAGGGTGTTCTTCATGGCCCTTTTCCCTAGTGCTATCCTTGGTATTTGTAAACTTTGTGCTTTGTTTTTCTTGAGTATTCTCTGACTTGTAAATTGAGTTGCATATCTTATACTCAAATATTGAGAGTGGTCGTTTATGTGTTAATTGGCCTTGGAGCTACACTGGGAATATACTACATAACTGATGGCTTTAGTGACAATCTTTATGGTTACGGGTATCACATTTTGCGCACAAGTGCTTAGTCATACATGTGGTTTGATGCAACTGAAATCATACTAGGTTATACTCTCTCTATTGTTTGAAATTTGTTTATGCTGAACTGACCTATGGTTAGATATGCATAATGCTGACAGTCTCTGTCTCCCCTTCACTGGTATATTGACTCCTGTCAAATTGACTATGAAAGCTTCTATGGACGTAATATGCACCCTCCGGGTCTAGTCATAGAAACAGTTATTATAGTTGTTACACAAAATAAGCTGGGCATGTGTGAAAGCCACCGTGGATGTAATATGCACCCTTCGGGTCTAGTTATGGAAAGGGCTACCATGTTTTTCAAGCAAACTCAAAAAAAAAACAATAAAAAAAAATTGGTTTGAGATTGAGGGGGAGCAAAGTACTAAGCATATTCTTACTTTCCAATTGGATCCTAACTGGTCTGCTTTCTAGTGTTTACTGATTTTCATAACTGTAAATGAGGGTAGACCTAGAGATTTCTTCATGTATCCTATCTTATGTGAGTATTTGGCAATTCACCCCATATACTGATATTTCCCATGTCCATGACGTTGTGTCATTTCATGGCCATTGGGGTTGATAGTTTTTTTTTTTTATTTTTTATGCTTAAAGGTCTGTTACTTTGTTAGATAGATCTCTCTTGATGCATATGTGTGTGAGAGTGCAATTTCAATTTATTCGTCATTGTCAATCTCTTATATTTGTTTTTTTAAAATTATTAAAAAAAAATTCGCCAAGCTCTCGCTACCTTTTCGCTGCCGCGAGGTCCAAATCTGGTTTTTAAAACTCCACGCAGCCGTGATGAAATGCATTTGGTGCTACTTCTCGTTGCTGCGATCTCTTCCTTTGACCTAGGGCTTCGCCCTTCCTAGGGTGCTTTCCTTAAGATTGCTCTGATTAATCTCTTCTAAGGTAAGTCATCTCCTTGTTCACCGATTGAATTTGTGCTCTTTCAACTAAATCTCTAGTTCTTCATGCCCTGCGATTCCGAATTTGGGGGTTTTGCTAGTTCTTCATTTTAGATCCTTATCTTTGTCTTCATGGCTTCTAAATCATGTGGGAAACGTCCTATGGTTGAGGAAATTTAGAAATTTCACACCACTGCATATGAAAAACAATATAATAAATATTTCAAAAATTGTCCTGTGGTTGAGCGGGTTGTGACCCTCTCTGATTTTTCTGAGACTTTTTTAACTACCTTCACTGATAGGAAGTGGGACTCTTTTCAGTTGGCTAATGGTGAGGTGGTAGTTGATTGGGTCCGAGAATTTTATGCACACATTCACCAGTGGGACCCTAACAATCTACAGTTTGCCATGTTTGTTTGGGGTCGATTGTTTACTTTTTCGGTGAGTGATATTTGTGAGTTCTATAATCTTCCTAGGCCACCTAATCCAGCGTTTCCACCATATGATTCGAGTACTTTTACTCCAATAGATAGGGTGATTCCACTTCTCACCGATAATCAGGATATTTGGCAAAAGAAGAAAATTGCACATAACTCCTTCTCTATTCCTTATCGCCTGCTCCATCTTATTGTTTCCTATAACATTGATCCTACGTCCCATACTTCCGATTGTGATTATGAAAAATGCTTGTGGATGTATGCCACTGGAACGGGTCTGTCCATTGATCTCCCCAAGTTTATGATGGAGACCATGAATCGTGCCTCCAAATCTAAGCAGAAACGGGCGGGTCTTCCCTATCCCTTCTTTATTACTTGGCTCTTAGAATGTAAGGGCATTCCTTGTCTTCCGTCTGACCGCATTAAGCGTACTAAGGGTCCTTTAAATCTCTAGACTCTAAATCTGAGTACTGCTATGATTGGCGCCAAGAGTAAGTTCAAGGCTCATGCTAGCTGGAGTCAGGGTCCAGCATCGGAACCATCGAAGGAAGAGGCCTTACATGCTGGCATTGGGGTCTCCATGGATTATCTTGAACGAGGTGAAGGGAAGCTTGACTCTCTTCATACTAAGGCTAATCAGTTGCATGCTCGCTCTGAGGCGCAACATCGTGTGTTGACTGATATGACTTCAGAGATGTCCAAGCTTAATTCCATGCTTGCTGCACTTCATTCTCACTTTCTGTGATCTGGGTTGGTTAAGTTTTGTGGTTCGGTCATTGTTTTGTTTGGTTGGTTTTGTGTTTGATGGTTAGCTATTTTGACTGGATGCTTGTGATTATGGTTGGGCTCCTGTTTGTCTTCTGTTTAATGGATCCCTTGGTACTATTTTTTATACGAATGTTTGTTGTTTTCGTTCCCTTTGTCCACTTGTGACAAAAAAGGGGAGACACACATTATGGACTCTCTTAGGATTACATTGGATTACATTGCTTTGAATATACTGCTTTGGATTTGTAGATGATGTGGTGTTTGCAGGTTAATGTTTGGTATAGATATTGGTATTGCTTTGCAAGGTTGTTGACCACTTGGTGACTTTTGTTGGCATTGGTTGGCATTGGTTGTTGGCATTGGTTTGAGGGTGTCTCAAATGTAAGGGGATGGTTTTTGTTTGTTTTTGTTGTGGTTGCGTTGTAACTGGGGTTGTATTTTTGTCACAGATTGGCCAAAGGAGGAGATTGTAAGATCTATATTGTGATTGGCACAATCGTGTGAACAAAAATAATGTATTTATGTCCTAGATTGTTGGGTGTGTTCAAACCAATGCAAAGGAGGGTTTTAGACATCGCTTCAAGGACAACGGAGTTCGAATAGCAGATCTCGTGATCGTCTCGCTAAGGTCTCGCCCTAGCGAAAATTGAAAAAATTGTACAGTGGCCATCGCTACCTTCTCGCCACCTTCTCGTTCCTGCGAAGTCAACACAATGGCCATCGCCACCTTCTCGCCCTAGCGAGATCGCAAAGCGTCTTCTCGCTAGCACCTCTCCCCAGTGAGATTCTGGATGTATTTTTGTTTAGGTTTCCTATTAGTTCCAAAAGTAGTTGATGCCTATATATACGTATTGTATGGGTTCTCTAAGGTTTGTACACATATATGAAATATATTGAGAGCCTCCAAAGAAAAAGAAAAACCCTAGAACTCCTTAGCAAGTTTGAAGAGTTTCAAATCTTCATTGATCTAAAAGAGTCTTGGTGGTGCATCAAGGCAAAGATTCACGGCGTAGCGTTCGTCGTGGTTCAAGCACGGGAGAATAGTGAGTTGCGGGGTGTGCAAGCAAGGTTCGACTTCAACTTAGATTCGTGGGTCTCGGATTGATACAGTTGTAAGTGTTCTTGTAAACTGTTCAGTTGTTGATAGTGCTTGGAACTTGGGCTGGACTAAGTGTCGTGGTTTTTTCCCGATGAGGGTTTTCAAGCTAAAATTGTGTGTCTATCGTGTGATTGCTTTACATTTCATGCATGCTTTTCTATTGGTGTGTGATTGATTAGGTAGCTTATTCGAGAGTAACTAAGCGCGCTTCCAAGTGATTGTAAATCCAAGTAAATCGAAAATTTCATTCCTAATGTAAGATTTTGATATAAAACAACCTCACCCCCTCCCCCTTTCAAATTCCAAGGAAATTTTTTTTTATAAGTAAATATCAAGGGTAAATATAGAGAGAAAAAATCCTACATAAATAAAAACTAATAAAAAAACCATTTTCCATTGTTGACCTTCAGGCATAAATTAAACTAATTTTTTAGCACTTCTGTTTCAAGTTTCAATCTGTGCCAATCATTCATTTGGCTTCATAGGTCACAACATAGGGAGCACGGACACTCCGTTAGAGGAACCGTACCCGTGTCACACACGTGTCAGATACTAACATGCATGGTACACTCGTGAACACGCGTCAGACACTCCATTTTACGTATTCAATTTTTTTTTATATTTTAAATCGGACACGGCTTGGACACTTGTGTCCTATTTTTGACACTTTAGGAACACGGCGGGGCCTTGACTATAATTGTTAAAGCTAAAAAATGGGGTTTATTTTGTAGTAAATAAGTAAACTTTAAAATTTGAAAATAAAGAAAATGAGGCAGATCTTTGTCAAACCAAATCAATTTGTTTTGTGGAGAGAGAGAGAGAGAGAGAGCCATAGTATGTTGGATTGAAGAAGAAAGAGAAAAAGAACAGGTATGCTACTAACATCGGTGGTGAATTTGTTTTGTGTGGCCTTTATGGATTCTGTGTCAGATGATGATTGTTTGATGAAGTGTAATAACATTTTAATGTTTTAGGTAGTTTTATGACTTTATAGTCTTAGTATTGATGGAACAACCTTTTTGTTGTTGATATGTTTATTTACTCTATCCTTTTTAATGTAATGTAATTGGCTAATTGCGAATGATTTATTGCCAATTAAGTAGTGAAATATATATATTTTTTTAAATTTTAATTGGTGTTATCTTGTATATATATATATATATTTTTTTAATAATTAGATATATGATATATAAAAAAAATTATAAAAACATATTCTTTTGCCATGTCCCCGCCGTGTTGTGTCCTGTATTTTTTTAAAATTGCCGTGTCAGTGTGTGTGTCAAACACATGTCTAACACTCGTGTCTGTATCCATGCTTCTTAGATTACAGCATTTCTGTATTTTGAAAACTATCATCGCAAACATGAACTGAACTTTTCTTGACAGCAATTCTAAATTCATTGACATAATTTTTTTCCTTTGATTTATAAAGCACTTGAATTAGAATCCTGCTGTAGTGCCTAAAAATATTTATACTGATACGCATGCAGGATAGTATAAATGCCAACATCAGAAAACACAGCAATAAGTACTATAAACTTCACTCAAAGCTCAAATTCAAGTGCCAAAAGATTTAAAAAGAGAGGAAAACTATTTGGAAGAAGGAATTGAACACTACGAAAACCATTGAGCGGCACAGCTCTTTTCTAGACCATACAAGCTTTACCCTCAGCTTATATGAAATTAGCTTCAGTTATCAAGTCAAAGAGTAAACTATCAGGGTAGATGGTACAGATTTAAGTAAATCACCTTGTCTTTGCAGTTCTCGAACCCACTTTTTGGCCCGTTCAAACGAATCCTGAAGCCAAAGCACCACATGCTTAACTGTTAATCAAATTCTTCTCACTGAAGTATAAATAACAAAGATGCAAGTACTATGGCTTATTATGAGGGAAAAATGGCAAACAGATATTTTTTAATGATGGTACTGAAGATTCCTAGTGACATGGAATGGAAGGTCAAACAGCATTCAGATAAACAGAGTACAACACCAGATATCATCATATGGCCCAAATAAGAGGAATCATCTGACAAACTTTGAGAAACAAACTGGATTTGAATTAGGTCAATAAAAGAGACATTAGGTCAATTGAGCGGAAGCAAGATCCAGCATGCGCAAACACATAGTTAATTAGAACTCAGAAGAGGGAAAATTAAGCCTAAGCCCAAGCCCAAGATGGTTGGTCTGCTTTATATGTTCACAGAAAGACATGTTTTGATGATCTTAAATTTGTTGTATGCAATACAACTTACTCTTGCTTATGCAATACGATTTACTTTTGCTTCATTTGGTCAGCATGCCCAACTCATGATTTCTTTTTTTGCCCAATAACAATCAGACTTCTGATTTACCAACAAGCACAGAAGGCCCTGAATTTTGCAAATTCTTATTAGATCTAAAACTAACCTCACTGTACAGCTGAAGGAAAAGTCCATACTATCTAAGCAATCAATTTAGATCGACTCCCCTTTAATAGCAAATTGATCATTTATGAACTTCAACATTAAAAAGCCACTAGGAAACCAAATTAGTAGAAGTTTGGCAAATAGCTACCATGCTTGTGATGTCATACACCACAACAGCTGCAGCTGCACCACGGTAGTACATTGGAGCTAAGCTATAGTACCGTTCTTGTCCTGCTGTGTCCCATATATCAAATTTTATTGTACCTTCATTTAATGACAAAACCTGAGTGAAGAAGGCTGCTCCAATCGTTGATTCCTGCAAATTATAGTCATGTCAAGGGTCCTACACAATGAGAATGCATAGAAAGAAACATGATAATGAAGAATAAAGAAAAGACCAAAATCAGAGTGAACCTGGTACTCATAGAACTGCCCTTTAACAAATCTCAAAACCAAACTGGTTTTTCCGGTTCCCATGTCCCCAAGTAATACCTGTAAAGGCTTATAACGTAATCACTTCAAGTACTGTAGCTATGAATCAGTTGATCAAATCACAATCAAAAGTAAGGTAACAATAACTGCTGGCAAAGCATTCTTGAAAGGAATAAATAAAATGCTCCTTGGGATTGCTGAGAAAACTAAGGAAAACAATATTTTTCTTGGCTTGAGATGATAACAACAGGACTTGAGCCAACTTGACATCAATGTTGAGAGACCAACTGGCTACCATGTGTCCAATAAGGCTAGCATGATGGAAGTAATAATCTTAAATCCTCTTTGTGATATTGTCTTCGCTTTAGAAAACATTTAGCCAAATAGTCAACAAGTGGAGATGTTATTCCAGCAATGAAAATTCAAATTTCAGTTCTATTTATTTATATATGTACTTCATTTTACTTTACTACCTTCTTTCAGGAACCAATGCTCGGCAAGTCTAAAATTAACACACAAGAGTAATGAACATCTAAATAACCTGCAGTGGAAATCACAGCCTCATAATGCTTTCCCCCAAGTGTGAAAGTCATTGGACATTAAACTCAACTTGTGTAAGAAAGAGCAGATCAAAAGGAGTCTAGGAACCAATGCAATTCAATGAGCAGTACCTCTTAGGTTTCCTTCTTCGATCAGATGTCAACCCTTCTTAAATGTGCTTTCTGTATTATAACCAAAATTTTCCTCCAACAAGAAATTACGAGCTCAGATACCTAGGAGGGATTGTCTAAAATCCCTTTTCAATGGTCAAGATTATATATCATCAAGCTTCACAACTTATTCTATCCATTATATTATAAGTACCATAAAATCAGTAAATCAACAGATCTATAGAAAAACAAAACCTGTCAAAACCTACAGAAGTTCTTATCCATGGCAATTCAATACTTTTTCAGTTTGCAATCAGAAACCTAACTTCATATTGAACTTAGAGAATTTACAAATTGATTAACACTATACGATTTGGTTTAATTCAATTGAACTACAATTATCAAATCCAAAGCGAATTCTTCTTAAGTGAATCGAATTCACAACTACATGAAAGAATTTATTTAAGAGTGAATCATGAACTAAAGGAAAGACATACAAACCAGCTTGGCTTGTATGTTCTTGTTGCCTGTCTTCGCCATTCGATCAATTCCAGAAATTTCACCCACACAGAGAGATGGGATAGAGTTTAGAGAGAGAGAGAGAGAGAGAGAGAGAGATCTGTTAGTTGAAAACGAAACGCGGCCTATATACATATAAGTCTGTGTATATATCTATCTACTATGAGCGCAGCGAGAGAGGATGAACGTTAGGTTTTTCAGATTGACTGGTAAGTTGGTTTTGCTTAGCTGTGATCCAACGGCTCATCATGCTCTTTGGTTTCTTTTCCCTCCATCTATAGGATTCTCAGTTTTATTCCTCCAGGTCATTGCCCAGGTCAGACTTTGATAGATGGGCTCTCCACATAGTTTGACAAAATTCACAATAACAGCAATTTTAATTCCATGATACTTCTTCCGGCTGCCTGTTTATTTAGCGGGGTTTTTGGTGGTATTACGGTGACGAGTTTATCATTTTGAATAGTAATTATAGTTTAAATAAAATATTTTATGATTAGTGGGAGTTTTTATAGTCACATTTAAAAAGGTCGCTATTATTGGTAGTTTCTTTTCACCCTTTTACTTAGTAAAAAAAAATTTCATGAGATTTTTTTCTTTTAATTTGGCTGGATAAGATTTTAATTTTTCTTATTCTTTGATAAAACAGCCAAATAAGTTTTAGATAAGAGTTTAATTTTGATGCAGTGACATTGTACACTTTTTTTACACAAGCGGACACCAAATTGTGGCATGTGCCTTTGAACCTTACTGTTTTATGTTCTACTTAAAATTTAAAAGACTCGTGTTGCATTTTGGTACCACGCTTGTATAAAAAAATTATACACTGTCAGTGCATCAAAACTAAACTCTTTAGATAAATGGATTTAGAGTTTTAATTTACAAATGCATGTGAGATTTAAGGGGTGTTTGCACAGTAACTTATAAAAATTATAAGTTATTTTTAAAAATAGCTTTTTAAAGTGATTTTTTATAAAAATATGTAAAATTTATAAGCTGTTTTTTCAAATGGTGGTTTGATAAATAACTTTTTAAGTAGTTTTTTTAAACAGATTTTTTGAGGTGAGTCAAACAACATTTAAAAAAAGACACGCTGTATGTCATAAGCTAGAAAAATGTCCAAATGCCCCTTTAGATGTTTTAGTTAGATTAAAGTCCTGAATGGAAAGGAAGAAGTTAAGAAATTTTAATACAATCCTATAGAATTAGAACTAAAATTCTTATCATGGTGGAATTAGAATAACTATTTTCATCCTTTATATGAAACCCATTAGCAATAAAGCACTTGAATCCTTATTTTCATTTGTGGGTACGTAAAATTTAAGATATCCAACATTAATTGAATGTGTATTACTCTGACAAACAAATTCAAATCCGTTCATTTTGAGTTCACGAATGCAAACACAAATTAATTGTATGATCTCAATTACGTCAATAAAAACCCATCATTTAATGAGTAACATGGACCTTGGCATAACATGAATCTGTGCAACCTGAGCATCATATCATGAGTTCAAAACAAGAAAAAATTATCTGTAAATCTTTTTTAAATCCAACAGTAATGAGAAGCTAGCGCTTTTTTTATTTATTTATTATGAGTAATACACAGTAATCAAATAGATGAAATGAGTGTATTGATCAGATAATAAATAATCATTTTAATTGCTCCAAAATAAAAAATTAATCATTTGAAATAGTCGAGTTTTCTCATAATATAATGATTCAAGCATTATGATTTTTTATTTTTCTTTGTTTTTACCCGTTTGAAGCGTGTAGAAGGAGCTAGAGTTTTGGGGTTATAGAAGCCGAACTTTTTTTATAATACCAAATCCAACAGGTGAGAAGTGTTGGAAGAGATTTTAAAAGCCTAACTCATAAGCTCCTCTTCAAATATATGTACGTATATTACATATATATATATATATATAATTAACGGTTATTAGGCAGCTGATAGGTTTTTTTTTTTTTGTTTTTTTAAGAAGTGTCCGATTTCAAACTTGAGACCTTAAGGGAGTTATGTTGAAATATTTAGTGTGAAACACTAATTTTGAGTCATTGTTAAAGTGAGACCCACATGTTATTTTTAGTAGGTCTAAGATGTTTTACGTTTTCCTCCATGAGAAGATGAAGAACAAACATTTACTTACTTAAATCCATGGAGGTTTGAATGAGATAATAGCCTTTAAAGTAAGTACCATGAGTATGGTTTTGGTTAGAACTAAAGACTTGTCCAACATTGATTTTCTATGAGAGAAGTTATGGGTATATAAAGCCTAAGTTTAAAGATGGGTTTGGACATGAAGAGACACCCTACTTTTGTGAAAGGGGAGGACCTATGGAATCCATGGGTTGACCCAATACGCCACATGCGCCGCTCGCCACCACCCGCCTGTTCGTCCGGTTCGGTTTGGTTCGAGTGCCATTAAAATAATATTAAAAAGGCTTGGGCCGGGTTTAATATTTTTGGACGCGGTAAACTGAACCGGTTCAAATTTAAATTCAAACAATTGCGACCCTTCCTAAGAGCGCGGCCCCCCGTCCGTTCATCCGTCCAATTCGGTTCGGTTCAGTTCGGTTCAAGTTCAATTAAAATAATATTAAAAAGGCTTGGGCCGGGTTTAATATTTTTGGACGCGGTAAACTAAACCGGTTCAAATTTAAATTTAAACGGTTGTGATCCTTCCTAAGGGCGCGTTTGGTTGGCACCGTTTCGAAGGAGTACAATTCTTTCTATATGTAGAAAAATTCTCTCTCCGAAATGAATACAGTTTTTATACGGTTTTGAGACAATCTTTTCGTCTCTCTCTCTGTTTGTCTCTTTCTCGTTCTTCGACAACGACATCAGTTTCTATCTCCAGCGAAGTGCTGCCAAGATTTCGTCGATTGTTCTAGGAAATACTTGACTGTTCAATTAGTCCATTCTCGTCTTCGTTTCTGACTTAGAAATTCTGTACGAATTTCTATCTAGGTTTCTATTCGGTTAATTTTTATTTATATAATCTGTGTGATGAATTTCAGTGAAAATTTCATCATTTTCTTATGTGTTTTCGTAGTGAATTTCTGCGTTGAAATTCTACAGAATGACTGCAGTTTTTTTGTGTAGAAAATGTTGTTTGTTCTTTATCATATCATGTTGATTTTATCAAAAACGTCGTAGGTTTCTGTATGGAATTAAATGTAGTAATTTTGCATAGAATTAGACAGAAATTCTTCATTGTTTTATATTATATATGTTACATTCATTCCATACATTGAGAGAATAGAATCATAAGGTTGATTCGTTGAATCTTAAATATTGTAGTGCTACTTATTCAAGATTGTGATCATGTTATCCTGGAGATAGACGTCCGTTCATCCTATGAGTACTTGTGTGGGGACGAATCTGTCTTAAGCTGAGAGTGTGCAACACTCGACTTGACCTCATCTTTATCGCATATTTTATTATTTCATCATATATGATTTGTTGAATATACCTTATTACGTTATTTCACAAACATAATTTAATGTTGTTGATTTCACTTTATGATGACTACATGATAACAATATCATTATGTTTCATTTCACTTTATTATGGCTACAGTTTATATGGAAAACATTATACAATATTTTTTCAACAATCTTAAGATAAACTCATTATTTCTACCTGTATGTATTTTCCATATGTAGTACTACTGTGAAATGGCATGTGATTGTGTGTTGTTAAGTATAGAATGTTCATAATCATGTATGAATTCAGATTTGATGCTAACATATAGGTCTAAGGCACTAAATTTACTTTTATTTGCCGCTTAAAAAGCAATTATTCATATATGAAATGAACCTGCTACAATCCAGAAACTTGAGTTTCGTATTGCATAGCAATTAACATGAATCCTAATGTTGTGATAAATTTAACTTGCATAGTGGTTGTTATTTTGTTAAAATTCTATTTCCGTTGCATGTTTAGCATGATAAATTGTAGCAGTACATCTTTATGTATCTTAAATGCTACATGTTATTTGTCTTGCCATGCTTATGTGATTTTTGTGAAAGCATAACTTTGTGGTTAAGCAATTTTATTGCTAAAGTTTTAATTTCATTTGAGAAATTAAAATGGTGTTATTCTAAGATTTCTAACCTTAAGAATATGGGCATATGATACTATGTATTAACAAATTTTTATTACTAGAGTATTTAATTTCTTGTAAGAAATTAAATTTGTGTTATTCTATGATTTCTAATCATAAGAATATTACCATGTGTTTGCAGTTCACATGATGGATATTTGAGAAGAGGTAGGTCAGAACTGGTTTGGTAAGAATGAGTTAGAGAATCTTGCACAACCAGCAGCTCCTCCGGTGCTACACACGATGTATCATCTTCATGGTCTAGAGGACGTTGTTCTTCCTAGGCTAGTAGCACTGCCTATTCCACGAGGGCATGTGATTGGACCGAATGAGGCAGGACCAAGTCGCTATCGAAACTACTATGGGAATATTCGATGCAATGCTCACAAGAGCGTTCCATGTCCCGCTTGTTTCCAGAGGTTAAGATTTCTAGCATAACCCGAGGATTCTCATGATGTGGACTCTTCTTATCGGCCAAACACCCTCAAGCATGCGCAGAAGAGGATGCTTGATCCTGTGTTGGTAGTAATTGAGAGTTTCTCTTCAGGAGAATCATCTAGTATTTACTAGTTTTTTGTTATGTTTTAGTATAATTAATTTGGTTAGTATGATAACTTATTTAGTTGCTAAATTAGAATACTTTTAATGACCATATATGTATCTTTGTATATCTATGTTTGTGATGGTAATGACATATCTAACTTTTATGTTAATTATCATGTATTGACTGTATTTCATAGTGTTCCTTGAAATATAATGATATTAAGAAGGTATCATCGTAGAGTATACTTATAGTTATCCACGTTCCTCGTGGTATTACCGGAATAATATTCCTAAAGTAATTAATGCACATGTTATAATGTTCAAATGAGTTTGAGAACGAATGTAGTAAACGAGGAAAAGATATTAGACATGGTGATGATGTAGCTTCAGTAGCTTAAGGTCCAGATTCGCCTGTCTATAAATACCTAGTTGATTCAGTAACTTGATTGCTGGGAAAAATAAAATCTAACTCTTCATTGAGTTGACGCGTACTACTTTGTTAAATTCTGGATAATCCAAGAAATGTGGGGGGAAGTTTTATTTTCTCCAACACACGTTCTCATTAGGACATCCAACAGAACACTGTGTTAACACCGACAAAATTATGGATCGGGTTATCCTTAATCTATATTGTAAAACGGTGTGAGTGTGTAATTCCCAGTCCGCATGAACATAGTTATGCATGGGAATGCCGTGGTAGATGATAATCCGTCTAATATTCTAGAATCATTTGAGAGAATAGTTCCTAATCTAGAAGTGGGACATTATTTGGGAATGGACTTCTGTGTGCATTTGCTTTCCATCCAAAGAGTCTTGTAGACTCTATAAGTAAGCAAGATAGCCAAGATTTTAAATCTATGGTTGGAAGGAAGAATAGTTGTAGACATATAAATGAGAGAATGACTGATCCGAATGTTTCTAATTTTTAAAGTCAGAGGTAAAATCTCAAGAGAAAAAGGAACTAAATGCAGCCTCGATAACTTTAGTAAAGTAAAGAGATGTACGGAGTTTCATTATATCTGACCCATAATAATAGTTTACATAGAAATAAAACTAAATGGGTAACAGACGATCTGCTTGATAGATCTAAAAATAAGGTTATCCAAATAGTTAAAGGAGTAGAGTCTAAACTCAAATATTAAGTAGATATGTGACGAGATCTAGTCTCGGTAGTTGTGACTTCTTGATATGAGTTCACACAAGTGACAAGGATAAACATATCTTAGCGGGAGTAAAGTATTTTATTCAAACCCAGGGTTAATCTACTAGAAGGTGATAGCTTTGTGCTACAAATGAGCTCTGATCACATATACATCCAGAAGTACTAGCGAGGGTACAACGTGAAAACTGGATTTATGGATCAGAAGATGCTAAATCCATAAATGGATAAGTCTTACAAGAAGTGCTTTAATTTTTTAGAAAATTCTCGCAATGAAAATAAACAGCCAGATACTGCACAGAATCAAGAGCTAGGGAAGAAGTATCACGTGATTTCTTAAATGTCTTAAGACACAGATAATTCCTGATAATGACAAAACACGACAAACATGTCTGTTAAAGGTCATTATTCGTAGGAATGTACTATTCAATAATTAATAATTTAATCAAAGGATATTGAGAGATCATCTTACTATTAGGCGTGGTAAGAGATCGGAATTCATTCATCAAAGGGATTAGGCATTTAAAGCCAATTATCTTAAAAGTTACCTTAACAGCAACCCAACCTAGTTGACTGGAGATCCCAAGATCTAGGTTCAACGGGACAATCGAATTAAGGTCGACTTAGTATAAATCAATGGGGGACTTTGTTCCACTGCCTAATTCTATGGTGAAATATTGATTACCTGAATAGTATAAAGATAAGCTACAACTTTTAATATAGAACAAGTATGACAGGATACTCATATTAATAAGTCTATGCTTTTAATGATTCTTATTACTTAGTTACCAAGTGGAGTATGTATGACTGCTCACTCTATAAGAAAATCACTTATATGAGTGTGATGGGGGCCACTTCTATGAGAATT
The DNA here is from genome assembly GCA_033060915.1 of Euryodendron excelsum. Lineage (NCBI taxonomy): Eukaryota > Viridiplantae > Streptophyta > Magnoliopsida > Ericales > Pentaphylacaceae > Euryodendron > Euryodendron excelsum. The sequence continues at coordinate 35,029,077 of CM065393.1, read as the reverse complement.
GTAAAGGCTTTAATTCTTTAGAGCACTCATGAAATCAAGACAGTTTATGGCCAAAACGAACGCAACCGAGAATAACCTTAGATAGGGAAGAAACCCGTGTGAGTACTATTGTCTCGGTTTATACAAACAGCAGAACAGTTCAAGACATCATGTTCACTGGTCAGCCAATAAACCCGATAGTATTTCACTAAGGAAGGATCAAAGCTAAAAGCTACCTTTCCTGATGCGGTAAATTTCCGTTTTACTCTCTCTCTTTTACATATTTGCATCTGCATTTCTTTGTGCATTGTTTTTGACAGCCAGTCTCGTTCATGTGGGGGATTGTTGAAATATTTGGTACGAAACACCAACTTTGAGCCATTATTAAGGTCGGACCCACATGTCCTTTTTAGTGGGTCTAAGATGCTTTGTGTTCTCCTCTATGAGGAGATAAAGAACAAGCATTTACTTGCTCAAATCCATGGAGGTTTGAATGAGATAATGGCCTCAAAAGTAGGTACCATGAGTATGGTTTTAGGTGGAACTAAAGGCTTGTCCCACATTGATTTTCTATGAGAAAAGTGATGGGTATATAAAATCTAAGTTTAAAGATGGGTTTGGGCCCCAAGGGGCACCCCACTTTTGTGGAAGAGGGAGGACCTATGGAACTCATGGTTTGACCCAATAAACCACACATGCATGCGCCGCCGCCGCCCACTCGTCCGTTCAGCCGGCTCGGCTCTACTCGGCTGGTTTCGATTCGGGTGCGGGTGCAATTAAATAATATTAAAAAGGCTTAGGTTGGTTTAATATTTTTGAACGCGGTCTGAACCATAACAGTGTGGACCTGGTTGAACCGAACAGATTCAAATTTAAATTCCAACGGTTGCGACCCTTCCTAAGGGCGCGTTTGGCTGGCACCGTTTTGAAGGGGTGCGATTCTTTCTATATATAAAAAGATTCTCCCTCTGAAACAAATACAGTTTTTATACGATTTTGAGACAATCTTTCCGTCTCTCTCTCTCTGTCTCTTCTCGTTCTCCGACAACGACGTCTGTACTCAGATTCCGGGGATGTCCGTTTCCATCTCTGGCGAAGTGCTACCAAGATTCCGTCGGCTGTTCCAAGAAATATCTGACTGTTCAATCAGTCTATTCTCGTCTTCGTTTCTGACTTAGTTCTGTACGAATTTCTATTTAGGTTTCTATCCAGTTAATTTTTATTTATATAATCTATGTAATGAATTTCAATGAAAATTCTATCATTTTCTTATGTGTTTCTGTAATGAATTTTTGCGTTGAAATTTTACAGAATGACTGCAGTTTTCTATGTAGAAAATGCTATTTGTTCTTTATCATATCATGTTGATTTTATCAGAAACGTCGTAGGTTTTTGTATGAAATTAAATGTCATAATTCTGCGTAGAATTAGATAGAAATTTCTCATTGTTTTATGTCATACATGTTACATTCATTCCATACATTGAGATAGTAGAATCATAAGATTGATTCGCTGAATCTTAAATATTGTAGTGCTACTTATTCAAGATTGTGATCAATTTATCCTAGAGATAGACGTCTGTTCAATTGAGAGTGTACAACACTTGACTTGATCTCACCTTTATCGTATATTTTATTATTTCATCATATATAACTTGTTGAATATACCTTATTACATTATTTCACGGACATAATTTAATGTTATTGATTTCACTTTATGATGACTACATGACAACAATATCATTATGTTTCATTTCACTTTATTATGGCTATAGTTTATATAAGAAACATTATACAATATTTTTACAACAAGTTAACCCTCAAATTTCAAGCTTTGACCACTAGACCAAACCATTGTGGTTGACAGCTGATAGGATTTGCTTAGCTACTATATTTCTCAATTTCTTTGTCACTCACTTCCTTGTTCTTTTTAAGAAACCTTGTGAGTTGTGGCCATGTAATGTCTTGTCCAACAATTCATACTTGTGAACCTTTGTTGTGAGATTAGCCCCAAGTTTTGCTGGCAGTCTTTTGTCCAACACATCTTTCAAGCCTGAAGGCATCAAGTTTTGTTCAATGCAAGTTTCATGTTTCTAGACCATTCATTTGCTAGCTTTGAATAAAAGTTTGGAAGACTAATACGACACGTAAGTTTTCGTGTTATATAACCCAATACACACATTTGTATCATCAACAAATTGAAGAGAGAGAGAGAGAACCATCAAACATCACATATTCATATGGTCATCTGTAATTAATTTGTTGTTGTTGCTGTCGTTTGGAGGCTAGCAAGGTGGTGCATTTGCTATGCTTCTATTGTCTTGATAAACACAAAGGTCGTGAAGTCCAATTTCACAGTGAGTTTTGGAGAGAGTCGCGCGTGCAGTCTTATCCTCGCATACACAGATAGATTGTTTTCATATTTCAAGCTTGTAATGCCTAAATTACAATGAAAAGATCTTCTTGTTGAGCTGGTGCAATGTGCAAACAAGATTCCGGCCCAAGCTAACATAATATGCAGACAAATTCTAGCTAAGAGATAAGCATTCAAGAGTAGAACAAGAGTTTCGGTAGCTAACAAATTAATAAGTCCAAAGTCCTTGAATGTGAACTTCGTACCTGAATGACTACGGTTGAGTATATCAATGTAATAAAGCCACAGGCATGCACACAGTCCAACCCTGCTAAATGCCAAGAGGATATGACCCAGCATGCCTAATGAGGACATGTTATGGAAAAATTTTGAGGTCCTGGTGGAGCATCTTATCATCCCTCTCTCCTCTCATATTACTGGGTTGAATTCATTTGAAGCAGTGTGTCATCCCTTTTTTTTTTTTACGCGATGTTCTAAAATAACTCAATTTGCTGCAGAGGAGGAGAGATTGTACGATGCTCTAAGAGTACAGAATAATTTTTTGATATTATGACAAGTGATATTTGTGTTGATCACGGATCAAATGTCCACAATTGAGTTCAATAAACCTGTTCATTCCCATATGCAGATTACAAGTGATATTTGTGTATGCAAATTATATGATAGTATCTCATAGTTTAATACAACACATGTAAGTATATATAAGAGGGATTATGAATGCAGTCATTTCTTAAAATTTTACATTCTTATTTTCTATTGGGGTAATAGTACTATTGTCAGAATCCCATATTTCTCTTTCAAACTTTTTCTATGTTAAATTATATTAGTATAGTTTTCTAACTATACGGTTGCTTAGCTAAATAGTTACTTATTTGTTTATTTTCTATATTCTATTATTTGCTCAACACTTTTTTTTTACCTATATATAGATATTTTCTTTCAATGTAATAGACTACCTCATTATTTCAATATATCGATATAGTATAATGTATTATAATACAGAGATTTTTCTCTCTCTCTATATATATATACCCCTCTCTTATTATTTTACATGGTACCAGAACTCTTCTAACATTCTATTGTTTGGGTTATGCATTTATCAATAGAATATAAAATGATATTATTTATATATATTCATTTCAATAAATTTCTATTCAATTTTTTTTTTATTTTTCTAATCTAATCAAACAGAAGAAGGGAATTTAGTTTTTTTTACTTTATTTTATTTTCTTACATTCTCCTTTTCCAATTCATGGTGGTCCTATTATATTGCTCATCATCATGAACATGTAACCGAAAGTCAGAAAATTATGTATACAACGATTTTGTCATTGCTATTTGTCTGGGTGTGTGTTTTGGGGGTGATGGCGATGGCTTTTCTATCTGTTTCACCAGTTGATTTAAAGGAGAGGCTCTCCATTCTTATACTTTTTTTATTATGTCATGTGTTGGTTAATTTAAATTTAACAAATTATTGGATTATTTAATGTGAATAAACTATCTCGTTTATATTAGATTTGACTTGTGTAGATTAATGAATAAAAAGTACAAAAAATTCTTAATATTAGTATGGGTTTTGTCTTAACATTAACCAAAAAAAAAAAATTTTTAATATCAGCCACGATTGTATAACAGTCACCGATTAATAGTAGACGACTGAGATGAGACTCACTGCTTAATAGTGAACCCATGCTAAAGTGAGACAATTCAGTAAGAACTCACCACCAAATAATGAGTCTCACCTGAGTTGTTCAGTATCAGCCTACAATTACTTCAATGTCACAATTGAGGCTAGGTTTCTCTAAGGAAAAAAAAGAAGGGGAGCTGAAACCCGAATTTAAATGGGCTTTGTCTTTTTAAAAAGGAAGAGCTACCGACCGGACGCGTGGAAGACGGAAAGTATTGGTAAGCGATCCAATACCGAAAGTCACGCTCTCCAACGCCGGAAGCATATTTGATTCAACGTGTGTCGCATGCATCACTACGACGTCGTCAACTCTTCAATGGGGGAGTTTTTTCTTTTTTTCTTTTGCCCTTTTTTCCTCTTAATGGTGATGATTGATTAATTAACGTTGTGAGTGGATATGCGATGCCTTCTCACCTCATTTCCAATCACAACGTTAATAATAACATATCAAGTTTATTTTGTTGAGTTTATTAGCTATTTTATGGAATAATTATAACAGTACTTTTTGAATTATGACTTAGTATTATTAAACTTTTTTTAACTTTAAAATGTAACACATTAACTTTTTAAATTATTAATTTGTATTGATTAACTCTTTTTGTAGTAATATATTAGTAATATGTTAGAAAAGTAAGAGAAAATTTTTATGTGACTTGTAAATATTCACAAAAGTATAATTTTATATCTAACTTGACTATCTCTTATTATAATAGACGTCTAATAACTGAAATATGCCTTGAATTATCCTTATATTACATGTCATCTCAAGTGGTGTTTTAGTCATTAAATAATTATTATAGAAAGATAAGGTAAATTTAATTGTAATATCATACTTTTGTGAACATGTGCAAATCATATAAAAAAATTTCATTCATTTTTCTAATAGATTGTTAATATATTATTAACAAAATGTGTTAATTTATACAAATTGATAATTCCGGGAGTCAACATTTTAAAATTTAAGAAGCTTAGTGATATTGAGTCATAATTTAAAAAGTATTGTTATAATTAACCCCTATTTTATTTAAGTAATTTATAACTTTTTCATGACTTCTTCTTTTGTTTTCAGTAAAAAATAAAAAAAATTAAATCATGAATTCATAAAAAACAAAAAATAAAATTTTGATTGAAAAATATAGTAAAACAGAAAAAAAAAATTGATTAAATAAGCTGGTATTTGACGTATTGTGTTCAAATTGCAACGTGCGCAGTCCAGGTGTTTCTTACCTAATTTTTTCATTTCTTTTCGCATTGCTCAATTCTAGGTACACAAAAAATTAGTTTTTTCCACTTTATTTTATAACTCTTACTATTCTTTTTCTTTAAAAACACAAGATTCAAACAAAGCTTAAAGATAACAAAGTTGGAACTCCAAATCAACATATATTAAAATTTTGATTCTTCTATGATTTTTTTATAAGTGTACTTTCATATTATCTATTACTTGTTCATCACTTATTTTTAACATATATATAATGACTCTCTCTCAATATAATACACTATTTATTACTTTAATACAAAACATTATGATACTGGTATTCTATTTTAGAAATCTCAATGTAATCAATACAATGGATTATGATATTTTGTGCTAGGTTTCTCTCTCACTCACTCCATTGAGGTTGTGAAATCTCTGGCCAATTGAAGGGTCACACACTGACAAATCCTTTTCTTCTGTTTGGGTAATCACAAATTAGGGAATCTGCTACGTGTACATTCATCCACATGAAGTCCCACATGGGAACCTCATCTCTTCATGCAGCCATTAACGTCACCATGTGCTTGTTCCTTCACCCTTTTGATCGCACTAGCGTTAGAATTTCATTAAAGTTGTGAGATTCCCAATACCATTTGGACATTTCAGCTTCATCGCTCTTTAAAAAAAGTGAAGCTTAATTAATCACACCTCACTTACAATTATTGAAAGAAAAATACTATTCACATAAAAAATTTATACAAAATGATAAGATAATGACTATTTTATAATTAAAAGTTATTATGGTTGATATTTGTTTTAAAGTGAAAAATTTATATTAATACACATCGTTTTGTATAGAAATTTTTTATGAATTCTTTGCTTATATATTATTATCTTATAATCAATGATCAAACTTCCATCATTTGCTTGTGGTGAACTTTTGACAATGTATTTTAAACAAGTTCTTAGACTTTAGCAACCAAAATCATCATATGGATCATAGTTATTTATACCGAAAATCTCAATTATTACATAATTTGTCTGTGGAGGACTCCGCTAAAATGATCTAAGAGTGATTTTTTTAAAGAAAATTGCTATTTTTTTAAAAAGAATTATACAAAAAATTTATAATGATGTGACAATGTCATTTTTGTAATTAACTGTACAAGGGTTTTGTTTTAAAAATAGGCTCTTATTTAATCACATTATTTCGTATATAAATTATGTAATAATTTTCTCATTATATATATAGCATTATCCTTTTTTGAAATTATGAGTCAAAATTATAGATATTTTAGTAAAAATGAAAGAGCACAAATTAATTATGCAATACATGAAGTTTGATGACATGATTTGTGTGAATGGCAATCCTACACAGGCTTAAAGGGAATAATCGATATTTGGAAACCTGAACGCCCAATAGCAAAATTACCTTATCATTGTGTATAAATATTTTCTACAAAAATTATAGTTATATAACATTATAAAGGCTTTAGGTTGATTCTTATCAACCAGGGTCAGAGAGAGAGAGAGAGTTCTTTAGCAAGTTGGACTCTAGCCAAAGAAACAAGAGTCAAGCGGCACCACTTGATTGCTTTGCCAGTCCTGACCTCACACTGCATGAAGATAAAATCCCAGTAGAGTTTGAAAAGCCTTTGTGATTAGCTAGTTTCTTTATTTCCTTCTCTTGCCTTGAAGAAGAAATGGCCTCCCATGGAGGCATCACTGTTACCACCACATCACCGAAGGCCGGCGGCAAAGGAGATGCCAGTTCATCGCCGAAAGGTGGTCAATGCCTATGTTCACCAACAACCCATCAAGGTTCGTTCAGGTGCAGGTTTCACAGGTCGAGCTCAGCTGAATGGTTCAAGAGATCCAAGTCCATGCCTGTTGACAGAAGTGTCACTTCTCTCTCTCCCAAACCCAAATCAGTCGACTCCACATAATACAGAACATGTAAACTAGACTACCACTACTCCATATCTCTATTTAATACTTTAGTTTCTTCGACTTTGTGAAGTGAAGAAGCCTTGGATATCTACTTTTTTTGCTTGGTATGTGATGATTTCTGTTCAACCCAAATGTAAATAATCACAAAGCTTGGGTTTTCTTAATCTTCTTCAGTTAGAATTCTCTCTCTCTCTCTCTCTCTCTCTCTCTCTCTCTCTCTCTCTCTCTCTCTCTCTCTCTCTCTCTCTTGATGAGGCATGATCATAGTTTTATTAATACTATATATATGCTCTTTTGCACTAACCATTCATACTATGTTCAGAATTAAATTTCAACATTAGATTCCCATTCATTTAGTTCATCGATTCCCATTCATTTTATATCTTGGACAACTAGTCCATCGAATATTTTGATATTTTAATTGTTGGTGTTATTTATGTATTTGAGGCGTACAAGCGCCATGCTAGCTATAAGTAGGTCTAATATAACATTTATTTACAACATTAACACACTAAATTATGCATTATCTTCAACCCTTCAAAAAATTACATACAAAATTCCCATAATTTGGTACGAATATTATAATTTTTTGAAATTTTGCAATACCCTATATTAGCTATGATATATGCCTCCATATATTCAAATTTTGTACTTGTGATATAATTTTTTCAGAGATATTTTATTCATTGGATATTAGTGGGGGATAATAGCTAGCCATAGTTGTCGTCCCTTTACCAAGCTGGTGTGATTTCTTGCCCACCCATTTCAAGCCAAGAGATGCATGAAGTTTCCAAGATTTACTTACTTTTTTTTTTCTTTCTTCTTTTCTCGACCCTAATGAGATGGTTATGATGAGTTTTGGATGGGATGTAACCTTCTTTCTTTTTTTTTTTTGGGTAAAAATCAAGCATTTTTGTGTTTGGTTTATAGACATTTTTTTAGTAGTTTCTAGCCTAAAAAGCTAGTAAAAGATGGATAAGCCAAAACTCATGTCTGATCAATATGTATCCATGTTTGTACTTTTTTGTATGTGTGTGTGTCAATATAAAATATCAATAACATTTTAAGGCAAGAATTATTCCTACTACTAAAAAAAGTAATGATAAAAGTAATTTTGGTAATTAATGATAACATATTTCTAACAACGAAGATCAACTGCTAATAATCCCTATTTGTTGAATAACATAATGACCATTTAAGATAATAAATCATGTAATTTCATTTTGTCCCATCTCATTTGATAAAGAATATTTTGAATTAGATCTACCAATTTATATTTTTATTTGTTTCAAAGCAATTTCATATGAGAAAGTTTGTAAAAATTTTACTATTTGTTTTCAAATGACATAATATTGGCCCTATTACTTGGATACTATTCTAGAAATTTTAACTACACAAGTTGACTTCAAAAAAAAAAAAAAACTGGTTCAACCCAAAAAAAATGGGTGGTACAAAAAAAATTTAAAAGCTCGAATTTTTTAAAATTTATAGTCTCCACATATATTTTTTTTTCAAAAAAAAAAAAAAAAGCTGCAGTCCATGAAAAAAACTCAAAATCAAAACACTAGTCAGTTTAAGCAAAAACTTATTTAACCCAAAACAATTTTACAAAAAATTTAAACAATTGTCAAAGGCTTTATTTAAAGTTGTAACATCTCCAACCCATCTTCAAATTTGAAGGTGGGTTCCAAATTTGATCCTTCAACGTTCTTCAAAAATTTAGAAGGCCAATTTATTTCACTATTTATGGAGGGCTGAAATACTAATTATATGGGACATTTATACTAATAATTATTTTAAGTCTAAATAATGTATTATTTACTATTTAAATAATATTTAATAAATATTTAATTTAAAATTTCAATTAATTAATTTTTTTACTTTGTTAAATATTTATTTAATTTGAGATTTTTTTTTTATGTAGAATAAATAAATTATTTATACTGTACTTGCTTTTATTTTTCTTTAAATTATTATTTATATATGAAATTTAAAAATTCTTTTTATTTTACTAATTATTTATTTATACTAAAATTATTTTAATCTATGGAATCAATGAATTCTTTTTTTTTTATTTTATCTTACTACACCTTTTCACTTTGAATTTTTTTTCTTTTTTAAAAATTTAAGAATTAATCAATCTATTTTTACCAACTTTCAATAACAATTAAAATTTCAATATTCATTGAAAACAGAAAATAATTTCGACTTGAATAATAACAAAAAAAATACATAAAAATAATTACATTTTGAAGTAATAAATATTTAGGTTAAAATATGGTAATAAATAATTACATTTTGAATAAAATGAGATCACAATATGTGATTTTTAACTTTTTTTTAATAAAAGAATAGTAATTTGAAGAATGAACAGTAAAAATGAAAGTTGGGTGAGTTGAAGTTATAACGTGAAAAAGTGAGACCCATAAACTTTAAATTTGAAAAAGATGACAAAATAAAAATGAATTTGAAAGTTTTGAGTTGGAGATGCTCTTAGACCTTATATTGTATTGAGCCGACTCTGATTCCATAGTTAAAATAGCAATTTTTATTCTATTAATCAATGAACTAAATAAGGTCTTATCATATGTCTTAACAAAATTACATCATTTTATATTAAAACATATTGTTTTTATATATAAGTACAAATCATTTATTGCTTAATCAATTTTAAGACAACTCATTTTAACTTTTAATTTTTATTTTAATTAATATGTCAACTCTTTAATTAATGGAATGAAGATTTCTATTTTAATCATGAAATAGTGAGAATGTTTATCCAATATGAGGCTGCACCGGCTGCAATGACTATAGTTTTGGTAGATAAAAAAGGCAATCGTATGGTAGAGGTGGTTTTGACATTACAAATTACAAAATATATAACAATATATTTATTAACTTTTTTGTTTTTATGTTTAATTGTTTTGTGCATTAGTTATACAATTTTTTTATCCTATTTTTCTGGGTCTTTATTAAAATTATGTGGTTCCTCGCACGTGCCAACAACCAGCCAACCGCCAGTATAAGTAACAGCCGAATCAAGTTCATTAACCACAACATGACAACGAAGGGCAACGAGTCCGTAGTTTTATACGCCCCTATCCCTCCCAACCCCGACCCTCCCCAAAACTACGTCGTTTTACCTCTCTTCCACCGCCGCCATTCCAACCGCCACCACAACCTCCACCGCTGCCTCGGCGTCTCCGCCGTCGTCTTTCTCCTCGCCACCGCCGCCTGCCTTCTCTACCCCTCCGACCCGGAGCTCACCGTCGTCCGACTCCGCCTCAACCACATCCAAATCCGAACCTCGCCTCACCTCTCCCTCGACCTCTCTCTCTCTCTAACCCTCAGAGTCCGCAACCGCGACTTCTTCTCGTTCAACTACTCCTCCCTCGTCGTCTCCGTCGGCTACCGAGGGGGAGAGCTGGGGTTTGTGAAGTCCAATGGCGGGCATATTAGGGCCAGAGGGTCGTCGTACGTGAACGCTACGCTTGTGCTCGATGGATTTGAAGTCATTCACGATGTGATCTACTTGATTGAGGACCTGGCTAGAGGTTCGATTCCTTTTGATACTAATTCGGAGGTGAAAGGGACGCTTGGACTCTTCTTCATAGACCTTCCGATCAAGGTATGCCCTTTTGGTACTTAATTTATTCCTTGTGTTAAATTTTATTTATCTGATGTTATTGGATTGAAGAAATTAGGGTTCGAAAATTGTGAAACAGAGATGTGAACTGTTGAGTAATGATTGTGAGAATTTATTTTTGAATTTAGGGATTGTTGAGGATATCAAATTCGTATTCCATTTTTTTTTTTTTTTCTCATTTTCGTAGGCCAACCAAACAAAAGCAAAGAAGTTAGCTTCTTGCCTTCTTATTCCTTTTCCTTTTCTTTTTTTTTTTTGTTTTTCATTCATTTTCCTTTCTCTCACTAAATCCTAGAACCAAACAAAGCATTTGGGTTTATTTTTGTGTCAAGCCAATAACTTTTTTATGCTGAACTATTAATTTAACACAACACCAATAAGTTACTGAGGATGTAGTTTGCTAGACGTACACCATGAACTTTGAAAAGCATCACAATGAGTTTGCTTTCGGATTATTGATTGATTTCCCGGTTTGTTGTTGAACTTTTAACCTAAAGAAAGAGAAGGGCTGCTTTATACTGTTTGTTAGCTTAAAAACTTTTGCTAACACTTAATAAACATGACTTCTATAAATTATGATAGTACAAGCCAAACCCATAGTTATTTACATAAATCCTGAAATGTATTAGTAAACATCATCTATGTTTCCAGCACTAAATAGTTATTAACATATGTTCCTTAAGATTTTAATTGGCTAGCATGACTTGTGTAATCAATCCCAATCATTGGAATAGGAATTTTTACAATGAGGCAACTTGTATATATTGATCATTCAATTATTCTGTTTCTACTATAGTTTATTGGTAATTGTTTCCAATATATCTTGATGCCTGGTTTTATAAAATGGTGGAGAGTGTGAGCTATATCTGACTGTCATTGCTTTTCAGTTGGCTTTCCTGTCAGTTTTGGGTGGAATTATGATAACAGGTGCCAAAAGAAGACCCACTATCCTGTTAGAAGTCTGCTAGTTATGAATTGTAGAAATGGAATTTTGTTTCACATTTCATGAAGATAGGTGACATTGATGCAGAAACTCGTTAAGCTTTGGGAACAATATGCATTTGTGTGTATGTGGACAGTAGTTATTGTATTTTCATCACTAGTTAGTTTAAAATATTTTGGTTGTAAGTATGAACAATAAAATACATCATTAAGCATCGGTGCCCTATAGGCATATGTTTCATGCACCTACTTGCGCATGCTATAATTTTTTTCCTAGAATGTGTATGAACATATATGAACTATTATGAGAGGATTGATGTTGGCATGCACATCAAGAACCTACCTGAAAATAAGTTCCTTCCACACTTCTCATCAGTACAAAACCAAGTTAACAAAGGGAACACATTAGGTTGGAAGTAGGAGCAGAAGGAGACCAAGTCAACTAGGACTTATCCCATTTAGTTGGTGTTTGGTTGCTGGCATAGGCTAATTGGTTTAGAAAGGTGGCGTGGCAGGACAAGGATAGAACCTGATCAATTCTCATATTTCAATTTAGTTCAAGTATGGGAAGCTTATGGGAGAAATTTGTTGGTGAATTTGCTATAAGAATTGGAAGGCAAATTATCTCTCTAAAAAAATTAGAGGATAGCTGCCTTGTTATACATTGTTATGTGACAAAAACACATGAAAAAGTTTTAGGGCCTAGGTATTAACAAAATTAATAAGTTCACGAAACCTTGTTGGCTTCATAGCCTTCATTAAATGAAGGTAGATTATTGAGGTCTCCCTCTTTCTCTCTCGTTCATTAAGTTGTAGTTTCTTCTTATGAATGTCCTTTGCAATATCTGTAATATGTCTGATATGTTTATTTATATTTCTCTCATTCTAAGAAGCATGGTCATGAATACAATACGACACGGATACGTTGACACAGTGATTTTAAAAAAATGCAAGACATGACATAGCGGATACATGGCAAAATATATATTTTTAGATGTCATTTATAGTAATTTTGTACTCTAAAGATGTTAAAACTATTGCAAGATAACATTAATTAAAATTAAAAACCATATATTTTATAACTTAATCATTAAATTAAGTTTAAAATCATATTGTTTTTATTACCCATTAGGTTTCTAGTTATGTTTTTCAAACTTGCAATATGTTTATTGTGCATCCAAGTGATGGAAACTTGTGTTTCCAAAATGTTTGAAGCGTGAGCTGCTCTAAAAATTACAAAATAATATTACACGTTTGGATGCGTATTCAACACATGTAGGGGAGTGTCCGACACGAACACGGCGCCTTCTTTGAAATGTCTATGCTTCTTAGCTCTCATTACTTTTGCAAATGGCATACTAGAATAAGTACGCCCTTTTTTCTTCTCCTTTTGTTTTTTCATTTTATCATGATGATTAAAAAATAATATTACACATTTGGACGCGTATCCAACAAATGTCGGGGAGTGTCCGACACAAACACGGCGTCTTATTTGAAATGTCTGTGCTTCTTAGCTCTCATTACCTTCACAAATGGCATACTAGAATGATTCCTATAAATTTATCACGTGCTTGTTTCTCTTGTTCTACCTAATAGAAGTTACATCTTTTGTCTCCATATACTTACATTGTTTTCTTCAAATTTCACCAGGCAAGAATGTTGTGTGAAGTGGATGTAAATACAAGCAACCAGACTATTATCAGTCAAGATTGTTACCCTGAGGTGAGGAACTTTTTATTTTATATTTCTTCTTTCTCTTTGTATAGGTCTCAGATTAAACTAGATAGGTTTTAAGAATATACTCAGTTGCTCCTTCCATGTGCAAGTTAGAGACTGTCCAGTCAGTGGCCCTTAATCCTCCAACTGCATGTCCAAAACTGGTCCCATTCATGTATTTGATGTGGTGAAAAATGCTTGGTTTTGACATGTACTAAGTCTCATTATCTGTTGTTACCTTTTCATAATTTGCCATACCCCGAATTTGCTTTTCCCATCTCAATTTATTTAATATGAGATTTTTGTAAAATGCTGAGCATGCTCCACCATCCCATGGTGTGTCTGTGGTGCATTGTGATTGGTTATGATGTGAATTGTATAACCTGGGATTTGGTAGTTGCTCAAGCAGTTAATACACATGCCTTTGGTGTTCTTAACTTAGCATAAAATTGTTTTGGCACTGTTTGATTCACTTCAGAAAGAACTGGCCTTATAGCAGTTAGGTCATCTTTACTAATCAAAGAACTTGCATTTGGTTTTGCAGTGACTATTGTAGCTAGTATAGTAGCCTGAAAATCGACGCAGATGTGCAGTGAAGGTGGGAGCATGGACTTTGGATGGGGACTGTAAACATTTTGATCTTCTCTGCTGTCCTTTTGGTGTACTTGACTGTTACTAGTGTTACCATGTGATTATGAAGATGCTTTACTTCAATAACGAGAGACCTGATATCTCTGTATGTTCTCTTTAATATACACGTCTGTGACTCCCTTTTTCGGAATCATCAATACAAGTTCGTTCAGAAGATTGTTGGTAAAAAGATTAATGAGTAGAATTCTGTCGAATGTGGATGTTAAGCTTTCTTTCCCCATAATTTCTGAGAAGCAACTTTCTGAAGATGAAGTCTATCCTTCAGAACCTCAGAGAATAGAACAATCTCTTTACTCAAAAGGTCGCTCAAATGTTGAATTTAATGTAGCCTGTAGGTCTATCAGGAGATATTCTATGGAAATAAAAATTTATAATTATTTCTGAAATGAATCACTTCCTTAGCTTGCGTAGGTCTTTTGCTACAATTTCATGTGACGATGTCTATGATATCTGAGTTGAGTCGCAACCTTCTTATCATGAGTTGGATTGGGGTTGGAGGTTTTCACCGCCAACAGGGAGTGAGGGAGGAGATGACGAAGAAAAGAAGGAAATTGGTTTTGCAGCAATTGTTACCATGTTCTGTTTGTTATTAAACTAAACATACCATATATCATTTGAAGAAGCTGACAGTGGAAAAACATCTTATGCTTCCTTTAAATCAAGCTTCCTACTAGCTCCTGCTTGTATTATTCGACGACCCCAGACATACTCGGCATGGTGGTGCCTGCACCGAAATGACCCCGGATGCCTTGTGGGCGAACAAATACACTGCTTTGACCTGCCACCCCTACCACCCTGTGCTGCAGCTGCAACTGCCATCTCTGGTCCTTGCTGTGTTGCTGTTGCTCTATGAACCGCCATACGCGCCTGCAAACTATTCCATCTGCTCTGCCGTGCCATGTCCCGAACGCTTACTAGAGGTAATCCCGGGTGACACATGTTCTACTTCCCTTTCTTCTTTTATCTCCTTTTTCTTGTGCTGTGAGATGATTAGAGGAATGGCTTCAAAAGAAGAGAATATGTGGGCAATGGCGTTATATAGGGAAAAAAAGGAAGGAGAGGTGACCAAGAAAAGTTGGGTATAACGAGCTTTTTACATCAGATTCGCAGAAAGGGTTTTGCTTTCTTCAATGCTTCAATGAAGTTATTCTTTGTGTATGACTCGTGTCCATTAAGCTGCTGAGAGCAGTCTGAGAAATGAGTCACCCACAGCTCACTTGCCTAACCATGACTATGTGGTGGCCCACCACGTTTCCCAAGATCAATTGGTAGGTCTGTGCAACATGGCCATTTGGCACCATCCTAGTGGTGCTGAGCCTAATATACACGCAGCGTCTCATGCGGGCCGGATCTAGGACATTTATATAAAATTATACATAAAATTCTTTTTTAAGCACGAAAATTTTTGACTTTTTAAAAGCAAAAAGCAAAAAAAAAATGTTTTACCAAACATGACGTAACGATGCCAAAAAAGAGAGGGTGCACCTCTATACGAAGACATTATACACCTCTTAACAAAAATATGATTATTTATAAATTCAAAGGTGATTCCATTTTTTTTCACAACTTTAAAATTTTATTTTACAAATGGTCTCTACCACTTTTCATATTTTAAAAATAACGCTTGATAATCTCATTTGATATGTTATTGAAAATATCTTTCTCATTATATACAATCAATCTATCATTCATCTACTGATCATCTATTTTGGTTGTGAAGCCTATTCTTCGCAAATTTTTGTAGGGAAAAAAAAAATTTCTCTATGATTGCAATCGTAACAGATAAAATTAGTGTCAAAACCAAAAGATCCATAAATAAGAGTTTGAAATTTCAAGATAAGTTTTCAGTGTTTGGGTTACAACTCAAGAGTCACTAATAGATAGAATAAAAATGCTAAAATTTGGGAATTTGATATTTTTTCTAGAATAAACAAATAAAATATTGAAAGTATGTATAATAATATTTTAATTAAATATTAGGATGGATGGTTGTGTGTGTGTTATTTACTTAGCTGAATGATGAGGGATTAATAAAATTTATTTAAAGAAAATGCAGGTGTTAGTAAATCTTTGTCTTTTGTCTACAAATTAGTTAATTTAGTGAGGGCAAAGGTAAGTGTTAATAAGTTCAATGGGGGCAATACACTATATTTACAACTTAGAGTAAAATAAATATACATAAAAAATTTGAAAAAATAGTAGAAGTTGTCATTCCCCATGGTGCATCTGCCCTTGTTCTCATGGGTTAAGCCGGAAGAGCACTATTAATCTTGTGCTTACCCACTTTACGTGAATATTTCATTAGGATTCTTGTTCTTTGTTTTAGCAGGTTCTTGGTTGATTGCTTGTGTGGTCATACTTCTTTTTCTATATGATTGCTTTTGTATATATTACATAAGGATTGTTTTTGGGGAGGTGGGTGCGGTTGAGGTTTGTCTTAATTTGAAGAAGATTAGTGTTTGGCATGTGACAACATGATGCTGATTTTGTTCTCAGTCACATCTGAACAAATTGTTGGTCATTTTGAGTTGTAGCACACATGGGAGGTGGGGGTAACTGCTCATGCATCCAGTTGTGAGTTGTGCATGAGAGAGAGAGAGAGAGAGAGAGAGAGAGAGAGAACCAATATCACATCTGGTTGGATTTAATAAATCAGTTGGCACACCATCAATTCTTAATTTTGCTGTGATTCTCACATTTACTTTGTCAGGCCAAGGGCTTGCCCAGATGGTTTGCGACTTTGATGTTTGGTTTATCTGACGTCCAAGCAAGTTTTTGAGATAATTATATGGTTTCAAAATACTAGGAATAAGCTCGTGTTTCGGAATGCCAATTCGAATTCAACATTTTTATAGGCTAACATGATGAATGTGGTACGCTGGTGGTGATATTAATTGTTTGGGATTATTTTCAACTCAACTATGTGACGAAGATGGGGCCCGGGACTGGGCCACCCCTGATCTTTAAAAAAATCTCTCTATCAGTTTGGTAAATATTTTTTATTTTTTAAAAAATAAAAAAATAAAAAAAAACACTAAAATTAGTGTGCTATCTATTTAAAAAATATTACTCTGGTACTGTTAGCAGAACAGTAGCTTACAAATGTCATCACCAGACCATAAAAATAAAAAACAAAAACACACATTTATTACACACAATAAAAAATAAAAATTAAAAACACTTCCAAACAGACTCGTAGTTTTTTCTAGAATACCCATAGGTCTTTTTGTGGGTTACTCTCGACTTGCTATTAAAAAAACCAATGTAGTTTCTGCTGTTTGTTCTTCCTTCTTCCATTCTTTCCCTGTTCTTGGCTTTCAAGAAGAAATCTTGGCTTTGTTACTATGTGTCGAGATCATACTGTACACAACGTATTTAATTTATGAAACCAAAAATGAAAAGAAGCTTCCAAGCTACTCCTAAGTAGGAAAACATGGGAAGAGTTCGAAACTGCAAGACTTTTAGATGTCTAGATTTTTCCAAAATTGTGGTACGGCTAGTAATTGTACTAATCAGACTTGTATTTTGCTACGTGAAAATGAAGCAAAATGATCATAGTATTCATGTGATCAATCAAATCCAAACAATGTACAAATCTTGGTTGATAAATCAAACTTTAACAGTTGAAATTTATAACAGTTATGTTTAAATCTTGAATTTGTGACACGAGAGCAAAAAGAACGAAAAAGATAAAATAAAATAAAAAACTGAAAGTATGATTGGATTAGAAAAAAGAGATGTGAAGAAATACGTACTCGTTAAAAATTTTGTGTTTTTTTTTTATCTAGTGATTCATAAAACATTTGAATCCCTTTTATTTTCCTTTGCAAATTTATTTTCCAGTTTTATACTTATAGTTTTTTTAAAATGTGTTTGAATAATTGGCTTAAAAAAGCAACTTATATCTAATCACATTTTTTTAAAAAAAATTACTTTTAAAAATAACGTTTTAAAAATAATTTATAACTTAGGCGAAACACCCCCTAAATCCAAACGTAGGGATATAGAGAGAATTGACAACGATTCACCGGATAGTAGATCAATTTTGAATATTAATAAAGAAAAGTCTAAGAAACGTTTCAAACCCACGCACATTAACACTACAACTACCAAGACTGTAAGGTCTTACCTACCCCTTGTGCTGAATCTTAGAACTGACTATCTGGTAAGGTCCAATTCAAACCATCTATTCACATTATGTTGTTGGAAATTTTGTATTAAAATTGACCTTTCAAAGATTAACTCAAATCACAAACCAAAACTAGCAATGAGAAAGATTCTACACTTCCAGAAGTAATTGATTGTAATTATATGATAAACGACGACGAATCTCACAGATTAGTTCCCCTATAATTTTCTTAACAGGGACGTTTTTTTCCATGTAAAATGAATATTTAATGGAGTGAGTCAAAAGCCTCAAAACTTCGGAGTTTGAAGAAGATATCATATTAGCAGCGTTGTGGACCAGTTCTTTTAGCAGTTTAGGCTTGCATTTCTCGCAAAGAAACCCAGGGTCCCAAAAGTCTCTTCCAACTAGAAACGGTGCAATCCAGGTTGATGGCTCAACCATGTAAATATTATTTTTTCCTTCTTTTTTTTTAAGCGGCGACTAGCGCAGCAATGCCTTTGAGCATGACGATAGAGGTTTCCACAGCTGCGAAATGGTCAGTTTGAGCCATAATTATTGATTCCAAGAGAGCGAGTTTATCATTGCAGCGAAGTGCAAGCGACATTCAGCCCATTTCTCAACAGCATCTAATTTATGCAACTACTAAGGTAAATGGGTACGAATACACGAATGTTGAGAGAATAGCGAGTTTTAAATCCAGCTGCTGAAACCAACTTAACTACTACCTCAGTAGTCATGTAAATATTACTTATTCATAACCTCTGCGATGCATATAAGTGAGGGTGGGTCTTGGCACAATGTTAAGGGTTGAAACACAAAAAATAGCTTCTCATTATATGAGGGTAAGACTAACAGCCTGTTTGAAATTTGGGAAAGAGAAGGAGAGGAAAGGAAAAAAGAAATTATTGTTTGTTATCTTTTTCTTGTTTGATTTTGCAAAAAAAAATAGAGGGAAAGAAGAGAGAGAAAGAGATAGATTGACTTAAAATTTTCTCTCATTATTACCTTCCATTTCCTTCATTTTTTTCCCCCTTCCCTCCCCTTTCCTTCTCTTCCCCAACTTCCACCTTCCATTTCCTTCATTTTTTCCCCCCTTCCCTCCTCTATCCTTCCCTACCCCAAGTTCCAAACAACTTATAAGTACATTTGAATGAGGGTGGAGCCAACATAAGCCCAAGACGGGAAGCTGCCCCCTCAGATTTTGAAACACCTCATTTTGCCCCATAATTTTAGAAATACTTTTCAATTTGTTCCTTCAAATTTTAAAAAAGTTGTTTTTGCACATAGTTGTAGAAATACTTAAAACCGTGTTTGCCCTAAAATTTGTAAATTGCCTCTTCAAATTTTTAAAAATTATATTTCCTATAGTTATAGAAATATTTGTCCAATTGTCCCCTTTGAATTTTTAAATGGCCCCTTTCATAGTCTTTTTTTATTTGAAAACTGCTTAACTTTGGTTACAAAAAGAATTTGTGATTAATGGTTGTTCTTTTTGCATGTATATATATATATATATATTTTTTTTTTTTACTCCCCGTCACTGTGTTCAACCCTGTCTAGACTCAACGAAACCGAGTGCACTTCGCTGACATATATATTAGTATCAAATGATTCACATTTATGTTAACAAAAACACAATCTGTATATTCATATATTGTACCAAAAAAAAAATGTAGGAATTGTATAGTCATCTCATGCCAGTTCTTCGTTTAAGACTATTTAACACCGTGACATTTGTGAAAATCAAATAGGACACAACCTTTGACCTTTCTTTGTCTCACATCATTCACGTGGACAATAAGGACTTTCACCAAACCTAGAGAGATCCATGGTCATGGTTTCAAACTATTTGAAAACTCAGAAAATTTTGTTAAGGATATATAAATTTTATTTATACAAAGGAATACCAAAATGTAACATGTAGTTGTGAGCACATGCAATTATCAAGAAACTCAATTGCACGAGGGAAATGCGCCTATGCAGAAGTGCAATCTTCCAATATGGGTATGAAACATTTCTAAAATTTCTGAGAAACCTCCTAGAAACTTTTTGAGAACTTAATAGAAACTTCATAGAAATTAAGGGAAACATGAAAAGAAACTCTGCGAAATTCATTAAAAATTTTGAATTGTTCATTTTATACATCCTTTTACTTTAGTTTCAATTATGCATTCATTATGCTTGATAAAAGTCTTCGTTCAAGTATTCATATAGGTTTTCATTAAGTTTTTTGAAATCTTATTTAAGTTTTACAAATTTTTTTTACTAAGATTCCTATTAGATTTTCTATTCAATTCTTAATCATTTTTTCACTTCCTGTTTCTCTAACGGCCTATTTGGAACTTGGATGAGGAAAGGGAAAAAAAAATAATTATTTTCTTTTATTTTCCTGAAATGAATATTTCTTACACTTCCCTTGATTTCCTTCGCAAAACTTAACAAGAAAAGAGAAAATACTTCTCATCCAATTCCTCTTTTCTTTCCTATCCCTTTTCTTTCATAAGTTCCAAACATACTCTATATTTTTTGCTGCACTTCCCACTTCATATTTTGGCAACTATGATCTTGCATATCCTATTGGAGCTTCTGTAAATAAAATCTAGGGGTAAAGTTTTTGCTACTATTACTATTTGTGAGTTTTTTGGCCTCCTAATCTAAAATTTTGTGAACATATAAAAGTTTTAACTCATGGGTATTATTGTAAAGATTATATATATAAAAATTGAATATTATTTAATAATTTTTTGCTATCTGCTCTTGTAAAAACAAAATTTGACGGTTAAAATACTTTAAAAAATATTCAAGAATTGGTTTGAGGAATCAAATGGTTAAATTTCTTTCACACGGGATTAAATTTTTTTAGGGGTAATACATCTAATGAAAGTTTGTATAACGATTGACCCACCAGATACATTTGACTAATGAAATCTACAAAATTCTCGTTAGAGACGACATCTCAACACGCACGAGATGAGAGTTAGAGGGGCAAATTTCTGAATCTGCCGACGACCCTTCTCCCTTTACCTCCTCCCTTTCATATTGTTACCTTCGTGTCCGAGTCAATTTTGCCGCCGTTTCGGTCAAATTTAAACCTCATCAAACCAAAAACTGTGTCTAGAACGCGTACCTTCCACCCCACTCGCACTTTCTCTCCCTTTCTCTCCCTCTCTTTCTCGGAAAATTCATAATTTCATACACACACCACCCACAAAGATGTATATATATATACCCAACAGCCTCTTCCCCTCGTAGATCTCCTCTTCAACACCTTCTGCACCAGTTTCTTTAAAATTCTTGCTTACTACTTTGTTCATCTCTTTTCAAATCTTTCTTTTATATACTTTTGGAATTTTGTATTTTTTGATTGGA
This sequence comes from Euryodendron excelsum, assembly GCA_033060915.1. Lineage (NCBI taxonomy): Eukaryota > Viridiplantae > Streptophyta > Magnoliopsida > Ericales > Pentaphylacaceae > Euryodendron > Euryodendron excelsum. The sequence goes on along the minus strand of CM065393.1, from coordinate 35,007,437 downwards.
AGATGAACTCAGTCAGATTATTTGCCCTTCCGATCATCGGTTTCTTGCTGATGGCTCTTTTCCAGCTTAGCCATGGTCAGGGACTTGCTTCTTCACCTGCACCAAACGGTCCATCCAATGATGGTAAGCACTATTAACTCTTCTTCTTCTTCTTCATTATTATTGTTTTTATTACTACTATTATTATCAACAAAAATGTGTGTTTGGAATAGATAAATTTATTTCAGGAAATTATCCAAATTATACTTTCCCCCCCAATTTTTCCCTTTTTTATATGGGGTGGGTGTTGGGGAAAATAATCTTGTTTGGATTTGTCAAGGAAATGGAGAAGAATGGGAAATGTTTATGAGTAATTAAACCAGAAACGAATTTTTTGAAAAATACGTATTCACTTTATTTTAATTTTTCTTACCAAACCTAAACCTAAATCTAAAAAAGAAATTTTAATTTGTTCATTTCATTTTCTTTTCCTATCTTTTGATTTTCTTTTCCCAATTCAAGATTTGAATCTAACGTTAAATTTACTAAAATTAATTGATACTAATCTAAAATTCCTTTTTGTTTTTCTTATCTAATGCAGGCTCCACGATTGATCAAGGAATTGCTTATGTCCTCCTACTTGTAGCACTTGCAATTACATACCTCGTCCATTAATGTTTCTTTTTCTTTTTTTTTCTTCTCCCTCCACGCATTCTCTATCCTTTCCATACATACCATTTAAATTCTTTGTTTTTCTCCTTGTATTGAATTGGAGAAAGCCCTCACAGGCTGCAGCTTTGTATTTCTGCATTCCTTGTAAAGAAAGATAAATAAAATAATCTTAATAAATATCATTCCACAAATGTGTCCCCTTTTTATGACGAAGAATATCTCCAAGGCAGGGATACATTGGAACCGGCCTTGTGCAATTTAACTCTAATTATATGCTATGATTTACAAATCACATGTATCACTGAAGTTCGTAGCACACCAAGCTGCCAAACAAGAATCGCACCTAAGATGTTCGAATTTACAGTTCATTCCAAAGGAAACTGACATTTTTACCTTTCTACAAATGTGTCCATTCAAAAAAAGAGTTGAGTTACGTAATTTTGAGCTGACTTACGATGGGTGTTGCTACATTGCTAATCTTCTCTGTGTCGTTTCAGTTTTATTGGATGTCCATGTATTATAACTTAAAATTATCATGGTAATCAATGACTTTGCATGTCAATAAACAAAATGGGGATTGAAGAATCTTGATGCTTTTGGGCATAGAGATGAACTCACAAATTTATTGTTTCTTTGGGTCTGCTTGTGGCCTGTGATGGGCTGGTCCTCCCTTGAACCGAGCGCAGTAAAGCTCTAGATTTGAAGAAGGCTCGTTATTCATTCAGCAAAGCCCATCAAGGATGCGTTAGGAACTTAGGGCTAGTTGGGAAACACCAAAAAAAAAAAGAAAACTTTTGAAATTGCTGAAATAATTGAAGGTGTCACTTGAACGAAAAAAAGTTTGATAGTCAGTTAATACTAAGTACGCAGTGGTAATTTCTATTAAATTGTGACAGGTAGTGTGTGAATATAACCTAAGTTTGTGGTACAGTGGAAAGATTTTTTAAAAAAAATACTACATTACAAAATTTGGTAAGATGTTATTTTAAAAGTTTCTCTACTATTCTATAAACTTAGGTTGCTGATATATTCACATAATATATATCATCATTTGATAAGAATTACTGCCGAGTACTCATTATTATTTGATCACTGGACTATTTTCCTACTTGAACCCATCTCTGTTTTATGTTTCCCCTCATTAATCACAAGAGTAGTGCTGTAAAAACATGAAAATGTATATAAGTTTTGTATACAAAATTATGTGGCTAAATTATGATCCATCCTTTCAAAATAAGATACCAACTAAAATGGGTTTTAATTACAAAAATACAATTGCCGCACACATCATTATGGTGTATGTGTGGCTCACCACAGCTCAAGAAATTTATCTTGGCCAACTCGCAACAAAAATTCCGGTCCCTACTAGTTATAATGTACATCCATTAAGTTTAACACATTTTCCTTTTTTTGTTCAAGTTATACCTGAAATAACTTAAATGGGAAATCAAAATACCTTCTTTTTTTTTTTTTGTTGCAATAATGGTTAAAAATTCTACTTATCTATATTATAAAGGGAGAAACACGGTTAGTTTTTTAAGTTATAAAGATTATTTCAATTTTAAAAAAATTCTTACCAAATAACATAATTACTTTAATATAAGTCTTTCTCACATTTAAATTTTATAACTGCAACGGTTTTCATTAGACTCACGTCTCATCTTTTTATAATCTCACCAAATAAAAATTATACAATTATTATGTAAATATTGCGCATTGCGTGTGCACTCATCCTATTTCATATTAAGAAAAAAGTACAAGAGCGAATTTACATATGTCAGTGTGTACTGTGTAGCACAAGGCAATCCAAGGGTGAAAGGCCAACATGTGAGGGTCTCCAATTATGTAACTCACAGTCACATTAGTCTGTTTTATGTTCATTCAAAATATCACACCAAGGTAAAAAGAAAAAAAAAAAAAGGCTAGAAAAATCTTCAAATAAAAAACCCAAATCTTAAACTGGAGATATGAATTTTGTTGATATACTAAAAATTAATTAAAACTAAAAATTAATTAAGTCCACAAATTAAAAAGTTATACTCACAACATTTTCTCCCATTTTGAGAGATGGACAGTGAATATATTTATAATATATATGAATTTAGTAATATTCGTACTTAAATGCAGTTTATTATGCAATATGAATCCTAATTATTCATTCTCACTGTCACACTGACAAGAAATGAATTCGAAGAATTTAATATTTTTTACCAGTGTTACAGGATTATAATTTCAAGTGACAATCCAAAATGAAATTTGAATATTTATCTATTTGGAATTTAACAGTAGAAAAGCTATTAACTTTGCCCAAATACCTGACAGTGTGTAGATGGGTCCGGTGCGCACCCTCCTTTCCATGCCCATACTCTCACAAAGGCACACCCCAATCAAGTCACCCACCGTCATTTCTCTTCTAGACTCTCGGCGTCTCCTCCACATACCATCCATTTTGCTCAGAATTCAACCTTCTTGAATTCTTTACTAAATTACATTCCGTCTTATTCATCTGAATCCCCTTAATTAAGATTTTCTGGCTAAATGTATGTTCTTGAAGACTCCTTCAATCTTTCTTTCTTTTCACGTTAATGGGTATGTATTCTGTAATTGTTTGTGTTGGTATATTGATTCGTGTGAATCTGCTAATGGGTATTGGTCTTTTTGTGATAGTTTTTTTGTGTCTGATGAATTGTTTGTTTTGTGGATGATCATGGTGAGTGGCCCAGCTGATGTTGGTCTGATTTATATTCGTTGCAGATTATAGTTATAAATCCTTTTCGCAAGTGGTTTTGGATTTCATTCTTTTATGCATCATTGTTGTAATTTGGATTAGTTTTTCTTTTGTTTGGAAAAAAATGAATAAAATATTCTTTGATGTTAGATAATATGGTATGGATAGATTGTTTTGTTTTTCTTGAGCTACATTTCTTGATGGCGTTGAAGTAGTGGGTGACTGGTTCTATAGCAGATTGAAGGTCAATGAAGGTTTTTGCTTATGATATGTAGAGGGAACTCTGCATAGATGCTTGACTTTTAGCTGTTGTTTGAACTGGATATAATACTTGTTTCACTTTTTGATTCACATCATATTTGGATTGTCTTTTGCAAAGCAACTATAGGATTGAAATGTCTCTTATTTATTCTAAGATCATCATACATTTGTTGAGCAGGGCTTTCGTTACTTTGTTTGAGTTCCTATTTGATGCAGCATGGCTACGGGCACATAAGATACTGATTTTGCTTTCTTATACTATAGGAAGGAGATAGATAGAAGATAGAAGTAGAAAGAGAATGTCGATAGATAGAAGATAGGTAAAGAAAGAAAGATGGTAGGAGAAGGGGATCGAAGATGTTACCAGAAATGAGAGACAGAGAGAGAAGATAAAAATAAGAGATTAGAGAGAAGAGATTTCAGAGATTAGGAAAGAAGAAGATGTAAAGGGGGGAAGGGGAGCCAATGCTATTCCAAATTCGCAACTTTTATTCATTCTCCGAAGCTACTTTTGTTTACTTCATTAAACCTTAGAAACACATAAATATATTCTAAAAATAGTCCTATCTAATATAGCAACCTAATATCACTAAAATTCTATCCCTTAAGCCTCTAAAAGTTATAATAAAATGAAAATACAACAAGATTATTTCAAAGACACCTAATCATTCTTAACAGATTAAATATATTAATTAACATTATCTCTTGCAAGACCCATATCAAATTGGTCCCATCACTATTGTGTTTGCATATGTATGTATATTGTGTGCTTTCTCTTTGTTTTGTTTTGTTTTGATGACTTCTCATTGAGATGTAAAGATTAAATGACGGTATGATTATATTAAAAATTTTAGATTTTGCAAGGTGCTGTTTCATGCTGAAGTAGCTCATTCAAAGTTCCATGAACTGAATACGGTCTAGCAGATCTTATTGAAGTACGATCAGTCATGGGAAGACTTGCAAGTATAAATTAATTTTATGTGACTGCTTTGTGAAATTTGTTCTTAGAGTCATATGTCATTTTGGATTCTCAACCAACTTTGGCACTAAGTGGGGTTAATTTCTCTTATCTTGAATCAACTAATAGAGAGTCGAGACCATCAACACGGTGGACTAATTCACTCTCCAGATGAGTTGGGAGATGGGGCAGTCCGTGCGTGATTTTTACACCACTTTATCATATTGTTTCTTTGTATCTGTGAAGGCCTTTTTCATTAATGATGAGATGCTTCATAAATTCTTATGATCATGATGTTAATCTTTTGGTACAATAGAAGCTATATTGTTGGCTAATATTTGGAAATCAAGGTCCCATTGATTGACATGTCAGCTATGGACAGTTTTGAATTTAGTTAGTTTTCTTGAGATTGTTTATTTTTTATTCTCAATCTTCTTTCTTGTTCTTTAGGTCGAAACTTCTAGATTTATATTACTCAATGTCCTTTGCAATTGGAGGAGAAAGTTAGAAAAGTTCTATTCTTGCATGGGAAAATGATTCCAGATTTGAGGAGCGGAGTTCGTAGATCTAAGAGAGTCAACAATGTTCAGGAGGATCCAGCTGTTTTAGTTCCAACGCCTAGGCGTGGCACTGGAAGAACTATTTTCTCCAAAGCTGCAGTCCTGAAATCACCTCACTGTAATCCAGTTAGCCCAGTATATCCTTGTACAAGGCCAAAGCTGGCTGGTAGAGGCAGAGGGCGGAGAGCAATGAATCATGTTCCGAATGCTGAGGTTTTTGGTGCTCGCATTGGTGGCCAGGGACACACTGATTTGGATGGGGCAGCGATAGTAGTGGCCAATATTCCTGATGAGTTGGCAGCAGAAAAATTGGCTGCTGTTGAGGAGGAAGGAAGCACTAGTCCACTTCCTGAAAGGGTATGATTTAGTCAGCCTTTGCTATCACCTGTACTCTTCGTGTTATTAAATTGCTTTTAATATGTAACATTAGATTTCCTTTTTTCCTTTTCTTATTCTGCTTAACATATGCTTCCTTATTGAGGATTTTTTCTATTAAGTCAGCTTATAAAAATATTGTAGCATTTCTTGCAATTTATGAGCATATAAGTGAAGCAAGATATATAGCAGCAGAGATTGTAGGGGGGAGAGGATAGTTTGATTAGGAGAGGGAAGGAGAATTTGTTTATTGCTCCATGAGGATTTAGATTGTTAGTTGGAATGTCACGGGTTTGAAAGCAGAGGATAAATGGGTGGCAGGGAAGGCTCCACGGAGGATGGATTTAGGGGGGGTGTTCTCAATGGTTTATGGTCACATAGAGAAAGTACATAGGTTTGAGAGGAGTTGGCGGCGGTGGCTTTCTGTTGGAGTGTTCCTTGGTGTACATGGGAATGATTTCAAGAAGACTAGAGATTGAGGAGGAGTTTGGGAAGTTAGCAAAGATGGAAGAGACGAATTGGCGCCAAAAGTCTAGCTCTCTGTGGCTTAAGGAAGGTGATAGAAGCATTCATTTTTTCCATTGGGTGACAAATATAGATAGGCGTAGCAACCTTATTTGGAAATTGAGAATTCAAGATACAATTATGGCTAATGAGGAGGAGTAAGCTGGACAGAGAGTTTACTGAGGGAAATTGTGTGCAACCATTAAGTCCCTGAATGGGGATAAGGCCCTAGGCCTAGATGGAATGACTGTGGCTTTTTTTCCCCATTGTTGGAGCATGTTGATGGAAGAGTTAATGGGTTTGATGCAATTTTTTATGAGTTTCGAGAGTTTAAAAAAAACTTGAATGCAACTTTTTATGGCTTTAATTCCTAAAGGGAGGGGAAAGGCCACTCGAAGGAAGGAAGTTTTGAGTTTGATTGTCTCAAAGTTTCAGAATGCTTTTGTGGAAGGGAGGCAAATTTTGAATGCGATGTTGGTGGCAAAAGAGACTTTGGATTCTGGACTGAGAAACAATGATGTTGGGGTGATTTGCAAATTGGATATTGAGAAAGCATATGATGATGATAGATTTCTTGATGTATATATTGGGGAGAAAGGGTTTTGGAGAGAGGTGGAGGATATGGGTCTAGTGGCGTAGCTGCACAGTGAGACAACTAATTGTAATGAGAATCTTGTAGGTATCTTGTAGACCTTGAGAGGCTTGAGGCAAGGGGATCCATTATCTCTCTCTCTCTCTCTCTCTCAACTTTTTTTTTCTATTTTGGTGATAGAGGCTTTGAGTAGGATGATAGAGAGGACAATATAGGGAGATTTTATTGAGGGTTTTGAAGTGAGTTACAGAGGGTAGAGGTTTGAATCGTAGAAGGTGGTATCTCATTTATTGTATTTGGATGGCACCATTATTTTTATAGGGCTTAATCGGAGTAGCTAGGGTATCTACATTGTGTGTTGTTCTGTTGTGAGGTTGTGTCAGTATTGAAAGTGAATTTGGGCAAATCCAAGCTCATCCTGACTGATGAAGTGACTAGGATGGAGGTTTTGGCATTTATCCTTTGACTGTAAAATGGGATCTTTCCCCGCTTCTTATCTTAGCTTGCCTTTAGGGTCATCTTTTAAGGCAAAAGCTGAGTGGGATGGGGTTTGCAAGGTTTCAGAAGATATTGGCTAGGTGAAAGAAATAGTACTTATCTGAAGAGACTATGCTAATTTTAATAAGGAGTAAGTAGTCAAGTTTGTCTACCTACTTCATGTTACTTTTTATGATTCCCTCCTTAGTGGCTAAGAGGCTTAAGAAGTTGCATCATGGTTTTTCATCAGGGTGGTATAGGGGAGAAATTCAAATGTCACCTGGTGGATTAGGCTATTATGTGTTTCCCAGTTGGAAGTGATGGTTGGGGACCTCTAAATTTAATATTTTTAATAAAACTAATTTGGAAAAATAGCTTTAGAGATTTGTACATGAGAGGTATAGGAATTGGAGGAGGGTGGTGGTGGCCAATTACGAGTCTGCTTGGGTGATTAGGGAATTCTAGAGGTATTCTTGTCTTTTAGGAGGAGATTATGGAAAGAAATATGTATTTTAGGAGGAATTGTGGGTCATGTTAGATTGGTGGCCGGGGGAGGAGAGACTTTGGGTCCTGATCATGAAGCCTCGGTGGCAGCCTATGTATGGATTGCGATGGAAATTTTGGGTTGAAGGCTTTCTATATGACTATTATGGGGTATGGGGAGGCGGATAGGTTTTAGATTAAGATTTGGTCCTGTGAAATTTTTTTGTGGTATGCAATTTAGGAGAAGATCTTGACTAATGATCTTGGATTATTTTCAATCATGAATATGAATGTAAAAGATACAAATTTTTTTTTTTACTTTTCTGGAACATTCTTCCATTTTATCAACAAATTATGCCAATTGTGAGATATTTTACTCTTAAATGTCAGTTAACAATATTAACTTTTTGTTATTCTTATCTAATAGTTATGCCAAGCGTATCAACTCAAATGGAAACACTGCTTAAAATACTAATGTTTTATTCCTCACTCCTAATACTTTGCAGTTTGTCAACTTCTGTTGGTATCTCTTGGAAGTGTTCCAATTGTTAGTCTTTTTGTCAATTACGTGATCTAAAGTATAGTGCATTTCAAATGATTTCCTAATTTAAGTGTTCAATCCCTTAATTTTGTAATTTTATAACTTGCCTTTCACTAGTGTTTTTTGGTTGATCGATGAAAATTTGCTTAAAACTAAATATTAGTTTCTTTAACTAAGCTGATGATTGACCTTCAATATTCAAAGACACTAAAAAGAAAAAAAAAATTGACACTGTTATGCCTTTCGTAGTGGTCATATTTTGTATTTAGTAACAATTGGTATCAAAGGTATCATTTGTTGGACAGCACATTAGACTTCTTCTGCTTGACATCTTTGGGCTTTTCTTTTGTTTATTATCGTGATTTACATTTAAGCTATGGTATTGACATATGGTAATGTTATTCAAGTTATCAAATACTTATATTAGTAGGTTGGTGCTTGATTATGAGATCTCCATTGGAGTCAACAGTGTCCCTCGTGTCCAAGAGAACAAATTGGAAACCTCTCTCTCTCTCTCTCTCTCTCTCTCTCTCTCTTGATTTTTCATTTCTCTTTTAGATTGCGTCTCAGAATCACAGTTGTATGATCAAATTTTAGTTTTCATTCGGAAATTCCTACCCTTGTGGCGTGATTCATAGAGTTGAAGAGGTCTTTTGTCCATTAGGAGGCCAACTAACTAACTCATTACTCCATCAATGATCCTATTGTGCTAGAATTTGCAAGTTAAATTTTTATTTCTGCACATGTTACTGAGTTGAATTCTACAAGGCAAAATCTCTATATCTTGTGCTAAGCAGCCTAGGCTGCTTATGATGCATTTCCTGCCACTGACTCGTTTTTGCAATTATTGGGTTTAATGAACTGACTCAGCCATCTCGATCTCCAGTATATAAGTGTGAAAGTCTGTCCATGTGAAGGTAGGTGAATAATTTTAGGAGAAGCCAACTTGGTTCCACGTTAGATTATTATGATTTCATTACAAGTATTGTATGTCATTCCTTAGAAAAATCAAATTCTATTATTAGGGATTGCTATAAAATTTTAGGTAGAGATACTATTACACAAATTTTCATGTATACATGTACCAAAGTGTGCACAACATACTTCTAATAGAAAAACTTAGAATTTTATCGCTGATGAAAATACTATTTTCCTGTATGACATGTCTTCACAATGAATTCTTACCTTTTAAGCAACATCCATATATCTGTTACACATCTCTAAACTTATAGTTAATCAGAAAGATATGGTGAGCTTTTTTTATCCTTTACAGTTGGTATAGGATGTATTTATTTGAAAAGGTCTTGTGCCAGAAGGTACTTAATTATAAAAGGGAAAAAACAAAGAGTTGACTAATGGATATTAAAGAGAAAGTTTTAGTACTTCATAAACTTTGTCTACTGTGGTTATAAAATTTTAGAGAGTTCACTATCTTTTTTGTGTTGATTGTTTCATATCAGGTACAGGTTGGCAGTTCTCCTGTTTACAAGGTCGAGAGAAAACTGGGCAAAGGGGGTTTTGGGCAAGTTTATGTTGGAAGACGGGTGACAGGTGGATCAGGACGCAGTGGCCCTGATGCTGTTGAGGTATATAATTTCTTCTCACTACTCCGCTAGATCTCTGTAAAGCTTACTTGGAATTCATTGCGTTGGTAATGATGTGTCCCTTTTTTCTTCTTCTTCTTCGTTTTTTTTTTTTTTTTTTTTTTTTGTGTGTGTGTGTGTGTGTGCGGGGGGAATTGGCAAATAGGTTGCTTTGAAATTTGAGTGTCGAAATAGAAAAGGATGCAGTTATGGCCCGCCTTATGAGTGGCAAGTTTACAGGTAGGCAAGACTTCGTTTATAATGTTGAGTGATTCCATTTCTCGTGCCTTATTAATTACAAACAATTGGTTTAAAAATCTTATGCTCTATTGTTGGTTTCTTCATGAAGCACTGTTAATGGTTGTTATGGAATTCCTTTGGTCCATCACAAAGGTAGCCTAGGAGACTATTATATCCTTGTGAGTTTTCTTTCATTCTTTTCCCCAAGTCTGTGATTGCATTTTGAAAATATTTCTATCTCTCTCTCTCTCTCTCTCTTGCCGCCTTTGAGGAAATCATTCTTGATATTGTTGTGCTCATTATATTGGTTTTGTGCAAGCCAGGTTATGGATATGCTAGGCCCAAGTTTATGGGATGTTTGGAACTCTAATAACCAGATGTATGAAGATAGTATTCTTCCCTTCAATTTTGTGGTTGACGTGTTAGACTTTGTTGTTGTTTCTTATTGTTTTTGCTCTTTGCACAGGCTGTCTGAAGAGATGGTTTCTTGTATAGCAGCGGAGGCAATATCAATCCTACAGCAGCTTCACTTTAGGGGGTATCTCTCTCTCTCTCTCTCTCTCGCTCTCTCTCTCTCGTAGACACACACATGTTCTCAGAATGTTCATTGTTTTTTTTTTTCCTCAGTTTTGTGCATGGAGATGTAAAGCCAGAAAACTTTTTGCTTGGTCAGCCTGGTACTCCTAATGAGAAAAAGTTGTACTTAATTGATCTTGGTTTGGGTATGTCTTTTTACACTGAATTGTTACAGATACACTCAATTCTTGACATGCTTTCATAGTTGTGTTTTTCAATCTGGAGCTTGAGTTCTAACTGGTGGTAGAATGGCTACCTCAGCTTCAAGATGGAGGGATGTATCTTCTGGTTGTCATGTTGATTATGACCAAAAGCCTGATGTTTTCAGGTAACTCTCTCCATCTCTCTCTCATCCCTTTTTTTCCATGGAATGTCTTGTTTTAGAGATGGTTTCAGAAAACTGTCGCTTCTTTTTTAATTGGTGATTTAAGCCCCCGAGAGAAACAATGTTCATTTAAGTAATGCTCCAAAATGGAAGAAATTTTCCTCATTTCTATCTGTAGTACTTTTTGGATGGCTCTGATGGGAGTTGATTTATAGAATTGGCTTGCATACCATTCCTCATAGGTATCATATTAACTTCACATTGTCTATTAGCAAGGAAAGTGGTTCATACCATAAATGATATGTCAGAGAATGTCATCTGCTTATTTTCCTGATCTATATATTGTCTATTAAATGGGTCCTGAACTCTATATGTTGACAGGGGCACAGTACGTTATGCTAGCGTACATGCTCATTTGGGCAGGACAGGTAGTAGAAGGGATGACCTTGAGTCACTAGCTTATACCTTAATATTCCTCCTTAGAGGGAAGCTTCCCTGGCAAGGTTTCATTGTAAGTTCATTTCTAGTTTTGTTGTGCCTAGCTATTTGTAACTTTGTCCCTTAAGATTTAGTTTCTGCTCTGACTACAATCAATGGTGGATTCTTTGGCTGCAGGGTGACAATAAAGGATTCCTTGTTTGTAAAAAGAAGATGGGGACTCCCTCTCAGATGCTTTGTTGCTTATGTCCTGCCCCCTTTCAACAATTTCTTGAGATGGTGACCAACATGAAATTTGATGAAGAACCCAATTACTCACAGCTTATTTTACTTTTTGAAGACAACATAGGTCCCAATGCATCATTGCGACCCATCAAACTAAATGGAACCTTAAAGGTTGTTGTTTGTCAATCTACGTCAATTAAGCGATCATCTAAAGTTAATGAGTTGTTTCTATTATTTGTTATTAAAGATGGGTCAGAAAAGGGGAAGATTGCTTGTGGATTTGGAAGATGGTGCGCAGCCTCGCAAGAGAATTCGACTAGGTAGTCCAGCTACTCAGTGGATCTCAGTCTATAATTCCAGGTCATCAATGAAACAGAGGTAATTGCTGGGATTAAGCTTCATTGACTACTGAAGTTTCTTAAACCCAACCTCCTCTCCCAAACAAAAAAATAAAAAAAATGAATAATAATAATTATTATAAAAGCTATAAAAAGAAAAAGAAAGAAAATTTTATTCTAGGAAAAACATCTTGAATATTCTTTCAAAAAAAAGAAAACTGTTGTTAACATATGCATGGCTTTAACATTGCTATCTTAATTTATTTTCTTCGTCTGTTAAGAACTTATTAGTTACTTTTAAAGGTCAAACCATGTAAAGACCCTGGCTTCTGGGGTCAATGTGGTGGGAACCACTTTCCTCTCTGTGTATGAAGAAGCACTTGCTTCGTCATGTATGGATCCCCCCAGGAGTGGAAAATTTTAACTTAGCATGTCTGGTTAATTTGTCAGGCTAAACTACCTTTGATTGGAAATGTTCATTACTTGTAGAAATCCACATTTAACATTTTGTTATTTCTTTCCAGAAGCAAACTTTTAACAAATTTGTGTTGAATGTTTGTCATTTCTTTCTGAAAGAAAACTCAATTTCCAAGATCTTATGATTAATTTAGGGATACAATAAATATGAGCTATAATACTTTTTTTTCTTTTTTTTAATCCCTCCTAGTACTTGCCCATAGGCCAGGTAATAGGCATTCTACTGCTTTAGCAGTTACATTAATTTGCTAGGGATAAAAGAGCTTTTTGCAATGAAATCTGTGAATAATCTTTGACATGGGCAAAAGCTGCACTTGAACTGTTGTATGTAGGGCTCTGTTTACACTTAACTGTATGTCGGACTCTTGCTCTCTTAGTTGACAAGTAATTAGAACTGTTGACTGCAGATATCACTACAATGTCATTGATTCGAGACTTTACGAACATGTGGAGAAAGGAAAGGAAGATGGTTTGTACATTAGCTGTGTAGCTTCTTCCGGAAATTTGTGGGCAGTCGTTATGGATGCAGGGACAGGTTTTACCTCCCAGGTTTATGAACTCTCACCCATTTTCTTGCATAAGGTAGGTATTATGGTCTTTACAGTGACTTTGGATGTTTTCATTAATCAAAAGATCCATTGCCCCAGCAAATCTATAATTTCTAAAGTCTTCATCAGGACTGGATAGTGGAGCAGTGGGACAAGAACTATTACATCACTTCCCTTGCTGGTACATCCATTGGCAGTGCCTTGGTGGTAATGTCCAAGGGTGAGTAAGAAAAGCAAAGAAATTGTCTTCATCATTTAAGGCTTTGGTAGCACAATACCTTGCAAAGAAGTAGCATATTAGATGATTAAATTTGGTACTTGTATTGTTTGATTTCCTGAGTTAGGCAAGTTTAGTTGCACCATTTTCTAGCCCAAGCTTTGGCTTGAAATGCCATGAACGTAAATTGATAAAAATATCATAGTTTGAATTATAGTGACCAAACAGTGCTAAGTTCTTAGCAATTTAAATTTTGGAATGTGTGTTTGTTCTTCTTAGAAAAAGATAGTGCTCTTTAGGAGAGGACTAAGGAAAGGCTATAGCACATCAAACACTAAACTACATGGGATATACTCAAATGTTTTTACATGATTGAAATCCAGTATAACAGATTTCAACTAGTATTGAACATATGCGTTTTAACGATAATCTACTGTCTAAAAGAAAATTAGTCTCATATGTAGAGATGCCTCAATACAATCTCGTTATGTGATCTATACAAAGCCCCATATTGTTCGCATGTATGTGGTATATTGTATTCCCTTTCCTGTTCCACATACCAAGTAGTCTGCATTTTAGGTAAAATTGCTTGATGAATGATCAATCCTTTAAACTCCTCCAAGCATGACCTACGTAATCCAGAAGTCATTGAGACACTACTACAGCATTATTCCTTGTTAATTAAACTAAAATGAACTCATTTATTTTGTAAATGAGAATGCAATTTTGTTTTTATTGACAACAATGCCATTTGTATATGTACTTTTCTTTTTTTTGCTTAGAGGACTCGTATCCAAATTTAATCAAGCTATTGACCTCTGCTAAAAGGTTCGTCTGGCAAAGATACTGACTCTAAAATTGACACTCTATTTTAGCCTTTTTAGGTCCTCCAAATGACCGTCTTCATTGCCCATCAAGTTCCAATTCTTGCTAAGGTAGAGAATAAGAGTCACTTTCCATCTAACTCAATTGACTAGTTCCCAGATTGTTGACATGAACTTTTTTGATATGATTCTACAGATTAGTGGTGGGTTTGACCTAAAACTTGTCTCCCCTCAAAAAAATTCCCCATCCATAGTTTATGTAGTTGTTTGAGTCCATGTATATTAAAAGATAAACTTCTGACAGGAAATAAATTCAACTTTTACAATATAACTTGTCATAAGTGGAAGACATAAAATTTTAGTGTAATTACAACTACACAATTCATTCTTTTAAGCGATAATCAAATTGCAGGTATATGTCTTTAACCTCTGCTCTCATTTATTTAAGTGATTCCACTGATATTGCCTTTTTTTGGTTGAAGGGACAACTTATTCCCAACAGTCATACAAAGTTAGTGATGTATTTCCTTTCAAATGGATCAACAAGAAGTGGAAAGAAGGCTTCTCTGTTACCTCCATGTCCACTGCAGGTAGCAGATGGGGTGTTGTAATGTCCCGAGATTCTGGTTATTCTCATCAGGTTCTCCATTTTTCTGTTCTGTTATGCTCTAATCCAAATTTTATAGAGTGGCAAGCACTTAAATAATTTGTACTCTCTTTGCAGGTTGTTGAACTTGATTTCCTCTATCCAAGTGAAGGAATTCACAGAAGGTGGGAGAATGGATATCGAATTACATCAACTGCTGCAACAGCAGATCAAGCTGCATTCGTACTGAGTTCATCCAAGAGAAGATTACAAGATGTAACACAAGAAACTTTGCGGACATCAGCCTTTCCTAGCACCCAAGTTAAGGTACCTGAGAAAACCTTTCATCTGACTTTATCATCTCAGTTTGATACGGTGGAAGTGGTATAGGACTATTGCCGCCCTAAAGGCCCCATGAATATTTTTTTTTCTTTGTTACTTGACAATGATACAACCACAATTCACTAGCAATCTGTTTTTGGAATAAAAAGTCTGAAGCATGGCACATGTTTGTTTTAGAACACTAAAATTCAAAGTTTTCTTCTTATATCATCCTTAGTATCCCTTTTTGCTAGACGGTTTCACTATAAAAATTGAAACTTAACTATGAGAAGCATCCAGAGGCAAGTGTACAAATTAGTTTGTTGGACCTTTACATGGTTAATTACATATCAAACATGCTTCTGCTAGTAATGGAGAACTATATCACTGTATGAAAACTACTGTTTTAGGAAACAAAAGGTGAACTCTTCTTGCATTTAGAACTGTGCTCTCGCATTCTAACTTTAATTTAGCAATTTATATATACTCTAACAGGCTTACTCCCATATCACCAATTTTTGGTTAAGAAGCATGTTAAACAACCACCCCACACAGCTTTGATAATGTTACTTGTTTACGCACCATTGCTGAAAGGAATTAAAGAACTTCAGTTTTTTATGAGGCAGTTTTTTAATATCATGGTTGTTTATGCAAAATAATTCATATATTTCTATCAATTGCGATAAAGATTTGCCCAGTCAATTACTTCTTGATGGAATCGTCAACCATTAGTTTTGTAAGGCCTATAGATCAGAGTCAAGCTGGAGGCTTATTTCCTAGCTAGTATTAGGCAACTTGACTTTGTACGTCTCCTTAGCTCAATTTGCAGTTGCGCGTTGGCTCCTCTTCGTTCCACCATTATTTGGGGTTGGCAAAAGGGACATAAATATGTGATTTTCCAAGAGCAACAACTATTGCTTGTTTGGTGCATGGGCTGCTGTTGGTGAGGGAACCAGGCAGTACCAATCTTTTGAAAATTTTCTACTGAACTGGTCATAAACTCAACGAAAGTACACGGGATGGATAGATGAATACATCTCAAATCAACTCCATCTTGTATTACTTGCTCAGTGGAATCCAAGATAATCATGTCCTTTCTGACTGCCTTAACTTATGTTCTTTTGACCCTTTGTCCTACCTTTGGCACCTTCAACATGTATGGAGACACTCATCCATAGTGGCCTATTAATTGGTGTCTGTCACATTAAACCATCTTAGATGGCTTTTCTTCTCCAAATTTGAAGCTGTGCTACTTTTTTATTTAGCAAGGATGCGTATTGGAAGATACATTAACAACAACTATAGTCATTGAGGGCCAGTCGCTTGGGCGGGTGATCATTTATGGAGATCTCCAAGGGAAATTTTTCAGTTGGGAATTGGCTGTAATGTAATAGAAACTTATAGCTGCGCATGTATGATATTTATTTTCGACGCTGTCAAACTTTATGGTAGAATTCGCTGTAGTGTAGTTTACTCTAATAATGTTGTTGACTTGTTTTATTTTCATGGCATGTAGTAACACTTGCTTTTGCCTTTGGCAGGATAAATGGTCAATGAATTTGTATATTGCATCCATATGTTACGGGAGAACAGTATCTTGAAGTCTGAGAAATGAAGGAAGAAACTGAACGAACTGGTATGTTGCCCCCACTTTGCCCTTGTGTAATGTATTATCTACCAAACCTTCAAGCATCTTACAATTCTATCCATGGCAAAATGGCTGATGCTAAGTTTGCTTTTGTTTAAAGCCATCTCAACTTCTTTTTCTTCCGGTTTCATGCTTGTGGGGTCCCTCCAGTTTTTAAAAATTGAATTTATACCTACAATTTTTGAATAATTTCTCAATTTGTCCCCTCTGAAATTTAAAAATGTGCCCCTCACATTTCCAAAATGCAATATTGACTTACAATTTATGAAATGCTTCTCAATTTGCCCCCTCTAAAATTTTATAAATGCCCCTCTTTAATAGTTTATTTGCATTAAAGACCCTTATATTCTATGTATAAGCTTGTGTACATTATACATATATGTGGAAGTTAACTACCGATTGCAAAAAAAATTCTGAGTTTTTATTAATGGTTGCTCTCTGGATGAATTTTTTGGTTCTCTCACTAGGTGTATTTCCAATCATAGTGAATATGCTTCAATCTTTAAGGAATTCACGAAGTATATTATTCTGGATTTTTGAATTTTCATGTTATTTTTGGCACATTATATCCATTACCTCAGATTTGAACAGCCTATGGCATCCCTCTTAGACCGGATTTATTGTTGCCTTAGAACAGAGTTGCAATATTTGATGGCAACCCTGAAGTGCTGGTCTATGGCGAATGGTTTTGACCTGCATCTATTCCAATCACTACATTAGATTAAAAATGTTGTTAACACTTCTCTAATTTCATTTATATTACTCTTGTGATTTTCATACGCCATTTTATTATGCACAGGTTGGCTGCTTCTGAGAAACTGTTGTTTGAGAGAGAAGAAGACTGAAATATACACAGAGAAGTAGCTTATGGAAACGTAGTTACTTAACCAGAGAACACGTACAGGAGCCCAAAATGGGCCTGGTATAATGGCGTCCTCTTTCCTGAGCACTTCTGTCTAAGAATGTTCTCTAAGAGGCAGTTCAAAAGCCTACATGTCTATAGAGTTTTCCATGGATGTAAAGATACAGCTCTTTGTTGTTTTGTTTTTTGGTTTCCTTTGGGTTTGGTTTATAACTCAGAAGAAAGACCCCATAGTGGCATGTCAAAATACAAACTGTTTTGTGTGATTACCTACTTATCTGAGTGGGTGCTATAAGGAAATTCCACCCCTAGATAATGCTATTTGGTCTTTCTAATGAGCAAATAATTTACCACCATCAGTTTTCATATCATTTAGTTTCCCAGTGGATGAAATAGGATGTGTTATATGAAAGTATGCAATTGCAATCATCAGAAATGCCACTTCCATGTTGGTTTCGCTCACGAACATGCATTTTCTACCGTCCAATCAATTCCAAGTCTCTCTCTCTCTCTCTCTCTCTCTCTCTCCTACACACACACACACACACACACACACACACACACACACACACACACATTTCACACATTTAGGGATTGAAAACAAGATTGTTTTTCAATCATCAGTTTTATGTCGTGCATTGAGCATTTCAAAAGAAAGACATAATTAGGTGCATTTCATGGGCTTAAACTCTCCTATATGTCACATCAAGCTCCTTAAAAAGGATTCAAATAATATGCCATTGGATCGGCTTCGTAGACTCAGAGAGAAACATTTAGGCCTTAAGCCATTGAAATGGTACAATCTGTCTTTTGAACTCCCTATGTTGCCTAATATAAAATGGTCATCATTGGATACTGTTGCTTATTTCAACCTTGTCTTTTTTTTTTGTTTTTGTTTTGAAGAAGGAGAACCTTATCCTATTATGTGATGTAGGGGAAGTCACACGGGATTGCTAGTCTAATCTCACAATTTTATAACTCAAAATAAAAGTCGAATACGAGATTACTAGTCCAATCTCACAACTTATCACTAGTAATCTCACGATTTTATAACTCAAAACAAAAGTCGAGTATGAAATTATTAGAATTTCACAACTTATCTCTCGAAACAAAAATGCATAAATTAATGTGGAACTAGCGCCAAGTCTTATCCAATCAAAAGCCTTTTGAGATATTCCCACATGGAGTGAGGTGGACTTTTGAAACATCACACATATAGTTCTTTTCTTTCAAATACGTGATCACATGCTCGTAATAGTCAAATAGCATATAGAATGAGAAGAGATCCATATATATATATATATATATATGAGATCCAGTTTTAAATTAAAGTTGTCAGCAGTTTCGGTGCATCTTGGTCAGCAGTTTCGGTGCATCTTGGTCAAACTGAGCCAAGCCAACCCTAATTCTTCATCAAGATACATACATACATATATTTATATGCATAGCCCTGTCAGTCAATTTGGCCCATTCTGGTCTACAACGCTGCCCAACCACTCTTGCATATGACGATATGCCCATTTATTTATATGTATATATATATATATATATATTAGCCCTGTTAGTCAACCCCCCACTTAGTATGTTAAAGTCCTATTAAATTTTTATGTTCCCACAATAACCCTCAACCATTAATTTAACTTGAGAATTGTCTTAAGGGCAAGCATGTAAAATCTATTAAACACAAACTAACTATCCATAAACATTAGCAATGCTATAAAAAGAAAATTAAAATAACGTGTCTAAATGAAAATTTTTTATTTTAAAAATATAACTTTTTTTATAAAAATAGTATTTTTCTTTAATGCGATAAAAAAATTCATACAACATAACGTGTTTGAATGAGAATATTTTATTTTAAAAATATAATTTTTTTATAAAAATAACATTTTTCTTTAATGTTGTGAAAACGGCGCTTAATGAAATTGAAACATATAGACATGGATGGTCATGGTCATACCCGATGCGCATGCAGCCGCGTCTAGTATATATATATATATACCTGTAGTTCTTGACGTGCATATTACATTATCCCTAGTAAAGGAACTACTAGTGTCGTAAAGCTTCAGTGGTAGAGAACTTGCTCTTGGCATGGCAATGGATATGAGAAGTTGTTGCAGCTCCGGCAATAGAAGTATGCGGCTAGGGCGGCTCTACAGCGAGCTCGAGCCGGCGGTGAACTTGTCGGCCACCACCGGATCACGTAGGCCGATCTGGAAGTTGCTGTGGAGAAAGTTCTTGAAGGAGAAAAGGAAGATGTTTGAATCTTCAGTGCATGTGCGGATCGCTTATGATGAAAACACTTATTCGAAGAATTTCGATCAAGGGTTGATGTGGGATGAACCTGATAGCCTCTCTAGGTCCTTCTCTTTTCGTTTTGCTGATTCCTCCAGGATCTTTCTCAATAAAGGAGTGATGTAAGAATTGTTTTGATATTTGATGGTTGAAGCTTACTATTAATGTCCACAAATTTTGATACATATGATTATGGAAGCTTAATCAGTATTAGTGTCCATCCATTACATAGTATCTCTCTCTCTGCATTTATTTTCTTGGAGTTATTAATGCACATATTAGTTTGATGAGATAGTTCTTAGCTAAAATTAGTTTTTTTATTTTTATTTTTTGGTACCTTGGATACCATTTCCTTCTCTCTTTCTTCCTGACTTTTCTTCTTCTTCTTCTTCTTCTTCTTTTTTTTTTTTTTTTTTTTGATTTCTTATTCAGATCTTCTGAACTTGTTCCTCTTCCTTATTCCCTTTGATGGTGTGTGATTAACAGTTGGGTGGTCTGTGGGTGGAGAATTGGTGGGGGAAGGAAGGAGAAAGAGGTCCCTAGCTTCAAGAAGGGTCCATTTTTTTCCTTTCTTTGAGTACCTCATTACAGCTGTTAATAGTGTTGATTATTCTACAATTTTTTTTTTTTGTTTCTTGAATTGGACTAGAGAAATGAGTACTTTGACCAAGTTTGAAGATCTAAATCGAGAAAAAAATTTACCCATGTAACAGAAAATAGGATTTTTCTTTAGTACCGTTTTTTGTGGTACCAATACTTTAAAATCTCAGCCGTTGATAAAAAAGAGTGACGCCCAATTCGAGATAGTTTTTCAACTGTTCTCATCAGAACCTTTTACTTTTTTCACCACTAAGTTGAGATGCTGCTGCAGGGGCGTCAGCTAATCTACTAATCTTGTCACAGATATGCCTTTTCTATCATGTGGAGTGCATCCCAATAAAAGCAAAAGGAATCTATCTGTATTTCCTTTTTCCTTTTTGAGTCTCAACTTTGCTTACATATTTGATGATAAGAGCTTTACCTTTTTACTAAATATAGTTACTGAGTTGAAGTTAGCAGAAACTGTTGAAATCTGTTTGGCATATCTTTTAAAAATAGTTTTCTATTCTCTGAATAACAGAAAATATAAACAGAAAATTTCTTCGATTCGTTGTTTTCAGAAAAATTGAATTAAAAAGAATTGATTTTTAAGAAATATTGGACTATTGTTTTATGTTTTTTTTTTCAGTCAGGAATATAAAGTATAGTTCGATTGGTAGGCCATGTCCAATGTGGCTCACAGCTCAGAGGTTGGATCCGCCTAAGAATTTGGGAATCTAGGTCAATTGGGACCTCTTCATTTTCTCCATTTTTCCAAACATTAAGTTAGAGAACAAAGAAAACAGAAACAAGTAGAGAGAGAGAGAGAGAGAGTAGGTCCTTAATTACAAACAATAAAAGAGTATTCAATCTACCATCTTATACAAAAAAAAAAAAAAAATCTACCATCTTTGACAATTTCTGGGAAAGCATGGTAGGAGGACATATCTTTTAAATTTTCCCAAACATTAATCAGGAAAAAGAATGTCATCGGATGTCCTTTACTTGTTTCCCAAGTGAATTGCCTTTGCACTTTCTGCTTTCAAAATATTTCTACTTTTCATTTTAGATAAGGAATTAAGCATGTGGATTTGATTGAGCTCCCACTAGCCAAATTTGAGCTGCCTTCTACCAAGCAGAACCCAAGTGAGAGGTTTGGCAGTCAAAAGATAGGATTTGTAATTGATCACAAGCTCAATACGCCTACTCATCATGAGGAACCCAATGTACAGTGATAAAGCCGCTAGACAGGCTCTTACATGGCGCCTCTGAAACTTCTAAGGGACTTTAAACAAGAGCCATTATGTGATGATAATTCGTATTAATCACTACAATGTTCAATAATAGGTTCAGTCCAAGCATGAAAATGCGTATAAAAAGATTCTCGATCTTGAACAATAAAATTCCTGGGTACATCACAAAGATCTAGAGAGATGGAGTGAAGAATTCAGAATGGATCATCTCAACGTTGCCTAGTTTGCAAAGAATTCATGAAGTTGATTTGGACAAGAAGGCCTGGGGATCTTTCCAGTAACAAAGCCTAGTTTGTTTTTTTAGCATAAAGTGCCATATGCATTGCTCGAAACCACGTGTCATGATAATCTGGGTGTCAATAGAGGTGAAACTAAAACGGAATTGGGACTATCGGAGTGATGAATAGAGTATGGATCACCAGAGGGATCCTGATCACTTGGACCTAACTGAGAGAAGGACATGGGCAAAGTCAGAATTTTGATTTGCCCTAGATTATGCCAAAATGAACCGTTTCGATTCACGAAAGATTAAAAAGTTAATATCTCAATTGTTGCACTTAAAGTTATGCTAAATTCTATTGCATTAAATCTTATCCCTTTATACCTCATCAATCATAAAAAATTTCTATTGATTAAAAAAAGAATCAAACATTTAAACATGTGTTGAATTTGTAAACAAAAGACAGGTTTTGCATTTACCTTACTCGAATAATGTAAAGACAACTTTCAGTTATACATTTTTTTGTCTTCAACCAATCATCATCTTCTTTTTCTTCTTTGTTTTTTTTTTTTTTGGGTCAGAAATGACTTTTCTTTTCAAGCAGCTACGGGTTCTAGAGTATGAATACAGAAATCAGAAATCAGCATCTCTACCTCTCTCTTAGGACATTTTTTAATGGTTTAGTAATTAATTTAATTTTATTCGATTTAAGAATTAAAATTAAAGTGAGATGTGTTAGATAATTGTACCACAATAAAAAGTGTTAAGTTGAGTAGTAGAAATGAGTGGATGGATTGGACAATATTGAGGTGAGTTAAACTTAAATATTAAAAAAATATTGAGCATTAAAAATGAAAGTTGGGCTATCTTGTCCTAGGTTATAGCCCAGGAGAGCCTACAACTTGCCTCCGCTCTTGGAGAGGAGATTTATCTGCTATTAAGGAAAACTGTATGAACAAAGGATGGGGTGATGATTTAACCTTGCTCTGATACCATAAGAAGTCTGTGTTTGGAGTAGAGAGCAACTTCTTCAATGTGACATTGTGAATAAATTTTTTCATCAGGTTATCAATCTTTAGATAGATTATAGGTAAGTATACGTTTAGAGTAGAATAAAAAAAATAGATAGAGATAAAAATGAGTAACGAATTTTAACTATGTAATCCAAGTTGATTTCCAGATGGCTGGGCAAGAAAACTAGTCATGGCTTGATGCACGGGCTTAATCATTGCTCAGATGAGATAAGGTGAATATTGATCCCTGTTGCAAATGCTTTACAAAGGAGTCACCGCGAGATGAAATTATATTGTTTTAGGCACATTGTCAGCCAGTGAAGTGTTAATATGGTTGGTGTTGAAGGCTTGAAAGACACATTTTGGGCAAGTCTTGGATGGTTTGGCATCCAAGAGAGAAGATCAAGAGATAGTTGGGGAAAGTTACTTGAAGGTCACATGACGTTTTTGGAGTATGGTGGCTTTCCACAATATGTGAAGTTTCTTTTATGTTATTGTGAAGAGAGCTCTTGGACAATTAATCCAAGTGAACAAAGATTTCATTCAACCTAGAGGAGTTCCTGCTGTCTTGTGTTGGTAGAATCACACGAAGTTACCACATTTTAAAATTGTGTTTTTAGCCGACTTCTGCTCCCCTAGATCCTTGGCAATAACATTCACGGAATTATTCTATTTACAAAAGATATTTAAATAAAAAATAAAACGAAGTATATATAGATAAAAAAAATTATGGTGCAGCACGTGCACAGGATAATAAAAGTTTCCACCGTCCAAGTTAGAGGAAATACTTGTGCACAATTCAGATTTTATCATTGCCTTTCGTGGCTTCAGAAGTATGCGTAGTCTAGTGTTTCTCCTAAGGAAAGAGTGTCGCACCCCTTGACAACAATCCAAGGTAATGTGGACTTTCGGATCTCTTTATATTCCATTTCATTAATTCTTTATTATTTTTTACTCTTTCTTTATATTTTTTATTACAGTATCCAGAGGTGGTACTTAATTGGCCAAATACTCTATCGACCTTATACAAGTTCATCGTTCATATTAAATATGTAAATTTTACCACACATAATCACTTAGAGAGGTGTACAAAAGGATTGAAAAATTTGAGAACCGAACCAACCCTATCTCTCTAACTCGGGTTAATTCAGTTAATTTGAGGACCGAACCAACTCTAGTAAAAAAACCGACCTCTTTGACTCGGGTTAATTCGGCTTCTTTTAATTGGAAGAATCAATTCAGTTCTAGAAGGCCAGGTCAACTTTGGGTTTAGTATGAATTCGACCAATCTACCCATCCACACCCCTACAATCACCTGATCTTAATTGTTCTGTCGATTTTCTCTCTCCATGAGGAGAAATCTTTCTGAGACATGGAGCTAACCTTTTCATCTACGCATTATTAGTCAGCAAAATAGAACTTCGCTTACAAAAACGAGCACCTCATTTTCTTTTTTTTGTATAACTTTTTATTTTAGTTTTCATTTGATACTCGGGATTGTGTTTGTTATCCCTCCTCCAAAGCAACCTCCAACAGTCATTTTCTTTGTCGAGTTTGAAGAGATCTATCAATTCACCACTGAGTACTCTCTCTCTCGCTCTCCCCCCTAATCTTTCTCATTTTTTCAGACAAGATTATTTGTGTCAGAAGCCATAGAACACGCAATGGCAACACGCATGGTATCGATCGATAACGACACAAGAGCTTACCACACTAGAATTATTAGCATGGCCCATATGTACAATGCTCCTTATATGTGTGTATATATATCAGCTTCCATGAGAGAGAGTGGGAGAGAGAGAGAGAGAGATGGCAGTTCAAACCAATGGAAGCTCAGAGTCGTTCATCAAGATTCCAGAGATAAAGTTCACGAAGCTATTCATCGATGGAAAATTTGTCGATTCCATTTCAGGTTCTTAAATACTCTCATTTCACATTCTTTTCTTCCTTCTTTGGTTAACGCACAAATGCACGCGCAGAGAAACCAACAAATAGCTTCGCTCTATTGGAATTTTGGTTTCTGTTTTCGATCAGTAGCTCTGATTGTGTTTTCTCTCCCATTTTGACATGTAATACACAGTTACATATCACTTGGTTCTTCTAAGGCGCACGTAGTCCATGTTTCAACTTTTACTTGTCTGGGTATGTAGGGGACGGAAGAGAGAGATTTCATACCCCATCAAACAAAAAGCTATCAGAATAGTTTCAAAACACTCAAAGATGCCCATGTCAAGATTTTAATGTTTCATGTATCTTATGTCTAAAATTGTGTGATCAAAGCCCACTTAGCTAGAGCCCTTCTCATGGGAGGTAAAGAGATCCTACTTTTGCCACCGTTAAAAATATGGGAGGATTTTTGCTGCAGTAAATGACCCATAAGGTCATGTACTGTCAGCATTTTTTAATCAAGTAATTTAATTTTTTTTGAAATCTGAAACTATTAACTGATGAATATTGTTGTAGAGATCATGTAAACAAAAAATCAGTAAAATCTAATAACTTTAGTCATATGATTCCGCACAAAAGCATTCAAAGGTCATACTACTTTCAAACAATATTCCAAAAAATAGTTGAAAAATCAAATAGTTAAATCTTTTCGGATCAAATTTATTTTTTAAGGACTAACACATCCAATGAAAACCTATATTATACTAGGTTCTGATTTTTTAAAATAAATTATAAAATAATACAAAATGAAGTAACAGTATAAGTAACTGTACCTTATCAACAATAGCAAAATTATTCCCTAAAAATATATGCTCAATGCTTGGAAAGAAGCGAGAAGTAGGAGTATACCGCCTCTAGAAGAGTTTATTAGCTAAGAGCATGGGTTTGAAGGGAAGATAGTCAAGATAGTACTGTGTACTCGATGGTAATCTCTATCAAATGATGACATATAGTGTATGAATACATTATCAACCTGAGTTTGTGGAGTAGTTGAGACTCCTATCAAATTTTGCCAAGTAGTATTTTTTCTTTAAAAGTCTCTTTACTATTCCACATACACAGGTTATTGATATATTCACACACTATGTGTCACTATTTAATAGGAATTATCACTGAATACTCAATACTATCTAATCACTAGGTTTTTTTTTTTTTTTTTTGAAGGGCCTTGCTGGGGACAAGCTCTCACATGTCATAAAAAAAAAAAAATTATAATGTGATCAGAGTTAGAATCAAATGTAGATAAGCCTACAGGTTATCCTTGAGGGTAACAGAAAGAAAGAGAGAGAACTAATTTTAGTTCAGAGGATGTCACTTGATTTGGTTGATTAAAATAACAGGCATGAGAGTCGCATCTAAAAATGTTTCTAATGTCTGTACTTTATTGTTTTATTTATTTTTAATTTGGGCCACCCTAAATTGTGCGTACATTTTCTTTTTCTTTTTTTCAAAAAGGAAAAACGTTTGAGACTATAGACCCAAGAACAGGAGAAGTGATAGCAAGGATTGCTGAAGGAGATAAGGAAGACGTTGATATGGCCGTGAAAGCTGCTCGAGATGCTTTCGACCATGGCACCTGGCCTCGCTTATCTGGCTCTGTAAGTATTTCCTTGTATATATATACATGTATCTACATATATATGCACACATATTATGATAAGATAACCCACCACCCTTTGTTCCTTTCCTATCAAAGTTTTTTTCTTTAACTGGGTGTAGGCTCGTACCATCCATAACTAGACACTGAACTTGTACCCTTGAATAGTCCCTGAAGAAAAAGAAAAGAAAAGAGGAGAGAAAACAACAAGAAACTGGGCATCGATAGTAGGGAAATAATTGCGGTGCTTACTTTCCAGTTCAAGAGTTTTTGAACTAGTAGAGATGCCTGTAGCAAAATCAAAATCCATACATGTATAGTATATTTACATTTCAAGGCATTTACCATAAACAATGAGTTCATAGAGTGTAGCATACTGTAAAATAATTTTACAAAACACTTCTACCATAAAGTTTTACAGCCTGTTTGGAACTTGAGGGAAGAATGATTTCCACGGAAGGGAAAGAAAAGGAGAAGAAAGGGAAGAGAAGTTATTTTTCTTCCTACTTTCCTCTCATTTTCTTTCTTCTTTCCATTTCAATAGTTACCCTATTATTTTCCTTCATCTTTCTTTTTAATTTTAAACAATGAAAACTGATTTGTCTTCCTCTTCCCTTTAACTGGATCAGGCAAAGCGAAGGATAATGATGAAATTTGCAGACTTAGTTGATGAAAACGCAGAGGAACTAGCCGCCTTGGATACCATTGATGCTGGTAAATTATTCAGTTTTGGAAAGGCCAAGGACATTCCTGGAGCGGCAGAACTTCTCCGTTACTATGCAGGTGCAGCTGACAAAATTCATGGGGAGACATTAAAAATGTCAAGTGACCTTCAAGCATAAACGTTGCGCGAGCCCATTGGTGTTGTAGGCCACATCACTCCTTGGAACTTCCCAAGTTCCCTTTTCTTCATGAAGGTTAGCCCAGCACTAGCCGCTGGGTGCACCATGATTGTCAAGCCTGCTGAACAGACCCCACTCTCAGCTCTCTACTATGCTCATCTGGCTAAGCAGGTGAGCTCTTGCTGTTTTACTTGTATGGTGGATCAGCTTAAATTCAATCTTGGCTCAAAATGTCAATGTCAATATAATATAGGGGTTATTACACTCTTTACAGTTTGATTTTGATAAATTGACACTGTACAATTTTTTTTATACGAGTAGATACTAGAATGCGATATGTGTGTATAAGGCTTGCTTCTTTATATTGCATTTAAATTCTAAAAAACACATGTCATACTCTAGTACTCTACTTGTATAAAAATATTGTGCACTGTCAGTGCATCAAAACTAAACTCTTACACTTTATCCCTTCGTAGTTTGAGCAAAAATGAGATAACCTTCTTTTGATTAAAAAATGAAAAAGTCACCCCCTTATGATTTGAACTTATCTGCAAATAGATGGAATCATGACATGTTTGGTAAAGTAACAAAAATGCCCATGCAAATGACAACATTTTATTTTAATATAAAAGTGTAGAACCACCTTTTTGATGTTCTATTTTATACAATTAAAATAACAAAAATACTCTTACAACAAAAATTGCAATGGTTCCTTTCTATTTCACAATTAAGTCTAAATCACCAGAAGGTTATGCGTTATTTTTAAACCAATTAGTAGTCATTTAATTTTTACTTAAATCACAAAAGGGTAAAGCGTAATTATTCTTATTTTATATATATGTATATTATATATAGCCTATAAATCAACTCTCTATAAAGCTTACCTGATAGTTTGTTCTTCTTCCAATCAGGCTGGTGTCCCTGATGGAGTTATCAATGTTATAACAGGATTTGGACCAACAGCCGGTGCTGCAATTAGCTCTCATATGGACATTGATAAAGTGATTACTTGACCAAAAAGCAAAGAAAAATCTAGGCAGGCCTCAAGTCCTGTCTATATATATACCATATATCTAAATTTCCATTTTTTTGGTGTTTATAGGTTAGTTTTACAGGCTCCACGGAAGTCGGACACCTTGTAATGCAGGCTGCAGCGACAAGCAATTTAAAAACTGTCTCACTTGAACTAGGAGGCAAGTCCCCTCTCATTATTTTTGATGATGCAGACGTTGATAAAGCAGCCGATCTTGCTCTTTTGGGCGTGCTGTTTAACAAGGTAGAGTGATTTTTTCATATTTTTCTCTCATTTTCCTCCACATTTAGTTTCAAATTTCTATGCTCACAAACAGAATTCTAGTGACTTTTCTTCTTCTGCTTCTCTGTTTGCAGGGCGGAATTTGCGTGGCGGGTTCTCGTGTTTATGTTCAAGAAGGGATTTATGATGAACTTGTGAAGAAGTTGGTAGAGAAGGCAAAAACATGGGTGGTTGGGGATCCATTTGATCCTACTGTTCGTCAAGGACCTCAGGCAAAAGCTCTAAATATGAACTTTCGATTAATCACTCTTAGAGAGCACACTTGTCATACAAATCAATGATATACCCCTAAAGACCAAAAAACACTTATAAATCTTGTATATATCTATGTCATAAGTTGCACATTACATGATATGGTGCAGGTAGATAAGACCCAGTTTGATAAAGTACTTTCATACATTGAGCATGGCAAGAGAGAAGGGGCCACCCTGCTAACCGGTGGAAAGCCCTGTCGCGAGAAGGGATACTATATTGAGCCGACAATTTTCACAAATGTTGCGGTAACTCTTTTATACATTAAAAAAAAAAAAACATGTATTTGGGTGTCTGACATAAAGAAAAAAGATTAGTTTTAGTATTTAGTTTCTTCTTTCTTAATGTTATTGGCTTGCTCAGGACACCATGCTCATCGCAAGGGATGAAATATTTGGGCCAGTTATGTCACTTATGAAGTTCAAGTAAGTTCAACTTTCAGACTCCCTCATCTTCTTAATCTTCCTGTGAAACAACCAAAGCTACAAAAGTTTCAGGGCGTGTTTGGTTCAATTCAACTTATGAATCAAAAGTGGAAAATTAGAATGATGCTAATATCATTTATCTAAATCTCTTTTCGTAAAAATACTTGCAGGACTATTGATGAGGCGATTACGAGAGCCAATGACACGAAATATGGCCTAGCAGCAGGCATTGTGACCGAAAACTTGAATGTGGCAAACACCGTTTCCAGATCAATCCGTGCTGGTACCATTTGGATCAACTGTTATTTGGCTATCGATAAAGATTGCCCCTGTGGAGGGTATACGATGAGTGGGTTTGGAAGTGATTTGGGAATGGAAGCTCTTGATAAGTATCTTCAGGTGAAGTCTGTTGTTACTCCCATTTATAATTCACCTTGGCTGTGAATATCTATGGCTTGGCTGCTTTAGTATGTATCTGTTTA
Source organism: Euryodendron excelsum (assembly GCA_033060915.1). Classification (NCBI taxonomy): domain Eukaryota; kingdom Viridiplantae; phylum Streptophyta; class Magnoliopsida; order Ericales; family Pentaphylacaceae; genus Euryodendron; species Euryodendron excelsum. The sequence continues at coordinate 34,977,879 of CM065393.1, read as the reverse complement.
TGCAACTTTTATTTTGTTCCTGCAGTCTTGTATTGTAATCCCATATTTCCCCTCATTTCTGACACTCTCTCAATAGGATAAAGGCACATAAAAACTGCACTTCATTGCCACTAAATGGAATGAAGCTTGCTTGAAAACAATTAAGCTTTTCTTCCTACAGATTCTTAAAGCGCATATATATATATATATATATAATATTCATATGGCATAACGCTCTTTCAAAATTGAGAAAAAGAGATGATGGTCGTTCCATTTTGAAATCAAAGAAAGAAGTGAAGGCTATAAAGGCTACAAGTTGACATTAAATTTGTCCTTGTGTTTTATTGCATCCACACACAAATTCCACTTCAGTTGGAGCTTAATTAGGCAGGCAAAATCATGATCTCCCATTCAAGGAAATCATGAAAACTTTGCTTCAAGCTTAACCACCCCCAAAATCGTCCAAGCCCACAATCATGTCTTCCTTGCCCATTATCTACTTTTTTAAGTGAAGCTAAAACCATTAACATATAGTAGGTGACCATCTATAAAATATAGATCCACTAGAGCTACAGTCCTATGGTACTCCTCTTCCTACAAGTTTCTACATCCTCATGATTCATAGCTTTAACATATAACCCAAAGAGCCAAAAGACCATCCACATGGGCTTTGTGAATATGATACGACCACCTTAAAACAAGCCTCTTTAATCATGAATTATTAGCAAGCAAGCAAGCTATCAAAACCCTATTTAATCACAAGTGCAAACAATGAGGACTTCTTATAATGACCAAGAAATCTATTCTCTCATCTCCATTTTCTTCCCCATTCTGTTCTTCACAGAATGCCAAGAAGAACAATGCAAGCCTTTGAACCAAGCCATCAAATGAACACAGCTCAAATTTTTAGGGAATCAATCAGAATTTTGTTTCTTCATCCAACCTATTTCCATTCTATCTCTATCTTCCTCTTCTCACCTCTCGCAATATCTCTCTTCATCTCGCACTTCCTCATCCACAATTTCCCTCAAATACCCTCCTCCATGCTAAAACTCACAGATAAAATACCTGGACAAAATGGTGATCTGTCCTTCTCCAAGCTACTTCCTCGTACCATTGTTCACATCATCATCTGCCTACCCTCAGCCATCACTTTCTCTCTTCTAGGAAGAGCAGCAACTATTCAAGCAGTTTCAGACAGCTACAGTGGAATCAACCTCAATAGAAGAAGGCTTTTCATCAGAAGTGGGTTGGCTTGGGTTAAGCTTCTTCACACAAGTTTTTGGGAGTTCATTATTGTACTTGGCCTCTTTGGAGTTCTGCTTGCTAGTTTGGCTTCTGTGCCAAAGATACTCCTTGCAGGTGGTATATGTTCAAGGGCAATAGGGTTCTGGAGTGTCCTAGGGTTTATGGGTATACCCTTTTGTGTGGCCTTTGCACATGTTATGGTTGTGGGAAACCTAGCAAGGGTTATATCTGTCCTGGAGGGTGAGTTTTTTGGATTTGAGTCATTAGTAAAGGCCAGGAGTCTCATGAAGGGGAGGAGACAAACAGCCCTAGCTATGACTTTGTTGAGTAATGTGGGTTTTAGGCTGGTTGAGTGTTTGTTTGAGTTCAGGATGTGTAGAGGGATAAGCTTGTGGGAAGGTCCCATGTTGGTTTCCATGTTCTCTTTGGTGCTTGTTTTGGACACAGTCATGAATGTTGTTTTCTACTGTACATGTAAACCCTGGGACTCCATATTTTAACCCGACCAAAAAAAAAAAAAAAAAAGATCACCTTTATACCCTGAGTAATGATTTTACTAACTTTAGGAAATTGAAATTGGTAAGTCATATCAATTATGCATATTGTATCTACAACAATTTTAATTCCTTCTGAGAAGGCCAATTTCCAATGTGGAGCCTGGATATGCAATTTCCTTTACTTTTTCCCTGTACGAGGGGAAGTTGCTTTGTATCTTCTTCTTCTTGGTTTTTTTGCATCTTTTTTCAGTCCAATGTTAATGAACGACGCCTCGGCAGGTAGCTTTCCCCAACCGGTGAAGGCAAGATTCGATTCACAAGTCTTCGGCATCATATATCCCAAGAGACTTTACCAATTAAGCTACCTGGCACCTTCTTCATATGTTTATTTTTGGTTACCAATGGTTGAAGACAAGACACATTTGGGTTACTTAAGAAAAAGTAAGGGACATATGTTTGTATCATTCAATCAACAGTGCATCCTCAGTTCCTCTGCCCCATCTCTCTGTTTCTGCAAGTTTCAAAAACTCAAATTGGCTCCCTCTTTTAAGAACAATGAATCAAGCCATCCTGACCCTATCTTAACATTAAAGCCAAGTTCCAACATTTCATCTCTTTTATTGCAACCATAGAAACAACCGGAATTTAAAAATTTTCTCAGCAGAAAAGGAAAATTGCAAGAGAGAAATGTCAATTATCATGCTTGCTCAGCTATATGTCAGCCCAGTAACAAAATCTGGACACAACTTCCAAATAGTGCAGGGGAATAAATCACGAAAACGTGCGAAAGGCTATTATTATTGCCATGTCTCTGCATGGATTACTCTATACCCATAGTCTACCCATTTAAATGGAGGATCATAGTAGAAACTCAATTAATAAAGGAAACCCAAACCCGTCCAATCAAAAAAATTATATTTCAAACTCATCTAAGCTTGTCCATTTAACATAAATTTATTTAATATATAATTTTTTATAAATAATATTAAATAATATAAAATTTAATTATATACACATAATATTAAAGAGAGGTATTACTCCCACCCCCTGACACGGGAGGTGGGATGATAGGATTGCCGGGTGAACTTTTTGTCCCATTTTGCCCTCAAGTGTTATTGGTGGCCAAGTAACAGTTTACTCGTTTTATTCGTGAGTTAAACATAAATCAATAGTTTATATTTTATTTATTGTTTTATTTTTATTTTTTTTATTAATTTAATTTTTTTTAAATAAAAAAAATAAGAGTCATATCAGTAAATGGAATTGTCAACAGATATGAGATCAGAAATTTTCTACTCGAATAAAAATTTTTATTCGAATATGCCTCCTTCCATACACCTAAATTTACCACTGATCAAGCAAGTATTTGTTATTTTATTTTTATTTTGTTTTGATTAATTTGAATTTTTTTTAAAAAAAAATAGAGGTCAAATCAGTGAGTGGGATTGTTAGGGAATATAAGATCAGAGATTTTTTGTTCGAATAAGATTTTCTATTAGGATATGTCTCCCTCATATACTTGAATTTACCACTGATTAAGCAAGAATTTGTTATTTTTTTATTTGTTGTTTTATTTTTATTTTGTTTTGATTAATTTGATTTTTTTAAAAAATAAAAAAAGAACAAAAAAAAAATAGGAATTACGTCAGTGAGTGGGAGTAAAAGAAATTATAAAATTTGATCATAAAAATTTTATTTATATAAAAATTCAAGAGACGAGAGTAAAAGGAAAATAAAAATTTTGATTAAATTTTTTTTTAATAAAAAACTGAGAGGTGGGACTAAAAGAAATTATAAAATTTAATCATAAAAATTTTATTTATATAAAAATTCAGGAGGTGAGAGTAAAATGAAACTAAAAAATTTTGATCAAAATTTTTTTTAATTAAAAATTGGGGGTGGGAGTAAAAGAGAAAAAATTATCAAAAAAATTGAAGTAGATGAAAATATTAAAATAAGAGGGTAAGGTTATGGGCAAAATAAAAAAATTAAAAATGTTTAATGGTCAAATCATGGGATGGGATGTAGGGGAGGGGGGTGGGACTAGAGATTTTCAATATTAAAATATAAAATTTTAATATTTTGTATATATTTCAGATGGAGCAACTTTTAAATCTTATCTTATAATTTATAAGCCAACCAATCGACCTCGGGCCCTTGCCCAAACCTACCACTCTCGGGGTTGTACAACCTTACACGGCATGGAAATATGCGTAGTGACAAGATGGTCTCGATAACGAAAGCCAATTAGTACTAGAATTATTAGCATGGCCCACATGTACAATGCTCCTTATATGTTGACTGCGTATGTATCAGCTTACAGTGGAGGAAGAGAGAGAGAGAGAGAGATGGCTGGTCAAACCAATGGAAGTTCAGAGTCCTTCACTAAGATTCCAGAGATAAAGTTCACGAAGCTATTCATCAATGGAAAATTTGTCGATTCCATTTCAGGTTCTTATGAAGACTTTTATTTTCTTATCCTTCTTTGGTTCACGCACGAATACACTAGCAGAGAAACCTTTCAGCTTCGCTCTCTATTGGAACTTGAGTTTCTATCTCTTTCCCCTTCTGACATCTGATCCAAGTTTCATATTGCTTGGTTCTTCTAAGGCACGTGTTTCAACTTCTACTTCTCTCTGCGTGTGTATGGGAGTGGCAAAAAAAGAGACTTAGCTATCAGATTAATCGTCTTCAAGAGCCTCCGTTTGTTTCAATGTAAAATATTTTGTGAAAATAAATAAGGGTATCATTCTTTCACTGTTTAGCTGCAGAAAAAAAAGAAGTTTCTCGGAAAAATTTTTAACAAGGTGATTGGCGGCGAATTCAAAATTTTTGTTTAGTAGAAACAGTATCATACACGATTTTTTTTAATTAATAATATATTTTTTTAATAAATAAAAAAATAATCATATTAAAGATGCTGTAAAAGGGGCACTATTTATTTATAAAAGTTGTACACAAAAATTATATCAGAAACTAAATTTAAATTTAACTTGGGTTTAAAAATTTGAAAAAGAATCTTGAAATTTAGCTAATCAAGAATTTATGGATACATGATTAATTAGGATTGTATTTTTTATTTAATATTAAAGTGTTAATGATATATATATATATATATGTATATATATTACTACAAATTTAATGATGTTCACTGAGGACAAATATAATTATTAGTAAATTTTGAGAAAAAAAAATATAAATATTTATAAATTCAGTGAAGATAAAATATATATTTATAAAGACCAAATACATACACATAAAAAAAATTTAAAAATAACTGGACCGATGGGTCCGCCCCTAATCCTACTGATTCTTAATTGGGAACTCGCTGCAATTTTGAAACTTCAATTTTTGACACACATAATTTGCATACGCATTTCATCGAACACCTGTGAGCAAATCATTCATCGAGCTCGAACCAAGGAGCCATAACATGTAACCAAAATATACCTAATCAAGGAGTCATTTTTTTTTCTTCAAAATGGCCACCCTGAATTGTGGGTAAACTTTTTCTTTTTGCCTTTTTTGAAAAGGGAAAACTTTTGAGACTATAGACCCAAGAACAGGAGAAGTGATAGCAAGTGTTGCAGAAGGAGACAAGGAAGATGTTGATGTGGCCGTGAAGGTTGCTCGAGATGCTTTCGACAATGGCCCCTGGCCTCGCTTACATGGCTCTGTAAGTATTTGCTTATAGAATAATACATGTATATACATGTACACGCAAAGATATTATGACAGGCTAACCCCCAGCATTTGTTCCTTTCCTATCAAAATTTTTTTTTCTTTAATTGGGTTTAGGGTCCAAACATTGACTAGCCCCTGAGAAGAAAAAGAAAAGTGAAAACAATAAGAAACCAGTGCATCGCTTGTAGGGAAATAAATTTGAGGTTGTTGGAATGATTGATTCAGCTGAAATTCTCCAACAGAGACTCAATAGCTTACTTTCCAATTCAAGAGTACTTAATGTAGTAGGTATACCTATAGAATCAACATATATAGATCAGAGAGGTAGTGAGCCTAGTGGATACATGTATACTATTTTCATTTCCAGGCATTTACCATAAGCAATGAGTTCATAGAGTGTATTGTACAGTAAAATAATTTCACAAAACACTGCTGCTATAAAATTTTAGGCAATTATCCTGTAGAAATTAGCTAAGCCTGTCGTGGGTAAGCTAACTTAGAAAGGAGTGGTATAAATGGAAAAATCTCTAGTAAGTTACATTTTGTTCTGATGGAGGGCTGTCATGGGCTCGCCAATATTGCTGAAATTAAGCAGGCTTTTTGTTTTCTTTTTGCCATTAATTAAGAGGTGTAAAAGGGCAGACTATCGCAACCCTTTTTTGGGCAGGAGAGATGACTCGAACCCATGACCGAAAGTGTAATCGGGTCACCTTGTTGCATTGGGCAAATCCTGCTCGTCAACTTAAGGCTTTCAGTGGCCAATTAGTGAGTGCACCTTGGTAGCCTAGGAGATCTAGCTCATTTGCACAAGTGGCGGGTTGGTCCAATGGTCAGGCTTGTGTTGCCCCTGCTCGTCCATAAGGGGTTCGAGCACAGCCACCCCGGTGGGATACAGTGCCCCATGTACCCAAAAAAAAAAAAAAAATAGTCATGAGACTCCCTATCTTCGATACAGATTGGAAGTGGTTCAACTTATTTTTGTTAGCAAGACTAATAGCTAGCTGAAGTTCTACATTCAAGATAGCAAATCCAAGCTAGATGCGCTACAACCTTCCATAGATGCTGTATCATACAATTAATTAACCCCAAGAAAAACTATTTGTCTGAGGCCCTCATCATCATAACATATCTACTGGTGATGGCTACATTTTTCTTAGCTGAGTGTTACCTCTTTTTTTCTGCGTTGAGCGGTGATCAGGCAAGGCGGAGGATAATGATGAAATTTGCAGACTTAGTTGATGAAAACACAGAGGAGCTAGCCGCCTTGGACACCATTGATGCTGGCAAGTTATTCAGTTGGGGCAAGGCCAAGGACATTCCGCAAGCAGCAGAACTTCTCCGTTACTATGCAGGTGCAGCAGACAAAATTCATGGGGAGACATTAAAAATGTCAGGTGAGCTTCAAGCATACACGTTGCGCGAGCCTATTGGTGTTGTAGGCCACATCACTCCTTGGGACTTCCCAAGTTACACGTTTTTCATGAAGGTTAGCCCAGCATTAGCTGCTGGGTGCACCATGGTTGTCAAGCCTGCTGAACAGACACCACTTTCAGCTCTCTACTATGCTCATCTGGCTAAGCAGGTAAGCTTGCCATTTTGTTTGTATGGTTCACCTTACCAAAAAGATCACTCTTGAATAAAAATGTCAATATATATAGCCCATATGTTGCTTGTTTCACCTCTGTATAAAACTCATCTCATAGTTTGTTTCTTTTTTACTCAGGCTGGTGTCCCTGATGGTGTTCTCAATGTTATAACAGGATTTGGACCAACAGCTGGTGCTGCCATTTGCTCTCACATGGACATTGATAAAGTGATTACGTGTTTCCTAATCCAAATCGCGTCACTTGAATGAAATTTTTTTAAAAAATAAACAAAATTTATCTAGACAGGTCTCACTGTCCTTTATATACCGTATATCTAAATTGTAATTTTGTGGTGTTTACAGGTTAGTTTTACAGGGTCCACAGAAGTAGGAAGCCTTGTAATGCAGGCTGCAGCGACAAGCAATTTAAAAGTTGTCTCACTTGAACTAGGAGGAAAGTCCCCCCTCATAATTTTTGATGATGCAGATGTTGAAAAAGCCGCAAATCTTGCTCTTTTGGGCGTTCTATACAACAAGGCAGTGACTTCCTATTTTTCTTGCATCTTCCTCCAATTTCAACCCTTTATGATCACAAACAGATCTGTAGTGACTTTTCTAGTTTTCTTCTTGTGCTTCCTTGTTTGCAGGGCGAAGTTTGCGCGGCAGGTTCTCGTGTTTTTGTTCAAGAAGGGATTTATGATGAACTTATGAAGAAGATGGTAGAGAAGGCAAAAACATGGATGGTTGGGGATCCTTTTGATCCTGCTGTCCATCAAGGACCTCAGGCAAAGGCTCTAAATACAAACATTTGATTAATCACTTTGAGCACAATTTTCATGTTTACAACAGATAAACCAAACCAAACAGAGACCAAAGAAAAGGGCTAATTATTATCAAGTATTTTTTGCATTCTGAAATAAATTACCCGGATTAATGTGCTGCAGGTAGATAAGACCCAGTTTGAGAAAATACTTTCATACATAGAGCATGGCAAGAGAGAAGGGGCCACCTTGCTAACCGGTGGTAAGCCCTGCCGTGAGAAGGGATACTATATTGAGCCGACAATTTTCACAAATGTCATGGTACTAACTCTTTTGCGACATTAAAAAAGCACATATTTGGGTGTCAGAAAAAATGCCTTAATTTTTTAGTATTTAGTTTCTTATTTCCTATTGTTCTTGGCTTGCTTAGGACAACATGCTCATTGCAAGGGATGAGATATATGGACCAGTTATATCCTTGATGAAGTTCAAGTAAGTTCTTCCCTGCGCCGCCGCCGCCACCCCCCACCCCACCCGCCCCGATCTTCTTAATGTTCTGGTGAAACAACCAAAGATACAAAACTTTCAGGGTGTGTTTTTTTCAATTCAACTTATGAATCAGCACATTATATATCTAAATCTCCTCTTTGTAACATATTGCAGAACTATCAATGAGGCGATTAAAAGAGCCAATGACACGAAATATGGCCTAGCAGCAGGCATTGTGACCAACAACCTGGATGTGGCTAACACCGTTTCCAGATCAATCCGTGCTGGTATCATTTGGATCAATTGTTATTTTGCTTACGACAGAGATTGCCCCTGTTATGGGTACAAGATGAGTGGGTTTGGAAGCGATTTGGGAATGGAAGCTCTTAACAAGTATCTTCAAGTTAAGTCTGTTGTTACTCCCATTTATAATTCACCTTGGCTGTGAATATGTGTGGCTTGGCTTCTTTCCTATGCATCTATGCACCTTTTATTTTGTTCCTTAAACCTTGTATTGTAATCCCATATTTCCCAAATTTCTCTGATTCTGTCAATAAAGTATATATGTATGGAGAATAAAGGCTCAAAACAACTGACTTCATTGCCAACTAAATGGAATGAATCTTGCGTATGTACATGAAAAAAAACAAAAGAAGCTTTTCTTCCTAAAGATCTATTCTTAAAGCATACATTTATACAGACAATTCATATGGCATTTGAAATTGAGGAAAAAGATAATGGTCATTCCATTTTGAAATCAAAGAAAAAGATAATTGTCATTTCATTTTGCAATCAAAGAAAAAAGTGAAGGCTACGTAAGCTACACTGCTTTTTTAAATGTCTCAGGTTGTTCTTCCAAATTTATCATGTATATATACGAGCATTACAAATTTACATTTAATTTTTTTCTTTGTTTTATTGTAAACCTCTCTCTCTCTCTCTCTCTCTCTCTCTCTCTCTCTCTCATATGATTTCATCCACGCAAATTCCTCTCGAATGGAAGCTCATTAGGCAGGCAAAATCATGATCTCTCATTCAAGGAAATCATGAAAACTTTGCTTCTAGCTTAACCAGCCCCAAAATCCTCCAAGTCCACAATCATGTCTTCCTTACCCATTGTCAACCTTTTTTTAGTGAAGCTAAAACCGTAAACATATAGTAGGTGACCATCTACAAAATATAGATCCCTTGGAGCTCCAGTCCTATGGTACCTCTTCCTACAAAATTTCTGCATCCTCATGATTCATAGCTTTAAAGTATAACCCAAAGAGCCAAAAGACCATCCATATGGACTTTGTGAATATGATAAGACCACCTTAAAACAAACCTCTTTAATCATGAATTATTTGCCTGGAAGCAATCAAAATCCTAGTTATTCACAAGTCTAAGCAACCTTATCCTCACCAAGAAATCTACAGCTATACAGGCTGACATTCTCTCATCTCCATTTTTACCTCCATTCACTTCTTCACAGCATGCCAAGTAGAACAACACAAGCCCTTGAATCAAGCCATCTTATGAACACAGCTCAAATTTTAACAGAATCAATCAGAATTTTACTCCTCTTTAATCATGAATTATTTGCATGGAAGCAATCAAAATCCTAGTTATTCAAAAGTCTAAGCAATCTTATCCTCACCAGGAAATCTACAGCTATACAGGCTGACATTCTCTCATCTCCATTTTTTCCTCCATTCACTTCTTCACAGCATGCCAAGAAGAACAACACAAGCCCTTGAATCAAGCCATCCTATGAACACAACTCAAATTTTAAGAGAATCAATCAGAATTTTACTTCTCTATCCAACCTATTTCCATTCTGTCTCTATCTTCCCCTTCTCACGTCTCCCAATCTCTCTCTTCATCTCCCACTTCCTCATTCGCAATTTTCCTCAAATACCCTCCTTCATGCGTAAACTTACAGATAATTTACTTGGACAAAATGGTGATCTGCCCCTGCCCAAGCTACTTCCCCATACCATTGGTCACATCATCTTCAGCCTAGCCTCAGCAATCACTTTCTCTCTCCTTCGGAAGAGCGGCAACTATTCAAGCAGTCTCGGACAGCTACAGTGGAATCAACCTCAGCGGAAGAAGGCTTTTTATGAGAAGTGGGTTGGTTTGGGTTAAGCTTCTTCACACAAGTTTTTGGTAGTTCATGATTGTACTTGGCCTCTTTGGAGTTCGGCTTGCTAGTTTGGCTTCTGTGCCAAAGATACTCCTTGCATGTGGTATATGTTCAAGGGCAATAGGGTTCTGGGGTGTCCTAGGGTTTTTGGATATACCCTTTTGTGTGGCATTTGCACATGTTGTGGTTGTGGGAAACTTGGCAAAGGTTTTATCTGTCTTGGAGGGTGAGTGTTTTGGGTATGGCCAGGAGTCTTATGAAGGGGAGGAGACAAACAGCCCTAGTTATGACATTGTTGAGTAATGTGGGTTTTAGGCTAGTTTGAGTGTTTGTTTGATTTCAGGATGTGTAGAGGGATGAGCTTGTGGGAAGGTCCCATGCTGGTTTCCATGTACTCCTTGGTGCTTGTTTTGGACACTGTCATGAATGTTGTTTTTTATTATACATGTAAACCCTGGGACATGGACAAACTCCTTATTCTAAACAAAAAAAAAAAAAGGAGTATCATATACCATGAGTTTATAATTGTCCTCCTTTTAGGAGATTGAAAATGTTGGTCATATCAGTTGTGACTTGCATATCTATAACATTTTCAATTCCTTCTGAGAAGGCCAATTAATTTCCAATGTGGAGACTGGATGTGCAATTTCCTTGTCTTTTTCTATGTAAAAGGAGAACGTACTTTATATCTTCTTCTTTCTTTTTTGGTCCAATGTTAATGGGGTACGCACTGTGAAGGCGAGATTCGATTTCCAAGTCCTCGGTACTGTACCAAGAGACTGTTGGTGCAAATTTCTGTAGAAGAAGATGATGATGAAACTATTGCTTTATGACACGATATTCGTCCCTATTAATTCAATAAATCTGGTATCTACGGGTTAATGATCAGGGGCAAACCGACCAAGTGCCAATGGTAGGCGGCCGCTCCCTGAAATTTAGAATAAAATAAAATAAAATTTTAACCTAACTCATTTTATATTTTGCCCTGACCTGTTTATGTTAATAATCTTTTTCCACTTGAGCTTATGGTATTTGATGATTAACTTGACACCTACATTGTAGATGTAAGCTCTAATAATCAATTTTTATAATTGATAGGAATTAATGGGCTTGTTCAAAAGTTAGTTCAGATGAAGAAGGATAGTATTTACCCATTAGTCTATTTTCTTGTAAAGTTAATATTGATCTTACCAGTTGCAACTGCATCGATTGAAATAGTTTTTTTCTGCAATGAAGATTATTAAGACTCCATTACACAATCGCATAAGAGATGAGTAGATGACTGATTGCTTAGTATTATATATGGAAAGGGACATATTTAAAACCGTAGACAATGAAGCTATTTTGTAAAGGTTTCAAAATATGAAACAATGAAGATAATTGTTGTAATTTGTCATTTACTTTTACTTGAACGTTGTTTTGTGTAAAAAAAACATTTGATATTAATATATAGAATATTAAATATTATCATATTCGTTACGTTATCTTAGAATTAATCATTTTACTTATGAAAATTTTTTATCTCACTTGAAAAAAATTTCTAGGTCCGCCACCGTTAACGGCGAATTACCTCTAAGATACAATAAAATCCATAATAATTTATAATCTAACTGTATTTTACACAAACAAAGTCAAAATTAAATACCTTCAAATTTTACAAGTCTCTCAAGATCTTGAAAATATGTTTTTGCAGAAAACATATTCTAGCCAAGATAAAAATAAAGAAATAGAAAGCTTTTAGAGAGAAATTGATGTAGAAACATCATCTATCATGTTAGTCACTAATGGTGTTATGAAACTGCCATTTTGTTGGCTCAAAAATGTCTATTCGGAACTAGTGTATCCGTTATAATTCTAACCACCACTTACACATTTAAATGTAACCAATCGATCGCATCTTTACCATTCAACGGTGTAGATCACATTTCTCCAAAACCTAAAAGCTTAACATAAAAATACCGAGTTCAAAATATATATTAAACTATATTATATATTTTAAAAATATTTTCAATAATCTTACACCATTTTCAAAATAATTGAAAAAATATTTCTTGGCTAGACAAGAAAAACTAATATATAAATAAATGTGTCTTATGAATTTGAACCTTCACTTAGTGATAACATATCAAAGTTAACAAGGATGGTATAGTAGACAAGTTTTGAACTAGCAATCCTATATAGTGTTTTGAACTAGCAATCCTATATATGGACAATCAACTTCTAAAGTATTTACAGTCTTTATTCTGGCTCAAACTCTAAAAGAAGATAGCTGACTTAACCGTCAGAGTGTGATCGATTCAAAACGGGTCAATTCATTCTAACTCTTCTATTTCTCTACAGCAAATTTAAGACTCATCAACAGTGATTCGAGTGATCGGTTAAACCTTTTCAAAAATCTCACTTACAGTAATATAAACTCTCATACTTTTAATAAGATATCTAATATGATCTCATCTTAGTTATTGATTGATAAAATGAATATTTTTATCTCAATCATAAAATCTAGAGAATCCAAATTCAAGATCAAGTGATGTTTCACGTGATATTTTAGGTGTCCGGTGATTTTCCACCATAGGGGAGTAGGTATTGGGATTGTTATTCACGTCATTCATGTTATTATAAACATAAATCTTACACACTAAATAAAACATTTAGACTTTTATCATGAATTTTGCTACCCACAGTCGCGGCTGTGGGTAGGACCCCTCTTTTATCATTGCTCTTCACGGATTTAAAGTTGTTGTCAGATTGAATTATTTTTGTACAAGGCATAGAAGGAAAATGCTATCCTTTAAAAAAGATTTGTTTAGAAAGTTTTACCAAAATGATCATAACTAGTGTTTTTATTTTGAAATAAAAAAATTTAAATTTAATTTTTTAAGAGAAAAAAAAATGTGAAACTCAATATCTAAGGAAAAGCGTAGCTTCTAATGAGCATAGAGCACCCATTCTCCCGAAGTTTGAAAATTATTTTTTCGAGTTCCCTCAACGTGGCTCTCTCAAGTGTCCTAAAATACTCTACACCGCGTAAGGTGCAGAAATTATAATTTTTTCACAGATTGATCATACTAAGGACCTGTTTATTATAGTTTTTTAAGTTTACCAGTAAAAAAAATTAAGTTTTTATTGTTTTTCTACTTTTATTGTTTTAGATAAAGATAAGTAAAAAAATAAAAATAAAAAAATAAAAAAACTTAATTTTTTTACTTATAAATTTAAAAAAATTAAACAAAAAAATTATAGGAAACGAAACCTAAATCAAATTTTTATTTATAAAGTTTATATATCGTACTATAGGCGGTTCACCACTTTCCTTGTTTTAAATTAGCTAAAGGAAGTTCACAACTGGGGTTTATGATACGTGTGATTCGCGAATCCTTCTGGTTAGAAACATTCATTGAAAGAAATCTAAGTCAATTGTGATTTTTCTTTCTTATTGTATTGCATTACACGACATATAATATGCGTACGCAACAACAACATGGTTTCGATAACGACACGAGCTAGCAACAGTAGAATTATTAGCATGGTCCATATGTACAATGCTCCTTTTATGCTTGTAACTCTGTAAATATCAGCTTACATGAGAGAGAGAGAGAGAGAGAGAGAGAGAGAGAGAGAGAGAGAGAGAGAGAGAGAGAGAGAGAGAGATGGCTGTTCAAACCAATAGAAGCTCGGAGTCCTTCATTAAGATTCCAGAGATAAAGTTCACGAAGCTATTCATCAATGGAGAATTTGTCGATTCCATTTCAGGTTCTTATAAAGACTTTCTTTCCTTATCCTTCTTTGGTTCATGTACATATGCACTAGCAGAGAAACCAATCTATAGCTTCTCTCTCTCTCTCTCTCTCTCTCTCTCTCTCTCTTGGAACTTGGGTTTCTCTCTCTGCATTTTTGAGGCACATAATTCGCATACACATTTCATCACACCTATAAGCATATCATCAGTCAACCTCAAATTAAGGAGCCATAACATGTTAACCAAAAATACCTCCTGAAGGAGTCATTTTTCTTCTTCAAAATGGCCACCCTGAATTTTGGGTTTTTTTATTTTTTATTTTATTTTTTGAAGGGAGAACTTTTGAGACTATAGACTCAAGAACAGGAGAAGTGATAGCAAGTGTTGCAGAAGGAGACAAGGAAGATGTTGATATGGCCGTGAAGGTTGCTCGAGATGCTTTCGACAATGGCCCCTGGCCTCGCTTACCTGGCTCTGTAAGTATTTCCTTATACATATATATAGGATAATGAGATAACCCACCAACCTTTTGTTCCTTTCCTATCAAATTTTTTTTACTTAATTGAGTGTAGCGTCCTACTATCCATAGACATTGAACTTGTAACCTTGAATAGTTCCCAAGAAGAAAAAGAAAAGAGAAAACAACAAGAAACTTGTGCAGGACTAGTAGGGAAATAATTGAGGGTGTGTGGAATGATTGATTGAGCTGAAGTTCTCCAACAGACTCAATGTTTTCTCCCAAGAGGTGCTTACTTTCCAATTCAAGAGTTTTTGAACTAGTTGTAATGCCTGTAGAAAATCAAAATCCATATCTCCAGAGAATTAATGAGCCTAGTGGTTACATGTACTCTATATTTACATTTCAAGGCATTCATCATAAACAATTAGTTCACATAGTGTATCATACAGTCAAATAATTTTACAAAACACTACTGCCATAAAATTTTACAGCCTACTTGGAAGGGAAAATTATTAGGAGGGAAGAGAGAGAAAGAAAAGACAAATTGTTTTTCATCCAACTTTCCTCTTTTCATTTCTATACTTATTTTATTATTTTCCTTCATCTTTTTTTTGAATTTCAAAAAAGGGAAACCGAATTTCCTTCCACTTTCTTCTTATTTTCTATGCAAAACCAAACAGAGAAAAGAAACCACTTTCCTTACAATTTCACTCTCTCTTCCTTTTCCCTTCCACAAGTTCCAATCAGAACAAATTCATTCTGTAAATATTATTAGCTAATACTGTACCAACTTGGAAAGGAGGAATTATATTAGAAAGACAGCAAATCCATGCTAAATGTGCTACAATCTTCTGTAGATGCTCTATCATGCACTTAGCCAAAGAAAAACAATTCCTACAAGGGCCACCGTAATGTATCAACCAGTGATGGGTACATTATTCTTAGCTAATTGTTCCATCTTTTTTCTGCTTTGAGCGGTGATCAGGCAAGGCGGAGGATAATGATGAAATTTGCAGACTTAATCGAGGAAAACGTGGAGGAACTAGCCGCCTTGGACACCATTGATGCCGGTAAGTTATTCAGTTGGGGCAAGGTCAGGGACATTCCGGGAGCGGCCGAACTTCTCCGTTACTATGCAGGTGCAGCAGACAAAATTCATGGGGAAACATTAAAAATGTCGAGTGAGCTTCAAGCATACACATTACGTGAGCCTGTTGGTGTTATAGGGCATATCACTCCTTGGAACTTCCCAAGTTCCATATTTTTCCTGAAGGTTAGCCCAGCATTAGCCGCTGGGTGCACCATGGTTGTCAAGCCTGCTGAACAGACCCCACTCTCAGCTCTCTACTATGCTCATCTGGCTAAGCAAGTAAGCTCCTACTGTTTTATTTCTATGGTGGATCACCTTACAAAAACAGATCAATCTTGGCTCATCTGATAGTTTGATCTTGTTCCAATCAGGCTGGTGTCCCTGATGGAGTTCTGAATGTTATAACAGGATTTGGACTGACAGCTGGTGCTGCAATTAGCTCTCATATGGACATTGATAAAGTGATTACTTCATGGGAAAACAAAGAAAAATCTAGGCAGGCCTCACTGTCCTGTGTATATACACTATATCTAAATCTCCATTTTGTGGTGTTTACAGGTTAGTTTTACAGGGTCCACTGAAGTTGGACGCCTTGTAATGCAGGCTGCAGTGACAAGCAATTTAAAGGCTGTCTCACTTGAACTAGGAGGCAAGTCCCCTATCATAATTTTCGATGATGCAGATGTTGACATAGCAGCGGATCTTGCTCTATTGGGTGTTCTGTATAACAAGGCAGAGTGACTTCCCTATTTAATTTCAAACTTCTATGCTCAAAACCAGAAATCTGTAGTGACTTTTCTTCTTGTGCTTCTTTGTTTGCAGGGCGAAATTTGCGTGGCGGGTTCTTGTGTTTATGTTCAAGAAAAGATTTATGATAAACTTGTGAAGAAGTTGGTAGAGAAGGCAAAAAGATGGGTGGTTGGGGATCCTTTCGATCCTAGTGTTCGTCAAGGACCTCAGGCAAAAGCTCTAAAAATGAACTTCTGAGTAATCAACAAATCAATGATATATCCCAGAGACCAAAGAAATAAATAAAAAAAATTGTATATTTTTGTGTCCTACGATGCTCATTACATGATCTGGTGCAGGTAGATAAGACCCAGTTTGATAAAATACTTTCATACATTGAGCATGGAAAGAAAGAAGGGGCCACCCTGCTAACTGGCGGTAAGCCGTGTTGCCAGAAGGGATACTATATTGAGCCGACAATTTTTGCAAATGTTACAGTAACTCTTTTCGACATTAAAAAAGCACCTATTTGCGTGTCGGAAAAAAATGAATTGATTTTTAGTCTTTAGTTTCTTATTTCTTAATGGTCATGGCTTCATCAGGACAACATGCTCATTGCAAGGGATGAGATATTTGGTCCAGTTATGTCACTGATGAAATTCAAGTAAGTTCAAATTTCACACCCCTTATCTTCCTAATGCCCCTGCATAACAAGCAAAGCTACAAAAGTTTAAGTGGGATGTCAATTCGGCCGCACAGCCACGCCATCTGGGTCATGGCCAATTGGGCTCCATCCAGGTTTCAGGCTTTGCAGGCTCTCGTAAATTTTTGGGTCGGGTCGGGTCGGGTTGGGCCAACATGAGAATACTAAGCCGAAACTCAACCCACGGCTCTTGTGGTGGGCTCAAGCCTCGAGTTTGGCTTTTTTGGATGGGCCTTGGGCCAATTATTTTTAAAATGACAAATTACAGTGATAGTCATTGTAGTTTTATCTTAGTTTTATTTTGGTTCATGTTATTTTGGTTCAAATAATATGCCATTGGATTGGTTTCATAGACTCAGAGAGAAACATTTAGGCCTTAAGCCATTGAAATGGTACAATCTGTCTTTTGAACTCCCTATGTTGCTTAATATAAATTAGTCATCATTGGATACTGTTGCTTATTTCAACCTTATCCTTTTTTATTTATTTGTTTGTTTGAAGAAGAAGAACCTTATCGTATTATGCTTGATGTATGTGAAGTCACGCGGGATTGCTAGTCTAATCTCACGGTTTTATACCTTAAAACAAAAGCAGGATACGAGATTATTAGCCCTATTTCACAACTTTATAAACAAAAATGCATAAATTAATATGGAACTAGCGTCAAGTCTTATCCAATCAAAAGCCTTTTGAGATATACTCACATGGAGTGAGGTGGACTTTTGAAACATCACACATATAATTCTTTTCTTTCAAATACATGATCACATGCTCGTAATAGTCAAATAGCATATAGAATGAGAAGAGATCCATTATATATACATATATGAGATCCAGTTTTAAATTAAAGTTGTCAGCAGTTTCGGTGCATCTTGGTCAAACTTAGCCAAGCCAACCCTAATTCTACATCAAGATATATATATATATATATATGTAAATGTGCATGACCTGTTAGTCAATTGGGCCCATTCTGCTCTTCAAAGCTGGCCAACCACTCTTGCATATGACGATATGCTCATTATTTATATGCACATATATATATATATATATATATTAGCCCTGTTAGTCAACCCCTCACTTAGTATGTTAAAGTCCTATTAAATTTTTATGTTCCCACAATAACCGTCAACCATTAATTTAACTCGAGAATTGTCTTAAGGGCAAGCATGTAAAATGTATTAAACACAAACTGACTATCCATAAACATTAGCAATGCTATAAAAAGAAAATTCATACAACATAATGTGTCTCAACCAGAGTTTTTTATTTTAAAAGTATAAATTTATTTATAAGAATAATATTTTACTTTAATGTTGTGAAAACGGCGCATAATGAAATTGAAACATATAGACATGGATGGTCATGCCCGATGCGCATACAGCCGCGTCTAGTATATATATATACCTGTAGTTCTTGACGTGCATATTACATTATCCCTAGAAAGGAACTACTAGTGTCGTAAAGCTTCACTGGTAGAGAACTTGCTCTTGGCATGGCAATGGATATGAGAAGTTGTTGCAGCTCCGGCAATAGAAGTATGCGGCTAGGGCGGCGGTACAGCGAGCTCGAGCCGGCGGTGAACTTGTCGGCCACCACCGCATCACGTAGGCCGATCTGGAAGTTGCTGTGGAGAAAGTTCTTGAAGGAGAAAATGAAGATGTTTGAATCTTCAGTGCATGTGCGGATCCCTTATGATGAAAACACTTATTCGAAGAATTTCGATCAAGGGTTGATGTGGGATGAACCTGATAGCCTCTCTAGGTCCTTCTCTTTTCGTTTTGCTGATTCCTCCAGGATCTTTCTCAATAAAGGAGTGATGTTAGAATTGTTTTGATATATGATGGTTGAAGCTTACTATTAATGTCCACAAATTTTGATACATATGATTATGGGAGCTTAATCAGTATTAGTGTCCATCCATTACATAGTATCTCTCTCTCTCTCTCTCTCTGCATTTATTTTCTTGGAGTTATTAATGCACTTATTAGTTTGATGAGATAGTTCTTAGCTAAAATTAGTTTTTATTTTTGTTTTGTTGGTGCCTTGGATACCATTTCCTTCTCTCTTTTCTCTTCCTGGCTTTTCTTCTTCTTCTTCTTCTTCTTTTTTTTTTTTTTTTTTTGGTTTATTATTCAGATCTCCTGAACTTGTTCCTCTTCCTTATTCCCTTTGATGGTGTGTGATTAACAGTTGGGTGGTCTGTGGGTGGAGAATTGGTGGGGGAAGAAAGGAGAAAGAGGTCCCTAGCTTCAAGAAGGGTCCATTTTTTTCCTTTCTTTGAGTACCTCATTACAGCTGTTGATAGTGTTGATTATTCTACAAATTTTTTTTTTTTCTTGAATTTGACTAGAGCATTGAGTACTTTGACCAAGTCTGAAGATGTAAATCGAGAAAAAAATTTACCCATGTAAAAGAAAATAGGATTTTTCTTTAGTTCCGTTTTTTGTGGTACCAATACTTTAAAATCTCAGCCGTTGATAAAAAAGAGTGACGCCCAATTCGAGATGGTTTTTCAACTGTTCTCATCAGAACCTTTTACTTTTTTCACCACTAAGTTGAGATGCTTCAGGAGGGGCGTCAGCTAATCTACTAATCTTGTCATAGATATGCCTTTTCTACCATGTGGAGTGCATCCCAATAAAAGCAAAAGGAATCTATCTGTATTTCCTCTTTCCTTTTCGAGTCTCAACTTTGCTTACATATTTGATGATAAGAACTTCACCTTTTTACTAAATATAATTATTGAGTTGAGGTTAGCAGAAACTGTTGAAATCTGTTTGGCATATCTTTTAAAACTGGTTTTCTATTCTCTGAATAACAGAAAATATAAACAGAAAATTTTTTTAATTCGTTGTTTTCAGAAAAATTGAATTAAAAAGAATCAATTTTCAAGAAATATTGGAATATTGTTTTATTTTTTTTTTCCAGTCAGGAATATAAAGTATAGTTCGATTGGTAAGCCATGTCCCATGTGGCTCACAGCTCATAAGTTGAATCCACCTAAGAATTTGGACATCTAGGTCAATTGGGACCTCTTAATTTTCTCCATTTTTCCAAACATTCAGTTAGAGAACAAAGAAAACAGAAACAAGCAGAGAGAGAGAGAGAGAGAGAGAGAGAGAGAGAGAGAGTAGGTCCTTAATTACAAACAATAAAAGAGTATTCAATCTACCATCTTATACAACAAAAAAAAAATCTACCATCTTTGACAAATACTGGGAAAGCATGGTAGGAGGACATATCTTTTGAATTTTCCCAAACATTAATGAGGAAAAAGAATGTCATCGGATGTCCTTTACTTGTTTCCCAAGTGAATTGCCTTTGCACTTTCTGCTTTCAAAATATTTCTACTTTTCATTTTAGATAAGGAATTAAGCATGTGGATTTGATTCAGCTTCCACTAGCCAAATTTGAGCTGGCTTCTACCTAGCAGAACCCAAGTGAGAGGTTTGGCAGTCAAAAGACAGGATTTGTGATTGATCACACGCTCAATACGCCAACTCATCACGAGGAACCCAATGTACAGTGATAAAGCCGCTAGATAGGCTCTTTTATGGCGCCTCTGAAACTTCTAAGGGACTTTAAACAAGAACCATTATGTGATGATAATTTGTAATAATCACTACAATGTTCAATAATAGGTTCGGTCCAAGCATGAAAATGCGTATAAAAAGCTTCTCGATCTTGAACAATAAAATTCCTGGGTCCATCACAAAGATCTAGAGAGATGGAGTGAAGAATTAAGAAGAAACTGGATCATCTCAACTTTGCCTAGTTTGCAAAGAATTCTTGAAGTTGATTTGGACTAGAAGGCCTGGGGATCTTTCCAGTAACAAAGCCTAGTTTGTTTTTTTAGCATAAAGTGCCATATGCATTGCTCGAAACCATGTGTCATGATAATCTGGGTGCCAATAGAGGTGAAACTAGAACAGAATTGGGACTATCGGAGTGATGAATAGAGTATAGATCACCAGAGGGATTCTGATCACTTGGACCTAATTGAGAGAAGGACATGGACGGAGTCAGAATCATGCTAAATTCTATTACATTAAATCTTATCTCTTTATGCCTCATCAATCATAAAAACTTTCTATTGATTAAAAAAGGAATCAAACATTTAAACATGTGTTGAATTTGTAAACAAAAGATAGGTTTTGCATTTATCTTACTTGAAGACTGTAAAGACAACTTCCAGTTATACATTTTTCTGTCTTCAACCAATCGTCATCTTTTTTTTCTTTTTATTATTTTTTTCTTTTGGGTCAGGAATGACCTTTTTCTTCAAGCAGATACGGGTTCTAGAGTATGAATACAAAAATCTCTCTCTTAGGACATTTTTTAATGGTTAGGTAATTAATATAATTTTATTGGGTTTAAGAATTAAAATTAAAGTGAGATGTGTTAGGTAATTGTACTACAATAAAAAGTGTTAAGTTGAGCAGTAAAAAAGAGTGGTTGGGCTGGGCAATATTGAGATGAGTTAAATTTAAATATTAAAAAATATTGAGAATTGAAAATGAGAGTTGGGCTAGGCTCTTCTAGACTATAGCTCAGGGAGCCTACAACTTGCCTCCGCCCTTGGAGAGGAGATTTATCTTCTATTAAGGAAAACTGTATGAACAAAGGATGGGGTGATGATTTAACCTTGCTCTGATACCATAAGAAGTCTGTATTTAGAATAGAGGGCAACTTCTTCAATGTGACGTTGTGAATAAATTTTTTCATCAGGTTGTCAATCTTTAGATAGATTATAGGTAAGTATACGTTTAGAGTTGAATAAAAAAAAATAGATAGAGATAAAAATGAGCAACAAATTTTAACTATGTAATCCAAGTTGATTTCCAGATGGCTGGGGAAGAAAACTAGTCATGGCTTGATGCATGGGCTTAATCATTGCTCAGATGAGATAAGGTGAATATTGACCCTTGTTGCAAATGCTTTACAAAGGAGTCACCGCGAGCTGAAATTATATTGTTTTAGGCACATTGTCAGCCAGTGAAGTGTTAATACCGTGTTCAAGGCTTGAAAGACACATTTTGGGCAATTCTTGGATGGTTTGGCATCCAAAAGAGAAGATCAAGAGATGGTTGGGGAAAGTTACTTGAAGATCACTAGACGTTTTAGGAGTATGGTGGCTTTCCACAATATGTGAAGTTTCTTTTATGTTATTGTAAAAAGAGCTCTTGGACAATTAATCCAAAATGAACAAAGATTTCATTCAACCTAGAGGAGTTCCTGCTGTCTTGTGTTAGTGGAATCACATGAAGTTACCACATTTTAAAATTGTGTTTTTAGCCGACATCTGCTCCCCTAGATCCTTGGCAATAACATTCACAGAATTATTCTATTTACAAAAGATATTCAAATAAAAAATAAAATAAAGTATAAATAGATAAAAAAAAATGTGGTGCAGCATGTGCACAGGACAATAAAAGTTCCCACCGTTCAAGTTAGAGGAAATCCCTATGCACAATTCAGATTTTGTCATTGCCTTTCGTGGCTTCAGAAGTATGTGTAGTGTAGTGTAGTGTTTCTCCTATGGAAAGAGTGTCGCACCCCTTGACAACAATCCGAGGTAATGTGGACTTTCGGATCTCTTTATATTCCATTTCATTAATTTTTTATTATTTTTTGCCCTTTTTTTTTATATTTTTTATTACAGTGTCCAGAGGTACATAATTGGCCAAATACTCTCTCAACCTCATACAAGATCATTGTTCACATGAAACATGTAAATTTTACCACACACAATCACTTAGAGGTGTATAAAAGAATTAAGAATTCGAGAACCGAACCAAACCAACCTAACCTCTCTAACTCGGGTTAATTCAGTTAATTCGAGAATCGAACCAACTGACCTCTTTGACTCGGGTTGATTCGGTTCCTTTTTATGAAAGGATGGATTCAGTTCTGAGAGGTCAGGTCGACTTTGAGTTTAGCATGATGTAGACCAATCTATCCATCCACACCCCTACAATCACCCAATCTTAAATTGTTATGTCGATTTTCTCTCTCCATGGGGAGAAATCTTTATGAGACATGGAGCTAACCTTTTCATCTGCGCATTATTAGTCAGCAAAATAGAACTTCGCTCACAAAAACGAGCACCTCATTTTCTTTTTTTTGTATAACTTTTTATTTTAGTTTTCATTTGATACTCGGGATTGTGTTTGTTATCCCTCCTCCAAAGCAACCTCCAACAGTCATTTTCTTTTTGTCGAGTTTGAAGAGATCTATCAATTCACCACTGAGTACTCTCTCTCTCTCTCTCCCCTAATCTTTCTCATTTTTTCAGACAAGATTATTTGTGTCAGAAGCCATAGAACACGCGCAATGGCAACACGCATGGTATCGATCGATAACGATACAAGAGCTTACCACACTAGAATTATTAGCATGGCCCACAATGCTCCTTATATGTGTGTATATATATCAGCTTCCGTGAGAGAGAGAGAGAGAGAGAGATGGCAATTCAAACCAATGGAAGCTCAGAGGCGTTCATCAAGATTCCAGAGATAAAGTTCACGAAGCTATTCATCGATGGAAAATTTGTCGATTCCATTTCAGGTTCTTAAATACTCTCATTTCACATTCTTTTCTTCCTTCTTTGGTTAACGCACAAATACACCCGCAGAGAAACCAACATATAGCTTCGCTCTATTGGAATTTTGGTTTCTGTTTTCGATCAGTAGTTCTGATTGTGTTTTCTCTCCCTTTTTGACATGTAATACACAGTTACATATCTCTTGGTTCTTCTAAGGCACATGTAGTCCATGTTTCAACTTTTACTTGTCTGGGTATGTAGGGGACGGAAGAGAGAGATTTCATACCCCACCAAACAAACAGCTATCAGAACAGTTTCAAAACATTCAAAGATGCCCATGTCAAGATTTTAATGTTTTAATTTATCTTATGTCTAAAATTGTGTGATCAAAGCCCACTTAGCTAGAGCTCTTCTCATGGGAGGTAAAGAGATTTACTTTTGCCACTGTTAAAAATATATGCTCAATACTTGAAAAGAAGCGAGAAGTAGGAGTATACCGCCTCCAGAAGAGTTTACTAGCTAAGAGCATGTGTTTGAAGGGAAGATAGTCCAAATAGTATTGTGTACTCTGTAATAATCCTATCAAATTGTGACATATGGTATATGAATATATTATTAACCTGAGTTTGTAGAGTAGTTGAGACTCCTATCAGATTTTGTCAAGTAGTATTTTTTCTTTAAAAGTCTATTTACTATTTTATAAACTTATGTTACTGATATATTCACACATTATGTGTTACTAGTTAATAAGAATTATCACTAAATATTCAGTACTACCTAACCACTAAACTTTTTTTTTATTATTGTCTCAAGGCTTCCCGGGTACAAGTTCTCACATGTCATTAAAAAAAAAAATTATTATGTGATTAGAGTTGGAATCAAATGTAGATAAGCCTACAGGTTATCCTTGAGGGTAACAGAAAGAAAGAGAGAGAACTAATTTTAGTTCAGAGGATGTCACTTGATTTGGTTGATTAAAATAACAGGCATGAGAGTCGCATCTAAAAATGTTTCTAATGGCTGTACTTTATCGTTTTATTTATTTTTAATTTGGGCCACCCTAAATTGTGGGTACATTTTCTTTTTCTTTTTTTCAAAAAGGAAAAACGTTCGAGACAATAGACCCAAGAACAGGAGAAGTGATAGCAAGGGTTGCAGAAGGAGATAATGAAGACGTTGATATGGCTGTGAAGGCTGCTCGAGATGCTTTCGACCATGGCACCTGGCCTCGCTTACCTAGCCTTGTATATATATACATATATCTACATATATATGCACACATATTATGATAAGATAACCCACCACCCTTTGTTCCTTTCCTATCAAAGTTTTTTTCTTTAACTGGGTGTAGGCTCCTACCATCCATAACTAGACACTGAACTTGTACCCTTGAATAGTCCCTGAAGAAAAAGAAAAGAAAAGAGGAGAGAAAACAACAAGAAACTGGGCATCGATAGTAGGGAAATAATTGCCATGCTTACTTTCCAGTTCAAGAGTTTTTGAACTAGTAGAGATGCCTGTAGCAAAATCAAAATCCATACATGTATAGTATATTTACATTTCAAGGTATTTACCATAAACAATGAGTTCATAGAGTGTAGCATACTGTAAAATAATTTTACAAAACACTTCTACCATAAAGTTTTACAGCCTGTTTGGAACTTGAGGGAAGAATGATTTCTACGGAAGAGAAAGAAAAGGAGAAGAAAGGGAAGAGAACTGATTTGTCTTTCTTTTTAATTTTCCTTCATCTTTCTTTTTAATTTTAAACAATGAAAACTGATTTGTCTTCCTCTTCCCTTTAACTGGATCAGGCAAAGCGAAGGATAATGATGAAATTTGCAGACTTAGTTGATGAAAACGCAGAGGAACTATCCGCCTTGGATACCATTGATGCTGGTAAATTATTCAGTTTTGGAAAGGCCAAGGACATTCCTGGAGCAGCAGAACTTCTCCGTTACTATGCAGGTGCAGCAGACAAAATTCATGGGGAGACATTAAAAATGTCATGGAATATCAGGGGTCTAAATGACCTAATAAAACAGAAGGAGGTTAGAAATAAGATTTTGCAGGAGGATAGTAAGCTTCTTGCATTGGGAGAGACTAGAGTGAAGGTTGGAAATGCAGAAAGAATCTTTTGTTCCATGTTTCCTGGTTGGAAGATGGAAAATAATTTCCATTGGGCAGAGCTAGGGAGGATTTGGGTTTGTTGGGACCCTTCAGCTGTGGATGTCAGATGCATATCGAAATCTAGCCAATGGATTCACTGTTTTGTTCAAAGCCTTGACAGGAAAATAGTTATTGCGGCAACTTTTGTGTATGGAGAATGATGCTATGGAAAGAAATTGAAAATATTGCTTCCCTTTATGTCAATTCCCCATGGGTGTTATTGGGGGACTTTAATGCTATTAGATTTCCTTTTGAGAGGTTCGGAGGTCAAGACTCGTGGCCAAATTTTATGGAGGACTTCAACTGCAGTTTGTACAAGGCAGAGTTGGAGGATTTACGATTCTTTGGGCACCAGTTCACTTGGTCAAATAAACAGAAGTCTGGGGGTACATTGCTACAAAAATTGACAGAGTTCTTGTTAATGAAGCCTGGGTCCAAGAATTTCCAGTGGTTGCTGCTGAATTTTGCTCTCCAGGTATCTCTGATCACTCTCCAGCTATTGTTAGGCTCACGTTGGAGAAGGATAAATCGAAGAAACCTTTTAAGTTTTTTGATTGTTGGGCTGAGCATGAGCTATTCGTTCCCACAGTTAGGAACATTTGGGACAGTTATGTGGAAGGCACTCCTATGTTTGTGATTTGCCAGAAGCTAAAAAGGTTAAAGAGTGAGCTGAAGCAGCTTAACAAAAGGGAGTTTAGTGACATTGCTGATCGTGTTAAGTCCCTTAAAGCTGAGCTGGAAAAATTACAATGTAGACTTGATCGTGACCCTGGTGATGAGGATGTGCTGAAACAAGAAAGAGAGGTTTGCAAACAATATATTGAAGCCAGTAGAGCAGAAGAAAGCATGTGTCGGCAGAAGTCCAGAATTCAATGGTTAAACCTGGGAGATCAAAATACTAGTTTTTTCTTTAAGTCCATTAACAAGCAGCGAACTCGTAGTAGAATCACTTCGGTCACTCTGGATGATGGAACACAGATCTTTGATGGGAACCAGATTAAGGCAGAGATTGTTGATTACTATGAAAAGGTCCTGGGTACTCCTCATCTTGACAATTATGTTGGAACTGCAGCAGTTGAGAACCTCATTAGTAGAAGACTGAATCAAAATCAGAAGTCTAGAATGGAAGCAGAGGTTACTTCAAAAGAGGTTGAAGATGTCTTCCTCTCTCTCAAGGCTAATAAGGCTCCTGGTCCAGACGAGTATTCTACTGGATTCTTCAAAAAAGCTTGGAGTGTTGTGGGTAAAGGAGTTATTGAAGCTGTTCAATCTTTCTTCAGATCAGGGAAATTGTTGAAAGAAATTAATACTACTTTAATTGCTTTGCTTCCAAAAGTTCCCAATCCAACAAAAATTAGTGATTATAGGCCCATCTCTTGTTGTAACACGGTTTATAAGTGTATTTCTAAAATTATTGCTAATCGTGTTAAGTCAGTTTTGCCTGACCTCATAAACCCCTCCCAATCGGCTTTTGTACAGGGTAGACGAATAGCTGATAATATTTTTCTGACTCAGGAGTTGCTGAGGAACTATCATAAAGAGTCCAAACAGCCGAGGTGTGGAATGAAGGTTGACATTATGAAAGCTTATGATAATGTTCGTTGGGAGTTTCTCATTGATGCCATCCGTAGTATGGATTTTCCAGAGAAAATGATTCGATGGATTGAAGCTTGCATCTCCACTCTGAGCTACTCAATCTCTATCAACGGAGAACTCAACGGATACTTTATGGGGAAGAAAGGCCTGCGCCAAGGGGATCCGTTATCTCCATATCTTTTTGTCATGGTCATGGAGGTGCTGGATGCTTGTATTAGAACCCATTGTGAAGATACAGCTTTCAACTTCCATTGAAGATGTGATAAGGAGAGACTTGTGAAGCTTTGTTTTGCAGATGATCTGATGATATTTTGTAAAGGTGAGCTAAAATCAGTCCAAATTATTCAAAAGGCTCTGCAGCAATTCAAAACTCTATCTGGCCTCATCCCTAATCCAGCTAAGAGCAACATATATTTTTTTGGAGTGGAGGAAACTGAGCAAAACAGAATCAAGGAGTGTACTGGTTTCATGGTGAGAACCTCCCAGTCAGATATTTTGGGGTGCTGATTAATACCACGAAGCTCAAGTATGATGATTGTAAGCCTCCTGTAGCTAGAATCACAGCTAAGGTTAAATCTTGGGCCAACAAGGAGCTGTTGTATGCAGGGAGAGCTCAACTTATAAAATCCATCTTATTCTCTATGCACGTTTATTGGTCTTCACTGTTCATTTTGCCAAAAAAAAGTTATCAACGATGTGGAAAAGATTTTGAGGGCCTTCCTATGGTCTGCTGTTGATTTGAAGTCTACTGGAGCCAAAGTGGCATGGGCTGATGTCTGTGTTCCAAAAAGAGAGGGCGGATTAGATATCAAGTCGATGGGTAATTGGAACAAAGCTGCTGTGTCTAAACATGTTTGATTTCTCTTCACAGGTGGAGCTCAATCTCTTTGGTGCCAATGGGTGAAATCATACTTATTAAAAGAGAGAAGCTTCTGGAGTGTCTCTATTCCACAAGAGTCTTCATGGGTTTGGCACAAACTGCTCCAATTACGTGATTGGCTTTGGCCATTGATCAAACATGTTATTGGAAATAGTACTTCAACTTTCTTATGGTATGACAATTAGCATCCTATGGGCCCTATTTTTCAGAGGATGGGGGAGAGAATCATCAATGCTGTTGCCATAAATAGAAATGCAAAGGTTAGTACAATTATTAGAGGAAATGAATGGAAATGGCCGAGGAACACTTACCTTTTAGACCTGCGAAGGAATACTGATATGCTTCCTAACTAGTCTAGGGAAGATGAAGTTAGATGGGTGTTAAGTGGATATGGGAAATTCACCATTCAGTCGACATGGGAGTATGTTAGAGATAGAAAACCTGTTGTCAGATGATGGCATCTCCTCTGGTTTCCAAATCACATCCCTAGATTCAGTTTTGTGGCTTGGACTGCAATTAGAGGAAGGCTGAGTACTGGGGATAGATTGGTCAGTTTTGGAATGACCAATGAGTCCACATGTGCTTTGTGTCAAAATATGGAGGATAGCCATAGTCATCTTTTTTTTGGTTGCTGCTTTTCTCAAAGAATATGGAGTTATGTTCAGGAAAAATGCAATGTGCAGTGGCCTACTATGAGCTGGACAGATTTAGTCGAATTCCTTGCCTCGAAGCTGTGGGGTAAGTCTTTGGGTATATTAATTATGAAGCTTGCATTTACAACTTCTGGCTACATGATATGGAATGAGAGGAACAACAGGATTTTTCGTCATGAATCAAGGCTAGTGGATGTAGTCATAAAGGAGATTGTCATGTAAGTTAGAGGGAGATTATATACTTTTCGGAAGCAAAAGTTTAACCAAGCAAACCAATGGCTCTGCTCAGAATGGAATCTGCCCCAGTCTATTTTTATTGATAGCTAAGCCAGGTGTCCTATTCATGTATTGTTGCTGAGTAAATTTGTGGAATCTGCTCAGTGGTTTGTGGTTCTTTGTTGGCCTTTAGGTCTTGTTGTCTCTAGTTTTCTTTCTTTTGGTTGTCTTCCTTCTGCAAGGCTGTAGATGGACTACATCCTGCCAGGGGTATGCCCCTTGTTCGTTACGTTGCGCGAGCCCATTGGTGTTGTAGGCCACATCACTCCTTAGAACTTCCCAAGTTCCCTTTTCTTCATGAAGGTTAGCCCAGCACTAGCCGCTGGGTGCACCATGATTGTCAAGCTTGCTGAACAGACCCCACTCTCAGCTCTTTACTATGCTCATCTGGCTAAGCAGGTGAGCTCTTGCTGTTTTATTTGTATGGTGGATCAACTTAACTTCAATCTTGGCTCAAAATGTCAATGTCAATATAATATAGGGGTTATTACAACCATTAGAGTTTTATTTTGATAAACTGACAGTGTACAATTTTTTTATACAAGTGGATACTAGAATACGATATGTGTGTATGAGTCTTGTTTCTTTATATTGTATTTAAATTTTAAGAGACACATGCCATACTCTAGTACTTTGCTTGTGTAAAGATATTCTACACTATCAATGCATCAAAACTAAACTCTTACACTTTATCCCTTTGTGGTTTGAGCAAAAATAAGATAACCTTCTTATGATTAAAAAATAAACACATCACCCCGTTATGGTTTGAACTTGTCTGCAAAATAGATGAAATCATGACATGTTTGGTAAAGTAACAAAAATGCCCCTGCAAATGATAATCTTTTATTTTAATATAAAAGCATAGAACCACCTTTTTGATGTTCTATTTTATATAATTAAAATAACGAAAATACCCTTACAACAAAAATTGCAATGGTTTTTATTTTATTTTACAATGAAGTCTAAATCACAAGAAGCTTATGCGTTACTTTTAAACCAATTAATAGCCATCTAATTTTCGCTCAAATCACAAAAGAGTAAAGCGTAATTATTCCTATTTTATATATATATGTATATTATATATAGCCCATAAATGAACTCTCTATAAAGCTTACAGGATAGTTTGTTCTTCTTCCAATCAGGCTGGTGTCCCTGATGGAGTTAGCAATGTTATAACAGGATTTGGACCGACAGCCGGTGCTGCAATTAGCTCTCATATGGACATTGATAAAGTGATTACTTGACCAAAAAACAAAGAAAAATCTAGGCAGGCCTCAAGTCCTGTCTATATATATATATACCATATATCTAAATTTCCATTTTTTTTGGTGTTTATAGGTTAGTTTTACAGGGTCTACGGAAGTCGGACGCCTTGTAATGCAGGCTGCAGTGACAAGCAATTTAAAAACTGTCTCACTTGAACTAGGAGGCAAGTCCCCTCTCATTATTTTTGATGATGCAGACGTTGATAAAGCAGCCGATCTTGCTCTTTTGGGCGTGCTGTTTAACAAGGCAGAGTGATATTTTCATATTTTTCTCGCATTTTCCTCCACATTTAGTTTCAAATTTCTATGCTCACAAACAGAATTCTAGTGACTTTTCTTCTTCTGCTTCTCTGTTTGCAGGGCGAAATTTGCGTGGCGGGTTCTCGTGTTTATGTTCAAGAAGGGATTTATGATGAACTAGTGAAGAAGTTGGTAGAGAAGGCAAAAACATGGGTGGTTGGGGATCCTTTTGATCCTACTGTTCGTCAAGGACCTCAGGCAAAAGCTCTAAATATGAACTTTTGATTAATCACTCTTAGAGAGCACAATTGTCATACAAATCAATGATATACCCCAAAAGACCAAAAACACTTATAAAACTTGTATATATCTATGTCATAAGTTGCACATTACATGATATGGTGCAGGTAGATAAGACCCAATTTGATAAAGTACTTTCATACATTGAGCATGGCAAGAGAGAAGGGGCCACCCTGCTAACCGGTGGAAAGCCCTGTCGCGAGAAGGTATACTATACTGAGCCGACAATTTTCACAAATGTCACGGTAACTCTTTTATACATTAAAAAAAAAAGAAAAGCACATATTTCGGTGTCTGACATAAAAGAAAAAAGATTAGTTTTAGTATTTAGTTTCTTCTTTCTTAATGTTATTGGCTTGCTCAGGACACCATGCTCATTGCAAGGGATGAAATATTTGGACCAGTTCTGTCACTTATGAAGTTCAAGTAAGTTCAACTTTCAGACTCCCTTATCTTCTTAATCTTCCTGTGAAACAACCAAAGCTACAAAAGTTTCAGGGCGTGTTTGGTTCAATTCAACTTATGAATCAAAAGTGGAAAATTAGAACGATGATAATATCATTTATCTAAATCTCTTTTCGTAAAAATACTTGCTGGACTATTGATGAGGCGATTAAGAGAGCCAATGACACGAAATATAGCCTAGCCGCAGGCATTGTGACAGAAAACTTGAATGTGGCAAACACTGTTTCCAGATCAATCCGTGCTGGTACCATTTGGATCAACTGTTATTTGGCTATCGATAAAGATTGCCCCTGTGGAGGGTATAAGATGAGTGGGTTTGGAAGCGATTTGGGAATGGAAGCTCTTGATAAATATCTTCAGGTTAAGTCTGTTGTTACTCCCATTTATAATTCACCTTGGCTGTGAATATCTGTGGCTTGGCTGCTTTACTATGTATCTGTTTATGCAACTTTTATTTTGTTCCTGCAGTCTTGTATTGTAATCCCATATTTCCCCTCATTTCTATCACTCTCTCAATAGGATGAAGGCACATAAAAACTGCACTTCATTGCCCCTAAATGGAATGAAGCTTGCATGAAAACAATTAAGCTTTTCTTCCTACAGATTCTTAAAGCGCATATATATATATATATATAATATTCATATGGCATAACGCTCTTTCAAAATTGAGAAAAAGAGATGATGGTCGTTCCATTTTGAAATCAAAGAAAGAAGTGAAGGCTATAAAGGCTACAAGTTGACATTAAATTTTTCCTTGTGTTTTATTGTAAACCTCTCTCTCTCTCTCTCTCTCTCTCTCTCTCTCTCATCATTGCATCCACACACAAATTCCACTTCAGTTGGAGCTTAATTAGGCAGGCAAAATCATGATCTCTCATTCAAGGAAATCATGAAAACTTTGCTTCTAGCTTAACCACCCCAAAAATCGTCCAAGCCCACAATCATGTCTTCCTTGCCCATTATCTACTTTTTTAAGTGAAGCTAAAACCATAAACATATAGTAGGTGACCATCTATAAAATATAGATCCACTAGAGCTACAGTCCTATGGTACTCCTCTTCCTACAAGTTTCTACATCCTCATGATTCATAGCTTTAACATATAACCCAAAGAGCCAAAAGACCATCCACATGGGTTTTGTGAATATGATACGACCACCTTAAAACAAGCCTCTTTAATCATGAATTATTAGCAAGCAAGCAATCAAAACCCTATTTAATCACAAGTGCAAACAATGAGGACTTCTTATAATGACCAAGAAATCTATTCTCTCATCTCCATTTTCTTCCCCATTCTGTTCTTCACAGAATGCCAAGAAGAACAATGCAAGCCCTTGAACCAAGCCATCTAATGAACACAGCTCAAATTTTTAGGGAATCAATCAGAATTTTGTTTCTTCATCCAACCTATTTCCATTCTATCTCTATCTTCCTCTTCTCACCTCTCGCAATATCTCTCTTCATCTCCCACTTCCTCATCCACAATTTCCCTCAAATACCCTCCTCCATGCTAAAACTCACAGACAAAGTACTTGGAAAAAATGGTGATCTTCCCTTCTCCAAGCTACTTCCTCATACCATTGTTCACATCATCATCTGCCTACCCTCAGCCATCACTTTCTCTCTCCTAGGAAGAGCTGCAACTATTCAAGCAGTTTCAGACAGCTACAGTGGAATCAATCTCAATGGAAGAAGGCTTTTCATCAGAAGTGGGTTGGCTTGGGTTAAGCTTCTTCACACAAGTTTTTGGGAATTCATTATTGTACTTGGCCTCTTTGGAGTTCTGCTTGCTAGTTTGGCTTCTGTGCCAAAGATACTCCTTGCATGTGGGGTATGTTCAAGGGAAATAGGGTTCTGGAGTGTCCTAGGGTTTATGGGTATACCCTTTTGTGTGGCCTTTGCACATGTTATGGTTGTGGGAAACCTAGCAAGGGTTATATCTGTCTTGGAGGGTGAGTTTTTTGGATTTGAGTCATTAGTAAAGGCAAACAGCCCTAGCTATGACTTTGTTGAGTAATGTGGGTTTTAGGCTGGTTGGGTGTTTGTTTGAGTTCAGGATGTGTAGAGGGATGAGCTTGTGGGAAGGTCCCATGTTGGTTTCCATGCTCTCTTTGGTGCTTGTTTTGGACACGGTCATGAATGTTGTTTTCTACTGTACATGTAAACCCTGGGACTCCATATTTTAACCCGACCAAAAAAAAAAAAAAAAGATCACCTTTATACCCTCAGTAATGATTTTACTAATTTTAGGAAATTGAAATTGGTAAGTCATATCAATTATGCATATTGTATCTACAACAATTTTAATTCCTTCTGAGAAGGCCAATTTCCAATGTGTAGCCTGGATATGCAATTTCCTTTACTTTTTACATGCACGAGGAGAAGTTGCTTTGTATCTTGTTCTTCTTGGTTTTTTTGCATCTTTTTCCAGTCCAATGTTAATGGACGACGCCTCGGCAGGTAGCTGTCCCCAACCGGTGAAGGCAAGATTCGATTCACAAGTCTTCGGCATCATATATACCAAGAGACTTTACCAATTAAGCTACCTGGCACCTTCTTCCTATGTTTATTTTTGGTTACCAATGGTTGAAGACAAGACACATTTGGGTTACTTAAGAAAAAGTAAGGGATATATGTTTGTATCATTCAATCAACAGTGCATGCTCAGTTCCTCTGCCCCATCTCTCTGTTTCTGCAAGTTTCAAAAACTCAAAATTGGCTCCCTCTTTTAAGAACAATGAATCAAGCCATCCTGACCCTATCTTAACATTGAACCCAAGTTCTAACATTTCATCTCTTTTATTGCAACCATAGAAACAACCGGAATTTAAAAATTTTCTCAGCAGAAAAGGAAAATTTCAAGAGAGAAATGTCAATTATCATGCTTATATGTCAGCCCAGTAACAAAATCTGGAAACAACTTCCAAATACTGCAGGGGAATAAATCACGAAAACATGCGAAAGGCTATTATTATTGCCATGTCTCGGCATGGATTACTCTATACCCAAAGTCTACCCATTTAAATGGAGGATCATAGTAGAAACTCAATTAATAAAGAGAACCCAAACCCAAATCTCAAACTGTCCAATCAAAAAAATTGTATTTTAAACTTATCTAAGCTCGTGCATTTAATATAAAATTTATTTAATATATAATTTTTTCATAAATAATATTAAATAATAAAAAATTTAATTACATACCCGTAATATTAAAATATAAAAATTTAATATTTTGTATATATTTCAGATGGAGCAACTTTTAAATCTTATAATTTATAAGCCAACCAATCGACCTCGGACCCATGCCCAAACCTACCACTCTCGGAGTTGTACAACCTTACACGGCATGGAAATATGCGTAATGACAAGATGGTCTCGATAACGAAAGCCAATTAACACTAGAATTATTAGCATGGCCCATATTTATAATGCTCCTTATATGTTGACTGCGTATATATCCGCTTACAGTGGAGAGAGAGAGAGAGAGAGAGAGATGGCTGGTCAAACCAATGGAAGTTCAGAGTCCTTCATTAAGATTCCAGAGATAAAGTTCACGAAGCTATTCATCAATGGAAAATTTGTCGATTCCATTTCAGGTTCTTATAAAGACTTTTATTTTCTTATCCTTCTTTGGTTCATGCACGAATACACTAGCAGAGAAACCTATCAGCTTCACTCTCTATTGGAACATGAGTTTCTATCTCTTTCCCTTTCTGACATCTGATACAAGTTTCATATTGCTTGGTTCTTCGAAGGCACATGTTTGAACTTCTACTTCTGTGTGTGTGTGTATGGAGTGGAAAAAAAGAGACTTAGCTATCAGATTAATTGTCTTCAAGAGCCTCCGTTTGTTTCAATGTAAAATATTTTGTGAAAATAAATACGGGTATCATTCTTTCACTGTTTAGTTGCAGAAAAAAAAAGAAGTTTCTCGGAAAAAATTTTAACTAGGTGATTGGCGGCCAATTCAGAATTTTTGTTTAGTAGAAACAAAATTTATACAGTATCATACATGAATTTTTTTTTAAATGATAATATTTTTTTTAATAAATAAAAAGATAATCATATTAAAAATGCTGCAAAAGGGGCACTGTTTATTTATAAAAGTTGTACACAAAAATTATACCAAAAACTAAATTCAAATTTAACTCAGGTTCAAGAATTTGAAAAAGAATCTTGAAATTTAGGTAATCAAGAATCTATGGATACATGGTTAATTAGGATTGTATTATTTATTTAATATCAAAGAGTTAATGAGATATATATATTTTACTTCAAATTTAATGATATTCAATGAGGATAAATATAGTTATTAGTAAATTTTGAAAAAAAACAAATGTAAATATTTACAAATTCAATAAAGATAAAATACATATTTATAAAGATCAAATACATACACATAAAAAAAATTTAAAAATAACTGGACCCATGGGTTCGCCCCTGATCCTACTGATTCTTAATTGGGAACTCGCTGCAATTTTGAAACTTCAATTTTTGACACGCATAATTTGCATACGCATTTCATCGAACACCTATGAGCATATCATTCATCGAGCTCGAACCAAGGAGCCATAACATGTAACCAAAATATACCTAATCAAGGAGTCATTTTTTTCCTTCAAAATGGCCACCCTGAATTGTGGGTAAACTTTTTCTTTTTGCCTTTTTTGAAAAGGGAAAACTTTTGAGACTATAGACCCAAGAACAGGAGAAGTGATAGCAAGTGTTGCAGAAGGAAACAAGGAAGATGTTGATGTGGCCGTGAAGGTTGCTCGAGATGCTTTCGACAATGGCCCCTGGCCTCGCTTACCTGGCTCTGTAAGTATTTGCTTATAGAATAATACATGTATATACATGTACACGCAAAGATATTATGACAGGCTAACCCCCAGCATTTGTTCCTTTCCTATCAAAATTTTGTTTTTCTTTAATTGGGTTTAGGGTCCTAACATTGACTAGCCCCTAAGAAGAAAAAGGAAAGTGAAAACAATAAGAAACGAGTGCATTGCTTGGAGGGAAATAAATTTGAGGTTGTTGGGATGATTGATTCAGCTGAAATTCTCCAACAGAGACTCAATAGGTTACTTTCCAATTCAAGAGTACTTAATGTAGTAGGTATACCTATAGAATCAACATATATAGATCAGAGAGGTAGTGAGCCTAGTGGATACATGTATACTATTTTCATTTCCAGGCATTTACCATAAGCAATGAGTTCATAGAGTGTATCGTACAGTAAAATAATTTCACAAAACACTGCTGCTATAAAATTTTAGGTAATTATCCTGTAGAAATTAGCTAAGCCTGTAGTGGGTAAGCTAACTTAGAAAGGAGTGGTATAAATGGAAAAATCTGTAGTAACTTACATTTTGTTCTGATGGAGGGCTGTCATGGGCTTGCCAATATTGCTGAACCTAAGCAGGCTTTTTCTTTTCTTTTTGCCATTAATTAAGAGGTGTAAAAGGGCAGACTATCGCAACCCTTTTTGGGGAGGAGAGATGGCTCACACCCACGACCGAAAGTGTAATTGGGGTCACCTTGTTGCATTGGGCAAATCCTGCTCGTCAACTTAAGGCTTTCAGTGGCCAATTAGTGAGTGCACCTCGGTAGCCTAGGAGATCTAGCTCATATGCGCAAGTGGCGGGTTGGTCCAATGGTTAGGCTCGTGTTGCCCCTGCTCGTCCATAAGGGGTTCGAGCACATCCACCCCGGCGTGATACAGTGTGTACCCAAAAAACAAAAAAAAAAAATAGTCATAAGACTCCCTATCCTCGATACAGATTGGAAGTGGTTCAACTTATTTTTGTTAGCAAGACTAATAGCTAGCTGAAGTTCTACATTCAAGATAGCAAATCCAAGCTAGATGCGCTACAACCTTCCATAGATGCTGTATCATACAATTAATTAACCCCAAGAAAAACTATTTGTCTGAGGCCCTCATCATCACAACATATCCACTGGTGATGGCTACATTTTTCTTAGCTAAGTGTTACCTCTTTTCTTCTGCGTTGAGCGGTGATCAGGCAAGGCGGAGGATAATGATGAAATTTGCAGACTTAGTTGATGAAAACACAGACGAACTAGCCGCCTTGGACACAATTGATGCTGGCAAGTTATTCAGTCGGGGCAAGGCCAAGGACATTCCGCAAACAGCAGAACTTCTCCGTTACTATGCAGGGGCAGCAGACAAAATTCATGGGGAGACATTAAAAATGTCAGGTGAGCTTCAAGCATACACGTTGCGTGAGCCTATTGGTGTTGTAGGCCTCATCACTCCTTGGAACTTCCCAAGTTACATGTTTTTCATGAAGGTTAGCCCAGCATTAGCTGCTGGGTGCACCATGGTTGTCAAGCCTGCTGAACAGACACCACTTTCAGCTCTCTACTATGCTCATCTGGCTAAGCAGGTAAGCTTGCCATTTTGTTTGTATGGTTCACCTTACAAAAAAAGGTCACTCTTGGATAAAAATGTCAATATATATAGCCCATATGTTACTTGGTTCAACTCTGTATAAAACTCATCTCATAGTTTGTTTCTTTTTTACTCAGGCTGGTGTCCCTGATGGTGTTCTCAATGTTATCACAGGATTTGGACCAACAGCTGGTGCTGCCATTTGCTCTCACATGGACATTGATAAAGTGATTTCATGTTTCCTAATCCAAATTGCGTCACTTGAATGAAATTTTTTTAAAAAATAAACAAAATTTATCTAGACAGGCCTCACTGTCCTTTATATACTGTATATCTAAATTGCAATTTTGTGGTGTTTATAGGTTAGTTTTACAGGGTCCACAGAAGTAGGAAGCCTTGTAATGCAGGCTGCAGCGACAAGCAATTTAAAAGTTGTCTCACTTGAACTAGGAGGAAAGTCTCCCCTCATAATTTTTGATGATGCTGATGTTGAAAAAGCCGCAGAT
Organism: Euryodendron excelsum; assembly: GCA_033060915.1. Taxonomy (NCBI): domain Eukaryota; kingdom Viridiplantae; phylum Streptophyta; class Magnoliopsida; order Ericales; family Pentaphylacaceae; genus Euryodendron; species Euryodendron excelsum. The sequence continues at coordinate 34,939,482 of CM065393.1, read as the reverse complement.
CTTGCTCTTTTGGGCGTTCTATACAACAAGGCAGTGACTTCCTATTTTTCTTGCATCTTCCTCCAATTTCAACCCTTTATGATCACAAACAGATCTGTAGTGACTTTTCCAGTTTTCTTCTTGTGCTTCCTTGTTTGCAGGGCGAAGTTTGCGCGGCAGGTTCCCGTGTTTTTGTTCAAGAAGGGATTTATGATGAACTTATGAAGAAAATGGTAGAGAAGGCAAAAACATGGATGGTTGGGGATCCTTTTGATCCTGCTGTTCATCAAGGACCTCAGGCAAAGGCTCTAAATACAAACATTTGATTAATCACTTTGAGCACAATTTTCATGTTTACAACAGATAAACCAAACCAAACAAAGACCAAAGAAAAGGGCTAATTATTATCAAGTATTTTTTGCATTCTGAAATAAATTACCCGGACTAATGTGCTGCAGGTAGATAAGACTCAGTTTGAGAAAATACTTTCATACATAGAGCATGGCAAGAGAGAAGGGGCCACCCTGCTAACCGGTGGTAAGCCCTGCCGTGAGAAGGGATACTATATTGAGCCGACAATTTTCACAAATGTCATGGTACTAACTCTTTTGAGACATTAAAAAAGCACATATTTGGGTGTCGGAAAAAATGCCTTAATTATTTAGTATTTAGTTTCTTATTTCTTACTGTTCTTGGCTTGCTCAGGACAACATGCTCATTGCAAGGGATGAGATATTTGGACCAGTTATATCCCTGATGAAGTTCAAGTAAGTTCTTCCCCGCGCCCCCCCTCTCCTGATCTTCTTAATGTTCCTGTGAAACAACCAAAGATACAAAACTTTCAGGGTGTGTTTTTTTCGATTCAACTTCTGAATCAGCACATTATATATCTAAGTCTTCTCTTTGTAACATATTGCAGAACTATCAATGAGGCGATTAAAAGAGCCAATGACACGAAATATGGCCTAGCAGCAGGCATTGTGACCAACAACCTGGATGTGGCTAACACCGTTTCCAGATCAATCCATGCTGGTATCATTTGGATCAATTGTTATTTTGCTTTTGACAGAGATTGCCCCTGTGATGGGTACAAGATGAGTGGGTTTGGAAGCGATTTGGGAATGGAAGCTCTTAACAAGTATCTTCAGGTTAAGTCTGTTGTTACTCCCATTTATAATTCACCTTGGCTGTGAATATGTGTGGCTTGGCTTCTTTCCTATGCATCTATGCACCTTTTATTTTGTTCCTTAAACCTTGTATTGTAATCCCATATTTCCCTAATTTCTCTGATTCTGTCAATAAAGTATATATGTATGGAGAATAAAAGCACAAAACAACTGACTTCATTGCCAACTAAATGGAATGAATCTTGCGTATGTACATGAAAAAAAATAAAAGAAGCTTTTCTTCCTAAAGATCTATTCTTAAAGCATACATATATACAGACAATTCATATGGCATTTGAAATTGAGGAAAAAGATAATGGTCATTCCATTTTGAAATCAAAGAAAAAGATAATGATCATTTCATTTTGAAATCAAAGAAAAAAGTGAAGGCTATGTAAGCTACACTGCTTTTTTAAATGTCTCAGGTTGTTCTTCCAAATTTATCATGTATATATATGAGCATTACAAATTTACATTTAATTTTTTTCTTTGTTTTATTGTAAACCTCTCTCTCTCTCTCTCTCTCTCTCTCTCTCTCTCTCTCTCTCTCTCTCTCTCTCTCTCTCATTCTCATGATTTCATCCACACAAATTCCTCTCGAATGGAAGCTCATTAGGCAGGCAAAATCATGATCTCTCATCCAAGGAAATCATGAAAACTTTGCTTCTAGCTTAACCAGCCCCAAAATCCTCCAAGCCCACAATCATGTCTTCCTTACCCATTGTCAACCTTTTTTTAGTGAAGCTAAAACCGTAAACATATAGTAGGTGACCATCTACAAAATATAGATCCCTTGGAGCTCCAGTCCTATGGTACCTCTTCCTACAAAATTTCTGCATCCTCATGATTCATAGCTTTAAAGTATAACCCAAAGAGCCAAAAGACCATCCATATGGACTTTGTGAATATGATAAGACCACCTTAAAACAAACCTCTTTAATCATAAATTATTTGCCTGGAAGCAATCAAAATCCTAGTTATTCACAAGTCTAAGCAACCTTATCCTCACCAAGAAATCTACAGCTATACAGGCTGACATTCTCTCATCTCCATTTTTACCTCCATTCACTTCTTCACAGCATGCCAAGAAGAACAACACAAGCCCTTGAATCAAGCCATCTCATGAACACAGCTCAAATTTTAAGAGAATCAATCAGAATTTTACTCCTCTTTAATCATGAATTATTTGCATGGAAGCAATCAAAATCCTAGTTATTCAAAAGTCTAAGCAATCTTATCCTCACCAAGAAATCTACAGCTATACAGGCTGACATTCTCTCATCTCCATTTTTTCCTCCATTCACTTCTTCGCAGCATGCCAAGAAGAACAGCCCAAGCCCTTGAATCAAGCCATCTTATGAACACAGCTCAAATTTTAAGAGAATCAATCAGAATTTTACTCCTCTATCCAACCTATTTCCTTTCTATCTCTATCTTCCCCTTCTCACGTCTCCCAATCTCTCTCTTCATCTCCCACTTCCTCATTCGCAATTTTCCTCAAATACCCTCCTCCAGGCGTAAACTCATAGATAATTTACTTGGACAAAATGGTGGTCTGCCCCTGCCCAAGCTACTTCCCTATACCATTGGTCACATCATCTTCTGCCTACCCTCAGCAATCACTTTCTCTCTCCTTGGAAGAGCAGCAACTATTCAAGCAGTCTCAGACAGCTACAGTGGAATCAACCTCGGCGGAAGAAGGCTTTTTATGAGAAGTGGGTTGGTTTGGGTTAAGCTGCTTCACACAAGTTTTTTACAGTTCATGATTGTACTTGGCCTCTTTGGAGTTCTGCTTGCTAGTTTGGCTTCTGTGCCAAAGATACTCCTTGCATGTGGTATATTTTCAAGGGCAATAGGGTTCTGGGGTGTCCTAGGGTTTTTGGATATACCCTTTTGTGTGGCATTTGCACATGTTATGGTTGTGGGAAACTTGGCAAAGGTTTTATCTGTCTTAGAGGGTGAGTGTTTTGGGTATGGCCAGGAGTCTTATGAAGGGGAGGAGACAAACAGCTCTAGTTATGACATTGTTGAGTAATGTGGGTTTTAGGCTAGTTTGAGTGTTTGTTTGATTTCAGGATGTGTAGAGGGATGAGCTTGTGGGAAGGTCCCATGCTGGTTTCCATGTACTCCTTGGTGCTTGTTTTGGACACTGTCATGAATGTTGTTTTTTGTTATACATGTAAACCCTGGGACATGGACAAACTCCTTATTCTAAACAAAAAAAAAAAAGGAGTACCATATACCATGAGTTTATAATTGTCCTCCTTTTAGGAGATTGAAAATGGTGGTCATATCAGTTGTGCCTTGTATATCTATAACATTTTCAATTCCTTCTGAGAAGGCCAATTAATTTCCAATGTGGAGCCTGGATGTGCAATTTCCTTGTCTTTTTCTATGTAAAAGGAGAACGTACTTTATATCTTCTTCTTTCTTTTTTGGTCCAATGTTAATGGGGTACGCACTGTGAAGGCGAGATTCGATTTCCAAGTCTTCGGTACCATACCAAGAGCTGTTGGTGCAAATTTCTGTAGAAGAAAATGATGATGAACTGTTGTTTCAAGGCACGATATTCGCCCCTATTAATTTAATGAATTTGGTGTGTACGGATTAATGGCCAGGGCAAACCAACCAAGTGCCAACGGTAGGCGTCCGCTCTCTTAAATTTAGAATAAAATAAATTAAAATAAAATTTTAACCCAACCTATTTTATATTTTGCCCTGACCCGTTTATGTTAATAATCTTTTCTTACTTGAACTTATGGTATTTGATAATTAACTTGAAACCTACATTATAGATGTAAGCTCTAATGATCAATTTTTATAATTGATAGGGATTAATGGGCTTGTTCAAAAGTTAGTTTAGACGAAGAATGATAGTATTTACCTATTAGTCTATTTGCTTGTAAAGTTAATATTGATCTTACCAGTTACAACTGCATCGATTGAAATAGTTTTTTTCTGTAATGAAGATTATTAAGGCTCCATTACGCAATCGCATGAGAGATGTGTGGATGAATGATTGCTTAGTGTTATACATTGAAAGGGACATATTTAAAACCGTAGACAATGAAGCTATTTTGTAAAAGGTTTCAAAATATAAAACAATGAAGAGAATTTTTGTAATTTGTCATTTACTTTTACTTGAACGTTGTTTTGCGTAAAAAAAAACATTTGATATTAATATATAGAATATTAAATATTATCATATTGGTTACATTATCTTAAAATTAATCATTTTACTTATGAAAAATTTTCATCTCACCTGAAAAAAATTTCTAGGTCTGCCACTGTTAACGGCGAATTATCTCCAAAATACAATAAAACCCATAATAATTTATAATCTAACTGTATTTTGCACAAACGAAGTCAAAATTAAATACCTTCAAATTTTACAAGTCTGTCAATAACTTGAAAATATGTTTTTGCAGAAAACATATTCTAGCCAAGATAAAAATAAAGAAATAGAAAGCTTTTAGAGAGAAATTGATGTAGAAACATCATCTATCATGTTAGTCACTAATGGTGTGATGAAACTTCCATTTTGTTGGCTCAAAAATGTCTATTCGGAACTGGTGTATCCATTATAATTCTAATGACCACTTACACATTTAAATATAACCATATGATCGCATATTTACCATTCAACAGTGTAGATCACATTTCTCCAAGACCTAAAAGCTTAACATAAAAATACCTAGTTCAAAATATATATTAAACTATATTATATATTTTAAAAATATTTTCAACAATCTTACACCATTTTCGAAATAATTGAAAAAACATTTCTTGGTCAGAAAATGAAAACTAATGTATAAATATAAGTGTCTTATGAACTTGAACATTCACTTAGTGAGAACATATCAAAGTTAATAAATGGTATAGTAGACAAGCTTTAAACTAGCAATCCTATATAATGAACCGGACGTATCTCACACTCTACTTTTCTCTTCTTTAGGTAAATTTATAAAAGTCGACACGTGGATTGATCTTATGTTTATATCTTGTTTCATGAGTGCTCACGAGATTGCCCAAATCATAACGGAAGGCGGCACCACCTTCTACACTCATATAGGTAGACTGGTTTGAAGTGTTCCAATAACTTAAAAACTCCAACACAATTGTTATAAGCCTATGAAACCGACCCAAACCCAATACCAAACCAACCCAAACCGATCACTCTATGAATGGATAACGGGTGGATTTTACCCAACCTCGTTGCATTTGGTTCGGGTGTTGGGTCTTTATTTTTCTAATCCAACTCGACCCAACCCAATATATTCACACTAAAATTTTGATTTTTTTTACTCAATCCGAATTCAACCTGACCAACCCAATTACCCATTGAGTCGAAAGTAGTTCTAAAAATTTCCAATCCAAACTGTGAACACCTCTAGCGGCTGATGCTCACAACAGGTTTTAAAATTTACATGATAATAAACAAGTTTGTGGTTATATATAAAAAATAAAATAAAATAAAATAAAAATATAATTGTGGGTCATAAATCCCCGAGCTTAGCCTAAAAGGGTCGGCCCAGCGAATATTAGAAAAGGATCATGTAGACTGGGAACACCCCAGGCTTTATCAGGGTAACCCGGACTTGCACTCCAAGTCAGTCCAATTAAAAAGGTTACCCGGTCCCAAGCCGAATAACCCGAGCCAGGGCATTTAATGCTCAATCAACCGCATTTAATGAGAAGCGGATCCGCATTCAATGCGGGGAGATAAAGCACGCGACGGCCATGCATGCTTTCGATCAGACAAGCTAGAGCATGGTAGAAAAAGGTATATTTTTGTCTGGTCAACCCACTCTAAAACCGCATAAGCCTACAAGGTAGGCTATATTACATGAGTAGGCTCGATCAAGAACACTACACTATAAGAACACAACCTCTTGAGAAGCAAGGTATGGACAATCAACTTCTAAAGTATTTACAGTCTTTATTCTGGCTCAAGCTCTAAAGGAAGATAACTGATTTGACCGTCAGAGTGTGATCGATTCAAAACGGGTCGACCCCTCTAACTCTTTTATTTTTTTACAGCAGATTGGAGACTCATCAACAGTGATTCGAGTGATCGATCATGCTTTTTAAAAAATCTTACTTACAGTAATATGAAACCTCATACTTTTAATAAGATATCTAATATGATCTCATCTTAGTTATTGATTGATAAAATGAATATTTTTATCTCAATCATAAAACCTAGAGAATCCAAATTCAAGATCAAGTTGTTTCACGTGACATTTTAGGTGTCCGGTGATTTTCCACCATATGGGAGTAGGTATTGGGGTTGTTATTCACGCCATTCATATTATTATAAACATAAATCTTACACACTAAATAAAAAATTTAGACTTTTATCATGAATTTTGCTACCCACAGCCGCGGCTGTGGGTAGGACCCCTCTTTTATCATTGCTCTTCACGGATTTAAAGTTGTTGTCAGATTGAATTATTTGTGTACAAGGCATAAAAGGAAAATGCTATCCTTTAAAAAAGATTTGTCCAGAATATTTTATCAAAATGGCAATATTTTTATTTTGAAACGAAAGATTTTAAATTTAATTATTCAAGAGAAAAAAAACGTGAAACTCAAAATCTAAGGAAAAGCGTAGCTTCCAACAACCATAGAGCACCTATTCTCCCGAAGTTAGGAAATGATTTTGCCGAGTTCCCTCAACGTGGCTCTCTCAAGCGCCCTAAAATACTGTACACCGGGTAAGGTGCAGAAATTATAATTTTTTCCCAAATTAGACATACTAAGGGCCTTTTTATTATAGTTTACTAAGTTTACCAGTAAAAAAGTCAAATTTTTATTATGTTTTTACTTTTATGACTTTGCTTTAGATAAAGATAAGTAAAAAAGTAAAAATAAAAAAATAAAAAGAACTTAACTTTTTTTACTTATAAACTTATAAAAATTAGACAAAAAAATTATACGGACGAAACCTAAATCAAATTTTTATTTATAGAGTATATATATCGCACTATGGGCGGTTCACCACTTTCCTTGTTTTAAATTAGATAAAGGAAGTTCACAACTGGGGTTTGTGATACGTGTGATTCGCGAATCCCTTCTGATTAGAAACATTCATTGAAAGAAATCTAAGTCAATTGTGATTTCACTTTCTTATTGTATTGCATTACACGACATATAATATGCATACGTAACAACAACATGGTTTCGATAACGACACGATCTAGCAACAGTAGAATTATTAGCATGGTCCATATGTACAATGCTCCTTTTATGTTTGTAACTCTGTAAATATCAGCTTACATGAGAGAGAGAGAGAGAGAGAGAGAGAGAGAGATGGCTGTTCAAACCAATAGAAGCTCGGAGTCCTTCATTAAGATTCCAGAGATAAAGTTCACGAAGCTATTCATCAATGGAGAATTTGTCGATTCCATTTCAGGTTCTTATAAAGACTTTCTTTCCTTATCCTTCTTTGGTTCATGTACATATGCACTAGCAGAGAAACCAATCTATAGCTTCTCTCTCTCTCTCTCTCTCTCTCTTGGAACTTGGGTTTCTCTCTCTGCATTTTTGAGGCACATAATTCGCATACACATTTCATCACACCTATAAGCATATCATCAGTCAACCTCAAATTAAGGAGCCATAACATGTTAACCAAAAATACATCCTGAAGGAGTCATTTTTCTTCTTCAAAATGGCCACCCTAAATTTTGGGTTTTTTTAATTTTTTATTTTATTTTTTGAAGGGAGAACTTTTGAGACTATAGACCCAAGAACAGGAGAAGTGATAGCAAGTGTTGCAGAAGGGGACAAGGAAGATGTTGATATGGCCGTGAAGGTTGCTCGAGATGCTTTCGACAATGGCCCCTGGCCTCGCTTACCTGGCTCTGTAAGTATTTCCTTATACATATATATAGGATGATGAGATAACTCACCAACCTTCTGTTCCTTTCCTATCAAATTTTTTTTACTTAATTGAGTGTAGCGTCCTACCATCCATAGACATTGAACTTGTAACCTTGAATAGTCCCCAAGAAGAAAAAGAAAAGAGAAAACAACAAGAAACTTGTGCAGGACTAGTAGGGACATAATTGAGGGTGTTTGGAATGATTGATTGAGCTGAAGTTCTCCAACAGACTCAATGTTTTCTCCCAAGAGGTGCTTACTTTCCAATTCACGAGTTTTTGAACTAGTTGTAATGCCTGTAGAAAATCAAAATCCATATCTCCAGAGAATTAATGAGCCTAGTGGTTACATGTACTCTATATTTACATTTCAAGGCATTCATCATAAACAATTATTTCACATAGTCTATCATACAGTAAAATAATTTCACAAAACACTACTGCCGTAAAATTTTACAGCCTAGTTGGAAGGGAAAATTATTTGGAGGGAAGAGAGAGAGAGAAGACAAATTGTTTTTCATCCCACTTTCCTCTTTCCATTTCTATACTTATTTTATTAGAATTTCAAAAAAGGGAAACCGAATTTCGTTCCACTTTCTTCTCATTTTCTATGCAAAACCAAACAGAGAAAAGAAATCACTTTCCTTACAATTTCACTCTCCCTTCCTTTCCCTTCCACAAGTTCCAATCAGAAAAAATTCATTCTGTAAATATTATTAGCTAATCCTGTACCAACTTGGAAAGTAGGAATTATATTAGAAAGACAGCAAATCCATGCTAAATGTGCTACAATCTTCTGTAGATGCTCTATCATGCACTTAACTTAGCCGAAGAAAAACAATTTCTAGAAGGGCCATCGTAACTTATCAACCAGTGATGGGTACATTATCCTTAGCTAATTGTTCCATCTTTTTTCTGCTTTGAGCGGCGATCAGGCAAGGCGGAGGATAATGATGAAATTTGCAGACTTAATCGAGGAAAACGTGGAGGAACTAGCCGCCCTGGACACCATTGATGCCGGGAAGTTATTCAGTTGGGGCAAGGCCAGGGACATTCCGGGAGCGGCCGAACTTCTCCGTTACTATGCAGGTGCAGCAGACAAAATTCATGGAGAAACTTTAAAAATGTCAAGTGAGCTTCAAGCATACACATTGCGTGAGCCTGTTGGTGTTATAGGGCATATCACTCCTTGGAACTTCCCAAGTTCCATATTTTTCCTGAAGGTTAGCCCAGCATTAGCCGCTGGGTGCACCATGGTTGTCAAGCCTGCTGAACAGACCCCACTCTCAGCTCTCTACTATGCTCATCTGGCTAAGCAAGTAAGCTCTTGCTGTTTTATTTCTATGGTGGATCGCCTTACAAAATCTGATCAATCTTGGCTCATCTGATAGTTTGATCTTGTTCCACTCAGGCTGGTGTCCCTGATGGAGTTCTCAATGTTGTAACAGGATTTGGACAGGCAGCCGGTGCTGCCATTAGCTCTCATATGGACATTGATAAAGTGATTACTTGACTGAAAAACAAAAATTAAAACAAAAAAATCCAGGCAGGCCTCTCTGTCTATATCTAAATCCCCATTTTGTGGTGTTTACAGGTTAGCTTTACAGGGTCCACTGAAGTTGGACACCTTGTAATGCAGGCTGCAGCAACAAGCAATTTAAAAGCCGTATCACTTGAACTAGGAGGCAAGTCCCCTATCATAATTTTCGATGATGCAGCTGTTGATAAAGCAGCGGATCTTGCTCTATTGGGTGTTCTGTATAACGAGGCAGAGTGACTTCCCTATTTAATTTCAAACTTCTATGCTCAAAACCAGAAATCTGTAGTGACTTTTCTTTTTGTTCTTCTTTGTTTGCAGGGCGAAATTTGCGTGGCGGGTTCTCGTGTTTATGTTCAAGAAGGGATTTATGATAAACTTGTGAAGAAATTGGTAGAGAAGGCAAAAACATGGGTGGTCGGGGATCCTTTCGATCCTAGTGTTCGTCAAGGACCTCAGGCAAAAGCTCTAAAAATGAACTTTTGAGTAATCAACAAATCAATGATATATCCCAGAGACCAAAGAAATAAATAAAAAAAAATTGTATATTTTTGTGTCCTAAGATGCTCATTACATGATCTGGTGCAGGTAGATAAGACCCAGTTTGATAAAATACTTTCATACATTGAGCATGAAAAGAAAGAAGGGGCCACCCTGCTAACTGGCGGTAAGCGGTGTTGCCAGAAGGGATACTATATTGAGCCGACAATTTTTACAAATGTTACGGTAACTCTTTTCGACATTAAAAAAAGCACCTATTTGCTCGTCGGGAAAAAATGAATTGATTTTTAGTCTTCAGTTTCTTATTTCTTAATGGTCGTGGCTTCATCAGGACAACATGCTCATTGCAAGGGATGAGATATTTGGTCCAGTTATGTCACTGATGAAATTCAAGTAAGTTCAAATTTCACACCCCTTATCTTCCTAATGCCCCTGTATAACAAGCAAAGCTACAAAAGTTTAAGTAGGGATGTCAATTCGGGCCGCACGGCCACGCCATCTGGGTCATGGCCAATTGGGCTCAATCCAGGCTTCAGGCTTTGCAGGTTCTTGCAAATTTTTGAGTTAGGTCGGGTCGGGTCAGGCCAAACATGAGAATGTTAAGCCCAAACTCAACTCACGGCCCTAGAGGTGGGCTCAAGCCTCGAGTTTGGCATTTTTGGGTGGGCCTTGGGCCAAATATTTTTAAAATGGCAAATTACAGTGATGGTCATTGTAGTTTTACCTTAGTTTTATTTTGGTCCATATTATTTGAATTACAACAAATTTATCCTTCAATTTAAAAAAATCTACGCAATCTGTCAAATTTGGGATGGTTGTCTTGGAAACAGACGAAAAACTTGTACGTGCATTTCGTGTGATATTTTTTAAGGACAAAATGGTAAAACTACCATCTCTATCTCGTATTAGATATCAAATTACAATAATGGTCATGTAGTTCACCTTGGTTTCATTTTGGTCCTTGTTGTTTTAATTGCAACAAATTTGCTCTTCAATTTAAAAAAACATGCGCAATCAATTCAATTCGTCTAAGAAACAGGTGGAAATAGTGCACATGCAATCCTTATGATGTTTTTCTAGGAAAAAATAATAAAACTACCCACTTCCTGTCCTAACCTAGTGTAACCCACTCACAATACTGTAATGGCACACAAATTAGGATAAGAAAATTGAGAGTTTTGTAAAGGTAGTCATGAATGACTACTGTGAGGTACCAACAATATTTTAATTATGTTCTAGATGTAATTCAATTACTCTGCTCACATTAACACATCCCACTATATCCATTACATTCTTATTAGTAACCAATTGTCTCATAACCAATTGTCTCACAGTGATCGTCAATGATTGTCTTTACAAAAACTTTTAATTTTCTTGCCCTAATTTCTGTGTCGTATAGTGTTATGTGAGAGGCTAGATTGGACTAGGGCGACAAGTGGGTAATTTTATCATTTTGCCTTGAAAAAACATCACACGAATTGCATGTACACTCTTTCTATCTGTTTCTGAGATGATCGTCCCAAATTGGACCGATTACACAAGTTTTTTTTTAAATTGAAGGGCTAATTTGTTGCAATTAAAACAATATAAACCAAAATGAAACCAAGGTAAAACTACATGGACCATTTTTGTAATTTGATATCTAATACGAGATAGAGATGGTAGTTTACCATATTTCTCTTAAAAAATATTACATGGAGTGCATGTGTACTTTTTCTGTCTATTTCTTAGGGTTGTCTTAAATTGAACTGATTGCATAAGTTTTTTTTTTTAAATTGAAGGAAAAATTTTTTGCAATTAAAACAATAGGGACCAAGGTGAAACTACAAGGACCATTACTGTGATTTTTATTTTAGTAAGTTTAATTTTTAGTTTTTACATTATACTTTTATTTACAAATAGTAATTACATTGATAATAGTTTAACAAACTTCAAATAAATTAGAGAATTAATAATTATAAATGATTATACTTATAAAGTATTAATTATATAAGAAAATACACTATGATTCTATGAATTATTATTTTATTATTAAAATTATATTTAACTATTTTGAACTTACATACACTTATACTTATTGCTATATATAATTAATGAGTTAAACTATTTATATAAACTAATTTACAAAAATTAATAACTTATGTTGGGCCTTCGGCTGGGCTCTTGGTTGGGCCTTTGGCCGGGCTTTAGGGCCAAGCTCAGGCTACTAAGAGTGAAGACCAGGCCCATCCATAGAGGGTGAGCTCTGGCAGGGCTTCGGTCGCCAATGGGCTTCGGGTCAAATTTATATTAAGGGTGTGTTTGTTTCAATTGTAGGACTATTGACGAGGTGATTAAGAGAGCCAATGACACGAAATATGGCCTAGCAGCAGGCATCGTGACCAACAACTTGAATGTGGCTAACACCGTTTCCAGATCAATTCGTGCTGGTGTCATTTGGATCAACTGTTATTTTGCTTTCGACAGAGATTGCCCCTACGGAGGGTATAAGATGAGCGGGTTTGGAAGAGATTTGGGAATGAAAGCTCTTGATAAGTATCTTCAGGTTAAGTCCGTTGTTACTCCCATTTATAATTCACCTTGGCTGTGAATATCTGTGGCTTGGCTTGGCTGCTTTGCCATGCATCTATGCACCTTTCATTTTGTTCCTACAGGGGCAGAGCCTTGTGTTGTAATCCCATGTTTCCGTTATTTGTTTGATTCCCTCAATAGAGTATGTATGGAAAATGAAGGCACAAAAAGGATTCCACTTCATTGCCAACTAAATGGAATGAAGCTTGTATATGTGCATGAAAACAAATAACTGTAAGCTTTTCTTCCTAAAGATTTATTCTCAATTAATGCATATATATGTGTGTGTGTGTGTGTATACACAATTTATATGGCTTAACGCTCTATTAAAATTGAGGGCAAGATGATGGTCATTCCGTTTTAAAATCAACGAAGTGATGGTTATATAAGCTACATTGGCACAAGTTGACATTAATTTCCTCATTTATTATGAACATCTCTCTCTCTCTCTCTCTCTCTCTCTCTCTCTCTCTCATCATTTCATCCACATACAAATTCTCCTCCAATGGGAGCCAATTAAGGACGGCAAAATCATAATCTCTCATTCAAGGAAATCATGAAACCTTTGCTTCTAGCATGACCATCCTCAAAATCGTCCAAGCCCACAAACACAATCATACCTTTGTTGCCCATTATCAACTTTTTTAGTGAAGCTAAAACCGTAGGTGACCATCTGCAAAATGCAGATCCTCTAGAGCTCCAATCCTGTGGTACTTTTACTATTCAAATGAATACTTTTGATAATCAAATACGTGATCAAATTTTTAGCTTATCTACGATCACCATTGACAGCTCTTTCGTCATGAGCATAGGAACTGGATTTAATAACCTGAGAAGTACTAAATCAGGTCTCTTCAAAAAGAACTCCTTCCTAAAATTTCTGTATCCTCATGATTGATAGCTTTAAAATACAAACCAAAGAGCCAAAAGACCATCCACATGGGATTTGTGAACATGATATGACAACCTTAAAACAAACCTCTTCAATCATGAATTATTAGCAGGCAAGCAACCAAAACCTTTGTTAATCCCAAGTCCAAACAATGAGGACTTCTTATACTTAATTACCAACAAATATACAGCGACACAGGGTAACATTCTCTCATCTCCATCTTCTTCCCCATTCTTTTCTTCACAGAATGCCAAGAAGAACAATACAAGCCCTTGAATCAAGCCATCTTATGAACCCAGCTCAAATTTTAAGAGAATCAATCAGAATTTTACTTCTCCATCCAACCTATTTCCATTCTATCTCCATCTTCCTCTTCTCACCTCTCTCAATCTCTCTCTTCATTTCCCACTTCCTCATCCACAATTTTCCTCAAATACCCTCCTCCATGCTTAAATTCACAGACCATTTACTTGGACAAAATGGCAGTCTGCCCTCGTCCAAGCTACTTCCCAATACCATTGTTCACATCATCATCTGCCTACCCTCAGCAATCACTTTCTCTCTCCTTGGAAGAACTGCAATAGTTCAAGCAGTTTCAGACAGCTACAGTGGAATCAACCTCAGTGGAAGAAGGCTTTTTATGAGAAGTGGGTTGGCTTGGGTTAAGCTTCTTCACACAAGTTTTTGGGAGTTCATGATTGTACTTGGCCTCTTTGGAGTTCTGCTTGCTAGTTTGGCTTCTGTGCCAAAGATACTCCTTGCATGTGGTATATGTTCAAGGGCAATAGGGTTCTGGGGTGTCCTAGGGTTTTTGGGTATACCCTTTTGTGTGGCATTTGCACATGTTATGGTTGTGGGAAACTTGGCAAAGGTTATATCAGTCTTGGAGGGTGAGTGTTTTGGGTATGAGTCCTTACAAAAGGCAAGGATTCTCATAAAGGGGAGGAGACAAACAGCCCTAGTTATGACTTTGTTGAGTAATGTGGGTTTTAGGCTAGTTGAGTGTTTGTTTGAGTTCAGGATGTGTAGAGGGATGAGCTTGTGGGAAGGTCCCATCCTGGTTTCCATGTACTCTTTGGTGCTTGTTTTGGACACTCTCATGAGTGTTGTTTTCTATTATACATGTAAATCATGGGACTCCAATTTCTAACAAAAAAGCATTACCATATACCATGAGTATAATTTTACTACTTTTAGGAGATTGAAAATTTCAGTGACTGTATCAGTTATGCCTTGTATTCACAGCAGTTTCAGTTCCTTCTGAGAAGATTAAGTAATTTCCATTGCGGAGCCTGGATGTTTAATTTACTTTTCTTTTTCCATGTAAAAGCAGAAGGTGCTTTATATTTTCCTCTTCTTCTTCTTCTCATTTTTTCGATTCCCAAGTCTTCGGTACAGGTACCGGTACCATATATAACAACAGAGTCTACCAGTTAAGCTACCAGGCACCTTCTTCATATGTTTATTTTTGGTTTGCTACGGTGGAAGACAAGACGCATTTGGGTTACTTAAGAAAAAATAAGGAAGATATGTGTGAATTATTCAATCGACAGTTCATGCTTAGTTCTTCTGCCCCATTGCTGCAAGTTTCAAACACACAAAATTGGCTCCCCCTTTTAACAACAATGGATCCAGTCAGGCTAACAACATAAACTCTAGGGTTCTAGCATTATTTATAACAAGGCTACTCTATCCTGACCCTATCAGAAATCATGTTGGAACTTGCCTTCATGCCACCATAAGTAGAATCATCCTAGCTCTTTGGGCATAGAAATCCGCTACCATTTTAACATTTCAGCCAAGTTCCAACATTTAATCTCTTTTATTGCAATCATGTGACGTAGAACAACTCAGAATTTAAAATTTTCTCAAAACAAAAGCAAAATTATAAGTCTCATGCCTACTCAGCTATATGTCAGCTCAGTAACAAATCTGGAAACAACTTCCAAATAGTACAGGGAGCATACGTGAAAGGCTATTAATGCCAAATTTCTTCATCTATTACTCCATACCCACAGTCGTGCAATAGAAATGGAGGCCAGGGAAGTGAGATGATCATAATAGAAACTCGATTATGCATTTACTTCATTTCTCAAGCTGATAAAATCCTATTTGAGGTTCAGAGAATACATTAACATGAGGCCAAGATTAAGAAAAACTCAGATGCTGAATTCAGCAGCCAAAAAGTTACAAGCCATTGACTTCCGGTCAAGAATATAACAATAATACTGGCTAATTAGAAAGAAAAGAAAAATTCTACATGCCTGGCACATTCGGTAATACCTGAGACTTTCCCCAAGAATTTGCACTGCTATCTACTCCTGCTTCCACCAAGCTGAGACTTCCACCAAGAATTTGCACTGCAGCAGGTTCCATCGTGTCATATCGCTGCTAAAAATTCTCACCTGCAAATAATATGTATTTGAAGATTTTGTTCTTGACATCACATTAAAGGGGGCAAAACAATAATAATAAAGAAGGTAAAAAATATTAAGAAATTCCACTTACGTTAACCAGAACCTCATGAAATCATATCAACATAAAGGTTATTTCTAAATAAACCTACTACCTACAAATCTAAGTTGGTACTGCTAAAAAATGGCACAGCAAAACAACTGGGCAAACGGCTGAAAAAATAGAACCCTAACTATGTTGCATATATAATTATAACCACGTGACCAGAATCACCCTCAGATACTATTACATACAACAAACAGTACTACACCCCCAGTCTTTTATTTTCATGGGAAGTTGGATGCATAATAACAATTTATGGCACTCTAGAAATTCAGGTACCTTTTTTTATACATTGGAGGCCCAAAGCCCTAAGGGTGCGGGGGTGAGTTGAACCCATGACCACAATCATGGTTTGGGACAAAAAGTCAAGGTACTCCTATAACACATTAATTACATGATCACTCAAACATTGGCACCATTTTCTCGATCTGGTATGAGGGGGAAACATTATTGAAAACATCAAATGTTCTCATGTGATGCTTGAAGTTGCCATGAATCATGATGACAAACAAATGTTAAGATGAATGAGGACACAAGTCCGCTGGACCAACGTTAATAAAAAAACATACGTCTGTTTATGAAATTAAAGGCTCGTATCGCACATCACAGTGGCAAAAAGACCTAGTACTTCGCAAACTCATTTTAGATCTCCAAAGTTATTCCCCTTCAATTTTAGTTGCATAATTAGACCAATTGCTGAGAACATTAGCTAAGCATTTGTTTTACATGCATTGGCCATGGCCATGGCCATAAGGCCCATAACTAAGCCTGACGTCACTTGAGCCATTCAATAGACTTTTAAGGCTGTTTGGTTGGCCTAATGATGTCTCCTTAAAACGATCTCGTTTGGCTGAGAAAGCATCCTTAAAGGAAAAGTGGCTAGGCTAGACTTAACAATGTTGTAGCTGTTAATATGCTTTCCAACAACTTGAATGCTGCCAGGTCAAAATATTCTTTCCAAGCACTAATTGTTATCAATAAGTACATGTTCCAAAATCTTAGACAAACCAAATACCAAACTTGGCAAATTCTGAAAGTTGAGAAAAGAACATGTTTTCATTTAATCAGGTGGAAAAATCACAATTAAATCTGTTGAATGGTATTACTATCATGTTATTATTTATGAGTTAAATTATTAATTCGTGAGAAAAAGTTTCACCAATATTAAATGTTTCGTGGTTCTCTGACAATACATGTAATTACAAACATAGAACGTAATCCAGAGATAGGAACTGATGATTAATGAAGTAATTATATTTGGAAGGAATTCTAGGAGTGGAGTTCTAGAACATGATGCAAAAATATGAATGAACTCATGCCTGAACAGAAAAGATTGAGTAAGAGACAACAAAATTGATGTTCTTCCTATGCAGCAAAGCATGCATCTGACAATGTACTTGGAATCACCAAGCCATTTTTACTTCGATAACCAATGTGAGCACCCAACGATAAAAAATAAAGACAATTTTATTCCCTAAAATAATAATACCAGAGTCCCATAACAATTAAGGCCAATAACAGAGCTTGGGTCAAAATAAAGAATCAAGAAGCAATAAGTTCTTCTGATCTATTACTTCTAATAAATGACTTCTCCTAATGAACTCGATACATTTCAATAGAAGGACCCCATAACTAAGAACAAATGGACCTACAACAGAAAATCCTTAATATAAAAACTAACTTGCAACAAGTACTATACAGAGTAGATAGTTACATACATTATCCACTGAGATTCTCTGCAGAACCATCGGTTTCATCATCATCCCCATGCCGTATTTTAGCAATCTCCATCTGTGCCCTCTCAAGAATCTGCTTCTTCTGCACCTCCAACTCTCTCTGAAAATCCATCCTCATCGTCTCCAACTCCATCATTTGCTGCCTCTTACTATTCTCAATCTTCTCATAAATCTCCCCAAACTTCTGAACAGAATCGGCCAACACCCTAAACGATGACCCATCATTGTCTCCTCCGAAGCCTTTCCTTTTTGGGGGAAGCCCATCCGAGTCTTCATCATCCTCAAACGACTCACTCTCACCCGGACTATCCCTCATCTCATCCAAACCATTTGACCGATTCAAATAAACTCTCGGATTCATGAACACATACTCCCCTGAATCAAGCCCACAAGGTAACCCAGATTGTTGCCTCGATGATGAATTCAACAACATATCCATTTTCTTAAAGAAAACCCATTCTCCAGTATACCCTCCCATCGCCTCCATTTTAGCTTTCTCTTTCTTATACTTCTTCTTCAAAGTATCCAATCGGTTCCGACACTGCGAGTCTGTCCACTCCAACTTCGACCCCTCCGAAACCTTCTCAGCCACCTCCTGCCACTCCTCAGACCTCAAACTCTTCCTACCCAATTGCAAGAACCTATCCCCCCACGCCTCTAGCAACACAAATGTCGCATGGTCCGTCCAATCGGCCGGCGAATTCCGAACAACATTCGAAGGCTTGCGAGGAACAAACTCGTAATTGGAAACCAAACTCTCCAGCCTTCGCTTCTTTTGACGCCTCTCGGACTCGTCATACCCATTTTCAATATCCTCTTCGTCATCCTCATCATCATCGTCGTCATCTTGATCATCGAATTCGCGGTTCGCTTCTTCATCTTCTTCACCTAATTCATCACCTTCATACTCGTCGTCGTGGTCGTTCTCATCGGGATAATTTCTGTTGGTTGGATAAGAGGGGTTTCGATTCAAATGCCTTGACCGAGTTGAAGAGTTATAGGTTGGGCGATAATTTACAGAGTAGTGTTTTGGTGGATACCTAACATCGTCTTCAGTGCCTTCCATTTATATATGCAGATATATGTATCTATATGTATGACAAATAGATTAACAAGAACAAAAAGCCCTAACTTTTAACCTAAATAAACGACTCAAAAAACATATAAATTAGCTTTTAATCAGTAAAGTACAGCCCTACTTGTGCTGTTTTGGTGGAACTGGCACGGAATTGAGGATGAATTAGAGGAGAGGAATCGACTTTGAGGACTGCTGAACCCTGGATTTAGGGTTTAGGGCTCGGTGATGAGAGACAGATAGAGTGCAGGAGATTTGGGGAGAGAGAGAGAGAGAGATGGGAGTTGAAGTGGTGATTGGCGTCAGACTGTCAGTAATGCTACAGTACGCTTGGTAAGTGGTGTCAGTAATGCTATAGTGCGCATGGTGGATGGTGTCAGTGTTTGACTAGTTTGTGGGCTGAGGGTTGACGGAGTGCGGAGTGGAGTTAAAGCAGCAGTTTGGGTTTTAGGTTGGGCTATGGAACGGGCCGAGTACAGTGAAGTGTTGTTAGTTTCGTTTAATAGAACTTATTTTAACTTTTTTTTTTTTTGTCTTTTCGGATTTATAAGTCAAAAATTTCAAAAAAATTTATTTTTTTAATTTTATAAGCTAAAAATAAGTTAAAAAAATAAAAAATAAAAAAAGTTAAAAAAATAAAAAAAAAAAGTTAAAAAAAATACTAGCTATTTTCTTATAAACTTAAAAAAAAATAAGCTGAAAAACTCTACTAAATAGCCCTTATTTGGGTTATGGAAAATGTGGTTATTTAATTGGGATTTTGCATGGAAAATAAAAAGAAAATAGAAAGAAAGTAAAAGCCGTAGTTTGATTTTTGGGTTGGGCTATGGATAGGGCCAAGCAGAGTGAAGATGTTCTTATTTGCAAGTGATTATTTAATAACTTTCTCTTGTTTGAAATTTGAAGAAAAGAGAAAAAAAATACTAAACTATCTATAGGGTTAATAAATTTCTAAAAGTTTAGGAGAGCCAATATGTGAGATTCATGCATTCATTAGAAGTATTTAATTTAATTAAACATGAATTAATCTACTCCAGGTGCTTAATTAGCATAGTTTAATGTTCATAATTTTCATTTATAATTAATCTCAATTAATTAACTTAAGTAATTAATTAAATTAAGTAAGTATTTATTAGTGTTAATCAAGTAATTATGTTCACCTACTTAGTTATGAAAGTACTTGTTAGTGTGTCTTGTGAGGGTGACACCTAAGTGTGTGCTTCACCAACAAAGTGTGTGTATGTGTGTGTGTCATGTATTGTATTAGATACAAAAATCTATTTATTGGTCTTGATTTTAAGAAGAGATGGAAGAGAGAGAAGTGAGAAGCTTGTTAGAGATTGGGAAACTTGTTAGAAATTTGATTATTTTGAGAGAAAGCAAAGAGAGAGAGAGAGAGGGGGGGGGGGGGGGGGGGGGGGGAAGAAAAGGTAGAGAAAGTGATTTGTGCAATCCTTACCCTTTGTAAGAAGTGACATCTTATGTTTTATTCTTTTTATTTATACATTAGAAATCTTCTTAAAATAATTTCATGTTAGTGATTTATGCATTAAATCCTATATTAGAAGAAAAAGAAGAATTTGAAATGGTTTGGGGTTGAAATTTTCATGTTGTTGTTAGCATTATCACACTTTGAGAAAATAATCATAACTCTCTTTAGGAAACTCAAAAATTTGTTCCATTTGATTTTTAGAAACTAGACTCATATATCTTTCCATTGATATAAGGCTCGTAACCTAGATCATTGTAGATTGATTCAAATTTCAGTTTAAAGTTACTTTAAAAATGCTGTCTATAACTTTCATTTTCAGATTATTTGGCTCATATTCAAGTGGTTTTATCTCCTTTACCCAAAATACATTTTAGACCTATGACTTATCAATTTAAAGATCTCCAAATCTACTTTCTAATGATACTGATTTCAATAATAGATTCTTACCATTCTAAAAGATATAAGGAAAATAGTACATCTGCGTTAAGGTGCTCACCATCCAATAAGTTACATTTTGGGTATCTTATCATTTTAAGTAGATCCTTAGCTACTTTAAAACATGTTAATGAGATTAGGAGTTCTTTAACTTGGAATGAGTGAGATTTGCATACATGTGCATTGATGATAATGCATAAGTGTGGAAAGTGGACTTTATATTTAAATGCATGGATATGATAATGCGAATCCATTACTAACTTGTGTTAGGTCAAGAGAGTCCTTCAACCACGTCAGCTCCGTCTAAGGGTTAGTGAGAACTAGAGTTAAGCGGCAATCGTTGTAAGGTGAGTATATGAAATTATATGAACTGTGTAAGCACCCCATTTTTGCCCGCTCGGCAATCTCCGACTAGACCGGGTCCAGTTCTCAAACACCACAGCACATGTAGGTTCAAGATGAGTCTTTTAATCTCCAATCCAACCAACTGGTCGCTTCTCGGGCCCACAAAGACCCGCTGGAGCCATAAACACCATTATTCCAGGCAGCTTTCCGAACCGGGCGGTCCCGAAAACCAACGCCATCTAGGTAGCTTCTTGGGATCGGGCGATCTCGGGGACCAACACCTCATCAAAATTTCAGACGGTTCACTTCTAGCGCCTGCTAACCTGCCAAAGTAGAATGTCAGTCATTCGGTAGTTCTCCGAGACCGGGCGTTCTCAGAGACCAACACCACCCTTCTAAGTAGCTTTCTGGGACCAGGCGTTTTCAGGAACCAACACCATCCTTACAGGTAGTTCTCTAAGACCGAGCATTCTTAGAGACTAACACCGCACAGGTAGTTTTTCGAGACCGGACGATCTCGGGAACCAACACCTAGGTCAACACCGGCGCCTGCTAGCCCGACTCGGTGAAAAATGACCAAACCTGCCCTTTGGGCCTCCAGGCACGTTTTGGAAAAGTTCAAAATCTCTCAAAACGATAAGTCCATCCTACCAAAATGTTGTTAAACCATTAGGCGTCCCCCGCACGCCATTTGGTCCGAATCCGATCCTATTCTGGCCCATTCCAGCCAAAATGACCATTTTGCTTCTAAACATCTCAACACTGAGCAAACCCCACCGAACGGTAAAAGACTCTCCCAAAACCATCCCTAAATAACCCTACATACTTAACACAACACACCAGACCGTTCCTGACCATTTCCAGTCAATCCTGGTCAAAATGACTGTTTTGCCTCTGGAAGCCCAAATATGCTCCGACACAGTATCGGCCTTGGGATTTCGAGCAAAAGGTCTCACCATATACCCTTGTTTAACCCGAGGAAGACTCTGCGACACTAAACTCACATGACTCGATAAAAGTTCCCTGGAGCGTCTCGCAGACGCTCCGTCTAAATTGTCTTTTCTCCCGATTCCCTAGTTATAACGCACCGTCAACTGACTTGAGAAATGCGTAAATCAGGAAATTCTCGAAAGCTCGTTCATAGATCTTTCCATCGATACGGCTCGATAGAATAGATCGCTTCCTGAAACCCTCTATCGTACAGTGCGAAAACTATAATTTTTAGCAATCCCTAGAGTGTCTCGCAGACGCTCCGCCAAGGTTGCTTTTTCTCCGATTCCCTAATCAAAACTCACCGTCAAACGACTTGAGAAATGCGAAATTATTTTCAAAGTACTTTCCATCGGTACGGTCTGATCGAAAAGATCGCTTCCCGAAGACTTTGATCATGCAATACGAAAACAGCCACTTTTGAACACCCTCGGAGCGTATCACAGACGCTCCGCAAACATGTCCTTTTTTGCACACTTCCCAAGACGATATCCCATGCTTCCAAACACAATTCAAACTTCCTGAAAACATAAAAGTTCATCGGAAGCCCTAGGAGAACATCTCGAGTGCAACCGATTCCCCCGAAACCTTTCCCGTTGGCTCAATTATTGAGGCAAAGTTTAAACGAACCTTCCCGGTGGTGGAGCGTATGCTACATGCGCCCAAATTTTGATCAGATCGACCAAATTTCAATCAACAGTCGCATGTAGCATATGCGCCTGTGTAAATTTTACACATGCGCATGTCCTGCATGCGCCAATGCCTGAAAGTTTTGCCTATAAATAGAGGCCTTCCCATTTGCATATTCTAGGTCCGAATTTGATGCGAAGCCCTGCTAAAATCACTCCAGAACCTCGAATCCTTACATATATTTCACCCCTCCAACACTTAGGCTAGATTATACCCCTCTCAAGCCCATACACTTCACCTACAATGCCTTATACACCATTACACACTCCATTTTAGCCCCTCAAGCCTTCTTGAAGTCATTCAAGCTCCAATCAAGACATCCATTGAAGACTACAAGTGTGTTGAAGGCAAAAGGTGGTATTCCTTTTACATTTGTATTTTCTCCCACTCTTCTCTTCCCCCTCCTAGCCTACTTAGGCTATTCTCTATTTTAATCCCCATCTTCAACCCCCTTTTCTTGCATGCTTGAGACAAGAGGGTTCTTAGGTCATGCCTAGAGGAAAGCAAATGAGAGCCGCCGTGTAGGGGGACCTCTCACTAGCCTACTTTAAGATGGTATGGCCTAGGAGCCCCTTGTTTATATGATGTAGCCTAAAAGCCTTGGATATAATCATGACCCCTTGCATATTACTATTTTGATCATGTTTTATATGCTTGGCTTCATCTTATGCTTATTGTCATGTTCTACAATGCTTACGTTGCTCTTATTTTCATGCCATTTCCAAGTTCTATATTTTTTTCAAAAATTGTTCCAAGAGTTGGCTCCTTGAAGCTTAGGATGGAACCTTAGAAATCATGCCTTAGAAAATCCCTTATTAACCCCCTAACTCTCATTTTGGTATCATGACATTTTAATTTGCATAAGGGTTGCTTTTTAATCCTCTAATTTTCAAGATTTCCATTCTTTTAAGTGTAATTGTTGGAATGGCCCCATGGAACCCTCTCTTGAGTGGTCTCCCTTTTGTTTGACCATATGAACCCTCTCTTGATGGAATGGTTCCCTTGAAAAATGGTTTTTAAAATCCTTCTCCAAAGATCATCTTCAAAAATGCATTCTCTCCATCTTTGCATTAAAAACGGTGTCTTAAAAAGTTGCCATCACCATATTAATTTTTGGATCATTTACGCATTTGTCAAGATTATGGTTATAATGGCTATGAGGAAACCTTCCTTGGGATGGTCTCCAAATATCAACCATATAAACCATGCTCTTGGCAAGAGTCAAAATTTTCATGAAAATGATCTTCAAAAAGATTGACAACCTAAGTCCACTACATAACATGTTTTGTTCTTCAAAACACTCTCCAAAAAGTGCATCAAACCAACTTTCAAAACCATTTTCCAATCCAATTCTAGGTTAACTTGACCCTATTTGACCAACCCTAGGTTAACTTGACCCTAGTTGCCCAACCCTAGGTTAACTTGACCCTAGTTGCCCAACCCTAGGTTAACTTGACCCTAGTTACCTAACCTTAGGTTAACTTGACACTAGTCGACTAACCCTAGGTTAACTTGACCCTAGTTGCCCAACCCTAGGTTAACTTGACCCTAGTTACCTAACCCTATGTTAACTTGACTCTAGTTGACCTACCCTAGGTTAATTTGACCTTAGTTGTCCAACTCTAAGTTAACTTGACCCTAGTTCACTCACCTTAGATTAACCTAACCCTAAGTCATCCTAACCTTAGGTTAACCCAACCTTAGTTGGTTAACCATAGGTTATCCTATTCCTAGGTTCACCTAACCTAATCCAAGTTAGTTAACCTTAGTTTCCTCCTAACCCTAGGCCAACCCAACCTAGGTTAGTATACTTCAAGGTCCCAACTCTTGAACCCTTTTCTAAAATGATCACTCAATTTCAAACTATTCTCATAACCAATTTTTTCAAAACCTCCTACTCTCTTGATTTCAAAGAAACTAACTCCACAAACTCTTCAAATATCTTTACACTCCATCTTCAAAACATTTTCAAAAATGCTTTCAAAAAGTCACAAACCTAAGGTGTGTCTAGCCCCCTCGTGGTTAGGGATTCCAAGGATAAGTGATAAATCAAGATCAACCTCTAAGATTGTCCATATTAGGATTCCAAACCCTTAGCCACTTCTGTATCCACCCCATTTTTTACCGCTCGGCAGTCTACACTCCGTCCAGACTTGTTTTCAAGTCATTATGGGCATATTCTAATCGAAACCAATTCTCTAGGTCCAAATCCCGTCTGTCCATCGCCTAGCGGGCCCACCAGGCCCAAATAAAGGCAAAATGACCAAAATGCCCTTAGGGGCATTGTCCTTTCCAAAATCTTTTCAATCCCACTCTCGAGACGGTTCCAACCCAGGCACGTCTTTTCGGAGATGATAAGTCCCCTTTCTAATCCTACTCTCGAGACAATTTATTCCTCGAGACGGTTCCAATCCAGGCACGTCTCTTCGGAGACGGTAAAACCCCTTTCCAATTCCTCTCTCGAGACAGTTGATTCCTCGAGACGGTTCCAATCCAGGCACGTCTCTTCGGAGACGGTAAAACCCCTTTCCAATTCCTCTCTCGAGACAGTTGATTCCTCGAGACGGTTCCAATCCAGGCACGTCTCTTTGGAGACGGTAAGACCCCTTTCCAATCCCACTCTCGAAACAGTTTATTCCTCGAGACGGTTCCAATCCAGGCACGTCTCTTCGGAGACGATAAGTCCCCTTTCCAATCCCACTCTCGAGGCAGTTTATTCCTCGCGACGGTTCCAATCCAGGCACGTCTCTTTGGAGACGATAAGCCAATCCCTCTCTCGAGACAGTTTATTCCTCGAGACGGTCCGAGTAGCAAAACTGCTCACAAAACCGTTAGAGTAGCGGAAATACTCACAAATAGGTCGATATAGGGAATTAGCAGCAAACCCCTGTGTCACGACGACTGCCATTAGAGTGGCGGAAACACTCAAAACCCAGGTCAACACCAGTATCTGTTAGCCCACTTTGGTGAAAAATGACCAAACTGTCCTTTGGACCTTTTTTGAGACTTTCCGGTTAAGATGACCATTTTGCCCCTAGGCATCCGAATGCCCCGGGAACCACACCGGCTTTGGGTATCAAACCGGTAATGTCCCGAGAATACTTTTTATAGTGTTCTCAACCTTCCTTTACCTTTCCGGACCATTCCGAGACAGTTTCAGCAAACCTGGTGCAAAATGACCGTTTTGCCCCGGGTGGGCCGATCTCCTTTTCCGACCACGCCGGCTCTGGGAATCAAACCGGCAACCTTCGAGAACATTCTGAATAATGTTTTCAGATCCCAAGTCTTCTTTTGGGACAATCCGAGTTTGCCCCGGCAGCTTCCCGGTCCGATTGACCGTTTTGCCCCTAAGGGCCCGGTCAACCTTTCCGACACATCTTGTCCTTGCTTTTCAAGTCAAATACCTCCAGGACACTATTTTAAGTGTTCCTGCTCCTTTCTGGCCTTCCGGGTCATTCTCGGCTCCTCCAAATCATTCCCGGACTTTCCGTAGTCACTCCTAGTGAAGTCAGGCTAAAAGTTGCATGGTAGCCACTAGTACAGGCGCCCAAATCTAGTCAAAGATACGTTACTTGCCGACTTATAAAGTTTCCTAAGTGGCTGGCGCCACTAGTAGTGGCGCCAAACCAAGAATTGGCCTGGCACCACTCCTAGTGGCGCCAAGAGCAATTTTGCCCTAGCGCCACTGCAACAGGCGTCAGGTTTGTCCAACTTCTATAAATACAGAGCCTCATTCAACGTGAAAAGGGTCTGCAAACTTAACCTAAAAATCATATATTTCAATATACAAAGCTCGAGCACTCCCTAAACCCTAGCCTCCTTAGGTTCTCCAAACCCTAGCCACCATACACAAACCCTAACCTCTTATACACTCCTCCATACACTCATACACTAGCCTTCAACCATCATTTGAAGACTTGAAGAGCTGCCATCTAAAGCTTGAAGACAATTCTCGAAGGTTGAAGAAGAAGATCAAAACGAAGACCGAAGATTGAAGACAAGCAAAGCGCGCAAAATAAAGAAGACATACGGTAGGTTTTCTATTTAAATTTCCACACTTCCCCCCTCTCTCTTCTCTCTCCTAACCCACTTGGGTTTTCTCTATTTTAATCCCCCATCTTTTCCCCCCCCCCCTTTCTTTGCATGCTTGAAACAAGGGGATTCCCAGTCCATGTGTAGGATTGAGCTATTGGAGAGTCACCGTGTCGGGGGCTTTCTTTTAGTCTAACCAAAGACCACGTGGGTCTGGCCCCATTGATTATGTGGTGAAGCCTTAGCCTTGTATGTTCACGACCCCAAATTGCATTGTGCAAATCATAGTCTTGCATCTTCCAAAAACCGTTTTCAAAGTTGTTTTTCAAAACGTTTTCAAACTTGTTTTCAAAATTGCATCAAAATCTCTTTTTCAAAAACTTGTTTTCAAAACCACAATTCTAGGGTGATTCTAGTCTTTCCATGGTTAGGGTTGCTTTAGGAAAGTGTTACATTAAAAGTGACCTTTTTGGTCTATATTTTCAAATCTTATTGTTTTCCAAAACCACTTTCTTAAAGTGGTTCTAGCCCTCTTATGGCTAGAATCGCTTTAGGAAAGTGAGACGTTTTCATATTTTCCAAAACTCTCTCTCTTCAAAAATCCCTTCCTAAAAATCTCTTTTTCAACATACTTTCCTAAAACTCTCCTCTTCAAAATTGT
This sequence comes from Euryodendron excelsum, assembly GCA_033060915.1. NCBI lineage: Eukaryota > Viridiplantae > Streptophyta > Magnoliopsida > Ericales > Pentaphylacaceae > Euryodendron > Euryodendron excelsum. Next base: position 34,911,979 of record CM065393.1, on the reverse strand, counting down.
TTTCAAAAAACTCCCTTCCAAAATCTATTTTTCAAAACTCTCTTTTTCAACTCCTCTCCAAAATCTTTTTCTCAAAATTCACTTTCTAAAAACACTCCCTAGATTCATCTTCCTAAAAACTCTCTCCAAAAATCTTTCTAAAAACTCTCTCTTTCCAAAATCTTCCCTCTAGGTTTTCCTTCCAAAAAAAAAAAAAAAAAAAAAAACTTGTTTCCAAAAATACGCTTTCCAAAAACTCCTTTTCTTTAAAAGTCTCTTTCTAAAAACTATCCTTTCCAAAAACTCTTCCCTCTAGAAACTCCTCCTTAGGATTCCCTTCTAGAAAACGCACTTTTCAAAAAACTCTTTACTTAGAGCCCAAGTCAAGCCCTAGAACCCACAATTAGGAAATCCTAAATTTTCTTCCCAAAAACATGATTTTCAAACTTTGCCCCAAACTTAAGTTTTCAAAACCTCTTGCTTTCACATCCAAACTTTACATGTTTCCAAAACCTATTTTTCTACGTCGAAACTATAATTTTTCAAAACTAGGGTTTCTAGAATCTCCATTTTCAAATCTTTACCAAATCCTATATTCCCTTTAAGAAACCAAATCAAATATCCCCGTTTAGGAAACTAGATCCTATCTTCCGTTTTTGGAAACAAAATCAAATCTTTTCTTTTAGAGACCAAAACCAATCCCTTCCAAATCCAAATCTTTCCTAATTCAAATCCTTCCTAAACTTCCACTTTCCTAAACCTTAAGTTTCAAAAAACTTGAACATAAAAATCTTTCCTAATTCAACCATTTCCTAATTCTACCTTCTTTTCAAATCTTAACTTTTCAAACCTAAGTTTTCAAACTTTTCCTAAACTCAAACCTTTCCTAATTTCAAGATTTTCTAAAATTCTAATTCTAAAACTTTCTAAATCTTAAACTTTCTAAATTTCAAATTTTTCTACAATCAAAACTTTCTAAATTTGAAACTTTCTCAAGTTAAATCTTTCTAAACTTCCAAACTTTCTAAATTCTAAACTTTCCAAAACTTCAAAATCTTTATAAATCTAAGGCTTTTCTAAACTCAAAACTTTCTTAATTCAAACATTTCCTAAACTGAAAAATTTCCTTTTTCAAACCTTTCCTAAAACGAAACTTTCTTATTTTCAAAACTTTCTTGTTTTCAAAGCTTTTCCAAATTCAAAACTTCCCTTTTTCAAAACATTACAAAATTCAAAACTTTCTTAACTTGAAACTTTTCAAATTCTAAGCCTTTCTTAAACTAAACTTTTCCTAATTCAAAACATTTCTAAATTCAAAACTTTCCTAATTTGGGAACTTTCCTAATCTTAAAACCTTTCCTTTTTCGAAAACTTTCTAAACTCGAAACTTTCCAATTTTCAAAACTTCCCTATTTCAAAACATTTCCTAATTTGAAAACTTTCCTAATTCGAAACTTTCTTAATTCAAAACTTTCCTAAAGTTGAAACATTCCAAATTTAAAACTTTCTTATAGTTGAAACATTCCAAATTCAAAGCTTTCCTAAGTTGAAACTTTCCTAATTCTAAAACCTTCCTAAATCGAACCTTTTCTAATTCAAACATTTCCTAAATCCAATCTTCCCTAATTTCCTAAACCTTCCAAGTCAAGTCAAATGTTTTCTAAGTCTCTTCTCTTTCCTAAGCCTAAGTTTTCTAAAACCAAGTCTTTCCAAAATCAATCTTTCCAAAGCAAGTCCAATCTTCTCAATTTCAATTTCCAATCTCCTCTTCTAATTTCAAGTCAAATTCAATTTCCAATTCAATCTCTTTTCAAATCAAACCTTTTATTTTCAATCGGACTCCGGTCCGAACTACGACTGACCTGATTCCCCCAAAGGGATACGTAGGCAACCTTCATAGGTGCGGTCACAATACTTTTCAAACTTTCAATTCCACCCTCATGAGTGCGGTTTCCAAAATCTTTTCAAATCTAAAATTCCAATTTCAAAATTTCTATTTTCAAATTTTTACTTTCAATTTTCAAACTTTCCAATTTCAATTCCATCTCTTCAAATCTATTTTCAAATCAAATTCTTTTTAATTTCATTTCCAAATCTATTTTTCAATTCTCTCTTATTTTGCACTTGCATATCATGCATCATGTTAGTTTTCAAACATTGTTTTTTCTAAAATGGATAGGATTGAACTGTAGTTAGTCGAAGACTCTCATAGGTGAATCTATGGTAGATTGACATGTAGGTACCGAAAGGGCGGGGTAGGGTGATAGCTTAGTGCGTCTTCCTTACACGTAACCAACCTCCGAACCTAGATCACTAATTTCAAAGACCAAAAGGAGTTATTTTTCTAAAAAGGGCTAAATATTTTTTAAAGGTTGCCAAACAACCTGTTTTCTTAAAAACCCTCTCTCGAGGAGATATTTTCAAATCGTTTTCCAAAACCTTAAGTGTAGTCTTCGGATTATTCTTAGTTTTTAGGTGACCTAACTCACCTTAATTAAGTTAGGTGGCGACTCCGAATCTTTTTCAAAAACCCTTTATTCAAACTTAGTTTCAATTCAAACCTAGTCGCACTCATTCTTCTAGGAGAGTAAGTTCTAACGAGAGAGTAAAGCGTTTTTCCCGCTCGTGTGAGTATTCCTCGAGTGCGAAAAATCTGAGCGCGACAACTTCCAAAAACCCCTTTCAAAAAATTAATTCATCAAAACATTCGAAAAACATGCCTCCTAGGTTTTCAAAACATGACTTCAAAAATACTTTCAAGTTCTCCTGATTCATGCCAAAGCATTTTTCCAAAACTCCTTTAAGTTGATCCAAAAACATTTTCAAAACACTTCACTATCCAATTTTAAGTCAAAACTTCCAAGACCACAAAGACTCTTCAACTTCCAATACCACAAAAAGTCTTCAATTTTCAAAGATCTCAAAGTGTCTTAAACTTTTCCAAAGACCTCCAAGTGTCTTAAACATTTCCAAAGACCCCAAAGTGTCTTCAAACCTTCCAAAGGCCCTAATGCGCCTATTTTCTATCGGGCTCTTACCCGAACTACGATTGACCTGATTCTTACCAAATGAGATACGTAGGCAACCTAAAATGGTGTGGTCATAACTTTTATTTCAACTCCAATCCCTTTTTCAAAAATTCCAATCAATTCAAAGTTTCTATTTCAAACTCTTTCAAAACTCCCATTATTTTCAAACTTTTTTCAAAAACTTGCATCATGCATCATCCATCCGAAAAGTGATGATTAAACTCCGTTTTCAAAATTCTAAAGTGGATATTAAATGAATAATGGTAACCAGTTATTCTAGTGAGTGAATAAAGGCTGATTAGACATGTAGGTACCGAAAGGGCGGGGTAGGGTGATGATTTTAGAATATCTTCTTTACACGTAACCAACCACCAAATTATAGATTTCTATTTTCAAATCACCAAAATTGAGTTATTTTAAAAAAGGACTTAAATATTTTCAAAGGTTGCCAAACAACCTATTTTCCTAAAAACTCTCTCTTGAGGGAGTTTTCAAAGTCATTTTCAAAAACTCTAAGTTAATCTTCGGATTAACACTTAGCTTTAGGTGCCCTAACTCACCTTAATCAAATTAGGTGGCGACTCCTATTTTTCTAAAAAGCCCTTAGTCAAACCAATTTTTAAACCTAGTCGCACTTATCATTCTAGGAGGATGAGTTCTAGTGACAGAGTTCCGTACTTTAGGGTCTCCGAGCCGAAACCAAAAACCGGGGCGCGACAAATTGAAAACTTAACTATACTATGATTATGAATCATATGTTTATTTATTGAAATAGAATAGTTTTATTTATGAAAGTGGTTTTGTGAAATATTATAGTTATATGATTAAGTATGTTTTCTGAAATGTAATGATGAATTCACGTAATTATAGCCTTATTGCCTGACTTTTAGGCTTTACAGAGAAATGTGTTTGTCTTGCTTTCGGGCTTGATAAGGAAGTGTATGTCTCGCTTCTATGCTTAGTAGGAGAGGATCCCCACCATTAGGAAAATAATAAATGACCTCTAATTCTACCAACATTAATAATTGAGCCGATAATCAGGGTAATAGTACTATCATAATCTTGGTTGAAGGTTATCAACCTTTGACTATATGGAATGAGTTTGTTGAACCCGAAATGGATGTTAATTACATTTTGATTTAAAAATTATTATCTTCCATTGATAGATCAAATTATATCCTCATTATGGATGATTTTATTAAAATGTTCTTCGAGAAAGTTATTTGAACTAATCTTGATCCATAACTGTTTTACTTGTTTTCTATTTATTTAGTTTCAATACACTCACTAAGTGCATGGTTAGCATACTCATTTTATGGGAACACATTTCAGATGTGCATGGTCAAAGTGGTCCACTGAGCAATTGGAGTTTTAGAGATATAGAGTTTTGTGAGCAATACACAATATATATTTTGTCATCTTGTAATGAGATGTTTGATACATTATTGTATACATCTTGTGGGTTGTGGATTGATATTTTAATGTGTGATACCTTGATGTTTTATAACTAAGATTAGTAATGTCTTAATAAGTGTATTACACTATCTTAATATCTAGCAATAGTTTGTCTTTTCATTTTATCTTTAATCTGATTATTTATTTTTGGTTATGAATGGGAGTTAGCAGGTTCTGTCACGTACTATTTTAAGGGCGATATCATTTAACCGCCCAGAATAGAGCGTGACATAATACCTATATTTTGTAGTAAATACTCAGAAATTTATAAGAGTTATAAAATAACTATTTAAAGTTTTGGGGGGCAAATGTAGGTCAAGGGCTACCCAACCCCTTGAGTTTTTAAAATTATATTTAGGTTTCATTATTTTTTAATATTTATAAAAAGAAATAGTATATTGACCCCTTAAAGTTCAAAATATTTTACATGGATTTCCTTTAATCTGAGTTGTAAGAATCACTATTGTCTTGTATAGGTGGCAACATACCATTTGACTATATATTTATATTTTTATTTTTATTTAAATATTTTTTTACAGATATAGTAATCCCATTATTAGTGTTTAAAATCTAAAGAAAATATAAATAAATTAATAACATAATTTTAATATGTGACAACTTGATGTATTATCATGTATACATGACTGTACGAATTCCTCCAACTTAAGTGGAGGAAATCCTTGTCATTTACATAAACCATTCAAAATTCAAAAACGTTTACCCAAAGTGGTTCGTTTAACAAAATAAATGGGTAGGCCGCTGCTAGTTTTACTGCCATGCAAAAGGGCTGGATTTTGAAGTTGTTGCAGTGCGTTTTGTAAGCGAAATCAAAAGATGAATGATCAATCAGAATTAATTTGATGCTTTAATGATAATTCTAAACCTAGATTAGCATGAGGCGGCTCTTCGGTGTAAAGCCATCCTTGAAACTAAGGGCGGAACCAGTGGGAGCGCCCTTACAGGATTGTCTACTTTTACCGTTTATAAAAAAAAAATTATATATATTTATTTAATCTTAAGTTATAAATATATATTTTGCTCCTACTAAATTTATAAAAATTTATATTTGTCTCCTTTTAAATTTAGTAATACATATATTTGTCATCACTGATTATCACTAAATTTGTAGTAGAAAATATATGTATTTCATTTACTCTTTATTATTTGATTAAATGAACAACACAATTTCAATTAATCCTCCATTATATTAGTTATCTAAAATCTCAACATCCTTTCTCGAAATTTTAAATCTTAACAATCAATTTTAGATTAATGTATTTTACAGGTTTTTGTGTACAAAAGTGTTTTTTTGCATCTTTAATATAATTATTTTTTTATTTATTCAAAAAATATGTAGTCAATTAAAATCCTATATAAATTTTGTCCTTAACAAAAATCTTAATCTTAGATTTGTCCTTACTTGAAACTCCATATGTGCACCTTTTTCAAGGCTTTACAGCACACTCACAAGAAGAAACAAATCAAAGCCAAGTGGTGTACGACATGTAATTTCTAGCTAACGTATACGAATTGTGAACTGGGGGCATCCCCAATACCTGCACTTCTGATCGAAATTGATCACTAGCTCCAAGCTATAGTAATTTGTCTTCTCAAGCAGGCAGAGGCCAGATATACAAGGATTAATTTGATTGGGAGCAACTATACAAAGCAGATGAATTTCCATCCACACAAAATATATGAAAGCAGCCACCTCTCTCTCTCTCTCTCTCTCTCTCTCTCTCTCTCTCTCTCTCTCTCTCTCTCTCTCTCTCTCTCTCTCTCTCTCTCTCTCTCTCTCTCGACTTACTACAATGTAAACTTGGCCCGTTCAAAAAAATTGGCCAATAGTTTTCCAGACATACAAAGGTTTGTTTGGGAGCTAACTGATAGACATACATATATTTGAAAAAAAAAAAAGTCAATAAAATTAAATTACCACGTTCTCTTAGTAACTAGAAGTGTTACCTGAGAGGATCACAGGAAGTTGGCAATTCCTTTTCTAACACATTCATCCGCTTGTTTAAGAAGTCATTTTTGTCTTCCGTGTTGCTTCCAAACGATCTTTGAGGAAAGGACTTCTCTTTAGATTCATGAAATTTCTACATGGACGGGGCCTCATGAAGGAATTTGAATCCTCTCGGAGATCTTCATTCCCAATGGCGGAGGGGGCCAAAATTGATAAAAAAAAAAAAAAAATTAATGGTACCATTGTACCATTTATCAACGATACAACTTAGATTTAAACTTCGTAGTATAAGACACATCAGATATAAAGAAAGTAAAAATGGTAATAAATGCAGTACCCAAAATATAGACCCTATATACTTTTTCTCTAATTTTTTTTTCTTTAGACTACAAGGACAAGATAAAATTACTTCAATTTGAGAGGGCAAAGATAAATTACTTGGATTTTCGAGATACAATACAATTGTTTTATATTATGAATACGTGAAAGTATATAAGGTCTAAAGAAAATTTTTTGAACTTTAGGGTGTCCAATACACATAATTTATCACAAATACTAAAACATATATAGGGTATAAGGTAATTTTTCAAAACTTAGAGGAGGTTGTGGCCCCCCGACCCGCCCCCTTGTCAGTCTGCCAGTTTTCATTTTATAAATTAATGACCTAAATGAAGTCTTATAAGATCTTATCAAAATTACGTTGTCTTATATTAAAATTTATTTTCTTATTTATAATTACAAAATTATTTATTTTCAAATAAATTTTAAGTTAACTCATTCGAACTTTTCATTTTTATTTTAATTAATGTGTCCACATCTCAATTAACAGAAGGACAATCTCTATTCCAACTATAAAATGGACCTCAAAAAGTGGGTTGGAATGGGGCAAATCGTTCATGCCAGTGTATGTGTATCCATATTGGAGCATTCCCTATTCTTTTGTGGATTACAACATTTTGCCTTTGCATTCTGTTATTTTTGACATTTTATACAGAACAATAAATTTGCTAAAAAGGGTTGCAAACAGTAAAAAGTGGACGTAATCAGAAAAAGTGCTTGACTTTTGTGAGGCTTAAAAGGTCAAGAAGGGGGAAAGATAAGTTATGTGCAAGTGGAAAAATTATTTTTTGATTAAGACATCCAATAATATAGGGGCACATAAAATTTATCTAATTTCATTTGAAATATTTTATTTTTATAGAATTTTTATTAAAAAAAATTGCTCCAGAATAATATGATAGTAGTATTTTTTAAAATTATAAGTCAAAAAATAAAGAGATCTCAAATAGTTATATTATTCTGTACGAAAATTTCCATCCACAATACTGATACAGGGATGAAAAATCTTCAGAAAAAAAAAAAAAAACATGCCACCATGCATTATAACCAGCACAAAATCATAAACCTTTCAAGCCAGATAATGCCTAACATCGCTGCAAATGATGTCCAAGGAAGGAAGAACTAAGGCTTTCAAATCCTAAGTTGGCCAGATATGATTTTTGACCCGTAGATCACTGTCTATTATGTTGAATTTTTTGACCTGTGACTCTGATTGTGAATATGCAGTCTCCAAATTTTTTAGACAACTACAATGCCGGCTAAATTGACACTGATTCAAAAGCTTTGAAACCCCACATGTTCTTATTTTCATGGTTTTCTTCTTGTCTTTCTCCCCCCATTTGGTGTATGCATACTGAGCTATATACATAGATGTCTATATGACTGTGGCTGTTGAAACATCAGAAAAAAGTCGGTGAATTGCGTTTCAAACTTGAATAGATAGCCGTCTCTGCTGTGTTCAATTCATTAAACACTACCTATCACATTGAAGTTGGCATGCAACAACAACACTAGCCATGCATGGCTATCTGAGGAAGGTTTTATCTGGTGGTGGTGAAGACATTCTCGTCTGGTTTGAAACCATTTGCAGCTTTCTAGGGATAGAAAGAATGGCTTGCAAGCAAAAACATCTTTGCGAGATTCATTTAGTGGAGGTGGGTGTCCAATTTAACAAATTGTTTTCATTGTCATTTCTTTTCAGTTGATTCTTGAATATGTATAATAAGTCGTATATTTATACATATGAAGTTTATCTACATCCATCATATCAACCTTGTCGGCTTGACAATGGTAGACCCAATTATGGTAGGCACGCTGTCGTTTTATAGACTGGTGGGACAAACCCACAAGGAATCAAAATTATTTTGGGTATTAGTCATTTTAACAGATTCTATTTTGGAAGCTATTTTTAGGGTTGGGTGTAGTATTTTACTAAAAAAAAAGTTTAAGGTATCTTATGCCTGAACAGCAGTAACCTCTTACTATTTAAATTAGAAGGGTACTTTTACTATGCGAGTGAGATCAATTTGAAAAAGTGTGGAGAACAAATAAAGATTACTACATGAATGAGATCAGTTTGTAAATGTGAAGAAAAAAATAAAAATCATTATGTGGAGAAAAAATAAGAATTTGTGGACGGTTAAAAAACTGATTCTATAATTTATAATATTATCCTTTAAATGATAAGAATTTTGTACTTAGTTTTCTTAACTAGTTAAAAAGATTAGATAGCGTTATCTATCCTCACCAACCTAAGGGGGTTCACTTATTATAATAGTATAGATAAGTGTAATATAAAGGTATATTCACTTATTCATAATTGATATCCTTTGTATGATGATTTTTCTCATTGTTATGGAATCATATTTTTAAATGCATCTTAAGTTGCACATGAAATTTGCTAATACGAAAGAAACATGAACAGACACATACCGAGTAGCAGGAGCTACTCGGAAGTAAGTATTTTCTTGAATAAATTATACAACCCTCCCGCTGATTTGGACTAATTACAAGGGGCCCTTTCTTTTCGGAAAAAACAAAGACCCCTCTTATCTTGAGTTTCATGTAATAGATTCCCCATATGTTAGTTGACCATAATTGAGTGTTGTTGACTCAGCAATTTAAATGCGATAGTTTCCTTCGTTTTTTTTTTCCCCCTCTGGTGAGGTCAAATGAGAACCAAAAAATCATCTTTACCCTTGTAACTAAATTTTAAAAAAAAAACCCTAATGCTCTCACTTTTCAGGGCTAAAGTGCTCCCATTTAGGAGAAATGCAAATGGAGCAAGCAATCTTATTTAAATTTAATTTCCATTGAATTTGAATTTAATTTCCAAAGACTAATATTGTAATGAAAAATAAGTCTACTGAGAGAAAATATCATCCAATTAAAATTTAAAAGTTGCACATTAAATATAATTTTTTGTAAAAGACCCAGATTTTATATTTCCAAAACAGTAAAATCTCTTCAACCTTTTTCAAGGGAAGTACCAAATTTTCCTAAATAGGGTTTTGAAGAAATCAATTTTGAACAAAATTAAGCATTCCTAACTTACAACCAATTAACAATTGACAACTGTTGGTATTTTTTATTTTTTTTTCTTGTCTTGAAATATTCACAACATGACAACACTACCCCATAAAATGTTAAAAGTTGGATTTAACATGATGTGATAAAATTAAACATACCTAATTTTACAACCAATAAGCAGTTGACACCGGTTTGTATGTTTTAATTTTTCTTTCCTACGTGGAAATATTCACAACAAGACAAACTATCCCAGAAATCAATAATCAGATGTTTATGCGCTTGGTTGGATCTAACAATGACGTGATTGATTATGTTTAACGAACAAAAGTAACTATCTAACCCAAATCTAGCATTAATGTTACACTCAACTGGTAATTTTCTTTAGAGATATATACCGATGAAGTCGGTATTCGCCCATGATATGAAGGCTAGTCAAATAAATTAAATTTTGATGCACTAAAATTATAAAAACAAATTAAATTAAATTTACATAAACAGGCACAAAATGCAACCGATGTCCATAAATTTTACTTTTTTATTTTATGTTGTATTTGAATTTAAAAACACGTCATATTTTGATTCTCTATTTACATGAAACAAAACTCTTAATCAAATTCTTCTATCCCAGTCCTCGTCATCTTGTCTTTTTCCATGCAATGCTCCTATAAATAGACACATAAACCACTTCCAGCTGTTGTATCCTCAACTCCCTCCTCTCTCTCTCTCTCTCTCTCTCTCTCTCTCTCTCTCTCTCTCTCTCTCTCTCTCTCTCTATAGCCATGACAACTTCTCCTGCATCTGTTCACAAGGTGAACTTTGCCACCCCGAGAAGTTTCACCACTGCCTTCAAATCAGACCTTAAAGAGACTCTCTTCCCTGATGATCCATTCCAGCAATTCAAGAATGAGCCATTCTCAAGAAAAACCAAGAAAGCCTTGAAATATTTCGTCCCGATCTTCGAGTGGCTGCCCAAATACAGTTTAAGTCTGTTCAAGTATGATCTTCTCGCAGGGATCACCGTTGCTAGCCTTGCAATACCACAAGGAATCAGCTATGCTAAGCTTACAAACCTTCCTCCAATCATCGGCCTATGTAATTAAGCTTCACATTCCCAATTGATATACGGGTTTAGTATAATTCGCTGGTTGAAACTCTTAAACTTATGGTTTTTTTTTTTTTTGCAGATTCGAGCTTCGTTCCTCCTCTTGTTTATGCTGTTTTTGGAAGCTCAAAGCATATTGCTGTCGGAACTGTCGCGGCCTGTTCTTTGCTTATAGGCTCAATAATTGAACAAAAAGTTTCACCAGATGATAATCCGGACTTGTATCTTAGCTTGGTTCTTACTGCTACCTTCATCGCGGGTCTCCTTCAGACAGCTATGGGTTTCTTAAGGTGAGAGAGAGAGAGAGAGAGAGAGAGAGATGATTAAGTGTTATTCATGGTGGTAATATTTATATTGTTGTTGAATGTGCAGACTAGGAATATTGGTGGATTTTCTATCACATTCGACGATCACTGGCTTCATGGGAGGGACAGCCACGCTTATCTTTCTGCAACAATTGAAGGGCTTGTTTGGATTGCAGCATTTTACCACAAAAACTGACATAGTTTCTGTTTTACGTTCTGTTTTCAGCTATAGAAATGAGGTTTATCACAAACTATCACACCTCTCATCTTCTTTTCTATTCTCTCTTTTTATGTGACTTTTCAGTGTTGTAGAGCTTGACATAGACTGTAGGACCCCTTACGAGTGCGGCTCCCCTCCTAACTTAATCCTCTATGTACATACAATTCTCTATAAGGTATCACGTCTATAAAAAAATTAATTTAACTATTATAAGAAAAAAAATCCTCTCAAGAAACAGTTAGTTTTTGTTTTTAGCAATCATTTCAGACTTCAATACGAATAATGACCCGAAATAGATTTAGTGCGAATTGAACGATTACCTACCCTTAAGTCTGCTGTTAATATACACGAAAATTTATTTTCTAGAGGGTAAGGATTATTTAAGTATGGAGGGAAGCCGTTCTTCTATATCTAATAGCTTAAATTTTTAAAATAAGTGGTATTCTAATATGATATCGAACTCAAGTTGAGAAAGTTTTGAGTTCAATTCTCTACATCTACATTTGTTCTCAATTGCATTTTGTTTTGAGTTCAATTCTCTACATCTACATTTGTTCTCAATTGCATTTTGTTTTTTTCGCGTAATCATTCCATTATGTTTTTTAGAATATCTATTGCATATATATAAATTCATTATCTCGAGGGAACCACAGTAAAAATTAAAAAGCAAGAATAGACAACTTATTGGGGTGGAGTATTGATTATGCACCTCAAGTAATTATTTAATTCTAAGGGATGCTTTCATAAGAATTATTAATTTAAAAAAAAAAAAGGAAATTGCTATGTGTCAAAAACGGGTGTTTATCCACTTTAAATATGCCAAAGTAAATGACCAAATTACCCTTTTTATGTGATGAATAACAATAAAAAAAATACGCAAACTTCTGTACACAATTACATCCTTGCAATAGTCACGATGATGGGTCATTTTACTTTTAAATAATAAATTAGTCACATTATTGTGTAAATATTCTATTCATATAGCATCACGTATTACAACTTTTTTCAATAGTCTAACTGTACTAAAAGTAATATCTTACAACTTTTTTTCCTTATTTTACAGTGGAAATGGGAGAGCGCAGTGGTGGGTATAATTTTCCTTGGTTTCCTCCAATTCACTAGATATGTGGTAAGTCCTCTCTTCATACTTGTACAAATATACATACACCAATCTGTATGCATATACGTTTTTTTTTTTTCTTATTTGTGCATATATATACTTAGGTATATTTGGACTGATATTTATTGAAAATTTTGAATTTGCAGAAGCAAAAGAAACCAAGGCTTTTTTGGGTATCAGCCGTAGCTCCAATACTGGTTGTGGTTACTGGCTGTCTTTTTGCTTATTTTGGTCATGCAGAGGAACATGGCATTCAAATTGTGAGTTTTCTTTTCTTTTGTACTTTGGCTCGTTATTGTACTGAATATTAAAAAAATACTACACATAATCTTATTTCTTTAAAGTTCATTTGGATCCGATTATAAGCTACTTTATTTAAGCAACTTATGTCATTTTTTAATTTTTAAGTTCTTAGTAAAAAATAATCATTAAGTATAAGCTAAAAGTCCACAAAAAATAAAAAAAAAACATTAAATTTTAATTGAAAAAATAAATAATAAAGACGAAAAACTTATTATATAAGTTAATAAATAAACCAATCCAAATGAGCTTGTGAGTGGGTCTCAAGTACATTTATTAATGTGTCCCACTACCTCAAGTCTAAAAAGGAAGAAATAGAGTATATATAGCACTAATCTAGTATATTAAGTTTAATATGAAAGTGCAGTTCAGTTCTTAACGTGTGGGATATCAACTCTTAGTTGAAAGACAAAAATACCCACACGGATGTCAAAAAAACTCTTACGATTATTTGGACATCTGCGACTAGGTTGAAGTTACCTAACAATATGCTTTCTTTAGTCTTCCTCGTGAACAGGAGTTTGCTTGTCAGGCATGGACTATTAGAGAAATCAAACTTGAATTCCACCAGGAAAAATAATTCTTCCATGTGACCATAAAAAATAGCAAAATACTAAAAGACATCCAAATATTTGCATAACTCATTGGATGTAGTCTTTTAATCAGTGTTTTGCTTTTTGACTTGTAACTTCTCTACTAACCTTTAAAAACCAAAAGTCAGATAAAAAAACTGGTAATAATGCTTAGAGTAATGCTATACAACTAAAAAAATTATACATAATTTATCATCAAAATGATGTGGCTAAATTATATGTCTATCACTTTAAAATAAAAAGCTCATCTAGATGCTTATTAATTATAAAACTGTCATCGCCACATCATTTTGGTGTAGATTTTTGTATACAAATTCTGAAAGAATAGCATATCTTAACGCTTAATGCAAATGAAAGACTGCTGACACAATAAAGCACTAAAGTTATTTTCTCCTAGGCTCCACTTGTACTGTAGATAAACCAGCAAACAAAGTTGCAAGAACTGATAGATCAAAATAACAAGTTTTAACCATAAAAGATGATCCAAAACTTGTTACGGTCATGCTTTTATTAAAAATTTCTTATCTTTTTTGGGTTGGATTCTGATTGCAGGTGGGTCACTTGAAGAGAGGGATAAATCCTCCCTCCCTTAAAGATTTGAACTTTGACCCTAAGTACATATCAGCACCTTTACAAGCTGGGATCATCACTGCCATGGTGGCTCTTGCTGTAAGAACTAGCTCCAATATCACATTCGTTGTTTATATCCCCTAGCAATTACTTATAATATCATGTTAAAAAAAATGTTATTGCAGGAAGGAATAGCAATTGGAAGGAGTTTTGCCATACTGAATAATGAACAAATTGATGGAAACAAGGAGATGATAGCTTTCGGTTTTATGAACATTGTTGGATCTTTCACTTCATGCTACTTGACTACTGGTATATACTTACATAATGTGCCTACTGCATGTCTTGAATGTTTTGTAACTCTACATAATTATATTTTAAAAAATACTAAGAATAGCCGCGACTGTCCCTAGACCTTCTCTTATCTTTTTAGAGAGATAAAATAGGATAGGTCTGGCTACAAGGCCCATGGACTAGCACAGAATGGGGACAGCACGAAAACAGACACGGCATGGGCACAGTAGTTAACTAGTTTTCAAAAAATGAAGTCCCAAAATGACCAAAAACACGTAGTAAAATGGGTTGGTAAATTAAATGAAAACTTTTTTTTGGTAAATAAATTTGACATGGATGATGTTTGATTTGCAGGGCCATTTTCAAAAACTGCAGTTAATTTCAATGCTGGGTGTAAGACGGCAATGACGAATGTGGTGATGGCCATATGTATGCTATTGACCCTTCTGTTCTTGGCTCCTCTGTTCAGTTACACTCCTCTCGTCGCTCTTTCTGCTATTATCATGTCAGCAATGTTCGGTTTGGTTGATTATGAAAAGGCTTATCACCTATTCAAGACCGACAAGTTTGATTTCTGCATCTGCATGGTTGCATTCTTTGGTGTTGCTTTCATAAGCATGGACATCGGCCTCATGTTGTCGGTAAGGATTTCTTCCAAGTTATACAAACTCTATGTTATGACGTGCATATCTAATGGTCTAATATTTGCTTCTCTATAATCAATAAAGCTTTGATATCTCTCAGAGTCGAGGTTAAGTGGTAATCCAAATAGTTTAATTATCAAACCATTTAAATTGTGTTGGTCATAGCAATACCAAGCTAAGCTATGAGCTATTTTATTTGGACTCGAGTACGGATCTCTCGAGTGCAGATATATTTATACTTGTTGGATTCATCTAATTCTTATAATTAAGGACATTAGAAAACGTCTCAATTTCATATTTCTTAAATAATTTTCTTTTCTATTTATGGTAAAATAGTATTTACAGAATAATACAAAGTTTTTATATATATAAAATGATTCTTATACCTATTTCATAGTAACTCTATTACTTAAATATATTTGTCTAACCCATTTGGCAGGGCTTGTTTTTGGCTTTTTGTTTTTAAAAAGCCAAAAAGCGTAGGGACGTTTTGTAGGAGTATTCTTTGCTTTTCGACTTTTTTGAGCTGAAAAGGCTGAAAAAAAATAATTTTTTTTTTTTGTTATTATACAAGTCTGTTGTAACTTGTAATCCATATTATATGTTTGACTATCAACAAAAGATTAAAATTAAAATTATTGAGATGATTGCTCAAGGTAGAATATCAAGAATTGTAGTAGAAGTAAATCCGAGTCTCATGCGGTCAATAGCAAATGCAACAATAGAAGATCTGATGTTTCCCCCATTTCATGAACTTTAAAATAAAGCAAAACCTAATTCTTGTTCTGTCATTGTAACTTGTTTGGTTTCAGGTTGGACTTGCCATCGTTAGAGCACTTCTATATGTGGCTAGGCCTGCCACTTGCAAGCTTGGAAATATACCAAACTCAATGTTGTACCGCGATGTAGAGCAGTATCCTGAGGCAACAAAGGTCCCTGGGATCCTCGTTCTGCAACTTGGTTCCCCTATATACTTTCCAAATTGCACCTACATAAGAGAAAGGTAATTTTGATTTAACTTTTTCATGGTTTTCAACAAGTTGATAGAGAGAAGTATTAAGCATGTATCTTATGTCTTTATCAACTTTTGAATAGGATTTTGAGATGGGTTAGAGATGAACAGGCAGCTGCAGATTCACAAGGGAATGATATTGAGCATGTTTTGCTAGATTTGGGAGGTAAGCATAACAATCTACCTAGTAACAGCCTGTTTGAAACTTGAGGAAAAAAGGGGAAAGGAACAGAAAATTTTTATTTTCTTCCTTTTTCCTGTTTGATTCTCCCTAGGAGAGAGGAAAAAAATCCTCTCTTTTTTCGTTCCACTTTTCTTACAAAATTATACAGGAATGGAAAATAATTTTTTTTTCATTTTCTCTTTTCCTTCTCTTTTCCAAGTTCCAAACAGTCTACAAATTTGCAATGCAAGACTGACATGTAACTACATGTTACTCTTATGTTTATAATCTATGTGTATTGTTGTTACTAATACAATATAAATATGGTTATGTAGGAGTCACCTCCATTGACATAACCGGCGTTGAAACCTTAACTGAGGTCCTAAAAAGCATGGAAGCAAGAGGCATTAAGGTGGGCTACAATATTTGCAATATCCCTAATGTTTTTAATTCTCAACATTCTAACCTTCATTATATTTTTACAGGTGGTTTTAGTAAACCCTAGGCTTGAGGTCATGGAGAAGCTGATAGTAACAAAATTTGTAGAAAAGATTGGAGAAGAAAATGTGTTCTTATCCATCGAAGATGCTGTCGATGCATGCAGATTTACACTCAAAAGTTCAAAGCAAT
Source organism: Euryodendron excelsum (assembly GCA_033060915.1). Lineage (NCBI taxonomy): Eukaryota > Viridiplantae > Streptophyta > Magnoliopsida > Ericales > Pentaphylacaceae > Euryodendron > Euryodendron excelsum. The sequence continues at coordinate 34,895,228 of CM065393.1, read as the reverse complement.
TTGTTGAAGCTTAAGGACGTAACTATGCAGTTGGTGATAGTGTATGCCAAATTTGCAAGTGTAAATACAGAAAATCATCCTTCTGCGCTGCGGGGTGAAGATGACGAGAGATTAATTATCGCAGTGTAGCTCTATAACGGTGGTTAATAAATATCATTTGTTCTATAATTTACTAAAAAGAGCAGAGTAGTAGTGTAGTGCATGAACCTCTCAATACTACGAGATTTGGAGAGGATTAGATGTATAAAACCTTACTCCATATGTGGAGAGTTGTGTTTGTAATTTACTCATTCTTAAAATACCAATGGTCATTTTTTCTTAGCTATATATATATATATATGTTAATTACAACTTGGGAAGTATCTTGTATAAGTAATTGGATTATCTATTGTTTATTGAAATCTGAGCATGGTTGGAACTTGTGAGAGGAGAGAGAAGGGAAGAAAAAATTTTAAAAATTTTCCTGTCTCAGAGAGAAAGGGGAGAGAATTTTAAATCACTCACTCTCTCTCTCTCTCTCTCTTTCTCTCTCTTATTTTTGTCTACTTTTCTTTTTTTTTTTTTACAAAAGTAAATAAGAAAGTAAAAAAATTTTTCCTTTATTTTCTCTTTCCTTTCCTCTCCAAGTACCAACAAGGTGTAAGAAAGTGCGGAATTTGCGAAGAGTATAAACTCCATAGCAATGCCATTAAATTAATCAAAGCTCATTGAAAATATAGAAAAAGAAATCATTATATTGTTACATATGATCTCTTAACGTTCTTGCTTGTAGATAACCCATGTGAAAGGTGAGTCAAACAATATCTACGACGGTAAAGGCCTTTAATAAATGTAGGTGACTAAAGTGATTAAAAGCTTACTTGAGATCTGTCATGTAATAAGCGAGACAAGTTTAATCATATTTTTATACCACTTCACAAAAGAGCACAAACAATTTTAAATTCTCAACAAATTCCAACTCAATGATTATGTAAAGAAAGAAATAGAACACTCTTAATAGGCTTACCAAAGATACCTACCTTAGCCCACCAATGCAGCTCTATTGGTGCTTCAGTTCTAATAAATGCTCGGTTCGATTATGAATCTATTGATTTAATTTTCTTTGTCCATAATTAAATAGTTCAAACTAAGTCCGTAAATGTTATTTTATAAAATTTTATAAATTGTGTAGTTAATTAACACGTGACTTTGCTATTAAAAATAACTGTATTTTATATACACATAATTATCATATATGATTTTTTTTTATTACTAGTACAAAAAATTGTGAGGCCAACCCAAACAAACCTGGATTTTTTTTTTGGTTAGGTTGGTTCAGTTATGGGTTTGGCTCTAACTCGACCCGATTCAACCCGCCCCATCCACACCGTGTTCAGTATACTACCCCCCTCTCTTCGTCTCTCTCATTTCGTTTCTCTTTCGCAGCTCTTCGTTGGAAGCGAAAGCAAAAACTCCAACGAAGACTTGCTCACCAATCGATTCGATCTCTGCTCTTCGCAGAAGCAACAACTTCGATCAAACGACTCGCTCTCCTCTCATCCATAGAGATGGTAAAATCATTGCATTTTCTATTCCTTCGATTGCTTTTGTATCGAAACTAACTTAGATCTGTCCTAATTATCACATACGTATATATACGCACATATTCACATACATATGCATACAAGTATACATATGCATGAATTTCTTAGAGCATAACCTTGCAATTGAATTCATTGTTTTTCCCTATAATTGGACTAGTTTGTTGTGACAATTGTATCTAGCTGAGTTCGGATCAGATGTAGTTCAAAGTACTTCACTGGATTTGAATTCTCCAGTTTTTTTTATTATTTTTATTTATGTAACTGAACCAGCTTTTCACATAAATAAGTTGTAATCGGTTGGAGCTTAGAAGAATTTAGTAGAGGTTTGTTGTTCAGTGTAACTGACACTGATTATTTATTTTCCTGTTTGCATACAATGGTGGTGAATTTACAGCCTCTCAGACTTGAAATCAAGGTATTAATGATGCAATTATTTAAAGTTCATCGTATTCCCTAATAAATATATGTTTTGTGCTTAGTTCTGTATTTAGTTTTGTTAACAATTACCTAATGATCAGAGAAAATTCGCACAAAGGACTGAGAGAGTAAAATGTGTGGATATACATCCAACTGAGCCATGGTAATTATTGTTCCATATAATATGAACTTCATGTCAGTAAGTATAAAATTCTTAAAAATATTATTATCCAATAAAATGAAAAATGGAACCCTTACAAGTATTATGTTACTTGATGATTTTCTGGCAGGTTACTTGCAAGTCTTTATTCGGGAACTGTGTGCATATGGGACTACCAGTCACAGGTCAGTAAATTGTCATCCTTATCTCATTTGAGTGCTTGCATTTTGTCAATTTGAAAACATTAGTTTTGGACAATGTGGTGATGGCTACATTTTACATCCTTGAACAAATTATCAGCTGCTAGGTTAAAAGGGTATGCAGGTCATTATTACTTGAAGATTCCATATATTTGATATACATGAAGCCATTTTCATTTACAGCTTGAACATGATAAATACACATTAGAACTCTTTTTCTAGCATGCCACTTTATTTCTTATCTTTTTTCACTATTCCTATCTCCATTGCTAGGTGGTTGGAGAAGAAAATGAGGGACTTTTTATGAGGTAGGCTGGAGGGGGAATTTAAGTATCATCTGGTTGATGGAGGGTAGTTTGTCTCCCTTTGAAGGGGAACGGCTTGGGCATTCTTAATTTGACCCTGTTCAACAAAAGTCATTAGGAAAATGGCTTTGGAGGTTTGCTTGTGAGCAAGATATCTTGTGGAAGAAGGTTATAGGGAGGAAATATTGGATGAAGAGGGGAGAGTAGACAACATAGATCATTAGGGGCCCTCACAAAGTAGGGTTATGTAAGAGCATCATGAAAGTACACAAAGACTTCTCTAAATCGATGTTCTTAAAAATTGGCAATGGTTGGAAGATTCCCTTTTGGCAGGATGCTTGGTGTGGTCAAACCCCTTTTAAGGTAGGAATTTCCAGACTTATTTAGTATTGCAGTCTACCCAGATGCATTTGTAGCAGATTGTTGGTTCTCGTCTTCATCTAGGGGTATGTGGTCTCTTTTATTCAGAAAGGCAGTTCAAGGTTGGGAGGTGGAATCAATTGAGGAGCTACTTGAGACACTGCAGGGTTGCTTGGTTCAACTTGGCATGGATGACTCCGTGGTGTGGAGGGGTAATTCGAAAGGGGTGTTTGATGTTTCATCATTCTACTCGACCTTAGTAGAGAAAGGAGAAGCATATTTTCGTTGGGAAAGGGTGTGGAGGTCAAAGGCCCAACTAAAAGTAGCCTTTTTTGTTTGGACAACCTCTCATAAAGCAATATTCACGATTGACAATCTGAGGAAAAGAAGAAAATTTTATTTGGACTGGTGGTACATGTGCAAGAGCGTGGGAGAAATTGTGAATCCTCTTCTCCTCCACCAGCAAAGTTTGGAGTTTCATATACTCAGTGTTTGGAGTTGATTGGGTAATGCCCATGTCAGTTAAAGGTTTGCTAGCTTCCTGGAGCAAGGGATACACTTGGGGGAGAAAAGCACAATGTCATGGCCTGCCACGTAAGGCTGACCTAGTCACTACAAAGTAAGTGTAAGTGCGGCACGGAGTAGTGAAAAATACAAGCCCGTGACAACAAGGTGTGGAAGACGGCAGCTCCCCTTTGCTTGATGAGGTGCCTTCGAAGGGGGCGGAAACATGAGATCTTTTGATGGTGTTGAAAGTCCTATGTTGAGTGTATAGGGGAGGGTGCTTACTACCCTTTATTTTTGGCTAAAGGAAGACTTTCCCTTTTTCTTGAGTTCTTTTGTTAAGTTTTTGGGGGAATTGTATATCCTAGGAGATATATAGGTTTTTTGGATTGTATATCTTGCTCTTTGATACCTTGTGTGTACATGGTTGTGCCCCCCTTTTGATGCTTTGTTATACTTGTCAGAAAATAAATAAATACTCTTGCATGCACGTGTAACAACACACACACACACACACACACACACACACATACAAAGCTGCAGTAAGTGTAGTAGTGAAGCTGAGTTCCTTAAGAGAATATATCTTGATTGCCTCTATCAACCTGTTTTTACTGCATTGTCCTTGCCCTTTTTTTACTATGAATAGTTTTTGCCTTCACCATAGAAAATGCGATATGGTCTTTATTTATTCTTCTGACCATCTATACCCTACTAGGCTACTACTTATCCCTCGTACTTCTTCTATCAAATGATTTAATTATGACTTATTTACTTTTAGTAGTTGCACCACTAGATATCAGGTGAGACTACTCATTTCTTGGAGTAGATTAGTAACCATTATAGAAATGGGCTAAATAATATTTATAATCTTTCATAAGTCCCAAATGTCTTATGTTGGTGTGTATTTTGTCACAAATGTAACTAAAATTCCAGTGTCACTTGTCAGGTTACACGCTTTATATTTTGTAGCACTTATGCTCCTCGCTAATTTATTTTTCAAATTAATTGTTTTTGGTTTAACACCATTAATTGTCACTAAGAACTCATTCATAGAATTGATCTTGGCCTGCTTATCTCATGAGTTATATCAAACCAGCTAGTCAGGCTGTATGGATAAGCATAAGAACCTTGGTTCGCTTTACTGTCTTAGAACCCTATCAAGCCAAATAATCCTCTTCTTTTGCTTCACTCAAAAAACTTGAGCTACAATGTAAAATTTGAGCAAAGGTGGTTTATCTAAAAAACAACCTTAAATGAGCCTCTATTGAGCTAAGCTTAAATAATTGAGATCATTAGGCAGTCGTAATCCCCCTTCCTCTTAGATACAAAACAAGGGAGAAATGGTTTGTAAAATATGGGAGTATTAAATGTATTAAGAATGAAGAATCACGAGTGTTGGTACAAGGCGAGGAAATCAAAGAGATATGGAAAAGTTATTGAATGAAAAACATATAAAAGACTTAGGTATAGGGGATAGTACTACCAGTCGGGAGATTAGAGGGTGTGGGTTTTTTCAAAAAATTAGGGAATCCGAAGTGAATACAGCATTAAAAAGATGAAAGGACAGAGAGCCCTAGGACCTGATAGTATTCCTATTGAGGCTTGGAAGTGCTTTGGAGATGTAGGTGTGACGTGGTTGACAAAATTGTTTAACAAAATTATAGTAACTAAGAAAATGCTAGATGAATGGAGGAAAAGCATTTTAGTCCCTCTCTGTAAAAATAAAGGGGATATTCAAAGTTGTATGAATTATAGAGGAATTAAGCTCATGAGTCATACTTTAAAGTTATGGGAGGGTTATTGAGCAAAGGTTGAGACTTGAAACATCCATATCAGAGAATCAATTTGGATTTATGCCTGGGAGGTCAACTACGGAAGTGATTTATCTATTAAGGAGATTGATGGAAAGGTATCGAGAAAAGAAGAGACATCTGCATATGGTTTTTATCGACTTGGAGAAAGCCTATGATAGGGACCCTAGAGATTTGATGTGGTGGGCTTTGGGAAAGAAAGGCATCACAAATAGATACGTTGAAGTGATACAAGACATGTACAACAAAGCTAAAACTATAGTGAGGACAACTGTAGAAGAAATTAGTAATTTCCCTATCACCATAGGTTTACATTCATAATTGCGTCCTACTTGCATTCCATAATGCATTCCACTTTTATTCCATAATGCACCCCACTTGTATTCCATTCATTCACGTCTTCCTTGTTGGTATTTATTTATTTTTTTTGTTTTGTCTTTACTTTTCACCATTCATTCACCTGCACACGCGCGCGCATGCGCCCATACACGCGCTCACGCGTATACACACACACATATAATATATAATATACACTCACTAACATATATATAATATATTATACCCACTAACACACATACATATATATAATGTATATACTACATTAAATTAACACTCAAATAAATGAGTGTGTGCCCGCCAACTTCATTTTGCTAGGCTTTAGGTTTAATTCTACACAAGACACAAAAACATAAAAGAAAACTAATATTTTATTAAAATGATAACTAATATGTACAAAATTATTAACAATAGCTTATAATTAGAGACTCCAATTTGTACTTTTTAGAGTACAATCACGCCCCCCAACTAAGCTTTTGTTAGTTCTTAGCAAAACAATAAACACACATAAAAAGATAGGCTCCACTTTCGTAGGGATCACTAGTGCATTTAACATATGCACCAAACCTTTAAACCCCTAGGTTACTCTTAGTGGACGAGTGGTGTCTCGTGAGAGTTTTCAGTGATGGTACTCACAAACATCAAAATGGACTTGCAACTGATATTAAAAGGATAAAGTATGACATGTATCAAAATACAAGCATATTTTGTATATCCTACTCGTTAATACACAAGAAAGATAATACCCTAAAACAACATATGAGAGGTTTTTGTGTGCGTGTGATCATTACATGATAAGAAAAGTATTACAATATAAAATCACTTATACATCCTTTAAGTTTTGATTCAATCTCATTAGATATTCTCTCAGAAAGAAAGAACATGGGCATCTCACATCGGTTATCCTTGTAAAAGAGTAAATATAATGAAAAATCAAAACAGACAATCATAAAGAAAATAACGTGAATATATAAAGTGAGAGACGACTTGGTATAACTGCATGAAAGAATACTCAATGTTAAAATCACACAAACAACTGATAAGTGAATTTTCTACGAAGTGAATGAGCAATCAATGTACACATCAAATCTTCAAGAACTTTGTTCAGATTGTAACTTGGCTATGAGGTATAAGGTAAGAAGAAAGAAAGGAGAAAAGGCTCAAAACATGTGTGATCAGGTCATAAATTGATCAATGTATACATACATTCAATTTTCCTATTTCATTTGATTAGACAGGATTTTTTTTCTCTTTTTTTTTTCAACAACCAACCTCTTATTCTTTTCTTTTTCGTACTTTCCTTTTTCCTTTGGTTTTTTCTTTTCTTTCCTTCGTTGCTAAATTATTATTTACTTTTTTATTATTTTTTTTTCATGTTGTAAATAGATCATTCCCTTTCTCAATTTAACTTGCACAAGTGAAAATACTTGTGTATTCGTATTTAGGGACAAAACTTTAGCAATGATATATGTAGTAAGAGACAAAGAAATAGGCTTAAAAATGATTTTCAAGGAAATTATATCAACAAAAAAATTTGTGGCTCAATTTGTGTATTCAAATTGTACGCTTCTCGGCCTTGCGCATGTTTTTTTTTTCTTGTTTTGTTTTTTTGAAAAATATAAAACATCTACAAAATAAATGTTAGTCATATTTACAAATAATGATAAACACGCAAATAAGACACTCAAACCTATCACACTCTAAGAAAAATAATCATTAAAAAGTCGAGCCTGACTTTTGACACCAAAATCAAGATAGTCTACCAATGTAGTGATTTCAAGGCGTCTCAATGCCTCCATATTTACTCGCCCTTTAATAATATCTAGGTAAACCATTTGATTCCCTGATATTAGTTGGTTACTCCCTTTGCAATTTTTATCCACACACGTGTGTCTAGCATAATTGTGACACTTATTTAGTCTCTTTATTCTTCTCTTACAAACTAGAGTACTGCGACCAGTAAAAGATTAAGGTTGTTTCTCTTAGAACTCAACTCTCCTCACCATCTTTGCACGACGAATTATCTCACCCTTGACACTAAATGAAAATATTTGAAAGATGCAACATGCAAATATAAACATTCGACCATCTATATGAGAAGTCGTGACACTATTCAGTTCTTTAACGTTTGCTGGTCACAAAGACAAAATAATAAAAAATAATAATACAAATAATAGAAAACGAACGTGTCCCTCTCCCCCAACTAGATAACAGCCATGACCGCGAAACGAAAATAGAAGGGAAAGGTTGAGAGACAAACATAGGAGAGAAGAAATGTCATTTTCCTCCAACTAAAGATAAACTAGCTACCAAACCAAATAAATAGACTAAACTAATTGTACAAACTGATTGTGTGTTGCTTCTACTCAAACAATGGTGGATCCATAAGATCTACACTTTTAATCAAACTTACAAATTTTTCCAAGTAGGCTTTAGTCTTTGCTCATTGACTTTAAAAATATTCCCATTGTTAGAATTCTCAATTTTTACCATTCCGTGCGGTGACACATCTCTTACTAGATAAGGTTCAGACCATTTACTCTTCAATTTGCTCGAAAACAAGTGTAATCGGAAATTGTAAAACAATACTTTTTGACCGACATGAAAAGATTTACGAAGGATGTGTTGGTCATGGAATGTTTTCATCTTGACCTTATAGATCTTTGCATTCTCATAGGCATTATTTTGGAGTTCCTCAAGTTTATTGAGTTTTAGTTTCCTTTCTAGTTTGGCCGGTTGCATCTATGTTCTCATTAAATTGGCGAATGACCCAATAGATTTTGTGCTCAATTTTCACCCGAAGGTGACATGATTTCCCATATACAAGCCTCTAAGAAGAAGTACCTAATACAGTTTTGTAAGCAGTTTTATAAGCCCAGAGTGTATCCACTAACCTTAAGGACCAATCTTTACGGTTATTATTAATAGTTTTCTTAAGAATGTGTTAATCTCCCGGTTAGCTAACTTAACTTGGCTACTAGTTTGGGAATGATAAGGTGTACTAACCTTGTGAACGACCCCATATTTTCGCATTAACATTCCAACAAGTTTATTACAAAAGTGAATGCCACCATTATTAATGATAGCACGAGGCATACAAAAGCGCGAGAAGATATTCTGCTTTAAGAACTTGACCACAACACGGTGATCATTGGTTCGAGAAGCAACGACCTCCATCTATTTAGACACATAGTCAATGGCCACAAGAATGTGAAGGAATCCAAACGAACTAGGGAACGGTCCCATGAAATCAATATCCTAACAATCAAATATCTCAATAGTAAGAACAAGGTTAAGGGCCATCACGTGCCTTCTAGTCAGACTTTCTAGTTGTTGACACCTATCATAGCTTGTGCAAAAAGTGTGAACATCACAAAACATGGTGGGCCAATATAATCCAGTTTGCAAAATCTTTGCAATCGTCTTTTTTGAAATAAAGTGTTCACCACAAGCATAGGAGTGACAAAACTCCATGATAGATTGAAACTCATTGTTGGGGATATACTGACGAATTATTTGATCGGAACAATACTTGAACAAGTACGGATCATCCCAAGAAATGCCTCACATTTCTGAAGAATTTTTGTTTATTTAAGTAAGACCAGTGTGACAGTATCTTGTCAGTAGCCAAAAAGTTAGTTATATCAGTGAACCATGAAACAATTGCTTGAGAAAGTGTTTGGATTTGGAATAGATGTTCATCCAAAAAATATTCATTGATAGGGAGAGTATTTTTGGCTTCCCCATCAATAGGGAGTCGTGACAAATGGTCAGTAATTATATTCTCTACCTCTTTCTTATCTCGAATTTCAATGTGAAACTCTTCTAGCAAAAGAATCCAACGGATGAGGTGTGACTTTGCATCAGCTTTGGTAAGCAAGTACTTTACTGCAGAATGGTCAGTATATATGATAACTAATGACCTCACCAAGTACGATCGAAATTTATTTAATGCAAAAATGACAGCAAGGAGTTCATTTTCAGTTATGGTATAGTTTAATTGGATTTCATTCAAGGTTTTGCTTGCATAATAGATAACATAGGGTTTCTTGTCCACTCTTTGTCCCAAAATTGCTTTTACAGTATAATCACTAGCCTCACACATCAACTCGAAAGGTGATGACCAATCAGTGACCGAATAATAGGTGTAGTTGTCAACAGCTTTTTAAGCTTATCGAAAACTTTTTGGCATTCAAACGTCTATTCAAATGAAACGCCTTTTGACAATAAATGACACATTGGACGAGAGATGACACTAAATCCTGTTATGAATCGCCAGTAGAAACCAGCATGCCCAAGGAAAGATTGAATGTCTTTCTCAGTTCTAGGAGTAGATAGTTTCTAGATTAGTTTAACTTTAGCTTTATCTACCTCAATCCCCTTGCTAGACACGATGTACCCAAGCACTATACCTTGTGTCATCATGAAGTGACACTTTTCCTATAATGGATTACGGCATTACATGTGGCTAGAAATGGTCATCCTAAAATAATAGGAATTTGGAAATGAGCATTAATGCTCTCAACCGGTTGTGTATCTAACACAATGAAATCCACTAGATAGTAAAACTTATTTATTTAAATGAGAACATCCTCCACAATATTCCTAGGAACCTTAATAGATCTGTTAGCTAGTTGCAAGGTAACACATGTAGAGCACAACTCACCTAATCCGAATTGTTGATAAACCGAATAAGAAAGTAGATTGACACTTGCTCCTAAATCAAGAAGGGCTAAATCTATCTTGTTTCTCCCTATTGTACATGAAATAGTAGAACAACTGGGGTCCTTATACTTGGATGGAGATTTACATTGTAAAATCGCACTTTGGCTCTCATTCATGAAGGCAATTTCCTTGACATGCAACTTCCTTTTCACAGTACATAAATCCTTCAAGAACTTGGCATAGGAGGGAATTTGCTTGATGACATCTAAGATTAGAATGTTGACCTTGACTTGCTTAAATACTTCATAAATTTCAGAATTCAGAAGCTCATATTTTGGTTTAGCCAATCTATGAGGAAACGGCGCATATTTCACAACATTAATGTTCTCATCTTCTAGTTGGTTCTAAAATTGGCTTAACTTTCTTTTTCTTTTTCTCTTTCTCACTCTCATCTTTTTTTTCTTTCTTGTTTTTTCACATCTCCATTCCATTCATCACATCTCCATTCTCTTTCTTGTCTTCTACCAATTTAGAAGAACGATTCACTAGATACAGGGGAAAATTGAAAGATTTGGTGATAAATTGCTGTAGTTTTATGTTCAGGGAAGAATTTTTTTAAGAATTCTGTTGAAGATCTTGCCAAGAATGAATAGACTTAGGCCTCAATGAATTGAACTATATCTTTGAAAGAAAACGAGAAGAGTTTCAAAAGTACAACTTTTTTTCGGTAAGAATTATCAAAGAACATAAAACATACGTCCTCAAAATCTTTTATGTACTGATATAGTTTTTCATAATCAAAACCATAGAATAGATTCATCAGTTGGATCATTCATGGCTTTAAAGTCATTGCGGTCTGATGCGCAGAAAGAACGATACAAGAGGTAGACGCTTGCCTAGCGGGATTTAGATAATTCCTAGGAGATCTATGGGGAGGATTGCCATGTACACTTCCACCTTCAGGTATATTATTTAGATTTGGCGGGTTGGGATTCATAGGTGGTTGATGAGCAAATTCTTCCGCCATTGAGGTAAAACTAGGACATTGGTGAACTAACTGAATGTTCGGAATAGGAGTCCTAAATGAGGACAGAATACAAAAGATGGGAGAAAGACCACTAGAAGAATCAACGCTCACCAATCGTCCATGTACATTCCTAATGAAATATTTTATAAAAGTGTACGTACCTTATGAAGACATAAATTAACCTTACCTGAAACATCAATACTAAAAAAAAACACTAAAAAGAGAATAAAAAGAGAAAAAAGAAAGTACCTACACACAAAAACAACAACTGAAAATAATATTAGACGGGTTAGTAACAATGTTATGGTAACCTTAGTGAGCGGCACCAACCTAAATAGGCGGTGAATCAACTCGAAAGGTAAACTACAAAGAAAAAGATTTGAAATAAAGTGCAGAAAATAAAATGTTAGGATGGTAACCAACGTTGGTTATCCACTAAATAAAAGAAAATATTAAATAGTTAGTAAGTTAGATGAGTTAAATGGGTTAACTGAAAAATAAAAACAGAAAATATGGTAACCAACTTGACTGCCTTCGTCCAGCAGTAGACGAGTATGCCAACTAAAGTGGTTAACTACAAAATAAAACAAAAAAACTATAAACTAAAAGTAAAAGAACTAAATATATACAAATATACAAGTTAGCAATGGAACGAAGCAATAAGTGAGCATAGACCACTGATCAGTTGGTATACACCTTCCAATTCCTTCGTCGTCAAGGTAGGAAAGCAATCAATTGTCCGTAAATCTGCAAAGGTATTATTATTATTATATTTTAGTTATTGAATTTTGAATTTTTATTTTTTTATTTTTAATTTTTGAATTTTTGAATTTTATTGCATTATTGTATTAAAGCCGTTACTCGGCAACAGCGCCAAAATACTTGACTACGCCAAGGATATGACAATCTATTAATACTCAAGTGCAAGTGCGTCGAAGTAGTAAATAAAATCAGGTAAAACCGGAGTTGAACCACAAGGAACGGTTATCCAAACATGCAAAGTTGGCGCTACAATTCACCCCACGGTAAAAATTTAGATACCGACTAAGCTATGCTAAACACCGTAGCATTGCAATGGCTTCAATTGAAACCTAAGTTAACCTGTTTGAATTTTACCATAAATACTGCCAATGAGATCTGGACAATTGGTGTAAAAAAAATTAAATAGTAACCAAAATAAAATAGTTTATTTTAGGAGGTTTGATGATTGTTGAACTACACTTTAAATTACACTTAATAAAAATAGTCTTGGATCCAATAACCTGATTCACCTGAAATTCCAACGGAGATTTTGTAATTCAAATCATTAGTTTTATCTTGAGCCTTTTATTCGGAATATTAAGCTATTAGAACAAAAATTTAATAATAATTAAATCTAGAATAATAAAAATTAAAGTTATAGATTCATACCATCAATTTGTGCAATAATTATACCAAACTAAAATTTGTGCATAGAAATTACCAAACTTAGTTAAGAATTTAAGTTTTCTCAAAGATCTAGAATTAATTACCAGTAATTAAAAGATTTTAAAGATAAACAATAAAAATTCAATTACTTCCGTTGATATTTCAAGATCCTCAGATGATATTCACAATTGGTTCCAAGAATAAAATTAGTTACTCATGATAATAAAAAGATATGGTTTGAAAAATAACTTCATAAATAAAAGGTTTATTACAGCAGAATAACGACAAAGAAAAGACTAAAAGGAAAAATTAATTGACTGAAAAGCGGCAAACAAACTAATTAGAAATCTACGCCTAAGAAAGGAGACAATTGGATGGAGCTCTACCGAAGCTCTTTCCTAGCTCCTTTTCTTCTCTCTGCCAAATGAAGCCTTTTATAGACACCATTATGATATGCTCCACTATGCATTTCATAATTGCATCCCGCTTACATTCTATTCATTCATGTCTTCCTTGTTGGCATTTATTTTTTTTATTTGTTTTGTCTTTGCTTTTCACTATTCATTCAGCTGCATGCGCACACGCACAGACACATATATATATAATATATAATATACACTCACTAACATATATAATATATTATACCCACTAACACACACAAATATATATATATATATATAATATATATACTACATTAAATTAACACTCGAATAAATGTGTGTATGCACGCTGACTTCATTTTGCTAGGTTTTATGTTTAATTCTATACAAGATACAAAAACGTAAAAGAAAACTAATATTTTATTAAAATGATAACTAATATGTACAAAATTATTAATACCAGCTTATCATTAGGGACTCTAATTTGTACTTTTTAGAGTACAATCGACATCAAGGCTTTGCATTAAGCCATTATCTTTTTGCTATAGTTATGGATGAATTAACTAGACATGTGCAAGAAGAGGTATCGTGGTGTATGTTATTTGCCGATGATATTGTGAGTTGACGAATCAAGAGTAGGATTAGATGCGAAGCTTGAGCGTTGGAGAGAACCGTTAGAATCAAGAGGTTTTAGGATTAGTAGGACTAAAACTGAGTACATAGACTAAGTGGAGGAATGCTTCAGGTGTTTTGTGTGGTCGACGCTTACCTCAAAGTATAAAAGGAAAGTTCTACAAGATGGCCATAAGACCGGCCATGCTTTATGGTACTGAGTGTTGGGCAACTAAAAAACAACAGCAAAATGAGTGTAGCAGAGATGCGGATGCTAAGGTGAATGTGTGGTAAAACTAGGAAAGATAGGATTAAGAGCGATAAAATCCGGAAAATGATAGAGGTAGCACCTATTGAAGATAAAATGAGAGAAAATCGTTCGAGATCGGTTGGACATGGTCAACGAAGACCAGTGAGTGAGCCGGTTCGGAGGAGTGATAATATTCACATTGACGGAAAGGCTAGAGGAAGAGGGAGACCAAAACTAATCCAGGTGAACTAATAAAGAAAGACATGATTCATGACTCTTGATAGAGCAGAATGGAGAAACAAAATCCATGTAGGCGACCCCAAGTAGTTTGGGAAAAAGGCTTAGTTGAGTTGAGTATTTAGCACAATAGAAGGATGTGCAGTCGCCTTCTACATGTATATGTGTGCGCATAAATATCTAGCACTGATTAATCAGATTCATTGTCTTGCCATGGGTCTCACTGCGATTGAAATTTTCATTAATTTTCCCTCTTAACATTTTTAATCATAGTAGATCTAGTTCTGCTTCTTGATCCACTGTCTTTCTCAAGTTCCCTAGGTGGCCTCCTGGCTTCATTGCTTCAAGCCTGATGTTGATAGCTGTTCTCCGTATATAGTTTTGACTAATGCTAATTTCTCAAGCCTAGCTCTAGGAGACTTATTTGGATAATGAAGAGCCTATGCTAGTCTACTCCTTTCATGTACCCGAAACCTTAGTGGTCTTTTGATATCCACTTCCTCTTCTAGATCCTCATTGAAAAGATTTATTGGAAAAGCAGTCAATTTCGATGGCAGTTGAATCCTATTGCAAAAGTTAATTTGAGGTCTTTGGGAAAGTCTTCCTATATATTATTCCAGGCCTAAAGATTGAGAAAACATGTTGGCAATTAATTTGGTTTTGCATTTCTCACCAAGCTGTTTGATCTGTTTTTATTGGCAATTAATTTGGTTTTGCATCTCTCACTAAGCTGTTTGGTCTGTGCTTAAAAACCTGTTTTCTTTCAAGTGGTTTGATATTTTTCAAAAAGATTCCTTATTTTACATTGACTTTTGGGTAGTTTTAAGTCAAAGTATTGTCTTTCTAACTCAAACTTTCCCTATCTATTTCAGACCATGGTGAAGTCTTTTGAGGTGACTGAATTACCAGGTACTTCAAACTGACTTGCTTTGTTTTTGACATGCTGGTTATTTGCCTGACATCTTTATCTTCTGTTTGCAGTTCGATCAGCAAAGTTTGTTGCACGTAAACAATGGGTGGTTGCTGGAGCTGATGACATGTGTATCCGTGTTTACAATTACAACACAATGGATAAGATTAAAGTTTTTGAGGCACATACAGATTATATTAGGTGTGTGGCTGTCCATCCAACGCTTCCGTATGTGTTGTCATCATCTGATGACATGCTAATAAAGCTCTGGGATTGGGACAAGGGTTGGTTGTGTACTCAGATTTTTGAAGGGCACTCTCACTATGTGATGCAAGTTACGTTTAATCCCAAAGACACCAACACATTTGCCAGTGCTTCACTTGATCGCACAATAAAGGTGGGACCAGAGATGTTCCTCAGTTACCTGTCGTGAACTTGGAAGTTATATATATATATATATATTACCTTGTATCTATTTTTACCTGGTATCTTTCTCTTTTCCAGATTTGGAATCTTGGATCCCCGGACCCAAATTTTACATTGGATGCCCATTTGAAAGGGGTGAATTGTGTTGACTACTTTACTGGTGGTGATAAGCCATATCTAATAACTGGTTCTGATGATCATACTGCTAAGGTATGGGATCTGATCCTTCTTGGCAAGATAGGTTTTTGAGTGCATGTTTTGTTTTTGGTTCTATTCGAAAAATATATTTCATGGAACAGGTGTGGGATTACCAAACCAAAAGTTGCGTTCAGACGCTAGAAGGTCATACACACAATGTTTCTGCAGTATGTTTCCATCCCGAACTTCCCATAATAATGACTGGTTCTGAGGATGGTACTGTTCGGATATGGCATGCAACAACATATAGGTAAGTCGTATTCAGATTCAGACTTATGCATGTGAAAGTAATTTGAGACCAAAGTTTTTAGTACTCCGTCTGTGAGTCAACTTCTTGATTTAGCTGCTATTGACAAGTGTTCTGGTTTTAAACTAATCTTAGGTCAACCATTAACATATGGTTATTTCATTTCCTCCTAGTCTTTTCAGAGTGCTTGAATTAATTTTCCATGCGTATATCTGCTTCTGTTATTGTTATTAAATATCTGTGAATATAGTTTTCAGTTTGAGACTATATGTAGCATCCTTTGTAACTTTTTGTGTATGTACAATTATACATATACATGCATGTCTGTATGTATGTAAACAGGTTTTATTCATTGCAAGTAGAGTGAACATTTCTTCTATGGTTGAGATTGGAGAATAGACTGATATTTTCATGAGAAGATTGGGTCCACTCAATTACAGGCTTATTTAAGCTTCTTTATCTATAAAACGAGCTAAACTTGAGTGCTAGTTCTGGAATTGCCTTCAATGAGCTGAGCACAACCATGCCCAAATCAGGGTGATTTTTTTTCTGAACATTGGGGGTATTAGAAAAATTAGTTATATTGCTAAAGATTCTCTAACCAATCTTGGCCATATCTGAAACACCAGAATGCTGAGTTTCATCTTGTTTGCCTTCTTCAAATTGTTTTATTCTGTACTATTATTTTTCCTTTTGCAGCAGTCTTTTCAACAAATTTAGTAACCATGCTTGCTATATACAGGCTTGAAAACACGTTGAATTATGGGCTTGAGCGAGTCTGGGCTGTTGGATGCATGAAAGGTTCACGTCGGTAAGCATTTAATTCTAGTTTTTGTTTATTCCTATAAACATAAGGTTATCAAGATGCCTTCTGCACGCACTAAGTTTTTTTTCACTCTTTACAAAAGAAAGAAACAATCTCTGAATGATATCATGTGGTTAATTGATTCATACCATGTGATCTACAATGATCTTGTGCTTTCATGGTTGGAAGGGGAGTGCGTGTGTTGTTAAAGTGTTCTATTTTTCTCTTTCCACAATGTATAGGGTTGTAATTGGTTATGATGAAGGAATCATTATGGTCAAAATTGGTCGAGAAGAACCAGTAGCTAGCATGGATAGTAGTGGGAAGATTATATGGGCTAAGCACAATGAGATTCAGACTTTGAATATTAAAAGCATTGGGGCAGATTTTGAGGTTTGATCACCCTACTTCTGCAGATTTCTTTCTTATTGCATGAGAAAACTATTTGGTTTTCTCTGATATTGTAATACAAATATTTATGTTTCTCAGGCCACAGATGGAGAGAGATTGCCTTTGGCTGTGAAAGAGTTGGGAACCTGTGACCTTTATCCTCAAGTAAGTTGGTCCTTGTTTGATGTCACTCATTTACCTATCATAAGACTCATAACCTTGCAGAAGTGGTCCTATATGTAGGATTGCTATAGCCTGTAGGCCTTTATGCTAACTTGCATAAATGATAAGCTGGTTTCCAAAATTGGGTGTGTAGATCATCATTTATAATGAAAATAGGTAAGATCAAATCCATTATTGCATAATTACAATTATGCATTGCTATGCTTAAATTTGAATTTTACATCTGCATGTATTTAAATACGTTAAGCCCTATATGTCATTTTGTAATTTGACATAGTTGAGTGTGACAATGATTATTGATGAGTTAGTCCTCGTTTTGTGCATTCTATGGTTCCCCAGGTTCCTCCTTTGCATGAAAATTCCGTGGTTAATGCACCACAGCCAGTGATCTGGACATTTTTTGTTTCCATATGCTGTAGCAGATGGTCCTGCAGAGTATTTGCAGGTACAAAAAATGCCCAGATCAACTGCTCTTATAGCTGTGGTTAACCTTTGAATTTTTAAAGTCAAACTGATGTGTGACATCAGAATCAATTTACAATTACATTATTTGACTTTATTTTAAGTGATTCTGGTCAAGTTGGTTAGCACCATTCTAGTATTCGTAGTGATATAATTACTAGGATAAAAGAAGTGTTGTTTCCTGTACAGCTGCTATATCTAAGATTCTAAATATAATTGATCATGCTATTACAGGATTTGAGTCATCTTTCTATGCTTTGCAGCTATTTCTGGTCTAGAATGCTCCATAGTCCCAATCATATTCCATCTCCTTCATTTATTTGCTACATGATTGTACAATGTGCTCTGATGTTACTTTTCTGTTCTGATTTCAGAGTTTAAATCACAACCCCAATGGAAGGTTTGTGGTAGTTTGTGGAGATGGAGAGTATATAATATATACAGCTTTGGCTTGGAGAAATAGATCCTTCGGCTCAGCATTGGAATTTGTTTGGTCATCAGAGGGAGAATATGCCATTAGGGAAAGTACATCAAGGATTAAGATATTCAGTAAAACGTTTCAGGTTTGATCCTTTCTAATTGTAGAATCTGAGCATCCTTATGGTCATGAAATCTTAGCAACTAAAGATGTCTCCTTAAAAGAAGGTAGTTAGGTTTCTGCTGTTTTTCTCACTCACTCAACAACCATGTCGTAATTTAGGAAACAACATCTTGTATACAAGGCTGCTTCATGTCTTGGGAGATATTGCCAGCAAAATGGAAGTGCACGCATCATATTATCTTCTCTGCCCATATCTTATGACAATATGCAACATAGCTAAATATTCGTTGTTCCAAGGGACTGGTACTGCCCTTGGGCTTGAAACTAAGTGGCCGTTTGGTTGCATTACGTATTCCCTGTTTTTTGTTTTTAGAAAGAAGAAAACATGTTCCAAGAAAGTTCTAAGTGGGAATGGGCTTCTGTTTAGTGTTCATCCGTCTGTTTTCACTTTGGAGCTTTGCTTTGAAAACAATTTTCAAAAAAAAATTGAAACAAAAATGTGTTTGCTTTTGTGTTATCATAATACTCTACTATCCTAGCGAATTACATTTTTAGAACGGCGTTCCAAAACGGTGAATTTAGCGATCCAAAGCGATCTTAAACTTTTTTCCTATCTTTAAAGGTTACCTAACGGAGGAAAAAAATCAATTATAATGAACAAAAATATAGGAAGAATAGAAATTTGGCATAACAATATGCAAAAAAAAAAATGGGCCATAATACTCCTAGAATATGTTTTTAGATGATTAATTTGAAAAAAACATAAATTATGTTTTATTAAAGAAGATTTTTCTAGAAGTACTTTAATTCTGATAGTATACTTTATAGAAGTCTACCTCTCACGTACCGTATTTTAGAACATGTGACATACCACGTTCACGTTCCCGTTCCTGTTTCATGTACTGGAACAATTCGGGTTCAAGGTAAGATAGGTTTGCTTTGTATTTTCAAAACTTTTAAAAATAAAAAACACAAAAAACATGAAACATGACATAAACCATGCAACCCCTAAGTCTTTACACTAAGAACCATAAGGAATCAAAATTTTAAAATTACATAAACCATGCAACCCCTAAGTCTTCACACTAAGAACCATAAGGAATCAAAATTTTAAAATTACACAAACCATACAACCCCTGGTAAATTTTTATTTGATAATTAATTAGCCTGTTAAATAATATTACTCTGACATCCGACAATAATTGTCCACTCCAGATGATTTACATGAATGAAATATCATCATTTCTTTGGCATTGTTGCATTTTGGAATCACTTTGCTCAATTCTTGCTGTCAATAGATTTTTTTTCTTCAGAATTCTATGCTTTTAGCTCTCTGCTGCTTGAGTGATCAAAACTGGTACTGTTAGATTATTCTGATCTCTTTCCTGTTTGCTAAACTGGGTAGAGTTTTGATGAGGTGTTTTCATTCAGGAAAAGAAGAACATTCGACCAACATTTTCTGCAGAGCACATTTATGGAGGAGCCTTACTGGCAATGTGCTCAAATGACTTCATTTGTTTCTATGATTGGGCTGACTGCAGATTGATTCGGCGAATTGATGTTAATGTTAAAGTATGTATCAAGAGGACATCAAAAGCTTACTTTGTGATTAACTGTTTTCTAAGTTTTACCCACTAGAACTAATGTATCATTTTATATTGGTTGTTTTGAAAATTTCAGAATCTTTATTGGGCTGATAGTGGTGATTTAGTTGCTATTGCTAGTGATTCCTCATTCTACATCTTGAAGTACAATGTAAGATTTGTAATGTTTTTCCTGCATTGATATATTTTAATTGGCATCCTTTTGTTCTAATACTAAATTTCTTGCGCTTTTACTTTTGCAGTGTGACATTGTGTCATCACACTTCAACAACGGTAGGCCTGTTGATGATCAGGGTGTTGAGGATGCTTTTGAGCTTCTGCATGAAATAAATGAGCGCATCAGAACTGGAATATGGGTTGGGGACTGCTTCATTTACAATAACTCTACTTGGCGACTTAACTATTGTGTTGGTGGTGAGGTATAATCAGAGAGTTATTTGAGGGTTGTATATTTTTTATTGGAACTAATCAAATTAGGTTTAACCTTTGAAGTGATAATTCAGGTAACAACGATGTTTCACTTGGACCGGCCTATGTACTTGCTAGGATATCTTGCTAATCAGAGTCGGGTCTATCTAATAGACAAAGAGTTTAAGTGAGCTTTGAGAGCTGCTCTTGTAAAGATTTGATTCCTGTTCGCTAGACTGATTTTTTTTAATTATTTACAGTTGTGTGGTGCAGTGTCGTTGGATACACCTTACTTCTTGGCTTGATTGAGTACAAAACCCTTGTAATGCGTGGAGACTTTGAGCGTGCAAATGAAATTTTACCTTCAATTCCTCAAGAGCACTATAATAGGTATCACATGCTTATTTCACCTGTGGCTTAATAATATGTATCATTGATTGTTAAATGCCAGATGTTATATTGGTTTCCTCCTTATTTTGTTTCTTTCTTTTGCTCCACCTATTATTAACTAGATGCTTTATATTTTATTTGTGGTGTACCACATGCAAACCACTAACATAATATCCTGAAAGCATCTTAACTTTTTTGGGCTTATTTCATGCCAAGTTTTTGGATGATCTTCCATTTGGTACTGCACTTGAACACTGGAGGCTTCTCAAATTTTAAATCTTTCTAATGTCACTCGGGGATTGATTGAGGCCCTATTTGGTGCTGCAGTGCCTTTAGCTTGGAAGAGCTTTTCAGTTCTCTAAGTGTTTTAGGGTGTGTTTGGTTGCATCTTTAAAGGTTGGTCAGATCAGACTTGAGCGGGGCTTGAGCAGAAGTGCTTAGGAATGGTGTTGGATCATGCCTAGCTCAGATCAGCATAACATCTCTTATTTTATAGTACAAGCCTAGCCCAAGCCTGGTCCGTCCCAGGCACATTGACAGTGGAAGGGGAAGTAATCATGCATAGGTGTTCTTCATGATACGTTTTCAGAAAATTGTACAATCATTCCTCATCGTGACTATGCCACCTTTGATGAACTGTTTTGTGATTCATTTTTGTTTCTTATCCTGATTTAAGATTTTTTTTTTGGTTTGGTTGTTCTTACCGCATGTTCCTTGATTATGATGATTATCTAAGATGTTGACGGAATATGTGCATTTATAGTGTGGCTCGTTTTTTGGAATCTCGAGGAATGTTGGAGAATGCACTGGAAGTTGCTACAGATCCTGACTACAGATTTGATTTGGCTATACAGCTCGGTAGACTGGAGATTGCAAAGGTAAGATGTGGTTTTTTTGAGGGTTATCATCAGTCTTTAGGAATCTAAATTTTTTCTGTTTGCTCATATTACTTGAAGAAAGTCTTGCCATGATTGTTTGGTTTCCTTCTGAAGCTATGACTTGTTTCTTACAGGAAATTGCTTCCAAAGCAGAGAGTGAATCCAAATGGAAGCAGTTGGGAGACTTGGCCATGTCCACCGGCAAGGTATTATGATCACAGCTGATGCTTGATATTTGATTGGATAAAGAAAATTTCTGGTCACCCTTCCCCATAAAATAATTATAGTTCATGTAGTGAAAAGAAGAAAGACATTATTTTCCAAGCAGGAGAGGCCATATGACAGAACATTGTCACAATGAAAAGTTATATCTCATGTTAAATGTTGGATTGGTGAATAAAGATTAACCAATTACTCTCTTTAGGTACTATTTAAATCTGGTTAAATTTTCAGAAATTCAAAACCAATCTGAATTACAGTTATCAGAATGTCATTTGAGTGATCTGATTCTGATCCTGCAAGTACTGTATTGCATATGGTGTAAATTCATAATTTAAATTCTACCATTTTGAGCAGAGCTAACAAGAACATTGCAACAAAGAAAAAACTGCTTGAGAATTGTTCTTATTATCATGGTTGTGCAGTCTTGCAAATTAAAAATGATAGTGCTAGATTGTACAACAATTTTTTTTTTTTATGGATCTTTACCTCCTTGTATGATTCAAGCTTCATGGCTGCATGGTTTCTTGAAGGGTGGCACTGTGGAAAATTATTCTTAATGATAGGGAAGAAATTTAGAACAGAAATAATATATCCGTAGCAGTAAGAAAGTGGTCAGGATGGCTAAAATGCTGATATCAATTAATGAAATTATTGATTGGTTCTGTGTGGATGAGATGCAACATAGTAGACAAGCATAAGATAAGAGGAGATGATTCTGCATTATTGTTTGTTTTTTACATGATTCTGCATAAGAGGACATCATTCTAGAATTTCATCAAAGCAGAGAGTTGGAACCATTTTACTATCTTCTCTTCTGCGAGCTCCATTCTGTATTATTTTGTATGGGCCTTCCAACCCATGCTGAGTTTGCATTTTGATTAGCTGATCAGTTAATTTATCTGCTTGTTCAGAGTAATTTAGGTAAACATGCATGCTGAGCAATTTTAATATTCATGGAGCATATGCCTACTTTATGTTTGTAGACAAATTGTCATACTATTTCTTTAGATTTGCAATGTGATCAAACTGTCTAGTTTCTTTCTGCCTTTGCTCTTTTCCTATTTCTTACTTGATGAATATAGGCATACTATGATGAATTCTTCAGATTTACTTCCCCTCCCAATCAAATGTCATGGTTTAAACTGTGATTAAATAATACTTGGAATCATATCTGCAATTTTAGCTTCTTTACTCACTGCAACTTTATAAAGTTTTCATTTGGTGATGCAGTTAGAAATGGCTGAGGAATGTTTATTACATGGAATGGATTTGAGTGGGTTGTTGCTGCTCTATTCTGCTCTTGGCGACGCTGAAGGAATATCAAAACTTGCTTCCCTTGCGAAAGAGCAAGGGAAGAATAATGTTGCATTCCTTTGTTTATTTATGCTAGGGAGATTGGAAGAGTGTCTCCAGCTGTTGGTCGAGAGGCAAGTCATATCCATAATCATCAAATCAGAAACTCCTAAAAGATAACTGTTTAATGCTGAAATTGTCTATTTGCAGTAACCGGATACCTGAAGCTGCTTTGATGGCACGATCTTACCTTCCAAGCAAGGTCTCAGAGTTAGTTGCAATATGGAGAAATGACCTCAGTAAGGTAATTGTTTTTGAATCTCTTTCAGTTTTTTCATAATGACCTGTTGGTTAATAGATCATATCTGAAATGTGCGTAAGAGAATCTAATATGCGAAACAGAACATTATCTTGGATCTTTAAATTATCGCACTCCTTCCATCATGGCCAATAAGGGAAGTTGTCACACACCAAGAGAGTAAATGAAATATCTTTCTACTATTTTGTCTGTATACATAATTTGGCCTAATGGACAGGTTAACAAAAAAGCTGCGGAGTCATTGGCAGATCCTGATGAGTACCCTAATATGTTCGATGACTGGCAGGTTGCTCTTGCTATTGAGTCTAAACTTGCAGAAACAAGGTACAACTGATGTAGTTTCCTATTTCTTTTTCTTTTCTTTATTTTTTCTTCGTTTTTGTTTTTCTTCTTTTGTGGCAAGGTTTTTGTTTCGATGAGGAAATATTTGTTAGAAAGATATTAGTACTTTTGCACACTAATTAAATTAAGCAGTTGCAAGATTTTGCTTGTTTTGTGTTCGTTTACCTTCATTTAAATATGAATATTTCTGAATGTTATGGATAGAGCTTTGATGCAAACCACTTAATCTTCCACTTGGATTAGCTTCCATATATATGGCATTGTGATCTTTGTTTTTATGTAGTCTCTTCTGGCTTCTGAGTTCTGCGTATGCTTTTAAGTAAGAAGGATCAAAATGTTTAGTGAATGCCTAGACAAAAAAAAGAAAATGAGGATACAATAATTTGACAAACCTTCAGATATTTAATCATTTAAGTTGGGGAAAAAACACAAAATGCAAAACATAATTTTTTTTTATGTTTTGCAATTACCTTGCCAAAATGATGAACCTGCCTTGAAGATCCTCAAATCTAATTGAACTTTGAAATTTTAATTTGTAATCCTAAGAATATTAGAGACATAAAAGTCAAAAATTTTGTGTGTCTAATCCAAGACATGGAATATTTAAAAAGAAATATTAATTGAATAGTACCAATTTGTAGTGGCTATTTTTATTGTGTCATTTAGTGTTATGATTGCTTAATATTGGCGCTTATTGAAACTATCCTGAATTGTAAAGGTGTTATCCAAGATCTTTCGTTATGATATGAAATGTTGAGTACTTGCACAATACGTCTCTATGTTTGCCTATTACTAGAAGAAATGTCTGTCCATTCAAAGAAGGGCCACAAATTGTTACATCAAATATGGGTCTGTAGCATCTGCCAACTATGGAATGTGAAAATAGTTTTTAGATGTTGTCAAAAGACTATGATGATTTGTGTGTTTCTTTGTGTTCTGTGTAGTTGTATATCCTCACTGAATTATAGCAAAACAGAATGTTTATGTGGGAAAGTGACATTTGGGTTTCTGATGCATGAGTTTCTTGGAATTATTCTTCTGCAGAGGCACTTATCCTCCTGCGGAACAGTACTTAACCTATGCAGATAAATCAAGCGTCAACCTTTTGGATAGTTTCAAAAGCATGCATGTTGATTACGAGGAAGCTCAACTTGAAAATGGAGGGTCTGATCACCAGGTATACTCTGCCATATGTGGCTTTTCACCTTAAGCTTGACAAATGGCAACCATTGCATCGAAGAGTAGGTTCGTATGTCTTTCAAGATCTGCATTTGTGTATCCTCATCAGACAGATTGGAACACAAAATGCTTCTTTCAATGATTTGATGTATTTGTATGGAGGAATTTCCTGGTCACCACAAAGAAGTGAACCATTTTACTGGAAGATCATCATTGTTGGGATGCATGAAATATGGGTTAAATGAAACAGTTTTGACTGATATTATCATGCCCATATTCTTCATCATCAGTTGAATAAAATTGAATATTTTATATCTGCATTGCCATTTCTCTCCACTTAGAGTGAGGGCGATTTGGGGAGTTGAAATTGTGACAGGTTTATCTTCTATCAAAATCCAAAGTTAAAGTGAATAAAACACCAAAATGGATCTCAAGAATTTGGATCTTTTGTAAGTCCTTGGGTGTTGTATGGTGGAGGGGACAACAAATGGAAGTTTTTTCTTCACCACGTTTTTGTAGCCATATTTGCACTTTGTTGAGTATTTTGGGGCGTGGTTGAGTATGTTCCTCAGAAAGCACATATTTATTTAAGGGAAGAAGGTCCTGACTTTTGATTGTATTTAGTGCATTAGAAACTTATTTAGTTTGGAAACAATATAGTCAGTGATCTAATAGTAGTTTCAATATCCTTTGGTTGTAGAGGATGCAATTGTGTGAATTAATTCCAGTTATGGCTAGTCCATGCATTTTCTTTGTTAGATTCGCTTACTGGTTTCCTTCTGTTCAATTCATTACTTCCAGGAACTGTTAGAAAATGGAGAAGATGGTGGTCAAGAAGAGCCTGTTGAGGTGGATGCTGACTCTACCAATGGTACTGTACTCGTTAACGGAAATGAGGGTGAAGAAGAGTATGGTACGATTAATAAAGTCAATCCATCAGCATAGAGGCAATGGTTTGGGCTTTGTGAAAATTACAGTTTTATTCTGGCGATTAGTTAATTGGCACTTAATTCCCTCTTCAACTTCCTCTTCTAAATTATACGAACAAAGTTATTTATTATATTAATGACTATTATTTGTAGTTGATATAGTTAATCACTCTTGAAGAATAAGTATTAAAAATAGTGAAATCAGTCAATTGTAAGCTTGTCCCAGCTTTCAAAACTTGCCTCGTAAACTATTGTAATCACTTCTGACTTAGGCTTGTCATGTTGTGGCATGAGGTAATTGACACTGGACAGGGTAGTTTTCCGCTGACAAAATTTACCATTGATTAGACCTGAAGTTCTGGGGTGGGAGTTGTCGCAAGATCGTGCCATATATAGGCTGTATTTATAGATTACATGTAACTTGTTACTGTATACTTGAGTTCTCGGGCAAGGCATTTCAACTTGTTTTCAAGGCCTTACTATAAGACACAATAACCTCATGATGAATGTGCTAATCTCTCTCTATTTCATATTAACGCATTCGTTAGTGTGGCGTTCGAAAAATGTTTCTTTAGAACTAGTGAATAACATAGAAAAGAATGAGTCTCATGCTTTAATTCACAGTCAAATTACGTGGTAGTTGCTGTTGCCCCAAGGATGAAACTTCTTGTTGATTCTTGACATTCTGAGTAGTAGTTTGGAAGTAGCAGCATGTGTAATTTGATGTTGTCAATTAATTATGAACTCTAATTTGAAAATTTGTTGTCTAAAAATCTGCTATTCTACACTAACTGCTTTCATTTTCTAGATATGCATCATTCACAAAATGACGTCCTATTATATGGAAGTCAACGATGTTTACATGTCTGACTATTAGTTTTTGGCTGATATGGCAGTGCTTGCGCCACATCACTAAGTCCCATCTGGACAGCAGATTCCAGCTGCCATGCACCATCATCTTCAAGTGAGATAAGCATTTTTTTTATTATTGTATACATATATTCTTATCTCCTTTCAGTTGCTGTTTTGGATGCCCTCACAGTTGCATTACACAGTTCCTCTGCACTAGAAATTATAGTCATAGTTTAGTCTAAATTTTTATTTGGTCACCATCACAATGCAGATCCTATCATCCGAACCTTTTAGTTGGTATATCTGCAATATGAGATCATATTAGTCTGATTGCAATCAGATTATTCTTGGAGTCAACTTAAAGATTGATTCACCTTGCTAACTTGTCATCCTACGGTGGAGTCCTAGAAATCGAGTTTTTTACCAAACCTAGGCTGTGAGAAATTTTATTTACCAACCATAGATGGTTTCCGACATTTCCCAAACCCAAGTAGTTTCTGAAGTTGTCTGCCTGGGTTTTGGAAATAAGTTGGAAACCACCCGGATTCGATAAATATTATTCCGTATGGCCTGGGATTGGTTAAAAACTTGCTAGAAATCTTACTTGTCAGGCTTAGTGCAACTGCTTTGGACAACTTGATGGTGCTAGTCATTCCCAAGAAGAGTCAAATGCTTCCTTGCATGAACCTATTCGTGGATGATTGAAGAAAAGCATTTTTTGGGTTACAAAGTTTATGTTCCCTTTTGCTTTTTTAGAGAATGGCTGTTGTAAGAGGTGAACTCACTAAATGATTAAGCTCACTAATCAGAACACTTGTACCTAGGCTACTTGACTAGAGTTTCTAGTTTTCCCTATGAGCATGCTCACTATTTTGCCAAAATTTAACTAAACCCTGTACTACAAAGTTAGGGTGAACCGTGAATTTCTGTCAAATGGTCACAATTCTTTAATGGTGCCGCTTCTGATTCTCCAACTGTGAGCTATACCCGAAGAATGGGACCCAATTACCGACCCATTAACAAACCAACTTATCTACTGCCTTTGCTGGTCTAGAGTACTGTGACCTTCCACGGCCTTCTTTCATTTCTTTTTGGCAACATGAGCTGTCTCATATCTTTATGTGAAGCCTCAAAGGTATCCCTCATTGTTATAGTAAGATAGCTAGTTATTCTTGTGACACTTTACAGAAGCTAAAGGACATTAGCAAAAAATAAATAAATAAACCAATAACCTTTGATTGTCTCGTACTAATCCTCTACATAATTATGGTTCCCATTGGTTTGTCTCAGGGAGGCCAAGACAGGGGCGACCAAATGGGACCGGTTGTCTTCGGAAGCCAGTGATTTTGTACCATAAGGAATAATATACATTTGGTATGCTGTGCGAAAACTCTCCAATGCTTTCACAATAGGTAGAACATAACAAAAGTGACAATAGTGATAATGATTCTTAAAGTAGCTCTCTCTCTCTCTCTCTCGGTGATAACCAGTTGGCTTGGCTTGTCTTTTCCTCAATTCCATTTCCAAATTGTGTTGTTTATAGAGAGATTCATGTGCATTGGCACAGAGACTACCCTGTTAGTTTTCTAATATTAGGGATAATATATATATAGAATGTCCCAATCATTTGATTTGATTATCTATAATCAAATAGGATTTCTGGTAACTAACAGAGGTGGTTGGGAACTTCACAATCAGAACAATGGAATACTTCACTTTCTTTGTTTGTTAAAAGAGACTTAGCTGGCATTTCTGGTTTCTTTTGCATATTGGGTTAGTTGCGAGGGTTCGCTGCCTACGCGTTTAATCTTTTGTCATAGATTAGGTTCAATTATTGTATTCTTTGTTCTCACGTGCCGGCATTGATAAGGTTCATGTATGGGAGGAGCTAACATGTTCACATGACTTTCAGCTTCTTCCACAACTTTTCATATAGGTTTGGCTTTTTCAAGTTCGATGTACCATGTGGCGTGGCTAAACAAGTCCCTCCTGAGATATATAATCATTGGCTAGCACTTGTTTAAGGTTGGCCATGTAATTGCTTGAACCCCGTGGCACAAGATAGATATATAGTAAATGGAGGAACAATGACCTTTTAGATGGGGCAAAAAATGTGTCACCTGCATGGTGATGGTTCATGTGCTATGGTTGGAAGAATACAAAATTTTGGGTCCTCACTTTTTAGCAACAAGACAGACATTATTATGTATTCGTGAGGTTGAGGAGATTCGAACTCTAAATCTAGTGATTGAGATATAGCAATCCTCACTAATGAATTAGGTCTCAAGCTAGCAACAGTTATTGGCGACAAATTTTTGGAAGGTAGTATCAACTACCATCACTCAGATTCAAGGTTTATAATAAGAGACCCATCAGATTCGAGGTTTATAATAAGAGACCCATCAAATATAGAGGCCTCAGTTTTGTTTTGTGGGATTAGTCCGTTGGACTGGAGTATTAATCCCGCAGGATTAGTTCTACTATAGAATCCTAAGGTGAAGGTGGAATAAATTAATTTGATGATTTAGGTTTAGAAATGACAAAATTATTCTCTAGCGCTATGTTCGGCACATGGATTCATGAAGGGAAAGGGAAAAGAAAAGAAAAGGAAAAGAAAATGGAAGAAAACTAAGATTCCTTACCATGTTTGGTTGCTCAGAGAATTTTTAAGGAAAAGAAAATTCATTTCTAAGAAAAATTTCGGTCTCACTTTCCTCCAATTTTCCTTATATACGTTTTTAAGTGAGAATCCTGATAGTTCAACTTTGGACGCTTTCAAGCTCACCAGGCTGGAGATTACGTAACCGTTGTTGCATTCAGATCATTGTAAATTGGATTCATTTGCAGATAGTCAATATGCAAACTTGCATTGACGTAAGGACTAGCTTGAACCGCCCATTATTTTCCTGCCCCAAAACGATACATAAAAGCTAGAAATACAAAACCATAGCTGTACCAAGTCATTTTGCTTATTTAGTACAATGGGCCTGTTGATGGTTTTTACATTTTGTTCATATGACATCAAAACTTTTGACAATTCATTCAATTGACTCGTTATACTAAATCAGCAAGCTGACGCAGTATAATAGTTGTAAGCTAATATTTTCTCGCATTTTAGGTTATCATGAAACCAATTTCAACTTTATAATAGCTGTGATCAAAACTACGACAAAAACCCATGTCATTACGCGGAAATTTTCTTAGGGTACCTCTACTGGATTGTAAGCCATCTTCTTTGTTTCTTTTTTTTTTTTTCTTTTTTTTGACGGCTCCTAATTTTACAAAATTAGATTTGAACTTTATTTTACTCAATTACGCATTTTCTCAACTACTTAAAAGGTAGGCTATAGAAGCTGTGATTAAAACACAGGAAAAAATAAAAAAACATTACGCGTAAACTTTGTTAAGGTATCTCTAGAAGAAGGAAAGCATCTTTCTTTTTCTTTCTTTTTCCTTTTTTATTTTTAGGGCATCTAATTCCAATCCTGTAGAGGGAGAGCACAATATGGGAAGTGGTAACAAAGGACCACTTGGTCATATGTCATCTTATGATCAAGTGGCACTCTCAAAATCGGTTTTATCTGAACTTAAAAATTGACCTAATTGGTGTGGAAAGTCTTGGTGATTGCATCACCTGTGGATGGAGCTAGCTATACAGCTTATTAAACCAGCCAGCCAGCTCAAAGGGTGTATTGTAATGGGTCCACCATGGTCCTAAGCCCCCTCAGGCCAGTCAGGGTTCTTTGGTCTGGTTGGCCTGCCAACTATATTATTAGGCACCTATTTATGAGTCATTTTCGTGCTCTGCAAGGTTAGGTTAGTTTGTTACTTGGGTTTATGATTTTCTATTGGTTTTGATACTAAACAAAGAAAAAGAAAAAGCTTTACGTACGTATTAAAAAAGAGTAATAGAAAGAAAGTGTTGCAAGATTCAACTCACTCATTTACGTCAAATATCCTAACTCTTTCCTTTTTTTTTTGTTTTTTTCTTCTTGTTGCTACTTGTGTCCAGCCTTCTGCCAACTACTCTCTCGAGCTCGAATAAATATTGGGTATAATAATGATATCATGTTATTATATAAATCTTAATAATCAGAAGTGTTAAGTTTAAAATTTAAAAATTTTCACCTAAAACAAGAAGATATCCTAATGATTAGGATTACAAACACTTGCATGATTAAATATTATTAGCCCATTGTATTACATCAACATGATAATGTGGTATATAACTATTTTTTTTTTTTAAACTCACATGAACTATGTAAACTTTATGCATTATATGAATAATGAATTACTATAATAGGGTGTGAGGAGGGAATCGAACTTGAAATTTTATGTTTAAAATAAGAACAAGTCATTGAATCATCTTTTGTGATTGTCAAATATTCTAAATTAACCCAACAAAACTTTTTCCCCACCTAAATGAATTTACCTACTTGATTTCTGAATTTACCCATTTTGGATTTGGGCTACTGTAACACCACATGACAATACTATTTTCACTTCTTTACTCTGAAGTAACAGTAAAATTCAGTATGAAAAGGAATTCAGAATCCGATGCGCTCGCCCAGGGAGAAAGGCTCTAACCCCACCAACGAAAGGTGCATTTTTATTCGAAGGATAAGGTCGCAAGATTGTAATTGGACTACTAATTTTATGTTCGGTTTTGTCTCTCATCTGGCTGTGAAAAAAAAAATTTTAGATAAATAATTTGGAAAGCATTTTTTTATCCCAAATACCCATAATTAAATTAAATGATTTCAATAGAGGTGGAATAAGTAATTTGGAAATTTGGTATCCAAACTCAAATTACAAAATTACCAATGAGAAAATTTAGAATCACCGATATTAACTCTCTTAAGATTCCTTATTAGGAGCCTACTTGAAACTTAAGGAAGAGAAAAGGGTTTGAATATTCTTTTCCCTCCTACTCAAGTTACAAACCAAACAGAAAATTATTTTTACTTTCTCTCTTTTTCCCAAGAGCAGTAGTAAAATGAAAGGGGAAATATTGTCCATGGAAAATGTAGTTGTATGCAAGGACAAAAGGTCGTTGTTCTCACATAAATATGACCAATTATAAGTGTCAAATGACTTTCAAAAAACAACTAAATAGGCTTAAGCAGTGGCACCACCACCCCCAAGCTGGAGAATTATTCTGAAATTCACATGGATTTGAGCCCTCTCAAAGCAACAATCACGGCAAAATTTCAAGGCCTTGGACTTGTGTGTTGTTAAAAGACAAAAATGGTACTGGGTGTAGTGACCGTTGGACTGTATTTATCATCCACACAGGTCATGGCACAAGAACAATGGGTCCTTCCTCATACATATGCATATATATATACATACAAATATGTATATATACATGGTTAGAGTTGGGGCCACTCTGGGTAGGAGGAGAGAGAGAGAGAGAAAGAGTCATATGAATTGGGGGTTCTTGGCTCCGCGTGGTGAGGACCCACCCACCACGCATCGCCACCAGTCACCACCGAAAGAGGCCGAGGAAAGTAGTAGTAGTAATGTATGTAAGCAAGAAAACCGTGAAATGGGGGGCTCTTGAATTCCGGGGGGTGATTGTGTCCGTAATTTGCGTTAGGCTATTTTCCTCTCTCTCTCTCTCTCTCTCTCTCTCTCTCTCTCTCTCTCTCTCTCTCTCACGAGCTTTTAAATTCACTTTTTCTTTGTTTTTTTGGTTCTTTGTTCTAGATTCTTTTCTCACTTTGTTTTCTTTTGATTTTAAGCTATGTTTGAACCTTGTGAAGGTTCTGGTTTTGTTTTTTTTTTTTTTTTTTTTTCGAAAATAAAAAAAATTTGAGAATCTTGTTTTTCTTATTTTTGAAAACAAAAAAAAATCAAAGCATCGAAAACACCGGCTTTTTATATCATTTTAATTTTGGAATAAAAACGGTTTCAAAAGCTCAAAAATTACCTTTTTATTAATTTCTAAAATTGAGATGTTTTATAAAAAAAAATTTAAAAAACAAGCTCTGAAACCGCGTTTGACAAACTGCTAAACATAGTTTCATCGCATTGCCAAAAACAAAAACAAAAACTGTAACTAAACGAAGCTATTTGGTTCTTGATTTATGAACAAAATATTAGATAGAAAAAATGTACAAAATTAGAAGGAATTTGATGACAAATACGAGTACCAAAAAGAAAGATGTAAAAAGTAAAAATAAAAACCACCACTATCAAAATTAACAAACATAACCAATCACGGTTTCTTTTTTTTTTTTCCAAACATCTAGTCACCTTTCTTTTTTTTTTTTTTTGCATAACCGAACAAAAGGAAAATAGTGTACCTTCCTCTAACGTCTTCTCTTTCTTCCCTTCCACAAGTTTAGACAAACCCAAATAAATTTGAGAGAGCAGTAGGGTATGGACCCATCAAACCTACCGATTGGTTGTTCCTAGCACATTTTGGACCAATGCTAGTTGTGGTGTGGAGATGATTGAGACTTAATCACCAAGACTTTGTTTGGAAGTTAAATGATTTAACAGCTAGACTTGGAATTTTTTTTTACAGAACAAGTTGAACATTGTACTTTTGTAAGGCAGGAAGATTTCCAATGCTGCATTGGAATTATAGGGAGAAAAAAATCCAATAGGAAGATGTTACCTTTATTTTTGTTATTTCCTATGTTTTTTAATTTCATTTCAGAATTTAAATATAAGTAGCAGTAATTGGCATTATCATACTATTGAATATTTCGTTACTCTAGGGGATCACTTCTTAATGAGTTCTTGACTATGTTATCTATTTTTTGAGTTGACTTAAGTTGATTTTTTATTTTTTTTAAGAGATAAAGAGTAAATATTGGGTACTATGTGATCATACTAATAATAGAGGGAGTTCGAATTGGCAATTGAGCTATTGAAGTAGTTAGGTTGTCTACTAGTTTTTTTTTATTTTTTTATGAGATGTTGTGATCATAGAATAGGGATGAACATTGGCTGGGCTAGGTCGAATCTACATAAAAAAATTTCATCGGGTCTAAAATCAAATCTCAAGCATATTCAAAATAAAAATTATGATTTTTAAGTTCATCCAAACCCGCCCATTTAACCTATAACTATTTTTAATAAATATTTTTTATTCAAAATATTGTTAAATAATATAAAATTTAAATACATAAATACAAGTCTAATATAAAAATATATTATTTTATATATATTTCGAGTTGAGCCGAGCTTCAAACTCAATTTCGAAATATGCCAATTAAACTAATTAGACCTAAAAAAAAAAAATCCAAACCCTATAACTAATAGACAAATTTGAACGAGTCAGGTATACCATTAGGCCTATAACCACCCTTGTCATAGAGGTAGCTTATTGCCCTATGGTGGATTTAAGTAAAGCATAGCCCTCTTGCACATAGAAGTTATCTGTCAACCAAACAACATGAATAGTCATTTGAAATTCAAATCAAGTTAGGGCACAAAGGAAAATATTGAATATATTCCCCTTTTGATAAAGGAAAAAAAAACTTTCCCCAAAAGTAACTCTCTTTCTACTCTTTTCATTGTACCAAAAATATATATATTTCTTTCATATGGGTTATAAAACGAATTAATTATTCAAACTCAACTCGTACTTAAGAAGTGTTTGGACATATCTTATTTAGTAATTTATGACTTATGTTTATAACTTTTTTAAAGTGTGTTTAAGTAAGTGGCTTAAAAAAGTAATTTATGTTTAATTACATTTTTTTAAAAAAATTATTTTTAAAGATAATTTTTTAAAAGTAACTTATAGCTTATAACTTATGGCTTATAAACTAGTTGGCCAAACACCCCCTTAGCTCATTAAAAACTCATTTCAATATGCTTGTTATGTAATTGAGATAATCTTAAACATCTTTGAAACTTTGTTAAATTTTTTTAGTATGGTTCAAACTCGACCAGCTCAATTGAAAATCATTTGAGATCAAATTTAAAAATCAACAGCACTAACAGTCTACATTGTCAGTTTATCAAAACTGAGATCGTAATAAAATAGAGAGGGAAAGGGAATGAACTGAACAAGGAGATTAAATTAGAATTAGCTAGTTAATTCTTCTCTTTTTTGTTGTGGCTTTTCTAATGAATTGACACGTGGCAGTGAATTATGAACTTCCAATTAGATCAAACCAAAACTGAGATTCAGAATAAGTCGTTTGCCACGTGGAGTGGGACAAAAAAAAAGGGCTGATGAAGACAAGGGAAAGCTGGTAAGCCACGTAGAGTTGCAACTACTAATAAGCCTTCCAGCCCAGCTGGCAGTGCCGGCTGTCATTTGTCGTGTCTCGAATGGCTTCACGTTCCTACGTGGCGTATGGTCCCACACGCTCTTCTGCGTCCCCTTGACACCGTGGCCAGAAAAACAAATTGGTATGCCTGCAATGCGGGCAGTTTGGAATTTCTGCAGCGTATTTTACACTCCCACCCCCTGTCGTCAACAAAATTGGCTTTTGTTTTTCACATTTTATTACAAACATTTTCATTGATGCCATTTGCTTTCCACTTGCCATGTTTGTTTGATAGGATAAGGCATTAAGGCCGTATGTTTGGACTAGTAATGTAGTATTCAATCATATCAAACATTTAATTGTGTAAAAATTTAGTAGGTAATATTTTTGTCTTATATATATTAAAATTTTAAAATATATTATTAATAAATAACTAAATTAAAGTAGCAGATAAATATATTTACTTATTTTATTATTTCAATACTTAATATAAGAATGGGTTAATTTATCATTTTTAATTTTTAAGTTAATATTTTGAGTATTAATAAAAAGTTATGGAAAAGTATGTTTAATAATTTAAATTTATCAAGTATTTGAAAAATATCACAAATATATACATTATGATACTAATAAGATACATAAATCATGAGTTATACAAATTTTTTTTTATAATTAATAAAAATCAAATAAGTTTAATGATTAATAATTATACAATTACAATTATATACTAAGTATAAAATTAGTAGTATATTAAATTATACTAAAATTAATTTTAATTTTTAATTAAATATTTTTTAAAAATATAATACATAAAACTTGGTAAATGTTGCAAGTATGATTCAAGGAGCGCCGAATAATTTCTCGAGCGGTAAATGTTGCAATGAAGGGGGACGCGTAATGGCGGACGCGGTGCACCACAGAGAAAACGGGGCCTGCCTCAGCGCCGACGATCCAGCCGTGCAAGACGTGACACGTGTGGGCCCATCACGTTTTGAATGGTGTCTCGCTTTCTCTCCCATTTAGACACAAATATGTAGCCCCATATATAGGCGGGACCCACCGTGCATCTAAAAGGCCCATGTACATATATCCATACATACATTACATATCATCATCATTGTTTCATTCACCATCATGATGTGTGAACTCATCACACATGCATGGAGTTGCCTGCATCTTAGGCTGATTTGGTATAATTTTTTTGCCTAAATTTTTTTAAAGTTTATAAGGAAGGAAAGTCTGTTTTTATAATTTTTTATATTTTTATATTTATCTTTAGCTAAAATAAAAAAAAATAATTGTTTTACTTATAAACATAAAAAAGAACCAAAAAAAAACCCCTCTACCAAACGGCACTAAGTCTTACTCCACTTTGTCTCTTTCATGAATGCTAAAGCCGTTGTCTTCATTCACTAATTAGGCCAATCTGTGTTATTATTTTGAATTATTCCCTTCTATTTTGTGAATAGGAGGAAAACTTACTTGACTTATAATTACTAATGAATCTAATGATTTTGTTTAGGTTGATTGAAAATTCTACTAACAAACAATTATTTAAAAGGGCACTTAATAAGTTTGAAAAGTAAAAAAAAAAATAAAAACCCATGCTTTTTAGGTAATACTAATAAACGAGTTTAGCCGAATAGAATAGTGGGTTGTTTAATCTTTACAATTTTAAACTACATTAAAACTTGAGTTGTTTAACTTTTGAGTCGATCTCAAAAGAGCTTTTATCAAGCTGAATTTAAGTGGCTTGATTTATTGGGTGCATAAAAGCTTACGAGTCGAGTTCGAGCTAAACTCAAAAAATTTTTGAGCATTAAAATATATTCAAGTTTAGTTTGTTTACATAACGAGTTGATTTTGAACGGATTTTTAACGAGCCCAACAAAAACTAAATTCAAGTAACTTGACTTGTTTTACAATCATAACTATAGGATACTAGTGTTATTATGATTTTGATGAGCTGTGCATTGTAAAATTTAATTCTTAGTGACAATAATTAATATTATTTTATTATTAAAAGTTTGCCTAATAAGATAAAATTTGATTGAAATTTAAAATTTTATTTTGTTTAAACTCAATAAAAATAATATACAAAATGATGTGAGTAATTTGGAATTAATAAAAATACAATGAAATTAATAAAATTTTAATAATCTTATATGTTTTTTTAGAATTTAAACATATAAAATGGTATTTTAAAATTTCAGAGAATAATTTAGCTATTTATCCCAAAGCAGGAAAAGAAAAGAAAAGTACAAAAATGCTTTTGCTTACATGCATATCTGTGTCATCTACTGTGAATAGCCAAAAAGTAACGGTGCTCAAGAAAGTGAGTAAAATGAGAGGAAAATGAACGCAGGCACATGGGTAGTTTCGTCATTTTGAAGTACGTTAACTAGCAGTTTTATTAACTCTTCCCACTGCTCTGATTTGACAATTGACACCTGAAAACACAACCACCCAAAACGTTGTATTAATTATTAAAAACTGTCTATCCGCAACCCAGAAAAGGTTAGTAGAATCACCCGAAATTAACCGGCAACCGGCTGAACCAGTCCCACCGGCGCTGGTCAACTCGCCGGTGCAGTGCCGGCTGATAACACAACTTCACATTACTAGAAATTTTAAAATAATCTCATAATTAAAAAAATAGCTGTGATTGAGAGTTTTTCGGTGTTTTTTTATTGTTGTTTTGTGCTAACCTTTAGCTTGGGAGAGTTTAATGGGAATGGTTTGAAAATTGAAGCAAAGAATAAAGTCTGCCTTTCTGGTTCCACTAAAGAGAGAGAAAAATTGATGAGAGAGAAAGTAAGAGAGAGAAATGGAGAATCTGGTGGCCTTTGAGCTGTGATTTAGCTGTCTTTTTTATGCTTGTTTCTCTCTCTCCTCTCTCTCCTGCCTTCTTCCTCTGTCTCTCTCTCTAACACACACTCACCCAAAATCCCTAGAAAATACCCTCAATCCTCTCTTTCTCTCTCCCCAAACACTACCCAAATCTCAGAACCCACTTCCCAAACTTTCTTCACTGTTTCTCTCTCATCAGATCTCATCCTTTAGCTTATCACATTCTCATCCTGACCCAGAAAAATATACAGAGAGAAACAGAGCTGTAGCGTCAAATGTCTCAGGTGAGATGAAGAAGACGACCACCACCACCCGCCATTTCCACTTCAACTTTCTCTCACTAAACTTGTTTGTTGTCTCGTTCTTCTTCTGTTCTGCTAGTGCTCATTCTGGGCAGGCTCATTTTGCCAGCAATGGCGGACTCACCGACGCCGAAGCTATGTACATCAGGCAACGGCAGCTCTTGTACTACAGAGACGAGTTCGGCGACAGAGACGAGGAAGTGACGGTCGACCCATCTCTGGTCTTCCCAAACCCTCGTCTCCGAGACGCCTACATTGCTCTCCAAACTTGGAAGGAAGCTATATTATCCGATCCCCAAAACCTCACCCGCAATTGGGTCGGATCTGGGGTGTGCAACTACACCGGAGTGTTCTGCGCTCCGGCGCTGGATAATCACTCAATCATCACGGTCGCCGGCATCGATCTCAACCACGGGGACATCGCCGGGTACCTTCCGGAGAAGCTCGGACTCCTAAGAGATCTCGCATTGTTCCACATCAACTCCAATCGGTTCTGTGGTACTGTGCCTCACAAGTTCAAGTACTTGAAGCTTCTATACGAGCTCGATCTCAGCAACAACAGGTTCGCAGGAAAATTTCCTCGAGTCGTGCTTGGATTGCCGACACTCAAGTTCTTGGATCTCCGGTTCAATGAGTTTGAAGGGAATGTTCCTCGAGAACTCTTCGACAAGGATTTGGATGCTATCTTCATCAACCACAATCGGTTCCAATTCGAGTTACCTGACAACTTCGGCAACTCGCCGGTGTCTGTAATAGTTGTGGCGAACAACAAATTTCATGGATGTGTTCCGGCTAGTCTGGGGAACATGTCGAAAACTCTGAACGAGATCATACTTATGCAAAATGGGTTGCGGTCGTGTTTGCCGCCGGAGATTGGTTTGTTGAAGGAGTTGACGGTGTTTGATGTGAGCTTCAATGAGCTGATGGGGCCGTTGCCGGACACGATTGGCGGAATGGTGAAATTGGAGCAGCTCAATGTGGCGCACAATATGCTTTCGGGGAGCATTCCGGCGAGTATATGTAAGCTTCCGAGACTTGAGAACTTTACGTTTTCGTATAATTTCTTTACGGGTGAGCCGCCGGTGTGCTTGAGCTTGCCGGGCTTTAATGATCGGAGGAACTGCTTGCCGGGGCGGCCGGCGCAGCGGTCTGCAGCGCAGTGTCGGGCGAAGCCCAACGTGGATTGTAGTGTTTTTAAGTGTAAACCTTTTGTTCCGACATTGCCGCCACCTCCCCCGCCTTCTCCTCCAATGCCGATGCCTCCGCCACCGGTTGTTCTGTCGCCTCCTCCGACGCCTATTTTTATGCCTCCACCCCCATCACCACCACCACCACCACCACCGTCGCCTCCTCCGCCCGTTTACTCTACACCTCCCCCTCCACCTTCGCCTCCACCACCGGTGTACTCACCGCCCCCCCACCTCCACCTTCGCCACCCCCACCATCTCCTCCACACCTCCACCTCCACCTTCTCCACCCCCACCATCTCCTCCACCACCTTCTCCACCTCCGCCTACTATGTCTCCACCTCCACCACCACCGCCCCCACCATCTCCTCCACCACCTTCTCCACCTCCGCCTACTATGTCTCCACCTCCACCATCACCGCCCCCACCATCTCCTCCACCGCCTTCACCATCTCCACCTTATTGTATCCGCTCCCCACCACCTCCACCACCAAATTCGCCACCACCACCTGCTCCTTTGTATTCTCCACCTCCCCCTGTACCCTACTATTATAATTCGCCACCTCCACCAAACCATTCCCCACCACCTCCACCGCACTCACCTCCTCCACCTCCACATTCTCCACCTCCGCCACCAGTTTATGTCTACTCGTCACCACCGCCACCTCCGTCTCCGCCTCCCCCCCCCCCAACTCATTCACCACCACCACCATCTCCACCTCCTTGTATAGAACCACCACCACCTCCTCCACCACCATGTGTAGAGTACTCACCACCTCCACCCTCACCATCGCCGCCACCACCAATTCCTTACTTGCCACCACCATCACCATCACCTCCACCGCCACCACCTACTTACAAATCCCCACCACCGCCACCTCCGGTTTATTCTTCTCCACCACCACCACCAATTCACTACAATTCTCCACCCCCACCATCGCCTCCACCTCCAATTTACTACCATTCTCCACCCCCACCATCGCCTCCACCTCCAATTCACTACCACTCTCCACCTCCACCACCACCACCAGTCCCCTGTGAACTCCCACCACCACCACCAGTCATTTATGAGAGCCCGCCACCTCCTGCTCCCGTATACGAGGGGCCATTGCCACCAATATTCGGGGTTTCATACGCCTCTCCTCCTCCCCCACCTTTCTATTGATTCTTTTGAGAATTTTTCCTCTAACCTTTCCTCAAAGCAGAAAACAAAAATTGTCATTTACATTAGGGGTCATTGCTTCTATTGCCTCCACATTTAGTTCTTCTCTGTCCACCGCTACACGCACAGCAATCCTCATGGCCGGATGAGAAAGATCAAAGAAGAGATCAATTGGCTTTGTGCGGGCATTGTACTACCTATGGAGCTTATATCCATTATTGTGGTTGAAGAAACGGAGAAGAGGTCATTTGAATAGAGAGGCGGTAAGAAGAGAATGTCTCTCTCCATATTTATTTGAATTGTTATGGGATAATTTGAGAGTTGTGAAATAAATTGGCAGGGAAAAAAGAGTAGGTTGCAGGGGAAATGTATGTATAGAGACCATAATCAGGGCCAGAAGATGGGTAGCATTTCTTCTGCTGCTGCTTCTGGTTTGTGGGTTCATTGTTATTATCTCTTTCTATGTCATACTTTTGTTTTTTCATTTTCTTTTGCTTTCCAATTTATACTATAATCATGAACATTTACTTGTATTGATTTTCAGAATTCAGTCCATTTCTTTCTATTCTACTTGTGCCTTAACTTCTTTGATGATGAGATTGATAGCTACAAATTTAATTGATCCCATTTGTGTTGTGTTCATCATATTCAAATTGTCTTTGGATTTTCAGTCGTTTGGCATCAAGCCAGCATTGAACACCAATGATGATGGTATGTTTATGTATGCCATTTGAGGGTGATATTTTACAGGGAACAGATTTGAAAGAATTCTGTGTTTGATATATCGTTGTGGGCTGATGATTGTTAATCCCTCTTCATTGATCTTGACATGTAACAAACATCCAACTTGTAGGGATGATTTGTACACTCTAATGTATGAAACCTAACGTCAAGTTTCTTTCATGGAGGAGATAGTCACCCGATCGTGCGGTCCTAAATTTTCGATCAGGGCTGCAAGTCCCATATGGGGATCTTGGTGGTACCCCTCAAAATCTGATATCCTCACTAGAATAGGACGCTTTTCATTCAATTGGGGATTGGAACCATGTGCAACTAGCCCTGGAATTTTGTTCAAAATTCAAACCTGTTTACTTCTACTTCACACTTTCCATTGGAATCCGGAATTTCACTAGCAGAGTGCTTATTTTATAATCCATGGAAAAAAAAAGTTAAAGTCAGCTTGGAAGTTCTTGCAATTTGCTTTTTCTACTTTTTGAATCTCAATTTCAGGGGAATGCGATCTTGGCTACTATATTTGTTTGCCTTTCTTTTGAAAAATATGCGCATCAAAGCATCGAGGCCTCTTTTACACTATTCCTTACCCTGAATCTCATATCTCAAAGAATGAACCATTTGAAGTCCCCAACGGCCCAACCAGCTGACTCCTGTAGTCTTCTTGGTGCTGTTCTCTGATTCCTTCAGAATATATATGGACATGAGATGTAGAGATGGGAGGTAGAGGGTGGTGGATCAAATTAAATAATTACCATGTGGTGTGATCAAGGGTATATGCCCCCTTAAATTTTTTGAAAATTATATTTTTGACCAGCCGTTTTAAAATAATTTTTAATTTGCCTGCCTAAAAATTTATAATCCCCCCTTAAACCGATGTTTTGCTATAAAGAAAGATCTATTTATATATTATATATAAGTTTATATACTATATATATAGAGGAGAAGTGTACTGTTGTTGATTATGAAATATTTCTTTGTTTTGATTAATGGTAGACCCCTGATGAATTTTTTGGCACTGCCACTAACTCTTAAATCCTATACGGTTGTGTCATATACCTTAAGTAACTCGTGTTGACATGTTTTGAGTTCTACATTGGAAGTCTTGCCATTTTTTTTTAATGAGATTTCGACATGTTACTCAACCCCCGATGAATTTTTTAGCACTGCCACTAACTCTTACATCCTATACGGTTGTAAGTCATATACCTTAAGTAACACGTAGGAATCTCATAAAAAATAAAAAAATGGCAAGACTTCCGACGTAGAACTCAAAACATGCCAACACGAGTTGTGGTGGTTACACTTTTCATTCCCCCAAATTCACAAAATTCCATATGCTTCAAATTTGCTCCATTTGCCGCAAAATTAGGGTGGAGCTCATGATGTCCTTCAAGACCATGTCAAGGCACAGCTTGGTTTGCTTTACCCCATGCAAGTGATTGTTCTTCTACAATGAAATAAGATCCCTAGCTACTGCCAACAATTCAGTGCTTTGATTTGGGTATTCTTCCTACATTGCATGTTTAACTGACAACCCGTTTCTTGGGGACCGTTTGTTTCTGCAAGT
The DNA here is from genome assembly GCA_033060915.1 of Euryodendron excelsum. NCBI lineage: Eukaryota > Viridiplantae > Streptophyta > Magnoliopsida > Ericales > Pentaphylacaceae > Euryodendron > Euryodendron excelsum. The sequence goes on along the minus strand of CM065393.1, from coordinate 34,852,359 downwards.
ACAAGTCGTTTTCTAGCCAAAGAATTCATTTCCAGCTTGTTTGGGAAATGAAAAGCAAGTACAATAGGTAATCCCTCCCAAAAACCTGTCTAGTTTCCACTCTTGTCAAGTTCTCTTGAGAAAAATGATTGTCCTGAAGTTGCTCCCATTGTTCTTGTATGTGGTATAGTTAAAGCATGTGCCTCACCACAATTACCCCTTTTTTGTGCACCCAATTGAGAATTCTTATGAATTTTTTTCCTTTCTTGTAAATGATTTCCCATAATATGCAACATGTGCAAACTAGATACCACCATACAATTTGAGTGTATTTTTTATTATTGCTTTTCTATTTTTTTCAAAAGGTTATTAAGTGTAGCCCAATGCATAAGGCTTCCTCCACTGATCAAAGAAAGGTTAGACATACGCAGTTTAATCAATTGTTATCTTGAGCTCTTGCAGATCTAATATTCTCACGAATTAAGTAAATTTCTTTAATTGCATGAATGATAGTTGACTTGCCGTAAGGAAACATGAGTAGGAATTATATTTGAAATCTTATGCTTAGCATGATGGTCAGCCTGTGGAATACCACTATAGTAACCAAGCAAGAGAGGTAATCACATAGGAATGACCGGAGGAAATGGAAGGGGGCATTTGTAGTTTTCTTTTGTTGGTAGCATCTGGTGCTTGGTCTCAGTAGTAATATTTGACTCAGAGAGGAGCCAAGTCCCCTATGCTTTCTTAATCTATGTTCATATGAACCATCATTGTATATCACGCAGTGCGTATAAAGCTAATGGGAATTGGTCGCAGAATCTTACAAAGGGAAAAGAATAGTACAATGGGCGGCATAGTGCTGCAAATGTACTGGGACCGGAGAGAGAGAGAGAGAGATTATTGGCCCAATTCCCTTTTATTGAGTCATGATGGGAGAGGTATTCTGTAGGAAGAAGAATCCATATGGCACAAAGGGTAGTTGAAATCCCTTTCTTACAGATGGATAGCAATTGGGTCTCCTTTTCCTTCGACTTGATGAAAGGCTGGGCATATGCCATCCAATTTCCAGAGTTTATTAATTCCTTTTTGCTAGAGACTTTTTTCAACTTTAGTAATCTCCTTACATTAATTTATGGAACCTTTTCCCTAGAAATTTAGAAGGATGAAAAAGGAGCACATAGCTCCCACTTGTCATTTCTGAAAATTTTAATCTTTTAAAACAATTATAAAAAAAACTCAATAATATTTTTATAATTAAAAGTCATGTTTTTGTTTTAAATTAAAAATACCTATTATTCTATATAAAACTCTGTATAATTTTTTTATTTGTCTGTCATTACACTCCTAAAGATGAAATTTTAATATAAAAAACTCAATTAAAATATGTAACACATATATTTTTAAAATTATAAATAAAATAATAAATATTTTAATTTAAAAAAGAATCACAAATAAATACATTATTCTATACAAAAATTATGTTTATGAATTATTATCTCATAGGATGCAAAGTCATAACCCACTAAAGGATAGTGATGTAATTGAATGGGCCCAAAATTGCATTACACTCACATGGGCTGTTAGGGCCCTTCTCAGATAAGACATGCCATTGAATCTTTCAATGTTATAGGTTAGTTGACTTGCTTTCAAACTATTTTAAATAGAGACATAACTACCATTTACTTAGAGGCTCAAATGACAGGCTGTGAAGTAGGTCCAGCCTATTAATGGCATAGCATAAAAGTTTTGCCCAATGATACTGACCCCATTTGTACTTAAAAAAGAAATAAAAACACTTTAACAAAACAGAGGATTCTCTGATTTCACTACCCAATCCCCATTCCAATAGTGTTTTAATTATTTGCACAATCAAAACCTTTACTCAAAAAATTATTGGTTGATCCAAAGAGGAGACAACTACAAGTACACACACATACACCCATATATATATATATATATCTACACAGATGCCACATGGAGAACTGTTGCTTCCAGGTGAAGTTAGGGGTACTGTTTATGGACAAATAGAGAGCAGTAAAATATTTCATTAGTTAGTAAGCATGGAAAGACTAAACCACATAATTATGGGTAGGTATTGCTTGAATAATTATACAATGTCATCACATATTTGAGGGGTTCTTTTATCAAACCCATATAGTAAAATAACTTCTTTTTTTTTTTTTATTTCATTGAATTCAAACGCTTTTGTACTTATTTCCTAAAGAAAAATGCTATTCTTCTAGAATTTTTGTACAGAATTTTAAACCAGAATGATGTAGTAGTGGCAGTTTTGTAATTAAAATACATCTTGGTGGGGTTCTTTGTTTTAAAGTGATAGGCCCACAACTCAGCCACATCATTCTGATTATATTTTCTGGTTATATATTCTGGTTGTGTAGTATTACTCTTTCCTAAATCCAAGTAGTCTGAAAAGTCATGGGTCGAAAACACAACTTCATGCTGCAAATCGTCTCACACTTCGTATGAATACTCATTGTCTATTCTATGGATGACAGAAGTCATTTTAAGCTTGAGTTGTGTTTTTATCCCATGATTTCTTGAATGACCTGATTAGGCAATAGGCAATGGTGTAAATGAAGACCCAATAATGCAATATAACCTGAGACAAATTGGCTAAATAGAGAGGGATTTACTTGGGATAAATTTTTTTGAAAAAAAGAAAAAGAAGAAATATTCAGTTGTTAGGACAATCTTTTCCTAGAATTTGATCACATATTATTACCAAGAAAGGAGAAGACAAAAAGAAGAAGTCTACATGTATGATGAGCTGCAAAATGAAAATGGCCTGGCCAAAGCATCTACCCCACTGGGCTTTGCCTGGCTTTGAAGTTTTGAACCACAAACTCTAATTCAAAGTTCCTTTACTTATAGATTTTCTGAACTCATGGCTGCTTTAACAAGTGCCTAATACAAGTTTAGCGTGATAAATCAGGCCCATGAATGGGGAAGTCCACGTGCCGAACCAGGCCTACAGGCTATAACAAGAAAGATACTGGCCCAAGATCAATATTGGGCCGGTTGAGGTGGCAACTATATATATATATATATTTTTAATGTCTTAGGTTCAAAGTTCAAACATCTACCGTCAGTCCCCTTTATAATTACAGCCATTGAATATTAGTTTATTTCTTAAAAAAATAAAAATTAAAAGAATATATATACGTGTCAGGCAGGGCTGCAATAACTTCAGCTCTCTAATTTAATGGGTATTAACATCTTGGCCAGCTCAGCCTTATGGGCCTAAAAGATTTCCCCAAGCCCTCAAATATCCTCCTGGCTTACCAGAAAAATATTTAATAAAATGCTAACATGGTATCATAAATTAATCAAATCATGTTAAAACTTAAAATTAAAAATATATACAAAATAACTTGAAATCACCATTGCATTGAATGATTCTCTAAAGCCCTGCATTAATGGTGGACAATTTGAAAATGGGCATATGTTGAAACAAAGCTAGTGATTTTCTAGGCTAAACGCTATCTTTTGGAGGTTATTCTATCCTAGAACAACGATGATAATAATCCAATCCTTGCATTGAAATAGAAAAGTCTCAAGTCATTCAATATCAACTCATTTTTCCACTAAAATCATAGTGAGAAGGACTAAGGACTTGAAGTTGTTAAGTACGCCACAAGGGATCCTTAATTGATGTTAATGGAGAGAAACAAGCCTAATTATTTGAACTTTAACTCGTGTTTGGCTAGTTACGTAATCAAGTCAAACTTTATAGGTTTTAAAACTCAACAATTTTTTAAGTTTCACTCGATATACTTATATGATACAAAATAAGCTATTCGAGCTTGATTCGTAACCTTTTTGGTTAAAACTCGTTTGGGTTCGGCTTGAAGTTAAACTAGCAAAATTTTGAACACCTTTTGTATCTCGATAAATTTTTAAACTAAGTTTAAACAATTCACTACTCGACTCAATTCGACTCAGTTGTAACCTAAGAAGCAAATTAATTACTTTTTCCATCGGTTATATATATATATATATATTGGCCTAAGTAGGAAGCATTGATCCAAACTTGGTCAAAGACAATGACTTTTTGACAACATTTTTAGATACCAACCATGATATCGCCAAAACCATTGTTTCAAACTTTCAAAAATAGTATAAATTAAGATCCAAACTTTTATAGTTTATTGTCTCAAATTTGCACTCTAGGCAAATCCTATAAGTCTCCGCCTCAGTGGAATGAATTGGATAATGCTCTCTCACTCATCCAAGGCATCATTCTCCAGTGTGAAATGGGCAGAAGTGATATGTTTCTCTCCATGACAAGTGTGAGAAAAATATTTCTTGTTTAAAAATTTACTATATATTTGTAAAAGTTATAGAATTTTTTTTCAATCGACCATAACAATTGTTCAATTACATTTGATGGCCATGTCATATTCAGGAGTTATTTGAGGAGTTTATAACTGATTATATTTGTATTATTCATACGTTTGACGATTATGATTTGTCAATTTATGAATTAAGGATCAGAGGTTAGAATTCCATATATTTTAACAACGTCAACCATGTTTATGTCATGTCAAAAAGACAAAACAAAATATGTAGAAAAGGAAATTCTTGTTTGTGTTTAGGTTCTAAAACAAACAAGAAAAATCACATATGGATTAAGTCATCATTACTTACACTGTAGTACTTGAAATTTGACATGATTTTAGAACATTATAGTGAAATAAATTTGTTAGCTCATTATTATCAATAATAAATTTTATTATAATTATTTTATGCTATGTTTGGATATTGAATTTATAAGGGGAACAAAAAATAAAAAGGAGAGATGTAAAAATAAAATGAATTAAAAGAAACCAAATTTATTTACTTATTTTTGTTGGGTTAGGACATCAAGAAAAAAATAAATAGGTATTTGTTTGGCTACTTATAAAGTAATTTTATTTTTTTTATTTTTTTTTTGACAAATTTAAAATTTAAATATAATATTAAATTTTATTTGAGTGAATGAGAATATAAAAAAGATTAGTTAAACCTTGTAACATACGACCCATGAGGAGGAAACAGAGTAAGTGGAAACAGAGAGCATTCGGCGGGAAAAAAAGAAGCCAGCAAGCAACCGCCAATGACATAAAGGTCAAGTTCCCAATAGCTCTCTCTCTTTCTCTCTCCCTCTCGCTCTCTCTATATATACACACACAGATATGCATGCACATACATACACATGAGTGCGTAAAGTTCTCAGGTATGGTTTTTTTTCAGTTTGATCTCTCTCTCTCTCTTAAATTTAACATTGTCTATTTTCAATCATGCATGCATCTTTGTTATACAATACAGTAATGTTTCTCAAACTCTTGAGCTCTTCTCTGTTCATAGTTGATCATTTCATTACAACATGAATGTACATTCAAATATTTTATATATCTATATGTTTGCTGTGACTGCTTGCTTTTATCGTTAGGTTTTGCAATTATTAAATAAGTTCATATTATCAAAGAAATTATATTTTATTCGTACTGTTGAAGTGTATCAATGGCAATTTTTCACCAAAATTCACAACTCCAATTGGTTGAATTCATTGAAAAAAAAAGAAAAAGAATTTTTCTCACACTAATTCATTCTAACTAAGTATTTCTTTTTCTTTTTCTTTTTCTCTTTCCCTTCCATACCCTTCACTCTCCCAAGTTCCAAACAGGCAATTAAGTTTTGTTAATAGAGGGAAATCAACTTGCCTTTTCACCTTTGGTATGTATATTAGACTTTGGAAATATGCAATGGTATATTGGTATGCAATTAGACATATATTAGGAGTTCCTAAAACTGTGAAAACTGAAACAATTACTTCAAATATGAGCAGATGCAGTTTTCTGGACGGCGTAAATTTTCATATACTACCGCCCAAAAAACAAGGGTAAATTTTCATATAGGCGGTCAAAGTCAAGTAAGGCAAAACTGATTTAAACACTACATAGCATAATTGAATTATTTTAAGATAAATTCAACATTGCAAAATTTTGATGAGACTTCAAAAGGCAGGATACCAAATCATAGTTGCCGCTCATTTGGAAGGGAGAAGCGCATTTATGAAAAATGAACTTTTGGTACGGGTAGACGTAGGGATGAGAGTGGATCAGGAGAAAGTAGAGATCTGAATGAAGTCACCCCATTTGGAGAGAGTATAAAGGATTTAAAACGAGAATGGATGCAGGGATGAAGGTGTTAAACTAAATCTGTGCGGGTATGAAAGCGGGGATGGACCTATAATTTTCCCCGCCCTGCCCTACCCATTAGGAGGCGGGGATGTGCTTATTTCTTTATATGAAAAATTGCCCCTTGTTAAATACTCTAACTTATACGTTGAGCTTTGGGTTTTTTAATTTTATTGCTAGTCTCTTTAGTTAAAGATGAAATCAGTTTATGTTCAAGGTATTATGAGGGGGATAAGAGCTTTTGGAAAAAGAACCTTTAAATTAGATGATTAATTTGGGGATACGAGCTTTAATTGGGCTTGACGGGTGCGGGATGAGTGCGGAGGCAGGGGTGAATCGAGGTTTGTACCTGTAAGATAGGAATGGACCTCCAAAAAAATTTTCATACGGGTATGGAAGCAGTGATGGAGATGGATTTTGTAGGTGGAGGCGAGGATAGAGGTGCCATCCCCTGCCCCACCCCAATCCACTGCCATCCCTAAGTACATGTTTCGAAGACATGGAGGAAACGATTAGGTTACGTTTGACATACTTTGCAGAAACTCTTGAAATACTAAGGGAAAACGAAACTTGAACTATTAATTTTTATATATCTTTTTCATTTATGTTTTAATTTAGTATCTACGAAATTATTTACATCAGTTTCCACTAAGATTCTTAAATATTTTCTTTAAGTTCTATAAAATTTTCTTAATAAGATTCCTATTAAGTTTTCTAATCATTTCCTGTTTTCGATATCCCTTATATATTTTTAGAATTAATTACACTTTACCCTCTTAACTATGACTCAGTATCATTTTACCTCCTCAAGCTAAAAAAATGCTACAATATGACCCTCTCAGCTATCTAATTATATCAATTAACTCTTTCTGTTAGTTTACCACTGGAAAAATTAATAGCAATTAGTCATGTGGCTTGCGCATGATTAAAAACTATGTTTTATTGACAAATTGTCCTTATAATGAGAGGACGAATTTTTTTGCACAAAATTGCTCTAACAAAAGAACTTGTTATACAAAATGTTGGGTTTTGCTTATTGCAATCCCACATCGATTGGAAAGGAAAAGGGGGGCAAGGCTTAAGACTTATATAAGGAGGGTTATATCTCCTTGGTTATGTGCACTAGTCAATGGCTTAGTTGGTAACTTTTAACTTTAGTAAAATTCTTTTTGAAGAGATAAAAGTTAAAATTTAGCTAGTGGAAAAACTTAGTGGGTGTCTTTGGGGTAAGGAGAAAAAATTGTGTGATTGTAACAATTTTTCACATAGCGTATTTTTCTCTGAGCCTGGTGGTTTTTCTCCTGTTTTAGAAGTTTTTCTGGTAAATCCTTGTATTTTGCTTTTCTCTATTTATCTTAATTTTCCTGTCAAAGAGTAGATCCAAAACGGGAGTAAATTTAGGAGCGTCAAATTCTCAACAAGTGATATTAGAGCTTTTTTTGTCGTAATTTTTTTCTCGAATTCTGAGTATTCTCTATGGTTGCAGTTTTGACTGATCTTTCACATCAGAAAATATTTTCTTGAGATTATTAAAGGTTCTTTTTGTCGGGTGGAGCTTTGGTGTAGTAGTGTGGATACGTACAGTTTAAGGAGATTATGTCTAGGAGATTGAGTTTTAAGCAGGACCAATGTGACCCCTCCAATCTTTCCTAAGGATCTTGAAATTCTGTTTAGGAAAGATTCAAATCTTTTATGGGAACTTACGTAGTAAGTACTATTTATTTATACGGTAAAAATTCATCAAGGTAATGTTAAGAAGTAGGGCTTCAAATCCTATCAGATTTGATGTGGAGAAATTTGATGGGCGAATCAATTTTGGTTTGTGGCAAATGCAAGTCAGGGATGTTTTGATTCAATCATGATTACACAAGGCGTTGAAGGGCAAACTAATCCCTGAAGTTAGCGGTGATACTAGCGCGAGCAGATCTAGAATGAGCGATGAAGATTGGGAGGATCTGGGTTTGAGAGCAGTAAGTGTGATACATCTATTCCTAGCAAAAAATGTTCTTGCAAATGTACATAGAATATCTACGGAAAAGTAACTCTAGAAAAAGCTTGAAGACTTGTATTAGACGAAGGGCGTCTCGAATCAAGTGTATCTGAATGAGCAGTTTCATACACTGCGAAGGAATGAAGGTACAACTATTTTTTATCATTTAAGTGTTCTCAATGGCATCATCTCTAAACTCGAATCTATTGGAGTTAAAATTGAAAATGAGGATCAAGTTCTAAGGCTTATCTGGTTTTTTCCATCTTCCTATGAGCATATGAAGCCTATTTTGATACATGAGCAGGAGAAAATAATTTTTTCAGAGGTTACCAGTAAATTGTTTTCTGAAGAGAGAAGACTAGACGGTGGAAGTAATCGTTCACTTGAGAACCTAGCAGTGGGAGCTGGTGATTGGAAGAAAAACTCCATGAAGAAGAAAGTAGTCTACTGGGTGTGTGGACAATATGGGCACGTCAAGAAAAAACTATTCAAAAGCTGAAGCGGGTTCGGTAAGTTGCTCCAAGTCAGTGAATGAAAATACTGATAACGACGCTAACACTGTGTTTATCTGCATAGATGATGATGTCGCATGATAGAGAATGTGTTACTATTATTAGGTTCATAAGTTTGCACATGGGCATTGGTTTGGTGTTGATGTAGGGTGTGTGGTGAAAATTCATGTCGATGGCTAAGGAACTTCCAAGAAAGTCAAACGTGGGAGTAGCACCATAATTTTTTAATAAAGTTGTTTTTCGACATGGACCAAAGTAAAATGCTTAGAATTAGTTTATTCTAAGTGCATATGCTTTTATGGTGGAGAATGATATTAGAAGTTATGAAGATCTTCATTAAGGTGGAGTGTTGCTATGGGAGCCAAAGTCGCAAATGTGGAGATTTGTTGGGTTTTGCTCTTTGCAATCCCACATCGGTTAGGAAGGAAAAGGGGGACAAGGCTTAAGACCTCTATAAGAAGGGTTGTATCTCCTTGGTTAAGTACACCAGTTAATAGGTAAGTTAGTAACTTTTGACTTTAGTAAAATTTCTCTTGAAGAGGTGAAAGTTAAAATTTAGTTAGTGGGTGTCTTTGGGATGAGGAGAAAAAATTGTGTGATTATAACAATTTTACACATAGTGTATTTTTTTTGGGCCTGGTGGTTTTTCTCCTATTTTGAGAGTTTTTCACGTAAATTTTTATGTTTTGTTTTCTTCTATTTATCTTAATATTCCTATCAAAGAGTAAATTCAAAAGAGGAGTAAATTTGGGAGGGTCAAATTCTCAACACAAAACAGCCCTCACATCTGCAATACATGCTATCTATATATATATATATATATACATGCACCGGATACCAGTGCTATATGCTATATGCATTATCACTCACTCTTCTTTATCTGATTCTCTCTCTAAACTCTTAATCTCTTATTCGTATGCCCAAACACTGATCAAATTTCGTGAACCATTCCAAATTTCACATTCATGAACAACTTCACCAATCTCCACAAACTCTGGATAACAAATATCCAAAAATCATGATTGCAAGAAAAGGAGAAACGAACCCATGCCAATTGCATACCAAAAATATTCACCATTTATAGCAAGTTAATCAAAAATTTCATCTGGGATGTTAAGAAACCCATGAACAGAAGAAAATTGGTAGTGAAAAAGGCCAAAGATAAAATGGGCTTACTAGTACAATTACGTACATGAATTTTTGGATCATACCCCGAGTAAAACAAAAACGTTACATTTGCTTCATAAACCCAGAAACAGATCGAACTCTACAAGCTTAATCAGCAATCATATATGAATATCTGATCAACAAAAAAACTCCCAAAGAATGAGCTGAAGCAGCTTAACAATAGGGAGTTCAGTGACATTGCTGATCGTGTTAAGTCCCTTAAAGCTGAGCTGGAAAAATTACAAGGTAGACTTGATCCTGACCCTGGTGATGAGGATGTGCTAAAACAAGAAAGAGAGGTTTGCAAACAATATATTGAAACCAGTAGAGCAGAAGAAAGCATGTGTCAACAGAAGTCTAGAATTCAATGGTTAAACCTGGGCAATCAAAATACTAGTTTTTTCCTTAAGTCCATTAATAAGCAGCGAACTTGTAGTAGAATCACTTCAGTCACTTTGGATGATGGAACACAGATCTTTGATGGGAACCAGATTAAGGCAGAGATTGTTAATTACTATAACAAGGTCCTGGGTACTCCTCATCTTGACAATTATGATGGAACTGCAGCAGTTGAGAACCTCATTAGTAGAAGACTGAATCAAAATCAGAAGTCTAGAATGGAAGCAGAGGTTACTTCAAAAGAGGTTGAAGATGTCTTCCTCTCTCTCAAGGCTAATAAGGCTCCTGGTCCAGATGGGTATTCTACTAGATTCTTCAAAAATGCTTGGAGTGTTGTGGGTCAAGGAGTTATTGAAGCTGTTCAATCTTTCTTCAAATCAGGGAAATTATTGAAAGAAATTAATACTACTTTTAAGTGCTTTGCTTCCAAAAGTTCCTAACCTAACAAAAATTAGTGATTATAGGCCCATCTCTTGTTGTAACACGGTTTATAAGTGTATTTCTAAAATTATTGCTAATCGTGTTAAGTCAATTTTGCCTGACCTCATAAACCCCTCCCAATCGGCTTTTGTGCAGGGTAAACGAATAGCTAATAATATTTTTCTGACTCAGGAGTTGTTGAGGAACTATCATAAGGAGTCAAAATAGCCGAGGTATGCAATGAAGGTTGACATTATGAAAGCTTATGATAATGTTTGTTAGGAGTTTCTCATTGATGTTATCCGTAGTATGGGTTTTCCAAAGAAAATGATTTGATGGATTGAAGCTAGCATCTCCACTCCGAGCTACTCGATTTCTATCAACGGAGAACTCAACGGATACTTTATGGGTAAGAAAGGCCTTTACCAAGGGGATCCGTTGTCTCCGTATCTTTCTGTCATGGTCATGGAGGTCCTGGATACTTGTATTAGAACCCACTGTGAAGATACAACTTTCAACTTCCATTGGAGATGTGATAAGGAGAGACTTGTGAAGCTTTGCATTGCAGATGATTTGATGATATTTTGTAAAGGTGAGCTAAAATCAGTCCAAATTATTCAAAAAGCTTTGCAGCAATTCAAAACTCTATCTAGACTCACCCCTAATCCAGCTAAGAGCAACATATATTTTTCTGGAATGGAGGAAGCTGAGCAAAACAGAATCAAGGAGTGTACTGGTTTCAGTGGTGGGAACCTCCCAGTTAGATATCTTGGGGTGCCGATTATTACCACGAAGCTCAAGTATGATGATTGTAAGCCTCTTGTAGCTAGAATCACAGTTAAGGTTAAATCTTGGGTCAACAAGGCGCTGTCGTATGTAGGGAGAGCTCAACTTATAAAATCCATCTTATTCTCTATGCAAGTTTATTGGTCTTTACTGTTCATTTTGCCCAAAAAAAAAAAAAAAAAAAAGTAATCAACGATATGAAAAAGATTTTGAGGGCCTTCCTTTGGTCTGGTGTTGATTTGAAGTCTACTGGAGCCAAAGTGGCATGGGCTAATGTTTGTGTTCCAAAAAGAGAGGGCGGATTAGATATCAAGTCTGTGGGCAATTGGAACAAAGCTGCTGTGTCTAAACATGTTTGATTTCTCTTCACGGGTGGAGCTCAATCTCTTTGGTGCCAATGGGTGAAATCATACTTATTAAAAGGGAGAATCTTCTGGAGTGTCTCTATTCTACAAAGGTCTTCATGGGTTTGGCGCAAACTGCTCCAATTACGTGATTGGCTTTGGCCATTGATCAAACATGTTATTGGAAATGGTACTTCAACTTTCTTATGGTATGACAATTGGCATCCCATGAGCCCTATTATTCAGAGAAGGGGGGAGAGAATCGTCAATGCTGCTGCCATAAATAAAAATGCAAAGGTTAGTACAATTATTAGAGGAAATGAATGGAAATGGCCGAGGACCACTAACCTTTTAGAGCTGCGAAGGAATACTGATATGCTTGCTGACCAGTCTAGGGTAGATGAAGTTAGATGGCTGTTAATTGGATCTGGGAAATTCACCATTCAGTCGACATGGTAGTATGTTAGAGATAGAAAACCTATTGTCAGATGGTGGCATCTCCTTTAGTTTCCAAACCACATCCCTAGATTCAGTTTTGTGGCTTGGACTGCAATTAGAAGAAGACTGAGTACTGGGGATAGATTGGTCAGTTTTGGAGTGACCAATGAGTCCACATGTGCTTTGTGTCAAAATATGGAGGATAGCCATAATCATCTTTTTTTTGGTTGCTGCTTTTCTCAAAGAATATGGATTTATGTTCAGGAAAAATGTAATGTGCAGTGGCCTACTATGAGCTGCACAAATTTAGTTGTATTCCTTGCCTCAGAGTTGTGGGGTAAGTCTTTGGGTACAATAATTATGAAGCTTGCATTTACAACTTCTGTTTACATGATATGGAATGAGAGGAACAAGAGGATTAATTTTTCGTCATGACTCAAGGCCAGTGGATGTAGTCATAAAGGAGATCATCATGCAGGTTAGAGGGAGATTAACTACTTTTCGGAAGCAAAAGTTTAACCAAGCAAACCGATGGCTCTGCTCAGAATGGAATCTACCCCGGTCTATTTTTATTGATAGCTAAGCCAGGTGTCCTATTCATGTATTGTTGCCGAGTAGATTTATGGAATCTACTCAGTGGCATGTGTTTCTTTGTTGTCCTTTAGGTCTTTTTGTCTCTAGTTTTCTTTCTTTTGGATGTCCTCCATCTACAAGGCTGTAGATGGACTTCATCCTGCTGGGGGTATGTCCCTTCTTCTTTGTTTCTTTTTTCTTTTATATAGATCTTACTTTCCCATAAAATAAAAAAAAAAAAACTCCCAAAGTTCGAAACCTAAAAAAGAGAATTTTGTTGTTTCTTTTTCTATCCCAGAAAATTAACTTGAAAACAAACAACAAATAAAGTTTAGAAGTTCGAGCTACAGCTACTTCAAAACGTGAGGGGCATCTCTCTCCCTCTCTAAAACAAACACCAACACACAGCACTCTCTCTAAAGAGACTCTCTAACTGAAGATTACACTTGGACCCATTGTCTTCACCAACTTCTAATGTATTATTTTCATATTCATGTGATCTCTCAAATTACTTACATACACCCACCTATGCTTATATATACATGCACAAACTCACTTACATATACACTAGTGCTATATACACTATCATGTATTATGCATCAGAATGCATTTTAAAGTTTCATCCAGAAATTTCAAGTTATGGGGGTTGTGTGTGCGTGAGTATTCGTATATGATAGCGTGATTCATAATGGTAATGGGGTAGTTGGCGGGATGGAGTTTGATCGGTGTAGAGTGATCAGAGGGAGGAGTTCTAGTGTTTGAGCCTAAGTCAAGGGTAAGGGTAAGATGGTAATTGCCCATTTTTTGGTAACAATGTTTAAATAGATTTAAAATGTCATAGTTTTTTTTTTTTTTTTTTCAAGAACCAAACCCAGCACAACCCGTTAAAAAATGAAAAGTGTGGGAAAAAGTTATTAATTTAGCACGTACATCCATTTCTCCTAATATAGGAGAGCCTGTCCAACACGAGACCCCCCATATGATCTCGGGCCAAAGAGCCCCACTAGCCAATGGCAAGCCCAAAAACTGAAGGAACATGCCGCGGGTCAGAACTTGTTTTTTCTCATAACCAAACCCAACACAATCCTTTAAAAACGGAAAGTGGGGAGAGAGTTTATTAACGTCACACGTAGACTCACAACTCATTAAAATGTAATAGTTGAAGGGTTCATATTGTAGCATTTTTAGTTTAGGAAGGTAAAATATACTAAGTCGTAATTGAAAGAGTTAAAATGTAATTATTTCATATTTTTACTACGTTTCTCCTAACATTTCTTACTTTTACTTCACATTGTAGTAGCTGTGTACCAAAGTACTGGTTCCTTTATATAATAATATAGCAGTATAGCACTAAAGATGGCTTGTGCCTACGGCATTCCCTAACAAAAGTCGGTAGCCAGACTTGGGATAGGGAATTAAAGATGAAAAATCTACCATAACCGTTTTATTGGAGACATAATTAATCGAAGCCATTCTAACCAATCACATTGCTAAGACATTTTGAAAAACAAATCCTTTTTATATATGCAGATATTAATTATTGGTCTAAGTAGGACGTGTGGGCGGCATAAAAGACAATGCCTACTTGACATTTTTAGATAACTACAGCTGCTACTGAACAGCCAAAAACAGCATTCATCCAGACAAAAAAATAATCTTAAGATTTCCATCTTTACAGTTTGCTCTCTCAAATTTGCATTGTAAGTGAAGCCATTAATTCTCCGCCGCAACCGAATATTCTCTCACTCATCTAAGGCGGCGACACTGCTATGTGCCTCCGTATACAAAGTGTTGAAAACATGTATGTTGTTTATAACCTGTAATAACAGGTGTTACAGTCATTGCATTTTGTCAAAGTGACTTTAACATTTTGCTTAAACAATAACATTTCACTTAAAACAAATACCACATTAGCAAATTATTTACTGACATGGCATCATAAGCCAATTAAATAGATTCACATGAATAAATTGAAATGCTCATCATTGGCAGCTAAATCCCTGTCAATTTGTGAGGTAATATCCATAAAATATCTCTTTTAACTGCTTAATTTTAGACAATTAAGATATAATCTATATATTTGACACGATTTTATTACTTTGTTATACCATGTCAACAAATGACATAATATCACTGTTGCACTTAATATTTTCTCGTATTCAGATTTATAACTAACTATATTTGGATTATCCCTGCGTTATTGTCTCCTTCAGTTTAGTTGATGTAAAAATAACGAGGAAATGCTTGTTGCATTTAAATTCTAGAAGAAATAGTTTCTCGAAGTAATGACTAATGGATTAATTCACTCATTACTTGCAATCTAGTACCCACAATTTAGGAAAGTTATTCAGTATTTTTCGAGCATCCCACGTCCGTGTTCCACCCGACATCATATCTAGACCTAGCAAGAAACGAGTGGAGTAGTTACCTTCATTAACTTGGCAGCTTCTAATATTTTTTAAATTTATTTGTTTGTACTTATTTGATTCTGGATTGCAAATGTAATATTTTGCTCCACTGAATTTTTAATATCTACATTTACCTCCACTAAATTTATAAAAACTTACATTTGTTTCAACTAAATTTTCACCAACCTCTTATTATGTGGCCAAATAAGTAGCATAATCCCAACCCTATATTCTAATATTAAAATTGTGAGGTTATGTGATAATTGTGAAGCCATCTTTTGATTTTATAAATTGAGAGGTTTTGTATATTTGTCTACAAAACTAAATTTCTACATAAAAAATAAAATCAGCTTTCATTTCGCCTCAACAAAACGTTGCTAAAGAAATAATCCTTTTTTATTTTCTAATAAGTACTCCAAATATGTAAAAAATATACTTTAAAAGGGTCAAGCCCTATACAATCAACTTATACAAAAGTCTTAATCTTAATAAAATTAATATCTATTTAACTTCAAGCATATACAAGTTGCTCAAATGACAAAAAAAGAATAAATTAATTATTTCTTAGTACATCAATCATTTATTAAAGTGAAAATTTGACATTTTTTCAAGTAGCCTTTTTATGTGTATTTGGTAGGACTTGTTGGATGGTGCACGTTAAAAACTCACCTACTGTTGATTTAGAAGCTCATATAATATTGATTTTATTAGGTTAGAATACACATAAAACAAATAAATATACTCCATAGTTTAATATACAAAAATTTTATATTTAATTTTTCAGTTTAGAATTTTAGTTTATAAATTATGAGGGTACCAATAAAATAAATTTTATAAAA
Source organism: Euryodendron excelsum (assembly GCA_033060915.1). Lineage (NCBI taxonomy): Eukaryota > Viridiplantae > Streptophyta > Magnoliopsida > Ericales > Pentaphylacaceae > Euryodendron > Euryodendron excelsum. The sequence continues at coordinate 34,836,304 of CM065393.1, read as the reverse complement.
TTTCAGACACTTACACTACATACAGAGAGCTGTACAAAAATCGGAGATGCCATGACACCTCCAAGCCTAGCTCCGTCCCTGATTTTAGAATATTAGTGCTAAATAAAGTTGTTAGCTCAATATCAGCTGTAATAGTTTCTTTGGTAGTTTTACCAAATTGTTTTGTAAATAATAACAGTAAATCTTCGATCTGTACTTTCTTATAATTATTTTTTATTCGGTGGATGAGAATATAAAAGATTAGTTATACCTTGTAAGGTACGACCACCCTGACGAGCAAACACAAGAAAGCCTTTGGCGGGAATAAAGAAGGCGGCTAGCAACAGCAGCCAGTAAAGCTCCCGAAAGCAATAGTCTCTCTCTCTCCCTCTCCCTCTCCCTCTCCCTCCATATATATATATATATATATATACATACAGATTAGGATACATACACATATGTCTGTGTGGGCAATGGGCATACATCTCTTTTCAGGTATGTTTTGTTTCAACTTATTCTTCATCTACAAAAACACACACACTAAGTTTTAACAGTGTCTATTTTCAATTTTCAATGCATCATTGTTTTACAATATTGTTATGTTTCTGAAACCCTTGAGCTCTTCTCTGTTCAAAGTTGATCTGTTTTGTTGATCACTTCGAGGTGTACAACTTGGTTACAACGTGATGAAATTCGGTGCTGTTGTGTTCATTATTATATAGATGCATAAAAGTTTGTATATAAACATATATATATGTATATATATATCACCAATCTGTTTTACTCGCCCAACTATCCATCTGTTTATCCATGTAACTTACCTTTTAATTTGAGTGTTTATGTGGGACTCATCATAAATCCTAAGATTATAGAGGAAGTTGCATCATTTAAAATATTTTCTTCTCTTTAACCGTCTAGCTCTCTCTCCCTCTTAAGTTTTCTTCACACAATCTCTCTCTACACCTATATATATACCAACTAGCCATGAATTGATGCTATATATGCACTGGATGAACGAATGAAGATAAACATTATATTTGGGCCTCTTAGAGCACCAAATTAATCACAAGCACATGCAATTTCCCCATCCAACATGTCAAGCAATTGTCAAGATTAATCCCGTAGAGGTGGCCGACAAGTTTGTGACTTGAATTTATAAAATTTATAATGTCTACTTTTTTAATGAGTTCTTGACCATAGTTACCAGGAAATTCTATTTGAGAGGAAAAACTCACTTCCCTAGAAACTCGCTTTTAAAACGGAGATAAAACTCTTATAGAATTTTAGAGAAAACTTTTAAGAAATGATTCCACGACCTTTTCGAAAGTTTGACATAATTTAAAGAAACTTGTCTGAAACTTTTAAAAACCATTGTGAAAGCTCTCTATAAACTCGTTTCTTATAACTTTTAGTATTTTTCACGCTCCCAAATCTTTTTATTTAACAATAATATATAGATTTTTTTTAATAAAAATCTATAAATATTGAGTGGTATTAGTATTTTACTTATCATAATAGTATTTTAAATATTTTATATGACTTTTTTGGGGGTTTTAATATATTTTATATAAAAATATTATATTTTATTTTATATTAATTAGTTATCGTTTTCTGTTTCTTATCACCTTTTTAGGCAAATGTAGGCAAATGTTTCATGCTTTCGTTTCTCATATCGTCTCCGCTTCCGCTTTCAGTTTTGGCAACTATGTTGACCATTTTATCTATATTTATAATCACTTGCCGTTTTTTTTTAAAGTAATTATACTTCATTTAAAGTTTGACAAACGTCTATTAGCAAACAATGATTCAACCATGTGTCTAAAGTTGGTGTGGGCTTGCGCAACATCTTCAGGGTCGTTATGCTTGCTTAGGTTAGTCCTAACCTTATTTTGAATTTAAAACGGGCAACCCAACATGAAATTATGACATGTAGCATCATAATATATCAAACTTACCTATATCCTTGACTGAATATTTGGGGAGAGCATCTTACTCATTAGTTGATCTTGCTGGGGCTTTACTAAATGTATTTGGAATTATTTCTTGTTGATATGATTTGGCTTAAAAAGATTGATTAATCGCAAATCTAGTCATCTATACCAGAAAGTCAATATTACCAAAATGCTTATGCCATTCACTGCCAATAATTATACTAGAATCATAAAGTGAAAATGTTAGAAGTGTTGTTTATAATGAAATTTTATTTTTATATTATAAAAATAAGAAACCATAAAAATGTTTTGAAAATATTGTAATCTAAGGATTTGAACAGTATTATCTTACTAATTAACTGGTTACATTTAACAAATTTTATGGGTTCAATTAAGCTATTAGAGTTAAACACTCCAATCACCATCAGTTCTTTATTATGCTAAAAATCAATAAGTCATTTGTTTGTCGAAACATAGACAAAAACAATAAACGATAACTAAGTTTTAATAAGCCTTGCTAAATTTTTGTGAACAAATTTTAGCATATAGAACTGATTAGACTTAAAAATGATAATCATGTCTAAATAAGACATTTAAATCATAAGATCAAATTTGGCAAAAACAAAAAAAAAAAGAAAGAAAAGAAAACGTATGTCTGCACCACCAAATCTTCCACTTACACGTTTGTACAGTAAGGTGGTCATGGGTCAAATCGAGCCAGGCTTACATTGTCATATAACAAAAGGATGATTGTCCAAGCGGGTATCAACCTAAATATTTCTTTTCAAGCCGTTCCATAAAAAATAACTTGAGATCTGAGCTAGCCCAACAAAGCTTGTAAATTTTAGACTAATGAAAAAATCATACAAATCAAGCATAAATTTTGGGTTGTTGAGCTAGCAGTAATGCTTCTTTTCAGTTAAAACATCTTAGGTTTAAATATTTGTGATTAGTTTTACTAGAGTTATTCAAGACATATTACTGCAACTATTCGTAAAAACTAATAGGTAGGTAGTACATATATTTTGAAGATAATATCTTAGTTCTGATATTTGGTGAGTCCTAAACTGCAATACTTTGATCAATGACATTGTGACAGTAATTAATACTATCTTACCATCATAAATTTATCCACAATAGCCAATATTTGTCTCATGATGGTCTAATATGATCGTGTGCTATTTTCATATTAAACATGAAATTTCAAGTTCAATTCTTCTCTATTCTTTGATTAACTAGCCATCTTTCCTGTACCAAGACCTTTTTTCAATTAATGGGCTATTCGTCTCGGAAGCTAGACCATAGTTATTAAAATGAAAAATGAAAGCAGAAAATACTAAGGGAAATAGAAGTTAAAAATGCAACTAAAAAATATAACGAGAAATGAAAAGCAAGAAACGAGTAGAAAACTTAATAAAAATTTCATTAATAAGTTTTTGCGAAACTCAAATAAGATATTTGAAAAACTTAATAGAAATATTTAAAAAACTTAGTAGAAATTTACATGAATAATATTATAGATACTTAGTTAGAACTTAAGCGGAAAAAATATATAAAAATTTATATTTTAAATTTTTAAAGCATTTTTTCTGATTTTTTCAAAAGTTTTCGTCAAATATTTCAAGAATTTTCTAAACCTTTCTCAAGAAAAATAGAACATTTTCCCTACATTTTGAAAATGTTTTTTCAAAATTTTCAAATTGGTTTCGGTGCCGGTACCGAAAACGGATTTGTTTCTCCTCTCAAATGAGTTTCTTCGCAACTACGCGCCAGACTACCAATACCTTGAAGCAATCATTCCTTATGAAAGAGCAGTAGTGAGAGGAGCCCAGAGTGTTACCTTGAACTTGAACCATATCGTCCCTTTTTTTCTCCATTGAATCTCAGATACAATATATATAGTTTATATAACAGATACTAATATGGTATTGTATCGGAATAGCAGTGAGACGAGGCCGATGTGTTGTATTTCTGCCTTCTCGTCGAAGTCTAAAATTTGCATTAGGACTAATTGGTCTACATGGGTTCATTTGGGATGTTCAATTCCATGCCATTCGTGATTTTAGAGAGAGAAAGACCTCATACGGGCTCTATGGAGAGAGAGAGGGAGGGAGGGAGTCAGGGTTGTGCAATTCGCTCGCATGGAAGATGGGTTTTGTGCAGTGTGGAGTCGTCAGAAAATGGCTGTGACGGCAGATTCGATTTGCCGGAAAATAGGAAACTAGAAGACCATATTGTTGAGGGCAATGTTGCCGTTCTTCCCCCATGATCTGAGAGGAAACACTCAGTGATGACCTGGGTCTCAAGTTGTTCAAGTGGACTGGAGCAACACGCCATTAATTGTTGATGAGAGTGACGGCCTCACTGTGTAATTTCTCCAAATACAGATGGATCTCCGAAGCGAAAATGATTCCAAATGAGGGTAACATGCATATGACTTCACTATGATTTGAGTGTGTGTAAACCAATTTAGTTTCATTTCTTATGCCCAGAAGTTCAAAGTTCAATCTGCAAGTAGAGAAAGCTTAGACATTAATAAAAGATCAAAGCTAAAGCTTGTTTGCATAACATAATTAAGTGCCAAAATTTCACTTCTCTCTTTCTCAACATTCCTACTGAAAGTTGATATAAAAACCTGTCTAGTTTTGGGTCTGTTGTGTTTTGAAGTTTCAAGTTGATTTGACTTTGCGGGCTTGTGGTGTTTTGTAGCTTCTGCCATTCTTGAGTGATTTTAATGGAGTCCAGGAACCACAGAACAGTAGTAAGGGACAAAACCAGAAGCAGCACTATCCAAGAAGAAGAAGAAGAAGATGATCAAGAAGTTCTCAAATGGGCTACTCGGGAGAGACTGCAGGTCGCTTATGATCCTGAACGAAAAGGCATTCTGCATAAAGTTGAAAGAGAGTCTAACCACATGATCAACCTCCGGATACTAGAATCTAAACACATGATTGACCTCCGAAAACTTGGGTCTCCAGAGAGGAAAGGCTTGTTGAAAACTTTGATCAGAGATGCAGGCGACGATGAAGGGTTCTTGCAAAAGCTCAAGGACAGAATGGACAGGTATAGATACACATATAAATGAATGTTTATAACATGTATCCTTTTTATTTACATTTTTGGTCATTACGATTTAGATATATTGACTATTTTATTTTGGAATCAATAGAGTTTCTCTTGATGTGCCAACAATTGAAGTTCAATTTGAGAATCTGAATGTTGATGCCGAAGCCTATGTGGGTAGCAGAGGCTTACCCACAATCATTAACTCTTTTCGTAATGTGATTGAGGTAGCTAGCATTCTTCAGCCTCTTGATAGCAGTACTTGTGAATCAGCACATGAGACTATACTAATATATCATGATTTGTCCTCTGCCTTAAAGGGTGTGTTATGTTATCTCCACATTCTTCCAAACCAAAAGAAAAAGATTTCAATTCTTCACGATGTTAGCGGAATTATCAAGCCTGGCAGGTAAGAGCAGGGCTCTAATGAATGGGTGACTGGGACTCATTTAATTTGTAGTCTCATGAAATTTTTTTCACTAATATGTGGAAATGTATTGTAGAATGACTTTGCTTTTAGGACCACCAGGGTCCGGGAAGACCACGTTGTTGTTAGGTTTGTCAGGAAAACTTGATTCAGAACTAAAGGTGAAGAAAATCTAATCCATCACTTCTATGCTATGCCATTTTTTTAATTTGATTTTTGCTCCTTCACAATTAATACGGCTGGTTGTACAATAATCAGGTTTCTGGGAAAGTGACATATAATGGTCATGAAATGCACGAGTTTGTCCATCAAAGGACCTCCTCTTATGTCAGCCAATCTGATGTCCATATTGCTGAAATGACAGTAAGGGAAACGCTAGCTTTTTCTGCTAGATGTCAAGGAGTTGATACTGCCTATTGTGAGTTACTACTCTATATTCAGACATGTGATTCTAACGATAGATTTCTTGGAGATTTAAGTCTTTAACTTCTGGTTGTATCAATGACAGACTTGCTTATGGAGCTTTTGAGGAGAGAGAAGGAATTAAACATTAAGCCGGACCTGGATGCTCATATATTGATGAAGGTAAGAGGAAATCAACCAATTTTTATGTGTTTATATCTTTTAGTTATCATCTAGGCATATTAAGGAGAGAACCGACAAAATCTTGTAATACAGGATGCATTTTCGAAGGAGCACAAGGACAGCATAGTGACAGACTATATTCTCGAGGTAGATAATTTACAATGCATGTCTGAAAACTAACACTACTAGAGTGCTTAGAAAAATGTGTAACAAATTGCTTCTGTTTCATTCCATCATATACTTATTGTTCTTTCCTTTCTTTTTTCTTTTTTTTCTTTGTTTTCCTTTTTTGGTCCGAAGATTTTAGGTTTGGAAGATTGTGCTAATACCATCATTGGAAATGAAATGATAAGAGGTATTTCAGGAGGACAAAAGAAGCGTGTGACGATAGGTACAACGAAATAGTGCACCATTAAGCAATTATTATGAGAACCTCAGTGATTAACAGTACTAAACTTGCATGATGGGAATGATTTAGCCAGAAACTATTTTAATTGATACAGGGGAAATGCTGGTGGGTCCTGCCAGGGCATTTTTCATGGACAACATATCAACTGGTCTTGACAGTGTGACTACTTTCCAAATCATTAACTCAATCAGGCAGTCGATCCATATTTTCAGCAAGACTGCAGTAATCTCTCTTCTCCAACCTGCACCAGAAACTTACAATCTCTTTGATGACATTATTCTTATATCGGAAGGTCAGATTGTGTACCAAGGCCCACGAGAATACGTTCTCGAATTCTTTGAATCCATGGGTTTTAAATGTCCCATTAGAAAAGGTGTTGCTGACTACCTGCAGGAAGTAAGTCTATGTAAACCAATAGCTATGCCCTCTTTGATACTTGAGCATTTTATTCATTGCAACAAAATTTGTGCCACCCTCTTGAATATCAAATTCATTCTTGTATTTGCTTTCGAAACTTAATGATCAATCTTTGTTTGGAGCTTTTTAATGTCACCTTCTAAGTTTGACCCAAACTTAGTGTTACTGCTGGATTCGCAGCTTTTCTGCATCACCTTCCAAGTTCCAACATTTTACCAGTTCCTAATAAGTATTAAATTCACGGTTTTGTTTCTCTGATGCTAGTCTATTGAACTCAGGTAACATCAAGAAAGGATCAAAAACAGTACTGGGCTAATGAAGACAAGCCATATAGATACATTTCCGTTAACGAGTTTACAGAGGCATTCCAGTCATTTCACATTGGAGGAGAAATCCATCGTGAGCTTGTCACCCCATTTGACAGGTCGAAATGCCATCTTTTGGCTTTAGCAAGATCTAAATATGCAGCTAACGGGCTTGAATTGCTGAGAACTTGCCTATCAAGAGAATGTCTTCTGATGAAGAGGAACTTATTTCTATACATCTTCAAGATAGTTCATGTGAGTAAGTACAATGTTTCATACTCTTTTAGCAGATCTTTAATACTGCAGGATGACTTAAATGACTTGGTTTCCTCATTACAGCATATAATTCTTGCAATCATAGTTGCAACACTCTTCAGGCAAAGCAGAGTGCACCGCCAAACAATAGAAGATGGAATGGTTTATCTGGGAGCTCTATATTGTAGTGTCGCTGCAACGGTGTTCACAGGGTGTTTTGAATTACCAATGACCATCAACAGACTTCCAGTTTTTTATAAGCAACGAGGCCTTTTTTATCCTTCATGGGCGTACTCATTGCCCGCATCAATAATCACAACTCCTGTATCTATTATTGAAGCTGTTGTTTGGGTTACCATGACTTATTATTCAATAGGATTTGATCCTACTGCCGAAAGGCTAGTCTTCAAAAACCAGTTATCTTAACTAGCTTTTCTTTCTTGCATTCTCCATTAAAATCTCTACTTTTTCTCCTTTTTTATTCAGGATGTTTAGACAATTTGTTCTACTTGCGCTGGGTGGCCAGATGTCTTATGGACTTTTTAGATGCGTTTCTGCTCTGTTTAGGGACTATAATGTTGCCAACACAGGGGGATCCATTGCATTGATCTGGATGTTGGTTTTTACTGGCTTTGTCTTATCACGACGTATGAATTCGTAAAAATTACTATAGGAATTTGCTGAAGTGGAACTCTGCTCTAATGAGGTTTTCTTTCTTTTTTTCCAGAGGATATGAACAAATGGTTGATTTGGGGTAATTGGACATCACCTCTGATGTATTTGCACACTGGACTTTCAGTAAATGAATTCCTTGGCCAGGATTGGAAATATGTAAGAATTCCTGTCAAAGAGGGTCTGACATCTGTTACATGTAGAGTGAATCCTCTAAAAGCCTTCAACCTCCGGAATTGTAGGTTTTCAATAAATCATCAGAAGCACTAGGAATAACCATCTTGAGATATCGTGGGATGTTTACTACTAGATATTGGTATTGGGTTGCAGTTGGTGCACTGATCAGTTTCATAGTCTTATTAATTGGGATATATAGTTTGGCCCTCGCTTATCTCAATGGTGAGTTCTTCCATATTTAGCATTCAATATAATTGCGTATCTGTATTACTTTTCATTTTAAACTGAGAAGGGGTTTTGAATTCCTGCAGAATATAAAATGGCAGTGTTTTTTTCTGAAGAAGTGCTGAAGGAGAGACATGCTAACAGAACAGGTGAAATAGAGGACAACAAAACACTAGAGAATAGAGTGAGCAAAAAAGCCTCCAAAAGTAAGCCAATGAGCTCTTTTTATGTTTTATATAGTCTGAATCTTAGGAACGAAAACATTAAGACATACATCAAATGACAGATGCCTCTGCTGTTGGCAAATATCAGAAGAAGAAAGGAATGCTTCTCCCATTTACACCTCTTTCCATCACCTTTGAGAATATCATATATTCGGTTGATATGCCAAGGGTAACTGTGATTTCTACATTTCTGAAGCATAAAATGTCCACAACAAGTGATAAGTTGATGGGTATGAAATTCACAGGAAACAAAAGCTAAAGGCACCCCAGGGGATCGGTTGGAAATTCTAAAGGGAGTAAGCGGAGCTTTCAGGCCAGGAGTCCTAACGGCCCTTATGGGTGTTAGTGGGGCTGGTAAGACAACGCTACTAGACATTTTGGCTGGAAGGAAAAATACTGGGTATATAGAGGGAAGCATCAAGATTTCAGGCTACCCCAAGAAGCAGAAAACATTTGCTCGAGTTTCTGGATACTGTGAACAAAATGACATCCACTCTCCATTTGTCACAGTCTCTGAGTCCCTACTATTCTCAGCTTGGCTTCGGTTGCCTTCAGAGGTCAACCGAGAGAGTAGAGAGGCAAGTAGAATTCAATTTTCAAACCCTAGTTATCATCCTTTGTGTTCTATGCTATTCAAACTCTCTTCCGAAACTTGTTGGTGCAGAATTTTGTTGAGGAGGTCATGGAGCTGATTGCACTGACACCATTAAAAGATGCATTAGTTGGATTTCCTACTGTGAATGGGCTCTCAGTTGAGCAGCGCAAAAGACTAACCATTGCAGTAGAACTAGTAGCTAACCCCTCAATAATATTCATGGATGAGCCAACCACCGGGCTTGATTCTAGAGCAGCTGCTATTGTCATGAGAACTGTGAGAAATATTGTGGACACAGGAAGAACTGTAGTGTGCACAGTTCATCAGCCAAGTATTGACATTTTTGAAGCTTTTGACGGGGTAAGTGATTGTTAAAGTCCGATGATATATTTTAAGTCTCCTTTCCTACACCAAAAATTTTGATGTCTATCGATGTTAGCTCTTCCTACTGAGTCAAGGAGGTGAAGAAATATATGTGGGTCCTTTGGGTGACAAGTCTTGCCATATGATCAAGTACTTTGAGGTAGAGCTAGATAGAACTATAACTTCTCGACTTTTCCAAGGAGAATTTTGTATATATCTTCATTAATTTTATTTTATTTTCTCATTTGAAGGAAATCAATGGCATGCGTAGGATAAAAGATGGCTACAATGCAGCGACATGGGTAATGGATGTGACCACAAGAGCGGAGGAGAAGCTTCTTGGTGTGGATTTTGCTGATGTATACAAGAATTCACGTCTTTTTCGGTTAGTCATCTAATAACTCTCTTCTGGTCTCATCTAGATTTATAGCGCCATTGTCTCTGGTCCTTGGGAAGTTAACAGTTCTGATGAATTATTGCAGGAGAAACAAAAAATTGATCAAGGTGTTGAGTACACCACCTCCACATTCAAAAGATCTCAACTTCCCTAAGTACTTTCAGCCCTTCCTCACTCAATGCAGAGCATGCTTATGGAGACAACACAAGTCATACTGGCGCAATACAAAATATAACTCTGTCCGACTTTTATATGGAGTTTTAGCAGGCTTCATGATTGGAAGTGTGTTTTGGGGACTCGGCTCAAGAAGGTATAAAAATATGGGGTGTAAATTACATTTTCCTTGAACTTTTCATCAAATTTCCCTTTGCTCCCTAAATTTTCAATTGTGATAGTCAAATCCCTATATTTTTGGTCAAGTTGCAATGTCGACCCTCCATCAATGATTGACATTAAATTTAACAAGTATTAGACATGTGGTTATCACATGATGTAATTTGGTGGCACTAACCGTCCAAGTTTCTCTCAAAATTCACTTTAGTTCATGATATTTGATTTAATAGACCATTTTGAAGTTACTTTGTAGTCACATGGTCAATTTTTGGTTTTTTTCTAACTGAAAGCTGATGGAGGGTTAACATTGAAACTTTTGTCCAAAACTACACGGATTTGACTGTCACAATTGGAAGTGCAAGGATCAAAGTGAATAATTTCAGTATCTAAAAATATTCAGTGTAACAGTAATAACACATCAGTTGCTGTTCCTGGGATCACTAACCAACAAAATAACGACAAACCAGTATATATATACTTGATTTTGGTAAGTAAATGAAGAATATAGAAATTTAAAGATATATACACCATACAAGGGGCAAGATGGATATCATCATAGACAATTTAGATGAGATCCATCCAAAGTAAAACTGTAATGTTACAAAGTAAAGCACATTCAACCTTGGACAGCAACACAATTTTTGCATCTCCACTGAGCAAAACTCCAGTTCCCATGGGTATCTGTGTTAAAGGTCGACTCTGGCAAGTTCTGTTCCCTTTGGTGCCAACTGTTTGTCTGTGAAGCAGAGACATCTTTAAGCTGACATACCCTTGGTTGAAAACACTAAATTTTCAAGAACCGGCTCATGATACCACATCACCTTGTACTAAATATTCTCTCCTATTAAGGGTGTTCGTTCATTTCTAATACATCAAATAATCTTTTTTCAAAAAAAAAAACTTCTGAGTGTTAAAATTTGCAGGTCTATGGAACTGGATGTTCTCAATGGGGTAGGTTCCATGTACATGGCCATAATGTTCTTGGCAACACATGCCTGTTTTACGGTGATCCCAGTCATTGCCACTGAACGAGTAGTCTTTTACAGAGAAAGGGCTGCCAAGGTTTACTCTGCCTTTCCTTACGCAATTGCACAGGTATTTAATTCACAACTTGATTCTGTCAGTCCATAGGTTAGCTGAGCAAGTTATATTATATGATGAGCGGTCATGATATTTTTACCAAATTTTTGCAAGTGTCTAAAATTTTGTATGTTGCTTACCCAAGTGTTGCATTAATCTGCCTTTTTCAGGTTGCAATTGAAATCCCCTATACATTGGCACAGACTCTTATTTATGGGATCATAGTCTATGCAATGATTGGATTTGAATGGGGCATTTTGAAGTTCTTCCTATATGTGTTCTTCTTCTTCTTCACATTGCTGTACTCCACATATTTTGGAATGATGTCGGTTGCCATAAGTCCTAATCAAGAAATCGCTGCATCATTCTGTAGTGTTTTTACAACGTTGTGGAATCTCTTCTCGGGCTTTCTAATTCCTCAAACAGTAAGTTTTAGTTAAATCCCAATGGTTGAAGCTTACTACTAAAGAGAGAGAGAGAGAGAATACTAAATGTACAATTACTTCATTCACTGCAGAGGATTCCAGTGTGGTGGAAATGGTATGAATGGGTGTGTCCTGTTTCATGGAGTTTGTATGGATTGGCGTCTTCGCAATATGGAGATATGCATTCTAGGCTTGACACCGGTGAGACGGTGGCTGAACTCCTCAGTAGGTATTTTGGGTACAGAAATGACTTATTGGGAATTATTTGTGCCGGGACTATCGGGTTTGGAGTGTTCTTTGCCTCCATGTTTGCTGTCGCTATTTGGGCCTTAAATTTCCAGAAAAGATGAACAAAGGTTTCGAGGAGAGTAGTCTGTAAAACCCATAAACCTATTGTTCTACATGATGTTCAAACTATGTGCTAAACAAATTTCATACAGAGAACCAGCTGATAATTCAATAAATAGGACTTGTTATAAGATTTATGATTGTATGGTGTGGTGATGTGAAATAGATATTAGTAAGAGCTTCTCAAGATGTACATCATCAGACACTAACAGTGTGCTTGAATATTGGATTTGTGAAGGAAAACGAAAATGAAAGGAAAAAGATAGAAAAATAAAATGAAGTAAAAGTTGAAAGTGATCCAGCAGGAAACAACAAAGTCATGGCTTCACAAAAGAATGCCATGCCATGGTCCTGTGATATACTTTGTATACATAGAGACAGAATGCCATGGCCCTGTGGTAGTAAAGTTGAAAGTGATCCAGCAAGAAACAACAAAGTCAATATCTACACATTTTTCAACTAAAGTTTTAAATCATGATTAAGGTTCTCCTCACGAAGCTCCCTTCTTGTTTTTCTACTAAAATCATTGTGAAAAGGATTTAACAAGTTGTTAAAGACGCCGCAACGCAACGGCTCCTTAATTGACATTAATGAAGAGAAAACAAATTGGGTTCTCGGGAGATGGGTTCGTAGTAGCACTCCGTCAGCTTTTTAGTTGCAGGATAGATATAACTCTTATATCCAGTTTTCTCATAGAACAATGTTGCATTTATATCATACTTAAGACCATTTAATTTTTTTCAAATACAATTTTATTAGTATTTTCAAAATGTAACAGAATACTTCCACTATATAGAGGCATATATTTTACTCTTTTTCATGCATCTCATTTATGGACAATTAAATTGTTATTTGAGAACTAAATTTGTTATATATTAAAAAAAACTTCTAAATTTTGTATGAAAAACAACAAAAAATATGAATAAACCTCTATTAATTCACCCATGGAATGGTTAAACAGTCGCCTTCCATCAACCTGCACGGTGGAGGCCATCCGTCCCTGCTATGAAATTCTCTGTTTAATTTTTTTTTGTTCTTTTTTTCGTTTTCTTTATTTTATGATTGTGTTTTCTAGGCAACAATGTGAAGCATAGGTGTATTGACACTGTTAATAAAACTTGTAGCATTTTTTATCTGATACAATATAAGATTTTTTTTTTTTTTTATCTCTAGTTATCAAATGTGTAGTTTCAAAAATATCCTTGATATAGGCACTTGGCAGGACCAATAATTGGTGGTCAACAAAGGTTAGATTTTATCGATGTTTTTCACCATTTTCTTACGCAGTTTGAGAGGGTTTATAACATTTTATGACCATGAAATCGATTTTTTTTTCTCTTTGATTCTGATATTAGTATAGAATTTTAATCAAACAAGCCCCTAATTTTGAAATTTATGAGGAGAAAAATGTAATAATTTTTAGTTCAATGGGGTAAAATGATATTGAGTTGTAGTTTAGAGGATCAAATTATAATTAATATTTAATTTCGTTACCTAGTTTGAAATGTTGAATCACATTAACTTATTTTTAAAAGTTTAAAATGGATATTGTCGAAATTGTTATGCCATTAACTGCCAAGCTTGCTAGACTAGGTGGAATATTATGATAATCATAAGGTAAAAATGTTAGGAGTAATTGTTGGATTTTTGTTGTTTATAGTAAAATTTATAACGTAAGAAATCAAATAATAAGTGAATTCTCCTTAATTAGATACATCTATTCAATTAGTCGAAGAGAAGGAAAAAGAAGCAGCTTCGGCTTCCTCCTGTAGTCCTATGGGCTCAATTAAGCTATTATTGCTAAACACACTAATCGCTATTAGTTATTTTATTATACTCAAAAGTATAGAATTTTTTTTTATTGAAACATGACAAAAATATGATCCAACCAAGTTTTAATGGGTCTTGCTAAGTTTGTCGAGAATAAATGTATGCATGTAAAATTGATTAGGCTTAAAAATGTTAATATCGTTTAAATAAGTGCATTTAAATAATAAGATCAATACCACAAAATGGTTATAAACCGAAACTTATTAAGCCACATAATATTTCACCAAAATCGTGATGAAAAAAAGGTTTTGTAATCATCAATATAAAAGCACCATTTTTAAACAAGTGTTGATAATCATGTCAACTTCAAGAATTCTTATCTTTTCTAAACATGCATATGTACATGTGTATATATATTAACGTTCACCCCAACAATACACGAAATTCATAAAATTTACAATCATACTAAATTTTGATATGCACGCTATAAATTTGTTATTCTAACCATGATATGCACATAGTATTTAACTATGACAAGCCGTCTTTTTGTTGAAGGACAAAGGGGCTCTTTCTCTAACTTATATGTTGTTTAGTTAAGTGACTACGGCAGCTGGTTTTTCATACGTGTCCTTTTCAATGAGTCCTCAAACTCTATCATTTTCTTTGTTGCAATTGCCAGATCTTCGTCTTTGCCACATTAGCTCGGCTCCTGCTTCTTGTAAAATGGTTCTTTGTCTTTCATTTTGTTTTGATAGATGCAAAAGTTTTATTAGATGAATCAAAAAATATTCAGTTATTATTACAAAACCAAAATCCTCCAACAATCAAAAATAAAAGAATCCTAAATATATAAATATATAGATGCATGATTGTAAGTATATACAAATAAAAAAAATTAAATACATATACTATGCACGTCTTTGGAGGTTCTGAACAAAGCTCATTGGAAACAAAGCTGCCAAAGATTGAGAAAATGCCATCGATGTAAAGTTAGCCCCTCTTATATAGAAGAAGCCCTTGATAGCTTTAATGCCAATAGATTGAAAACCTTGCCCCTGGTGAATTTGGGTTGTTGTGGCTGCTCTTGAAGATTGAAATACACACTATTATCAATTTTCAAAATTGAGCTCTTAAGCCAATCCTGTTAGCCACACATAACTAAACCCAAATTTTCAGCAGCCATATTAACTACTCCAAACCAAGAAATCAAGAACCTTAAACAGAAACGAAATGGGGTAGGTAAGTTAAAAGGAATAGGGCTCATGTTTTTGTTACATTAGAAGAGAGGCATGGTTTTGTGATCAATAATTTAAAACAATATAAATACACACATATACAAATTACTATAAATCTAACCCCAACGTAAAACAGTCAAATAGTCGCAACAACTATAGCAGATGCTAACCATCAGTGAACGACGGAGAACAGTCGCAACAATCATGGCGAACGACCGGTGGAAGAGTTGTTAGGTGATAGAGCATGAGAATTAGAGATGGTGTACAAAGGAAAAACCATGTGAAATAGCTTTTGCATTTGAATTGGAGATAGAGGGAGCAGTTGTAGGGAGAGAAAGAGAGTGGGAAATTGAACTCATTAATAAGAGATTGAACCCATTAGTAATAGATAGGGGAGAGACAATGGAGTGTTGATCCTGTTATCCGTTCAAACTGTAGAGAGAAGAAGATTGAATTGGTTAAGTTTCCTATATTTTGGCTTTTTAAGACTCTTTAATTTTTAATTTTAAATTTTTGTGGGTCATTATTCTAGAGAACTAGGTGTTAACCTGTGCAATGTACGAGAATAAGAGTTGTTCAAATCATAAATAATTAATTTAAAATTCACAATAATTAATTATACAATCGTATCGTATCGTATCTTTAAAATATAAATAGATATTGACATATATGGTATTTTATTTAATTATAATCACATTTTTAGACATTAAGTTCAAAAAAAGTCATGACGATATGATATTATATATATATATATCTTACAAAACTAATACATCGTATCGTATCTCTAAAATATAAATAGATATTAATATATATATATAATATTTATTTAATTATAATCACTTTTTTTTATAGATATTTAGTTCCGAAAGAGTCTTAACAATTTAATATGATATATATGTATCTTATCTATATCACAAAACTAATCTTATCTTATCTCTTATATATATATATATATCTTACAAAACTAATACAATAAATTTAATAGTTATCTAATAAATTGCCTCTGTGACATGGCATTTTAAAAGTATCCGAATATTTAGAGCGCCACGTAGGAGAGAGGTAAAATATAAGGATAAACACAACTTTTATATATATATATATATATGATTATGAAAAGCTAGTTGGAATGTTTGAGTTGTCTATGTGGCTTTTATTTTTTTCAAAAATTTTAAGAAATTAGGATTCAATATTTGAGAGTCTTTCAGTCACCACTACATTTGCATATATAACAAGATACATATATGTTGTAGTATTAAACCTGTGCTATCCACAGATTGAAAGAATATATACTAAATATAAAATTTTTGTAAAAAAATAAATTAACAATTATATTTGTTTGAATCTTATACTAATTATAGGATTCATGTAAAACTTTAATAATTAATACAGTTGTGCAATTAATTGTAAAAGTGAATTGTGTAAAAATCTCTAACTTGTAATAAGAAACTAAAGTTTTAATGAGAATATTTTTAAGTGAATTTTTTTTCTCTTAAAATTTTTGCTAAGGTGAATAAATTTTAATTGTTTGTCATTATCACATATTTTTACCTTAACTCTTCAAAACTGAAGAACTTTTAGTTTGACCCCTCTTCAACAAAAATTTTTCGGTGTTGTTACTGCAAGCAAAATGGCTTTGATAATAGGAAGGTTACTACCAGTTGAATAAAAATTTAATTTTCTCCAAATCAGTGGCTACATTGATTAAATGTATAATTCATATATTTAGGTGAAAGAGACTTGATTTATCACCAATTACTTAATATGCTCAATAAAATTTAATTTTTCAAATTTATCTTAATAAAGAAAATTACCCATAAATTATAAATTTAGAAATTTAGGTATTTAAAATGGTTAACATTAATAATTCAATACATGAGTGTAGTTATATCAAATATTATTTTGAGTCTATTAATCATCTTTTAAAAATAGTTACTTAAAATTTTAGAAAGTTGCAATTAAAAAAATATTACTTTGTCATGTGTTCATAGTTAGACTCAGCTAATATAATTTTTGTACTCATTGTACTTGCATAAATTATGAATGCTTAGGTAAGTCAAACTTGAAAATATTAGTCAAGCTAAATTCAATAAATTTTATTGTGAAATTCAATTTTGTTACAAAATAGTTATATTATTCATCATTTAAAGTCACAAAATAACATGAAATCATATTAGAGCTTTGTGACAAAAAAATGTTGAAATATTATTATCCAGGTAAAATAATATTTTTATAATTAATTTACATCCAATTTATTTTTATATAAATACTCTGAAAACTAAACTATGAAATAATTTTTTACATTTTATTTGAAAAAAAAGTAAGATTAAAAAAATTAATAATTTCATCATAGTTCTATACAAAAAATTAATTTTTATATTTATTTTCTTGAATACATTTTATAGAGGGATGTGAATTGAGACCATAAGAATAAAAAAATTCTAATAATTTTATTACGTGTGTCATTTTTATTTTGTAGCATTAAGATGTAATTTTCTTTAAAAGGAGCATACTAATGAAAATTTGGAACCATTATCATATCAATCAGTAGATAATATTTATAAAATTGAGAATAAATAAGAGAAAATTAAAAAGAACCAATGATATTTTGTCACATGTATCTTATATATGATAAAGTGCTAATAATTTAATGGCACTTGTTCTTTCTATTTTAGAAATTTAAATATAATTTATGACTAATGAAGATTCTCTAGGAGGATTATAATTAAAAAAATTAAAAATGTTACCATAATTATCAATGGATGTGTAATAAAAATTCTTTAGGAGAATTATAATTAAAAATTTGTTTAAAATGTTACCATAACTAGCAATAAATAACATTTATGAAGTTTAGAATAAATAAGTAAATTAAAAGGAACTAATAATAGTATGGCATATTGTTATATGTTTTTAAAAAATTAAAATTTTGAAAAAATTGGATTAAAACTTTCAACTTTATAGACCTTTTAACATATTGTTATAATATATATTATATTTATAGATGTGGAATGGGTTGGGCCACAATTACTCTTTCTCAAGCCTGGCACTTATGGGCTTAAAATTTCCGGTTGGCCATCGGCCGACAGCCACCATTATATTAAGGGTCATTAGTCCATGTCATAATGCCGCGTATTTAATTTTTAACTTGACCGAATAGTTTTTAGAATTAGAAAAATTCTATTTTTACTATATACTGTTAGTTTTTAAAAATTAAATAAAAATTCTATACTTATAGCTTACCCAATATTTTTTCCTCCTCTTTTGGCATCGCCGTTCTTAAAAGAAAAAGAAAAGAAAGTGACAATGGTGTATCACTTAGGTCTTATATCACTTAACCTCCATTAACTAAAAAAACGTTACACCTACCCCTTAAATAATCAAAAATCTCAAATTGGTTAACACTGTCAACAGAAAAAATAAAATAACATTTTTACTCTTCTTCATCAACAATTTTACCAATGTTCTTCCCTAAATTTTCTTGAGTAGAGATTGAACTCTTTTAAGTGTTTTGAGTTTTGAGTACTCTAAGCCACAAATGTTTTGCTTTTGAGTGCTTTGGTGGTTTCAATTACCCAAACTTGTCTCTTCCAAATGAGTCTTTGCCGGAGTAGCAGAAGTGGCAATGGCTCTTCTTCGACAGATTCATAGCATTGAAATCAATGAAAACAAGGAAATATCTTGTCCGGAAGCCATCACCATTTCCACACAGTTTTCTCCCAATCACATAACTTAGAAAATTGAAGTTCTATTTTTCTTTTACTTTGTTTTCTGTGCAACCAAACATGGAGATCTCAAAAAGTAAGAACTGCCCACCAGAAAGCTACTAACTTCTGTGTAAAGAGAAACTCTTGCATCATTTGTACAACGAACCCTAATGGGTCTTGAACTTCCAGAAATAGGTGAGGCCAAAAACAATAATTGACATTTCTTTATATCTAAATTTTTAAAAATCTCATTAAAGATAGTAAAAATTAAGAACCAAAAAATTTTACTTAGTAAACTGGCCTTCTATGTTCAAAAAATTCATTATATGTTGAATAAAAAAATATTATATGTAATTTTTTTTCTCAATCATTTTTTTCATTCTAACACACAAGTGTATGGATTCCATATGAAGTTATTAATATGGGTCTTACAGCCTTGTGTGTAGGAGTGAGAAAAGAGATTGAGAAATGGGATTGCATATAGCATTATTTATGTTGAATAGATCATGGCTGAAAAAATATATGCATAACAAAATATCTCTTTTTGTGCAAAAATATGTTTATTATTTGGTATTTTGTTATAGTATCTTAGTTAAAGACCGAATGATTACTAATTTTTATTTTAATATATTAAATCGAACTTGTATTGTTGCACGTATATATTTTTTACTATATTTGCGCTTCATCGTTAGCACTCCTAGAAGGGTGGCACACATTATGTGCGTGTGCTATACAACACCTAATTATTTTTCTACTTGCTAGTGATTATCTAATTGTATAATCATCTAAGTGGTTGGAAAGTAGTAACCTTAATTATTTTTCTAGGTTATCTGATTACGTAACCGTATAAAATGTGAGAACGTTGGTTAGGTAGTAATTTTTTAAATATTTTAAGATAGTTTGAGAATGTAAAATAGCATGATAGATTCACAACAAAGTTCTAATATTGACCTTTTATAATAGTATAGAAGTATATTTACACGCATGTGTGTACGCCGATACAGGTGGTAGAGGTTTTCGATTTGAGAAAAAAATTGTAGAGATTAAAGGAGCAGTGGTGAGAAAGATTTTTGGTGTTCAGAGAGGAGCAAATATACTGATAGGTAAGAGAGAGAAAAAAATCTAAAGAAAGAACAGTGGAAGAGAGGGAGGAGGGCCGATACCACCAAAGTTTGAAATTTTTTTTCAGACCTTTATACTTTTGAATATTTATAACAAAAAACATTACATTGTACCCCAAAACTCAAGTAATTTAACATTTATCTATCTAAAGTCAAGTAATTGTGTCTTGCCCCTCTAGTCTAAAAGAAAAATCTAATGAAAAATAGAGATTTTTATTTTTAAGAAATCACATTCATTATGATTTTTTAATTTCTATATATTTAATGAATCTCCTAGTGTATAGAGCTTAACCTAAGTGGCAGTGGTTGGTAGTTGTTATAATGGTATCACTAAATCTTTTTCCTACTTCGGTCTCCCTTCGTAATATTTCTGGGTCTGCCATTGACTCCATTGATAAATAAACAGTATAATATATACTTACATACCAGTACAAAAATGGGTGTTTTAATTATATGCAATTTTTATTGGAGAAGGCCATTTTGGGTATTGGCTAATTATGTACAAATCATCTATGTTATTATAAAGCAAACACTTGATATTAGCATGTGAAGTCTTTTTAGGGATAGTATAGTAATTTTTAATGAATAATAATGCGTGATTGAGATTAGTGGGAATAATGAGTGCGCAGTTATTGGGAGTTAAAGGCGCACACATAGTGTGCCCTCACTTCCATGACAAAATTTTACTAATTTTCTTTAACGAAAGGATAAAGTTGGTATAAAAGGAATAAAAATAAGAGGTGTGAGTGTAGCGGTTTTCAGTTGATGGGAGTTAACTGACACAAAGCCTTAATTCATGGGTGTTAATTAGGGGTGGTCATTGGCCCACAGGCCCGTCCAGCCCGGCCTGATTTTTTAAGAGGTTGAGATTAAGGTTTAGGCCCATGAGATTAAGGCAGGTTGATTTTTTAGGCCTGATTAATTTTCGAGCCAGGCTTGAAATTATATTTCAAAGCCTAGCCCGGCCTGAATAGTTTTATTTAGTTTTAAAATAAATAAATATATACTCACTTATATTTATATTTCAAAGCCCGACCAGGCCCGGCCCGAATATTTTTATTTAGCTTAAAGAGAAAATAAATAAATATATATACTCACTTATATTTATAAAAAATAAATAAATAGTTATTTTCGTAGAGCCAATGGACGGGCTTGGGATTTTTTTTTTGGGCTGGCTTGGGCAATAAGTGGAGGCCCAAACATCGGGCCAGGCTAGGTGCAAGCCCCTGTTTAAAGTGTTATTATGTAGGTAAGGCCCGGCTTGGCCCACCCAGCCACGAGGCCTAGTGTTAATATAATTAACCCTTCGGTTAATGGGCAATTCATCTTGGAAGCCATATTGATACCTGGAAGCAATCCGGCCGTCCCTATGAAAGAGTAGTGGTGATAATCTATATCTATATCTATATCTATACTTCTATCTATACTATATATTATAGCAAAACATCTTTGACCGTGAAAGTTTTAATCCTTTTTTTTAATTTTTAAAAATATAAAATACACGTGTCATACTATTATTGGTTCTCTTTAATTAATTAATTAATTTTAAACTTCATAAATGCTATCTATTTATAGTTATGGTAACATTTTAAACTTTTATTTAATTATACTCATTCTAAACAATTAATCTTCATTAGATTTTAAAATTTTAAAATAGAAAGAATATATGTTGTGAAATTATTAGCAGTTTGTCATGTACAAGATACATATGTCATAATATTATTGGTGTTTTCTAATTTTAAAATACACGTGTCATACTATTATTGGTTTATTTTAATTTATTTTTTTTGTTATAAACTTCATAAATGCTATCCATTAATAGTTATGGTAACATTTTCAAATTTCCTTTAAATATGCTTTTTCTAAATAATCTTTATTAATCATAAATTAGGTTGTAAATTTCTAAAATAGAAAAAGACACATATTGTGAAATTATTAATACTTTGTCATATACAAAATAAATGTGTGATAATATTTTCGGTGGTATCTAATTTTTCTTATTTCTTCATAATTTTATAAGTTCTATCCGTTAATGGATGTGATAATATTTTCAAAATTTCTTTAGTATACTCCTTCTAAAGAATCTTTAATTCTGTATCAATTATATATTAAATTTTATAAAATAATAATGACATTTGTATTAAAATTATTAGCAATTTTTTTTAATTTTTATTGTCTCAATTCACGTGCCACTAAAACAATTTAGAAGAAAATAAAAATAAAAATCATTCTTTTGAATTAAAATAAAATGAATTGAGCTAAGTCAAAATACAAAAAGTTGTGATGAAATTATTTGTTCCTCTAATCTTACTTTTTTTAAAAAATAAAATGTACAAGATTATTTCCATTTTAATTTTTAATTCTTTCAATTTTTCTAAAGTTTATGCATCAATCAATACCACAACATTTTTTAGACACCGTTCATCAAAATATTTCTCCAAGAATTTGTATAAAACTAAATTAGAGGTAAACATTTTAACTATAAAAAATATTATTTTACCTAAAGAAATGATAATCCTTCAACCTTTTTTTTTTTTTGTCTCAAGATCTAATATGCTATTTTGTGAACTTGAATGAAGAAGGATATAATTATTTTATAGCATGATTGATTTTACAATAAAAAAATCATTAATTTTTGCTTGACCAATATTTTTAAATACAATTTACGGTAACATTCATAATTATGCAAGTATAATGACTACAAAATTATGTTAACTGAGTCTACAGGGTTTTTTTTTTTTCATTAGCACTTGCTAGCTAAAATTTTAAGTAATTGTTGTTAATAGATTATCATTAAATTGAAAGAAATATTGGATATAACTACACTCACATATTGTATTATTAATGCTAACAATTTTAAGTACTTAAAATTTTAAATTTATAATTTAAGGATAATTTTTTTTTTATTAAGATAAATTTGAAAATCAAATTTCACTAAGTACAATAAGTATTTGGTGATAGGTCAAGTCTTTCTCACTTAAAAATACGAATTCTTTTTAAGTAAAAATTTTAATTTTGAGTAGCTATATATATCCATATGTGCTTACATTGTTAAATGTGCTTAGTTGATAAATCACCCAAATATGTGATTTACATATTTAATTAATATAGTCTCATAGCAAATGTTCACATCAAAATATTAGTTTCTTATTACAAATTAGAGATATTTTCACAATAAGCTGTTATAATTTATTTCAAGACTATATTGATGATTATAATTTAGTATAACTTATATAATTAGTGTAAGATTCAAACCTCTATAATCATAAGTTATCTTTTTATAAAAATTTTAAATTTAGTATTTTTTTTCCATCACCGTGCATAGCTTTAATGCTAGTTATATATTATAGCAAAATGTTGGAGTTTTTTGCCAAAATAATACTATTTGTGAAAATAATTCCCTATCTAACTCTTTTTTAAAAATAATTCCTATTCTAATATTATTTGTGCCACATGTGCTGCTTTGTTGGAATTTCATTGACAAATTGGAATATATTTTAATAAAACTAATTAAAATAAAGATTTAAAGATATTTATGATATATCTAGTAACGTTTTATGATCAAACACTCAGAAGAGGAAATATGGGATATGAAGAAGCAAACCCTAATTGAGGAAGTGTCAGAAACATTTGGAAGTCGTCAGAAAAACCTCCCTCCTAATCGTCTGCAGCCATAGAGTCATATAACCTTTCATGTTGCTACTCCTCTCTCCTAGCATCAATACATATGCAACTTCTCTTCTAGCGCTCCTCTATCTCAGAAATGAACGTCCTTGTTATGACAATAAATATTTAACCATAATCTTTGTTCAAGTCTCAAGATTTCCCCTTCATTAGAATTAGCAATATAATGTCTCCCACACTTGCTTTATAGCATTACTAGGTAATAAATTCAAAAAGGTCTTCACCAAATCAAATGGGTCTGACCTCTAGTAAAAATATATGACGTTTCCAAAAAAATGTTTTACACCTAAAATTTACTTTCTTTTTTCTTTCCGCCAAAACCTTTTTAAAACCGGAAACATGTTCCATCAAAACAAAGGTAGGCACGTGAAGCCAGTTATACAATAAAAAATTTGAAGGATTACAAAATTCACAAATGAAATTAAAGCACATTAGAGAGGACTAAAAATGTCCATCAATCCATAACAAATCATTTAAAAAAGTAACATGTATATATATATTATAATAAGAGAACATCATATGCACACAGCCTTCACAAGTTTTGCACAGATTTTGTGCTACACAAGCTTCACAAAACCCTTGTATAAGTGCTTCTTTCTAATATTTATCTACATATTATATATATATATAATATACATATATATGTGCACATAGCATTCCAGATGAGTTTTGTTATATTTGTTGACGTTGATGAAGCTTGAACATTGATGGACGTTGATGAAGCTTGAACATTGATGGCAGCCACAACCTTCTAATCGGGAGACCTTGATTCCAACATTGATGGTTATATACCTTTTATATAACTATTTTTATTAGTATTATTATAATAAAAATTTCCAAGTTGTCAATAAAATTCTAACAAAGTAGCTTAGGTGGCAAAAATAATGTTAGTGGAAATTATTTTTGAGAATATATTAGATAGGGAATTATTTTTCTAAATAGTGTTATTTTGGCAAAGAACTCCAAAATGTTGCTAGGTCTTTGAGGTTAAAAGACTCAATCTAATTTTTTTAGTTTTTTTAATTTTTAAATAACTAATTTTACATGTGTCATAATAGCATTGATTTAACTATAAATTATAGAAACTTTTACTTCTATTAGTGATTAGTAAATCTTTACTTAAACTTAAGTAATCTTACGTTACTTTAAAAAAATTTACTTATCTTTTACTATTTTAGAAAGTTTTTCCTTAAACTTTTAAATCTTAGAATTGTTATTTTAAATTTTCTTAAATCCCTCCTTTATAATTTTAGAAAGTTAATTTAAAAACACCTTAGAAGTTTTATTTTGAGCTTCCTTAAATTCTTCTGTTATAATTTTGGAAATTTGTTGCTTAGATTCAAAACTTTAGAATTTTCTATTCAAATCGTTTTAATTTTTACTTATAGAAAGACAAATATAAATACAAATAAACCTATAGTATTTTATTATTGCAATTGGTTATGAGACTATTGAGGTCGAAACATTAACTCTTTTTTTAATTAATTTTATTATAAAATGTTCAATCTCGTGACTTCAATGATTGGTTAAAAAAGAAATTTATAACACTCACTTGTGGTGTCTTTGAAGTTAAAAATCCCGATCCAACTTTTCAACTTATCTTATTTTAAATTTCTTTCTATTTTGATTTTTGATCAATATGACAAGTTTATCAGAATTCCTTCAAATATGCTCATTCACAAATTTTTTAATGAAAATAAAAAGTAATTTTAAATTTTGATTATATGATGTACACGTCCCAAAATTATTAGTCATGTATCATTTATTCTTTTGTTATGTAAGAAATCTCTTACTATTTATAAATTTGTCATTTGGTTGTAAATACTCATCAATCACATCTCTTTAAATATACTTAAAAGCAATAACAAAAATAAATTAAAATTTTGGCAAGCTCCAATGGAACTTAATTTATTATATTTATTTCTTTCTCAATTAAAGAATAATTTATTTATTTTTAATTATTTAACAGTTGAGTTGTAACCTCAATAACATAAATGAATTCATAGACAAATTTTCTAATTCTACCTAGGTTAATATGAAAGCACTTCTAATTTTTTCTTTCTTGTAATTTTATACCTTTAGAATATTCTATTTTAAAAAACATTTAATCAAAATAAAATAAGATTTTGAAGTATGCTATAAATAATAAAGAAACATCAAGTATCTTAATTATGTGACTCTAATGTAATTTGACGTTTTTTGTTAAGCTTAGTGGTGAATGGTACAACCATTTTGAGAAGAAATTTTTTATGATGTAAATGCATAGATTTAGATAAAATTTCAGCTTGAAGCAATAATTTTAATTTGTTGTTTAGTAAAACTCATATTAGTAGTATAAAGTTTATAAACATAATATCAATTCTTTATTTTTGTTAAAAAAATTATAATTTATTCTCTATGTTCCGTGCATAGGTTCACTGCTAGTATATATATATAGAGAGAGACTAGTGGTTTGGCACGTTTACTTTATTCAAGTAATACATGAACAAATCTTATACTAATTACTAAAGAATTCCTACATAATGTTACATGTCAAAATATTACAAATCAGCAAATACAATAAAATGAACATTGTTTTCAAGATGCCTTCTAGCTCATTGAATAACCTCTACATGAGGAAGACAATATTATCCAGAAGTCCTATGTATTAAAAATTGATACAAAATTTAGTATGCGAACCTGTATCTCAAAATTTTCATCTCATACATATATTCCATAAGCATTTTATAGTCTGTATAGATACATGTATATAGGCGAGTTTAGCATGTCTTTCACATGGCTGTGAATTGAGACTGTTAATTATGCTAACTTTAAATGATAATGAGAGAATTGTGCGATAATTTTAAAACATTAAAACTCATCATGTACATGTTAAAATAATTTAATTGAAAAGGATTGCACTTATATTTGTTATGGAAAATATAAATTTGTACACTTTTCTTACTAATAATAGGATTAATATATTGGCCTAGCGCAAAAAACTAGATTTAATGTATTATGATTTTATTTTTTTTTATAATTTTAGAATTGGTATTTAAGTTTTTGCATAACCCCATCTACAAAAATTTCTATAACATTTCAGAAGAATTTATTGGAAAGGATTGCACTTACTTTTGGGACTGTATTGTTCTTTCGATAATCGCTGCCTATCATTTGATGCATTCACTTCGAGCTAACTAATATGTGTGCATGTAGGGATGTAAATTTGGTCCGAGGCCCGTGGGCCACCTAAGCTCGGCCTGAGCCCACTGAGCCAAAGCCCAACCAAGGCCTGATCCGTCTATGGGTGCGTTTGGGCCTAACCCTTGGTAGCCTAAGCCTGGCCCAAGGCCCGTCCAAATTATAAATTTATAATAAAAGTATATTTTTATATAATTAATAATTTATATAGATTTATATTAATCAATACTTTATAAGTTTAATCATTATAATTTTTTGTATAATTTCTCTAAGTCTGACTCAGTTTCTAACTTAGTTTAATCATTATTGATTATCAATTATTAATTAAAAATATATTTCTTATATGATTAATAGTTTATATAAATTTAAATTAATCAATACTTAATAAGTTTAATCATTTATTTTTTTGTATGATTTTTATAAGTTGACTAATTTTCTAATTTAGTTTTAACCATTATTGATTACTACTTATTAAATACTATTTCATAAAACTAAAATTAAACTTAAGAACTAAATTTTTTTTAAAAAAAATTGACCAAGCCCACCCAAAAGCCTATCAAGCAAGTCCAAAAGTCCAAACCCAAGGTCCGAGCCTAAAGCCCAAGCCAAGCCCGTTCTTAGGGTTGTGGGCTAGGCTTAGGCCTATTATTTCCATTTTTTGCCCAGCTTGAAATTTAGTTGTAGTCCGTAAAGTCCGACCCAAACTCGATAGGCCACGGCCCTAGTCGGCCAAGTTGAGCCGATTGACATCCCTACGTTCATGGGGCAAGTCTTTTTTTCTTGAACGTAATAACATAAATTTATGTACTTTTGCGGTGGATAATTTTTATCTTAAATCATCTAATTCACTTCAAAGACATTTTTCACCACAGTGTGCATGCTATGCTGATTCACCTCATTTTTCCCTCTTATTTTCAGTTTATTTCTGCTTGGCATCACAACTCATTATTATAAAAGTATATTGTTGTGTAATATTTTAAATCTATAACATATTGCCAAATATTTTGACGTAAGCTCTTTCTGTATCATGTGAATTCATCCACGAAAAGATTAGGCATAATTTTCTACAAATATCAAATAATAATGACCAAATAATAAATGAAACTTTGTTTTCTTCTAACTACGTCTTCTTCTATGCGTGGGTCCTGTACCTAAGAAACAGGACAAATTCGTAAAATAATAAATGTAACTTTGTTTTCTTCCAACTATATCTTCCTGTATGCGTTGGTCCTGTAACTAAGGAACAGGACAAATTCGTACGAGATTTGTATTATATACCTCTAACATCGAAGAGTAGTTATCCGTGGGCCAGACACGGATTGACGCTCTCACCAGATAACAACAAAGATTGGGCAAGTCGGTAGCGGTACTCGCTTTCATACAGGCTATATAATAAGGGCAGCCATTGGGCGAGTGGACATTATAATAAGGGGCGCCAGGTTTATAAAAATAAAATATTTTATTGGATTTAAAATTAAATTATAAATTGTTTAATTAAAAAAAATTGTATCTTTAAGTTTGTTCAAGTCCATCCATTTAATATAAAAAAATTTTCTTTATAAATGATATTAAATAGTATAAATTTTAATTATATATACATATATAATATAAAAATATAAAAATATATTATTTTATATATATTTCGAGCTGGGCTTCAAAGACAATTTTCAACCTCACCCTTTAAACTAATCGGATCTAAAAAAAATTTATAAGCCCTATAATTTATGGGCGAGCTTGGACGGGCCTATCAGGCTCGTGGGCCCATGGCCATCTTGAGTAATAACTAGCGTTGATCTGTTTATCGCACGGGATTCGTAAAATTTGTAATCAAAATATAAGTCTAAAGAGATTTTGCATAATCTAAACAGTGTATTTAATATCTCAGTATTATGTTTTCATGTCATAAGATTAACTATCTAGCTTAACCCAAAAAAAAAAAAGAGATTGTGTAAAATCAAGTTGCATTACTTAGGTTAAATAAATGACTTGAAACATGTTCATTTGCATCAAAATACTTTTAATTTATTTTAATAATATCAAAATTGACATTTAACTTTCAGAAAGAAAAGTTGAGACTATCCTTAGTAGTAATTAAAATAATTATGTTTTAAAATGTTGGAAAATTGATTTAGTAATTTTTTTTGGATATCAAAAGCAATTTTAACTTTAAAGTTGTTTTCAATTGTGTGCATGCATGGCCCTTAAACTTGTGGTTGATTGTTCACAAAAATTTTAAAGTTGAAATATTGAAAATGATTTTTAAATCTTATCTTTTCTAGGGCAAGATTTCTGGTTTATGAATAAATACACATTTAATTTTAAAGTATTCTCTTCATAATTCTAATTATAGAAAGATATTTAGTAGTTTTAATGAAAATTCCAAATGAAGAAAGTAATATAAGGAAAGAAGTAAAGCAAGAACTTTAGAAGAATTTCTAGTAACAATGATTGTTAGCTTAAGGAAAGAATTAAAATGTATCAATTAAGAAGAATAATAAAATTTTCATAGGGAAAGAATTAATAAAAGATGCAAACTAATGGAAGAATTTTGAAAGAATTCTTAATAAGTACATAAATTAAGAGATAGTTTAGGAAATTACAGATATGGCATTTAAAATTATGTACATTAATTTTGATAGTGAGAATAAAAATTAAGTGTAACAAAAATTAACAAAAACTCTCGTCATTGACTATCAACCTCACAACAACTTAAAAGTTCTTTAACTCTTCTATAGTGATTGAAGTTTCTAAACTCTCATCACTGTCACCACAACTTGTTAAAATTTTAGTACGTAATGAATAAGATTGATTCATCATCAGGTAAAATGAATTCTTGAGCACTAAATCAACAAAAATAATAAAAGAACTAAAATTTTGAATTTACAATGAGGGTATAAATGGAGAGAAAACTAAATTAATAAAAATATGTAAGTTCAGCCATTGAAAATGAAGACAAAGAAACAACATTTGTCATAAGGTTTGTGTCATTTCCTGAAACAAAAGATCAAATTCTATAGAGACTTTAGTAAATAACAATTAAAGTAGAAAAAATTATATTACATAAACAAAAATTTCATTTATAAAATGTAACAAAAAATATTCATTAATCATACCTGTAAGAAGACCTACAAATGCTAAACAAAGAAAGTGGTTACCACATGAAAGAGAATAAAGGTTGAAGGTTGAAATATACATGCAACCAAAAAAAAACATATGAACTACTGTAGTAATTATGCCTTTTAAGAGATCTACAAATGCAAAAAAAAAAAGGGGATCTGCATATAATCACACAACTTAAAAAAAACAATATATGGACAATTGAAAGTTCATTTGGTAAATGTTTTTTGTTTTTATTTTTTTAAATAAAAAATAAAAAATAACTAAAATTAGTGTATTTTTTTTTAAAAAAATATTAGTCTGGTATTATTAGCAGAACGATAACCTATAAATGCCATCACTAAACTATAAAAAATTAAAAATAAAAATATACACCTATAACACATAACAAAAAATAAAAACTAACAGCACTTCCAAATAAACCCCTCTCTCTCTCTGTCTCTTAAAATTTTAGCCATACATACATGTACAATAAAATAAACACAGAGAAGGGCCTGCCTCTCTCTTACAAACTTTTTGTCTCAAAATTATCCCTTAAAGACAATAAAAATATGTAAAACCCACTTTTAACCCTTTTTAATTAAAAAAAGGGTGCAAGGGTGATAGAGAGTGAGTGGATATATTAAATGAGCCTCACTGTTGCATAATATGAGATATATTAAGTGAGCCATTTATACAAAGCCTAGTTGGTGCATAAACTTTTTGGGCCAGTGCGAATGGGCGACTCATCTATGCAGAAAGGTAGAAACACAGAAGAGACTTGTGAGTAGTTGCCAGCCGCTAACGGGGGACCCAGAAAATCTGAAACGTAGCTAGCTGGTTGATGGAAAACTTTTTTTTACCCTCGTTTGATTAAGAGAGACAGTAGCGGAGCTGGTTGATGGAAGGAAAGGGAACCCGCGGCCGTCAGTTAAGTTTGATTGGTTTTTTTTTCAGCAAACAAATTTACAGCTTTTCTTTCCTTTTGTTTTTTTTATTTTCATAGATTGGTTTTTTTTCCGTCTTAGTTAATGTTTGTGTTTCTTTGTTAGTATTTAACTTTTTTAATTATTTTTTATAATTAATTTTTTGTTTTATTATTATTTTTATTAAATTTATTTTTTTTATAAAAAAAGAAGAGAGAGCTGATTGATTAAAAAAACTAAATATGACATGTGGTATTGTAATTTTTTAAGATTTTTTAAAAAAATAAAAATTAAATTTTGAAACTTTCACATGCTCTCACTATATTTACATATAGTATAAAAAGATAAAGAGGTAGAGTAATTTTATACAAATAAAAAATTTTATATAAAAAATATATTTTAATTTTCATTTTAAAATAATATTTTACTTTTAATTACAAAATAGAACCTACATACATTTTGTATGTAAATTTTATATGAATTTTTTTTTTTTTCGATAGCATTTTCGTAATAGGTAATATATATATATATATATATATATGATACCTGGAAGCAATCCGTCTCAATGGCTTCATTTGGAGTTTTCAATTCCATGCTATTCGTGATTTTAGAGCGAGAAAGACCTAATACAGGCAGGCTTCTGCTATTCGATCGCATGAAATATGGGTTCGGTGTGGTGTGGTGTGGTGTGGTCGGAAAATCGCTTCAACCAATTAAAAATTATAACCGAACATTCCACTTGCTGGAAAGTTTGAAACTATGAAGACCATATTGTCTGTTGAGGGCATTGTTGCCGATCTTCAGGAAGAAACACTCGGTGATGACCTGGGTTTCTAGCAGCATAATTCAGATTATATTGCATAACATAGTCAAATGCCGACATTTTGATGTAGAATGGGTTGCTCAAGTGTTCCTAAAAGTTTGGGAGCAAAAGAAGTTCAATTGGCAATGAAAACGCAATCAGAAGTAAAATTGTCATTTTTCTGAATTATTTAGGAATTGCCGGGCTGACATAGAATTCTATTTTTTTTATTTTAGTAAAGTTTCGTTTTAGCCATAACTTTGTTCAAAAATTTTGAAATTGGACTAAGTTCGGTTGGGATTTTAAATTTGGGCCTAGTTCAATTTTTTTTTTATTTTTCATATCTTGTTTAGTATCTTTTTTAGATTGGGTTATTTTTATAATAAATAAGTATGTAAGTCTTCATTGGTATTCATTAAAATTTAATAATATTTATTTTTTAGTCATTTTGACTTGTTTTTGTTTTTTTCTGATGATGATCCAGTTTTGTCTTCTAGAACGAGATTCATACCATTTGGCTATTATGATGAAATCGAGTCTTTGTGTGTGTTAAGTTGCTGTCACATTTTATCTCTGTCACTTTCTTCTGCTCAAAGTTGAGATAAAAGACGTCTAGTTTTGCGGTCTGTGGTGTTTTGAAGTTTCAAGTAGATTTCACTTTGTGGGTTTGTCGTGTTTTGAAGCTTCTGCTATTCTTGAGTGATTTTAATGGAGTCTGGGAATCACAGAACAGTAGTAAGGGACGTAACCATAAGCAGCACTATCCAAGAAGAGAAAGAATATGATGAAGAAGCTCTCAAATGGGCTACTTCAGAGAGCATAGACTTGTTGAACAGATTGGTCAGAGATGCAGGTGACCATGAAGGGTTCTTGCAACACCTCAAGGACAGAATGGAAAGGTTTATATACAGATATATATATATATATATAACATGTATCCTTCGTATTCACATATTTGGTCTTTATATGCAATGACTATTTTATTTTGGAATCATTAGAGTTTCTCTTGATGTGCCAACAATTGAAGTTCGATATGAGAATATGAATGTTGATGCAGAAGCCTATGTGGGTAGCAGAGGCTTACCCACAATCATCAACTCTTTTCTTAATGTGATTGAGGTATCTAACATTCTTGAGCCTCTTGATATCAGTACTTGTGATTCAGCACATGAGACTATACTAATATATCATGGTTTGTCCTCTGCTTTAAAGGGTGTGTTATGTTATCTCCACATTCTTCCAAACCAGAAGAAAAATATTTCAATTCTTCATGATGTTAGCGGGATTATCAAGCCTGGCAGGTAAGAGCAGGGCTCTAATGAATGGATCGTCGGGACTAATTTAATTTGTAGTATCATGAAAAATTTTACACAATTATGTGGACATGTATTGCAGAATGACTTTGCTTTTAGGACCACCAGGGTCCGGAAAGACCACCTTGCTGTTAGCATTGTCAGGAAAGCTTGATTCAGAACTAAAGGTGATGAAAATCTAATTCATCACTTCTAAGCCAGGCCTTTTTTTTAATATGTTTTTTGCTCACAACTGATATGGGTTGTTGTGCAATAATCAGGTTTCTGGGAAAGTGACATACAATGGTCATGAAATGCATGAGTTTGTCCATCAGAGGACCTCTTCTTATGTCAGCCAATCTGATGTCCATATTGCTGAAATGACTGTAAGGGAAACACTAGCCTTCTCTGCAAGATGCCAAGGAGTTGATACTGCCTATGGTGAGCTACTACTCTATATCTCAATATGAGATTCAAATGTTAGATTTATTGGAGATTTAAGTTTTAACTTCTGGTTGTATCCATGATAGACTTGCTTATGGAGCTTTTGAGGAGAGAGAAGGAATTAAACATTAAGCCAGTCCTGGATGTTGATATATTGATGAAGGTAAGAGGAAATCAACCAATTTTTATGAATTTATATCTTTGAATTATCATCTAGGCATGTTAAGGAGAGGACCAACAAAATCTCGAAGTACAGGTTGCATTTTCGAAGGAGCACAAGGACAGCATAGTGACAGACTATATTCTCAAGGTATATAATTTACAATGACATATCTGAAAACTAGCACTACTAGGATGCTTAGATAAATGTGTAACACATTGCCTCTGTTTCTTTCCGTCACATACTCATTGTTCTTTCCTTTCTTTTTTCTTTTCTTTTTTTTTTTTTTATTTTTTTTTATTTTTTTCTGGTCTGAAGATTTTAGGTTTGGAAGATTGTGCTAATACCATCATTGGAAATGAAATGATAAGGGGTATTTCAGGAGGACAAAAGAAGCGTGTGACGATAGGTACAACGAAATAGTACACCATTGAACAATTTTTATGAGAATCTGAGTGATTGACAGTACTAAACTTGCATGATGGGAATGATTTAGCCAGAAGCTGTTTTAATTGATACAGGGGAAATGCTGGTGGGTCCTGCCAGGGCATTTTTCATGGACAACATATCAACTGGTCTTGACAGTGTGACTACTTTCCAAATCATTAACTCAATCAGGCAGTCAGTCCATATTTTCAGCAAGACTGCAGTAATCTCTCTTCTCCAACCTGCACCAGAAACTTATAATCTCTTTGATGACATTATTCTTATCTCAGAAGGTCAGATTGTGTACCAAGGCCCACGAGAATACGTTCTCGAATTCTTTGAATCCATGGGTTTTGAATGTCCCATTAGAAAAGCTGTTGCTGACTACCTGCAGGAAGTAAGTCTATTTAAACCAATCCCTATGCTTCCTATTTGATACTTGAGCATTTTATTTATTGCAACAAAATTTGCAGATTTCTTAAATGTATAGTTAAAAATACTCATGGGTTATGCCCCTCGTAATGATCGATCTTTGTTACCTTCTAAGTTCAACCCAAACTTTGTGTTACTGCTGAATTTGGAGCTTTTCTGCATCACCTTCTAAGTTCCAGCCTTTTACCAGTTCCTAATAAGTATGAAATTCACAATTTTGTTTCTCTGATGCTAATCTATTGAATTCAGGTAACATCAAGAAAGGATCAAAAACAGTACTGGGCTAATGAAGACAAGCCATATGGATACATTTCCGTTAACAAGTTTGCAGAGGCATTCCAGTCATTCCACATTGGAGAAGCAATCCATCATGAGCTTGTCACCCCATTTGACAGGTCGAAATGCCATCTTTCAGCTTTAGCAAGATCCAAATATGCAGCTATGGATATTGAATTGCTGAGAACTTGCCTATCAAGAGAATGCCTTCTGATGAAGAGGAACTCATTTCTATACATCTTCAAGATATTTCACGTGAGTAATTACAACGTTTCATACTCTTTTAGCAGAGTTTTAATACTGCAGGATGACTAAATGACTTCTTTTTTTCTCGTTACAGCATGTAATTCTTGCAGTCATAGCAGCAACACTCTTCAGGCAAAGCAGAGTGCACCGCCAAACAATAGAAGATGGAATGGTTTATCTGGGAGCTCTATATTGTAGTGTCTCTGCAACTTTGTTCACCGGGTGTTTTGAATTACCAATGACCATCAACAGACTTCCAGTCTTTTATAAGCAACGAGGCCTTTTTTATCCTTCATGGGCGTACTCATTGCCAGCATCAATAATCACAACTCCTGTATCTATTATCGAAGCTGTTATTTGGGTTACCATGACTTATTATTCAATAGGATTTGATCCTACTGTCGAAAGGCTAGCCTTCAAAAACCAGTTATCTTAAGTAGCTTTTCTTTCTTGTATTCTCCATTAAAATCTCTACTTTTTTTTTTTATTATTCAGGATGTTCAGACAATTTTTTCTACTCGCGCTGAGTGGCCAGATGTCTTACGGACTTTTTAGATGCATTGCTGCTATGAGTAGGGACCATAATGTTGCCAGCACAGCGGGAGTCATTGCATTGATCTGGATTTTGGTTTTTACTGGCTTTGTCTTATCACAACGTATGAATTCGTGAAAATTCCCCTAGATTTTTCTTAAATGAAATTAAACTTTTGGGTATTCGCTGAAGTGGAAGTCTGCTCTAATGAGGTTTTCTTTCTTTCTTTTTTCCAGAGGATATGAACAAATGGTTGATTTGGGGTTACTGGACATCACCTCTGATGTATTTGCACACTGGACTTTCAATAAATGAATTCCTCGGAGAGGACTGGAAATATGTAAGAATTCCTGTCAAAGAAAGTTGGGTCTAAAATCTGCTACTTGTAGAGTGGAGTCCTCTAAAAGTCTTCAACCTCTGGAATTGTAGGTTTTCAATAAATCAACAGAAGCACTAGGAATAACCATCTTGAAATCTCGTGGGATGTTTACTACTAGATGTTGGTATTGGATTGCAGTTGGTGCACTGATTGGTTTCACATTCTTATTAATTGGGATCTATAGTTTGGCTCTTGCTTATCTCAATAGTGAGTTCTTCCATATTTAGCACCCAATATAATTGCTTATCTGTGTCACTTTTCTTAAACTGAGAAGGGGTTTTGAATTAAATTCCTGCAGAACATAAGATGGCAGTGTTTTTTTCCGAAGAAGCATTGAAGGAGAGACATGCTAACAGAACAGGTGAAGTAGAGGGCAACAAAACACTAGAGAATGGAGTGAGCAAAAAACCATCCAAAAGTAAGCCAATGAGCTCTTTTTTATGTTTTATACAATCTCAACATTATCTTAAGAACAAAAACATTAAGAAATTCATCAAATGACAGATGCCTCTGCTGTAGGCAAATATCAGAAGGAGAAAGGAATGCTTCTCCCTTTTACACCTCTTTCCATTACCTTCGAGAATATCATATATTCGGTTGATATGCCAAGGGTAACTGTGATTTCTGCATTTCTGATTCATAAATTGTACATAACAAGTGATAAGTTAATGAGTATGAAATTCACAGGAAACAAAAGCTAAAGGCACTCCAGAGGACCGCTTGGAAATTCTGAAGGGAGTAAGTGGAGCTTTCAGGCCAGGAGTCCTAACAGGGCTTATGGGTGTTAGTGGGGCTGGTAAGACAACACTACTAGACATTTTGGCTGGAAGGAAAAGTACTGGGTATGTAGAGGGAAGCATCAAGATTTCAGGCTACCCCAAGAAGCAGAAAACATTTGCTCGAGTTTCTGGATACTGTGAACAAAATGACATCCACTCTCCATTTCTCACCGTCTCTGAGTCGCTACTATTCTCAGCTTGGCTCCGGTTGCCTTCAGACGTCAACCGAGACAGTAGAGAGGCAAGTAGAATGCAATTTTTCGAACTCTAGTTAGTCATCCTTTGTGTTCTATGCTATTCAAACCCTCTTCCGAAACTTATTGGTGCAGATTTTTGTTGAGGAGGTCATGGAACTGATTGCACTGACACCTTTTAGAGATGCATTAGTTGGATTTCCTACTGTGAATGGGCTCTCAATTGAGCAGCGCAAAAGACTAACCATTGCAGTAGAACTAGTAGCCAACCCCTCACTATTATTCATGGATGAGCCAACCACAGGGCTTGATTCTAGAGCAGCTGCTATTGTCATGAGAACTGTGAGAAATATTGTGGACACAGGAAGAACTGTAGTGTGCACAGTTCATCAGCCAAGTATTGACATTTTTGAAGCTTTTGATGAGGTAAGACATTGTTTCAAGTCCTATGACATGTTTTGAGTCTCCTTTCCTACTTAAAATTTTGCTGTCTATCAATGGTAGCTCTTGCTACTGAGTCAAGGAGGTGAAGAAATATACATGGGTCCTTTGGGTGACGAGTCTTGCCATATGATCAAGTACTTTGAGGTAGACATAGATAAAAACTATAACTTCTTGACTTTAACAAGGAGAATCTTGTCATATATCTCCCTTACTTCTCTTTTATTTTGTTATTTGAAGGAAATCAATGGCATGCATAGGATAAAAGATGGCTCCAATCCAGCAACATGGGTAATGGATGTGACCACTGGGGCAGAGGAGAAGCTTCTAGGTGTTGATTTTGCTGATGTATACAAGAATTCAGGTCTTTTTTGGTTAGTCATCTAATAACTCTCTTCTGGTCTTATCCCAATATATAGCCATTGTTCTGGTCCTTGAGAAGTTACCAGTTTTGATGAATTATTGCAGGAGAAACAAAAAATTGATCAAGGGGTTGAGTACACCACCTCCACATTCAAAAGATCTCAACTTCCCTAAGTACTTTCAGCCCTTCCTCACTCAATGCAGAGCATGCCTATGGAGACAACACAAGTCATACTGGCGCAATACAAAATATAACTCTGTCCGACTTTTATATGGAGTTTTGGCAGGCTTCATGATTGGAAGTGTGTTCTGGGGACTCGGCTCAAGAAGGTATAAAAATATGGGGTGTAAATTACATATTGTGAACTTTCATCAAGTTTTCCTCTGCTCCCTAAATTTTCAATTGTGATAGTCAAATCCCTATATTTTTGGTCAAGTTGCAATGTCAACCCTCCATCAATGATTGAAATTAAATTTAACAAGTATTAGACATATTTGGTAGCACTAACCTTCCAAGTTTCCCTCAAAATTCCCTTTAGTTCATGATATTTGATTTAATAGACCATTTTGAAGTTACTTTATAGTCACATGGTCAATTTTCGTTTTTTTCTAAATGGAAGCTGATGGAGGGTCAAGATTGAAACTTGTCCAAAACTACAAGGATTTGACCCACAATTGAAAGTGCAAGAATCAAAGTGAAATTTTAGGTAAAATACAAGAATGCAAAGTGTAATTTATCTAAATTTTGGTATCTAAAAATATTCAGTGGAATGATAATACCACATCATTTGCTGTGCTGGGATCACTAACCAACAAAATCACGGCTATCAAGTATATAAATATGTATTCTATAATTTTGGTAAGTGGGGAATACACAAATTTAAAGAAATATTCACCATTCAAGGGGCATGTGGATATCATCATAA
Source organism: Euryodendron excelsum (assembly GCA_033060915.1). Taxonomy (NCBI): domain Eukaryota; kingdom Viridiplantae; phylum Streptophyta; class Magnoliopsida; order Ericales; family Pentaphylacaceae; genus Euryodendron; species Euryodendron excelsum. The sequence goes on along the minus strand of CM065393.1, from coordinate 34,797,689 downwards.
CAATCTAGATGAAATTCATCCAAAGTAAAGCTGTAATGGTACAAAGTAAAGCACATTCAACCTTGGACAGGCGCAACACAATTTTTGCATCTCCACTGAGCAAAACTCAGTTCCCATGGATATCTGTGTTAAAGATCGACTCTGGTAAGTTCTGTCCCTTTGGTGCCAACTGTTTGACCGTGAAGCAGAGACACCTTTAAGCTGACATACCCTTGGTTGAAAACACTAAATTTTCAAGAACTGGCTCGTGATACCACATCACCTTGTACTAAATATTCTCTCCTATTAAGGGTGTTCGTTCATTTCTAATACATCCAATAATTTTTTGACAAAAAAAAAAAAAAACATCTGAGTGTTAAAATTTGCAGGTATATGGAACTGGATGTTCTCAATGGGGTGGGCTCCATGTACATGGCCGTAATGTTCTTGTCAACACATGCCTGTTTTACGGTGATCCCAGTCATTGCCACTGAACGAGTAGTCTTTTACAGAGAGAGGGCTGCCGAGGTTTACTCTGCTTTTCCTTACGCAATTGCACAGGTATTTAATCCACAACTTGATTCTGTCAGCCCATAGGTTAGCCAAGCAAAGTATATTATATGATGAACGGTCATGATTTTTTTACCAAATTTTTGCATATGTATCTAAAATTTTGTATATTGCTTACACAAGTCTTGCATTAATCTGCCATTCCCAGGTTGCAATTGAAATCCCCTATACATTGGCACAGACTCTTGTTTACGGGATCATAGTCTATGCAATGATTGGATTTGAAAGGAGCTTTTTGAAGTTCTTCCTATATATGTTCTTCTGCTTCTTCACATTGCTGTACTCCACATATTTTGGAATGATGTCCGTAGCCATAAGTCCTAATCAAGAAGTCGCTGCATCATTGTGTAGTGTCTTTACTACGCTGTGGAATCTCTTCTCGGGCTTTCTAATTCCTCAAACGGTAAGTTTTAGTTAAATCTCAATGGTTGGAGCTTCTTCCTACTAAAAACAGAGAGAATAATAAATATACAATTTTTCGTTCACTGCAGAGGATTCCAGTGTGGTGGAAATGGTATGAATGGGTGTGTCCTGTTTCGTGGAGTCTGTATGGATTGGTGTCTTCGCAATATGGAGATATGCATTCTAGGCTCGACACCGGTGAGACAGTGGCTGAACTCATCAGTAGGTATTTTGGGTACAGAAATGATTTCTTGGGAATTACTTGTGTCGGGACAATTGCTTTTGGAGTGTTCTTTGCCTCCATCTTTGCTGTTTCTATTTGGGCCTTAAATTTCCAGAAAAGATGAATAAAGGTTTTGAGGAGAGAAGTCTGTAAAACCCATAAACCTATTGTTCTACATGATGTTCAAACTATGTGCTAAACATAGTTCATACAGAGAACCAGCTGATAATTCAATAAATAGGACTTGTTATAAGAGTTATGATTGTATGGTGTGGTGATGGGAAATAAAATATTAGCAGGAGCTTCACAAGATGTATATCACCTGACACTGATGGTATCTTGAATCTTGGATTTGTGAAGGAAAACGAAAATGAAAGGAAAAAAGATAGAAAAATAAAATGAAGTAAAAGAAGCTAAATTTATTTTGGTTTTTTTTTTTATATTGTAAAAATAAGAAGGAAATGAGTAAGTATCTGTGAAAAAAAAATATCATTTTTTGTTTGGCAACTCAGTAAAACAAAATTAAGAGTAACTTTATTTCTCTTTCATTTTTCTTTCTCTTGACAATTCAAAATCCAAATATAGCATAAGCCGAAGTGAGTAAGGAGAATCAAATTATCAAGGCTCGTTAGGGTGTTCCTTGAATGTTGCTAGACTAGACTAAACTTATGTTTGCGAAGATTTTGTTTAGTGCTTGTAACAAGTTACCCCCGCCCCCGGGAAAATAATAAGAAGAAGAAGAAGAAGTAAATAATAAAATAAAATAGAGTATATAAATGAAAATTCACTCTGAGAGTAGTTCATTTATTCTACCACAGAAGCAAAATAGTTTAATTGGTAATATTCCACTCCTTGCATTGAGTCAGACATAGTCACAAAGAATCACCAAGTCAAGGAAACCAATGATTATTCAACCACACTTTTTTATCACTGTTGTGCATAGTCATGGAAAACATATACTTTGTTTGTTTACAGAGAGACACAATGCCAGGCCTTATGGTAGTAAAGTTGAAAGTGATCCAGCAAGCAACCACAAGTCAATACATTTTTCAACTATAGTTTTAAATCATGATTAAGGTTCTCCTCATGAAGCTCCCTTCTTGTTTTTCACTTAAAATTATAGTGATAAAGCCTTAAAGACGCCGCAACGGCTCCTCCATTGATGTTAATAAAGATAAATCAAATTGGGTTTTTCATCGAGGAGAGATGAGTCAGCTTAGTAGTAGTTGTGCCTGCAACCATAATTGTGATCATCTCTTTTATATATATAGGCCTAACTACATATATATATATATATATAGGCCTAACTAGGAAGGATGTGTGAGCATGGGATTCAAACTTTGTGAGCCCTTTTTGACAATATTGTTAAGCAGCCAAAAGCATGGAGTCAAAAATAATACAAAGATTCCATCTTTTGTAGTTTAATGTCTCAAAATAAGCAAAGCCTATGAGACTTCGCCCCCTCGAATGGATTGAATTGGAGAATGTTCTCACACTCATCTAAGGCATCATTCTCCAACTTGTATACATGGGCTATAGTAATATGTGCTTCTTCTCTATTTGTATGAAAGGTGTGGGAAATACGTTTGTTTACAACTTTAATATGAGTTGTAAATATTAATGATTTTGTAAAATGACAATAACAATTGTTTAATTACATTCGATGTAAAAACACCCACCTCTTACTCGAGGGTATTTGAGTAGTTTACAATTAAGGACAATTATGATTTATGGTTATTATTTGAAGGGCTGAAATTTCAAAACTATACGTTGTCTCTCATTAGCTTAGTTAACTTTAATATGTTTTCAATGTCCACTGTATTTATGTATTGTCCAAAAAATAATCGAATACGCAGAAAAAGAAAATGTTTGTTTATGTTTAAAAATTAAACAAAAAAGTCAGCAAGATATGAAGAACAATTACAATATATATTTTTGTCTTCACTGATTCATTTTATTGTTTACTGTTTCATTTGTTTCTTTATATCCATGTTTTTTGTTTTTTTGCCCATTTTCTCAATGATAGAAAAACCCATATTAACAAGAGATCAAAAAATTAACAACTATCACTATTACAATGTTACTTTAATAATTACTTGTAGTTGGTAATCAAATCATACATCCTTCATCATAATTGAACGAGACACCAAAAATTATATATTAATTGCAGCAATCAATGTTTTTAACTTTTATGAATAGAAATCCTAGTAATTATTAATGAAATCCTTCCAAGGGTAAGTCTTGGATTTTAAGTCTTAATGAGTGAAGCACCAAACAATTTTATAAAATTTGTGCCCCCACCACTACAACACTAGAGTGAGATAACACAAGGCTCATTGCACAAGACTTCTTCCTACCTACAATTAAATTTTGATAAATAAAAGTATTAAGAAGATTGCAACCCATAAAAATTTAACAAAATTTTTTGTGAAGATGATTGTTTAAAATGAATCAATATTCTTAAACATGTTCACCCATGCTTCCTCTTTGAAGAAACAATTTTTTGCAACAATCTTGTATTTATTTCTACCCATGTCACTTAACACATCGAGAAATTATTTTATCTGACCACATGGTATGATATTCACTATGATTTTAGCATTTATGTGGGGGACTACACCTTTTCATAAAATATTGAAATCACAATAAAATCACATACGTGTTACATGTGATAATTTTCCCACACCATTTCCATGCATAATTTTCCCACTATCTTTAATGCATGAGATAAAAAAATAAAAATCATACAAGAAAAGATTTATCGAATGTATTTTCAAAGAGTTTTCTTAAAACGACAATTTTAGAAAACTGGTTTTAAATTGTTCTGAGTTCTAAAAAAATTAGGTTCATCACAAAAAATGAAAAATTTTGAAAACACCAATTTTATTTCCAAAATCTTGGAAAATAAAAAAAAAACTACTAACAAAAATGAAAAACAAATGAGTTTCAAAATTTGATACAATTTTAAAATATTAGTACTAAATAAAGACGTTTGCGCAATATTACCAGTAATAATTTCTATCCTTGTTTTACACGACAAAGGCCAAAAAAAATAATTGTTTTGTAGTTAACAGTAGTAAAAACTAATTTTTAGTGTTTATTGAAAATTCTTTTAAAATTTTATTGGGTGGGATGAGAACATAAAAGAGTAGCTATAAACCTTGTAAGATACGACTGGAAAGCCTTCGGCGGGAAAGAGAAGAAACCAAGCAACAGCCAACAAACACAAATCTAATGCTCTCTCTCTCTCTCTCTCTCTCTCTCTCTCTATATATATATATATATATATATATAACACTATACACATTTACATACATATACATATGTATGTGTGTAAAATCTCTCTGTGTTTCTCCTAGTATTCTTTCACATTGTCATCGTCGATCGAAAGGAATCCAGTAAGAGAGAGAGAGAGAGAGTACTTGTTGAAGCTTCTTCTCTGAGAAGGAAACGTCCTCTGTTTTAGATCTCCATCGGCTTCTTTTCAAATTCCGTCTCAGGTATGTTTGTTTCAACTTAAATTTAACAATGTCTGTTGTCGATATTCAATCCATCATCGTCATCCGAGATTATACGTATTTCTGAAACTTTTGACCTCTTCTTGGTTTTCATAGTTGATCTGTTTTGTCAATCACTTCAACGTGTGTGTGTATATATATGTGTGTGTTATATAAGTTCCTATTATAAAAAATTTTAGATAGAATGAAAATTTTTCAAGAAGATAGAAAAATAATATCTCTCTCTCTCTCCCTCCAGTTAATTCTAAAATTTTCTTGATACTACTCTAATTTTCTCTTTCTCCATAGTCTCTGGAGAGAGGGGAAAGCAAAAGAAACACTTGAAAGCTAATTTAGCGACTGAGTAAACCCTTATGTTAAAGTTGAACTATTTGACAATGATGTTGGAAATGTGAACTAACGAATTATTGGGGCTATGACGATCAAACGACCTACATGTGTTTGGTGTGACTCGGATTTGCAGAGAAACGAAGGCTGGCACTGTAGCCATTTGGTTCATACGAAATTTGGAACTTTTGGATTCTTTACTGCTTATACAATGGAAAATATTATTCTTCTCGAAAATCTACCAAAATGATGCGACCATGACACATCATTCTGTCCATGAAGTCTGCATAAATTTTTTGCTTGTATAGCATTATTCATGTGCAATAAATGGATCCTCCGGTTCCAAATACAATATCATACATGTTATATATATGAAAAATGCTATTCGTACAAAAAATTTATACAAAATTTGCATACAAAATTATGCGGCAGTGACACTTTTGTAATTAAAGCTATTATGATGGGTGTTTGTTTTGAAGTGAAAGGCTCTCGTTAAGACAAAACATTTTGTATAAAAATTTTGTATGAATTTTTTGTTTGTATAGCATTACCCTATATATATGTGTGTGTATTTGTATGGCTGTATGGATTTAGACATGCATTGAGTGTAGTTGATGGAATGACTGCTTAATTAATGCCCTTAAATTCCTGGAAATACCAATAATTAGCTCAACATAGTAGGTATTGGCTGGTCACAAGTCCTGAGCCATATGAATTAGGGAGAGTGGTTGACACTGATTTATCATTACAGGTCCCAGATCTCCTAGGTAGGATAATGCTACAGGACACAGAAAGTTACTTTTCAACTTAATTTACTGCATAATTAGCCACCAACCCCAGCACAGTTGAGATCAGTCTCAGACTCTCAGCCATGTGCATACAAGGGAAAACATCATTTTCGTTAGCTGTTTTTTCTTTTGCAAGAAATTTCTGTTCTTTGCTAGTTGATTACCTGTCATTCCTATGACTCGACTCAAGTGTGAACTATGTCCAGCTAATATATTGTGCATCATCCATGAACAATGTGTTCTTCGGATTCCTGAAACTCTGCCTTGGGCAAATTTTTTATTTTTATTTTAAATTGATCATCTCATTTCTGATACTGTTCATTTTACATTTAGTACAATCATCTACTGTGAATTACCAATGGGGTATGGTAGGAGGAGCTGATCCGATTTTTCTTGTAGCCTGGTCTGTTGTGCAATCAAAAGGGAACCCCAAGAGTGCTAATGTCAATTGGTAGCATAAGCTAAATTCATCACTCTGATATAGGAGTTGAGTGTAAGACGCTCTGTTCAAAGGCTGACTAGCTCAGGTCCATCTGCATGTGGCTTTGTTTTCTGAATTGTATAAAGCAGTACCCCATTTTCAGTTTTAGCCCTTGAGAGTTTACAGCCTTAGTAGTTGAAACTGGTACTCACTTTGGTTTTTCATAAACTTTGTCCCACCTGCAAAACCACTGCACTCAAGTCCTACTTAAAAATATCATGATTTTTTTGAAGTGCAGTATAGAGAAACTAGTGGAATCAATCCACTAGCTCCTTATATCAAGCTACTTTGTAAGGAAGGGGAGCAGGCTGGTGACTGCTGCTGGGGGAGTGCATAATATACCAGTTGCAAATGGAATAGTGGTCCTCCATTAATGCTGTATGCTTGTATGTGATGGAAGATAGTCGCCAACTCTGAACTGGAATGGAGGAGGGCACGAAAAACAGCACCGTTGACTGGTATGCCAAGCTCATGCAGGGCTCTTGGTGCAGTCAGTTCCGTAAGGGCTCCAACCCTTTGATGGCCAGATATGTCTACGGCTTGATGTTTCTAATTGCAACGTTGCTTGCATGGGCAGCTCGGGATTATGGCCATAGCATCTTGACGAAAATGGAAAGTAAGATTGATTCATTTCTCGAATTCATATGTTTAGCTGCTTCAAAGAGATTAGTCAGTTATTAATCAGTTTTCATACCATAGGCTTGGTTGTTCTTGCCATTAAGATGTTGATTCTATTTTCGCATACCACCAGCTAACAGCTGAGTCATGGTCTATAATCTGTTAAAGAAAATTACTATGTTCTTATAATGACTGCTTCTGGAAATAGCTTCTGATTGGGGTGCATATGAATAAACACTGAATGGAAATTGAAAGATTTCATTGATATCTCCATGGCATGTAGAAATAAAATTCTAACCTATATTGAGACCATAGCATGGAAAAGAAAAGAGAAAAAAAAAAAAAACCAGCGGATTTGAAGAAACCTTCTTTTGAGCCTGGAGAATGTTTTACTGATATGAGTTGGTGGGTGCCGGCATAGCTCCTTCAGTCAAAGAAAAAACAGAAAATCAAAAAATAAAAGAAGATGGAGCCGTCATTATACTTTATAAGTTCAGCACTGATGCTATGGAATGGGTTTTAATGTGTCCATGAAATTCCATTATTTTTATCTTTTGAGAGATTCCTTTTATTTGCCTTGAGGTTTCTTACAATCACAAAGAGCTGCTGCCATGTTTCTTAAAGAATCAGATACTCTCGTCATGTCTTGTTTTCCACAAGGATCATTTAGACATGAGCCCTTTCAAAAGATTGTGCCATGTGCATCATGAACTGACCATCTAATGAGAAACTCAATAGGTTGGGTGGCTTGATGGTACATTATAGGATTGGCAAAGTCTGTTGAAATTATTTTCAAAATATATAATATATGTAATAGTTTTGGAGTTTTCCAAAAGGGTTTTGACTAGCTTTGAAGAAAGTCTTCATTGCCTTATTCAATGAATCGTACATTGAAAAGTGAAAAGTTCTGTAAGGCATTTATAAATGCCATGAACTTTCTATTAATTGCTTTAGAGCAATGATTGGGTGTAGCACTCAAGTGTGAGCATGTGTGCCACGCCACGTGCATGTCTCGCGTGCGAGTTGCGTGGCTCACTTGGCGTGTGATCAAGACCATTGATTTTTATCAATCATGATGATCAACGATCGGATGGCTAATACATAAGCAAAAAAGATCGTATAGTGAGAATCATCCCTGATCATAAAGGTGTGATGAATGATCTGATCAAACAATGTATATGTGCTATCTACACCGTTAGATTAGAAAGGGGCGATCCAACGGCTGTGTTTAAACCTGCAAGTGACTGTTAGAAATCAATTATTATTTGAATTCTAACAGTCATGTCTTATCCAAAGAGACACCAAAATATCTATAAAAACATGGCAGATTCACAGGCAACAAATACACTAATTATTCTATAACTTCTCTATATATATTAAAACGCATTAAAGTTCTTTATTCTTTTTAGTTTTTATTGTTCATCATCTCTAAAACATGTTTCTGCAGAAACAGACATTCAGATTCTTGGCAGACTTGATAATCAGAGAGTATTCAGATTTGATTTCATATGTGCAACACGCAGTCAGAATTACAGATTTTTTGGGCTTCATTGTATCTTGAAAGCAATTCACCATTAACCCGGTGCACACTAGATTTTGAGAATTGGTAGGGGCGAATATCGTCTTAAGGAAAGCAATATTAATCGTGCTTTGGAAGCAATTGTTCTTCTTCTTCTTTCTTTTACAGATTTATGCACTAACAAAGTCTGATCAGGACCATAAAATCTGCCAGCATTTTGATTTCCATTTTGCTGTCCTTTTTCCATGTAAACTCTCTAATAGAGTAAGGTCCAGACCAACATCGTGTGGGGTGCTAACATAGTTTGATTTGGATGCAGGACTTAAAGAATGCAAAGGTGGCAAAGAGTGTTTGGGAAGAGAAGGAGTTCTGCGTGTGAGCTTAGGATGTTTTGTATCCTTCCAATTAAAGAACGTCAATTTAGTTCTTGGTAATAATATTACTGAACTTTTCAGTAGTTTAACAGCAATTATTAAAAGCCTAGGTGTAAGAAACTTCTCTAAGAAAGTGTTCTCATGTGTGTTAGATCAAGACCAGATTTTTGGTCCAAAACAGATACTGAATTTAGAAAAAAATTTAAGTGAGATTGTGGGATGCAAATTGGGGTACCTCTCTCTATCTCTTTTTTTTTTTTTTCCATTTCCTTTTATGCTTTGCAAGAAAAGAGAACTTGAATGCTTACATCAAGGTTGAGACACCAAGCAGGTACCATTTGGTCTATTACACAAGTAACAATTGTAGTATCTGTCCTCTGTATATATGCATCAGATTATTTTTTCTAGAGAAGAGTTTGAGCCCCTATTAGAAGTTTGATACATGTTGGAGAAGCAAGCACATGAAGATTTGAGAAGAAGTGAGTCTCATTACAACTGGGAAGAAATGTAAATGTAAATGACACAACTCAAAACTTTGTTTCCAGAGAGATTGGAGTGAGCCTTAACAGCAAAGCAGATATTCTATTTTGTAATGTTTGTTTCTACAGCTGGTACATCAAAGTTGTGTGAGGCTAGAGAATTGTGGCATTCTAGATGGTGGTCTGCCAAGATTCTCCTGATGATTGGACTTACAGTGCTTCCCTTCCTTTTTCCTTCATCTGTTGTTCAGCTTTATGGTTAGTGTCATTCAGTTCTCGAACAACCTTGTGATGATTTTTTTTTCCCATTTTTTTAATTCTAATATCTACAATTAGTTATGGCTTCAAATATTGATCATTCTTGTCATACTTTAATTTTTTTTTTTTTTTTTTTTTTTTGTTTTTCAGGGGAGTTAGCACATTTTGGTGCCGGGTATCACTGATTCCTTTCCTATGTTTTCCTTCAAATCATGCATATTGCTTTCAAAATTGGTTGTTATGGAAGTTGAAAGAGATCTGTTTTTCAGTTTAGTCTAGAATTGCTTATTTCCTTTCGCTAATGACCTTTTAATAATCCTTTACAGGGTCTTTCTACTAATTCAGGTAATAAGCATCATCAGTTTCATTACGTGGTTGAACGATTTTTTTCAATCCGAAAAACATGCAGACAAATGGTAAGTGGCTCCTCATTCAAGCCTTTTCAAATGCAAACCCTCTTCACCAAGACATGATAGTCTTAGCATGAGATAACATGATCAGCATAAACTCATTCAGGCAATTGGCTTATTGCTTAACACAAATTGGCCTAGCCATTGCCAACCTGTCATTGTCCAAATTGGGCTTGGCTAATTCAAGTCATGGTAGCCCAAGTAAGCAAATCTATCACCTAGGCAATTCCCCAACCCCCCCCCCCCCCCCCAAAAAAAAAAAAAAAAAAAAAAAAAAAAATTTATTTGTTTTGAAGTACGATACTGTTTTGAAGTACTTGGTGTCCAACTATAATTTGCTGGCAATTGTGACTAATTTACAGTGAGATTTGCAATGCAGCCACATCCATGTGATGTTACTCTCAAGTACTGCATATGTTGTATGCATACTGGGGATCATTTTGATGTACATTTGGTATGCCCCAGAGCCATCTTGCCTTCTCAACATTTTCTTCATCACCTGGACACTAGTGCTGCTCCAACTCATGACCAGTGTCTCTCTCCACCCAAAAGTAAGTTTCAATCTTGAGCATATGTTTTATTTCATTTGTGTTGTGAAATAAAATTTCATATGTTAAATTTGCCTGAAACAGGTGAATGCTGGCTGCTTGACTCCAGGGTTTATGGGGCTTTATGTGGTGTTCCTCTGCTGGTCTGCCATTAGAAGGCATGGTTTCTAATTTTCTAATTCTGTTATCATATTCATCAATGTACTGCTTTTTAAAATGCATTCTTCATGAACCTTAGCCTTCCCATGTAAGATTGAATGAGCCAAAACCTAATCCCCCACCAACACGCGCACCATATGAACCGGGCCATACTTGGCCATAATATTTGGGAAGTTACTGATCTTTAAGTTCAAGATTTCTTAGCACTGAAAATTTCTTGCTGTGTCCTTGTAGTTTCATTTCCAATCAATTTTCAAACTTAGTTACATCTTTGTGTTTCACAGTGAGCCACCAGAAACAAAATGCATGAAGGAAGCGGAAGCTGCAACCAAAGAATACTGGCTCACTATCACAGTAATGTTTTTCTCAAAAATCTCCAACGGTTTCATTTCAAAGTATTAGCAGTTCCAAAGAAATCTAGGAGAATGCCAACTCATGATTATTTTCTATATGACATAGGCATTTGCAGAAATCCCTCAACTTTTTGGTTGCAGGATAGATACAACTCTTATCCAGTTTTGTCAGAGAGCAATGCTAATTTTATTTCGTACCACTGTTAATTTTTATTTTAATACAATTTTCTTTTTCCCAACCAAATACGCCATAAAGAGAACTTCATCATGAATTATACCAAAAACTTGTTTTGGATAGCTTCGTATTGTCACAGCTTTTATTGTGATATTTCCTCTGGAATGACAATGGATCTCCTATCTTGACAGAGCTTTGTTGTCGGGGTACTTGCAATGGTTATCGCGACATTTTCAACAGGCATTGATTCTAAGTGTTTTCAGGTACTTCTCAGTAAACCTCTTTCAATTAGTTTAACACTTCTCAGAGATGTATCTAATTACAAAAGATGCAGTTCAGGAAGGACGAGACAGAGGCTGAAGATGATGTACCATATGGTTTCGGCTTCTTCCATTTTGTTTTCGCCACAGGAGCCATGTATTTTGCTATGCTATTGATCAGTTGGAATACACATCATTCCACGGAAAGGTGAGTTCCAGTATCTTGCATAATATTTACTTTATTTCGTACACCTTATTTATGGACGATTAAATTGTAAATTATAAAAAAATAAATTCTAAATTTTGAATGAAAAACAACGAAAAATGTTTCGATTTTCTCTCTTTTTTACCCCTCTTATGATGGCCATTATGTTAGTTTTTTTGGAAACATTTAAAAAACAAAAGACTAAATTTGGAAATGGCAACTAAGTGGCTCGCCCTTACTAACGCCAATGTTTGATTCTCTCCAGATGGACAATTGATGTTGGTTGGACCAGCACTTGGGTGAGAATAGTGAATGAATGGCTGGCAGCATGTCTTTATGGTAAGTAAAAACATGACAATTCTTGAGCACTGAAAGCCATGTTTGAATCTTGGATTTGAGGGAATAAAAAAGAAAGTAAAAAGATAGGACAAGAAAATGAAATAAAAGAAGCTACATAATTTTCTTTTGTTTGATTGGAATAGGAAAATGAGAAGAACACAAATAACTGATTTCATTTCCATTCATTTTGCTTTCCCTATTGACAAAATCCAATATCCTAGAATAGATTGAATACTATTATGGTTTCTTCTCTGAGGAAAATGTTTTGAATGCCATTACACGTGGCAAATGGTCTTTTTTGCAGTATGGATGCTGGTAGCTCCAATTGTGTGGGAAAGAAGACAAACAGACGAACCAGTTTAAAACATTTCTGAAGAATTATTTTCCAAGGTTGCCTCGCGCTCCTGTTGTGCATACAAGTACTCTGTCTCAGCAGAAAAGAACCAAAGAACTCCTGGCATAGTTTCACTACTTTCATGATTCACAGCTACTTTATGATAAACACTCAAAACTGATTTGTTCCACTTCTGAATGAAATGGATATTATTCCTATTCTCCACCCTGCACACTACATTCATCTCTCTCCATTTGATTAGAAAGGCCTCTCAATGTTTGTAAACATTGTACTTAAGGACCATTCTTGGAACCACAAATATTTGTCGTCTCTCCCCAATGCAATTTTCCAATCATGAACCGCTTCAAGATAGGACATATCCCATTCAAACAAAAAGCATATAAATATCAACACCAATATCAATAGCATTACCAACACAAAATATGCTTTACAATCACTACCAGTTTATAACGTTACCAACAAGATGACCTCACCACAATTACAAAGAAACTTTAAAAATCATACACAAGTCCACAAAAGCTAAAATTGATACAACTCGTGAGGGGGCAGCAGCCACAATACACAACAGACACAATACACAGATTGCCCAACTGAACACTAAAACCAATAAATGTCGTAGCTGCACTGAAGCACCACAGGATTATGAGGTGCTCATGCCCCTGTAATCATATACTACTCTCTCATTATATGTCTCTCTCTCTCTTTCTCTCCCAAGTTTCTTTTCTTCCAGCATCACACTAATTCTACATGGCCAACAAGAAGAATTGAACCTTAACCCAGGAATGGACACAAACAAACGTTCACAGTTGGCTGGATCATTTAACTTAATCTACAACAAGACAGGAACACCCAAAATTTTCACCCAATGGCTTGAAAGGGAGCAACAACATGATACTAACCCTAAAAGGGGTTCGGATAGGCAGTCACCTCTCAATTTATCCAAAGGGGTTCCCTCCAACAGTGGAGAAAGTATTTGGGGTAGCAGGTGCTGAATACACTCCACCCAGCTGCTGATGCTGCTGATTTGGATTTGAAGATCCAAATGCAGCGCCCTCAATGCCAAACCCCACTACTGCTTGCTGCCTGCAGAGGTTTACCAAAAGTCTCCTATAAGTACGACACATAGCTACCACAGATTCCAACCAAACCATAATTAATTACCCCATTAAATATTTTAGAATAAAGAACTACAATAGCAAATATAATCATAACGAGATAAGGAATAATAACATAAAGCAGAAGTGAAAAATCAGAGCCATGTCTATGCCGGACACTGACATTTCTCTGGTACTCCTAAAAACATCTACATTTCCTGTATGTGTCCTAATTTAAAAATGTAGTTTCATAATTTCGAAACTAATATAATAAACAATTTGAAGAAAGCAGGCAGTAGTATGCATTATTTGTGAAGCTCCATATTAACAAATGCCATGTGTCTCTCCTACTTTTTTAGGACTTGCTGTGTCAGTATGTCCATGTGTCGTTGTATCCAAATCCCTTCTCTGTCTATTGTACATAGTGCATGGACATATGGGTTTTTGATACTCAACAGTGAAAACAGACTCACGGCAACTGAAATCAGTTGCCAAACTTTCTTGAACATTTTGTAAAAATGTTTAAAAGTGCTACTACAGGTAACAGACTCGCATTTAAAACCACCACATCAACAAGAATGCTAATAACAACGAACATAAAATATAAAACAGAACAGAAGTTACCTAGGTGGCAAGTTGTTTGGTATGTGTTGCACCATGTACGCACCTGAAATATTATTAAAGGAAATATCACAACATTTAAATAGCGAATACGATCAATGTGTGGTAAGGGAGGATTTTTTTTTTCCTTATTTTTAAAAATAGATGCTATATTACTTGGAGGCATTGCTGATGCAAAAGCTGGTGGCTGGGGAGGCATCACTGACAGGTAAGGCGACTGGGATGGCATCCACGATGGTGAGGGGGTACCAAGGCTGGAAGTGCGCAACAAGCCTCCTGGAGCTACTACATTTGGCAGAGCACCTTGCAAGGATGCCATGGAAGGAAACTACATTACAGGAAACACATTCCACAGGATTAAAAGCTTCCTTTTGAAAAAATAAAAAATTTAAGCATGTGAACTGCACAAAAATTTTGGAAAAAGAGAAAATCAATGCACGAGATTCAACTTTGTTGACATGAAATATATTGGAATCTCACTGATTAAGTAGACAAATGAAAGATTGAATTGAAAACTAATCAGCCATCTCCAAGTGTCTCAATCATAAAAAACGTTTGAGCAACCATATTTAATAAATCACAAAACAGAATGTCGAGCTTGCTGACAACTACCTGTTTGCCTTACTTTTCCACTGTTCTAATTCAAACAGCAACCATAACATTGAGCAGCATATAATTATAAATTGGTTTGCAAAATCGCATGGAAGTGTTGGAAGCGAACAATGCAACTTTTATCTTTTTAATATCTATTGCTTCACATTTCCAAGAGACACTAAATGAGTCAAGCAAATCAGTTTGAATAGAATAGTTTGGTTTACCGTTGGAGCTTGAACTGGAGATATTTCGCTGTTGAGATCAAATGGGTTAGAGGATTTCGATGACTGTGGAAAAGTTTGCATGGGCTGAAAAAACAAACATTTACGATGAGTGATGGCTCATGTAGTTAGGAGAGTTAAAAATGAAAAACAACACAGTACTTTTTATAATCATGTTGGACTGCTAGATACCATTACAGGATTATATTGCGTATTGAACCCAAATCCATAGGGGCGACCAGTTTGCCAGCCTTGAAGTGGTACAGAAGATGGATAAGTAGCAGTAAATATATCCTGCAGACAGTACAATTGACTGTAAGATATGGAGAACCATAAATAAAACCAGGATGAAGAACTTATAACATATATGAAAAGGATGAAGTAAATGATAAATATAAAAAAAAAAAAACCATTACCTCTGGTAGCTCTTTTCTTCCACTAGGCTTACCTTCTGGGGTAGAGGATTGTTTTACCACTCCAGAAGTCACCTCTGGGGCTGAGACAGCCTGGAATGTTTGTGCAGCTGGCATACTAGAAGGCCCTTGGGTATTTGGGGCAATAGATGAATTCCATGGCTGCGAAAATTGCACAGAGAATTGTTAGAATAACTATGGCAGAGTTAGGTAATAATTGGATGAAGAAAGACACCCCATGAAGCACACCTGATTGCTTGAAGGTCCACTAATTGGTGGATTGAATAGCTGAGCAGTAGGCTGAATGCCAGTAGCAGGAAATAAAGAATGTTGCTGAGCACCACCAGCCGAAAATGTTGTCAAGTTGTTCATTGTTGCAGCTGCTGGAGCACCAACTCCAAGGGGTGATATGGACATGTGCCCTACAGGAGCTGCCACTAGAGCACTAACAGGGGGAAACATTGTCAAGTTGTTTACTGATGCGGCTACAGGAGCATTACTGCCAAAAGGTAAGACCGACATTTGCCCTATATTTGTACCAAATGAATTACTAGAAGATGGTAATGCTGACATGCTACCCACAGGTGCAGCTGTTGGGATACCACCAGTACCAGGTATTCCAGCTGTTTGACCCAGTACAGATGCTGGAGCTGACAATTCTGAAAGTACAAACTCCAATGTATTTGCATTGGAAGGAGCTTGAGTCACTTTCACCTTTGTGGGGGAGTCAAAACAAGCCCAGTTGTCAGAATTTGACGAAGTTGTTGGCTGCACAACTGATTGACCTGTAACCATTTGCTGTGTTTGTGGCACTGCTGCAGCTGTAGGAGGTTCAGGAACAGCATCAAAATCAATTAAAGTTCCTGAATTCTCCCTTTTAAGTTCAGCCGGGTTCCCACTAGAGGATGCCAAGCTACTGGAAGATGCAGTTCTCTGCTATTAGAAACATTAAATGTAAAAAGTTAATTATTCACTTTAGAGGAAAGTGAAAACAAAAGAAAAGAAAATTTTATTAACTAACAAAATGCTATCGGATCCTGAGTTGCAAAAATAAGAGGTAAAACACACAAACTTCACAGTGAGTAAATGATGCAAAGCAAGAAGAGATTTAGGAGGCGAACACAAACATAAAAACATGCATGCAGCCTAAGAAAGCAGACTCCTCACCTGTGTAGCCCTGCCACCATTAGCTTTTGGAGGTTCAATAATTCTAAGGGGAGATACATTGTCCCCCAAAATATCTCTAACAGGCCGAATCACAGGAGGACTGGACACATCCAGATCCTTTTGGCGGTCAGGTGACCTTCCTTCAAGCTTAGAACTTCCATCAGAAATTCTACCATCGTCAGATCTCCTTCCATTCCCAAATCTATCTTCCCTTCGCCAGTCATTGACTATCTCAGTACGAGGACTTCTTCTGACATCACCATACTGCTGACTTTCTTGATCATATCCAGGACTTCTTCTTTCATCATAACTATTTCGGTAATTTTTATCATCACTTCTTCCACCAGGACTAGGTCTGTCGCTATAACGGCGTTCATATGTGTCCTCATATGGTGGGCTTCGAGACCCACCTTGATATGTATCTCTCCTATTATCATAAGAGTCCTCTGCTTCACCCTGTGTGACATATAAAGGCATGTTTTTAAAGAATGAAAGGCCCGGCAGATCAACAAGATCTAAAATGATCAGACCACTACCTCAAGTAATCCCTCCAGAGGAGAGAGAGAGAGAGACATGTTTTCTTGTGTGTGTGTGTGTGTGTATTTTCTTTTCTTTTTTTTGTGGGAGGAGGGAGGTGTCTTACCATCTTCACCCTTGGAGGTTTGTCAGAGCTCCTCTCACCAGTATATCTTCTATCCACATAAACATGCTTAATGAAGTCCCGAAGTCTCTCAACATTACTGGCAGCAAACGTATGAATTAGAACTATGGTTTTACTGAAAAGCACAACATAGCAAAACATGAACAAATAATAACCTGCTATCAGGAAAAGAATGACGCTGTGGATCCCATTCCTTGAAATAAATGTCCTTTGCACGCTGTTAACATGAAATAGAATTGGGTTTGATATGATAAATCAGGAAGGTTTCTGTCAATTGAGAAATGAAATACTATTAAGCAGACATTATCAAAATATGTATCTCATACCGCATTCCCCCCTCCTTGAAGGGCACTAACTTCTTGCAAAGTAAATGTAGCCACGGAGACTGACTTTACTCTGTGTGTGAACTCCCGACTGAAATTAGTTTCAAATTAATAATTAAATTCAGCACTTGGCTGTGCAGTTATCATGGTCTATCACATACTAGAAAGCTTATCCCCACTCATGACTTCTCTCTCATCTTTAGATAAGCATAATTAAAAAGTTACAAATATATGTAAAGTGTTGAGGAGATAAATAAAGTACTTACTGAATTCCACTACAGTTTGTGCAAACAAATGTCCAGAAATTCGTGCATACATACTGTGGTCCCTGTTTTCCAAAGACAACTTAGCCTCATTATTAAAGACTGGATACTGTTCTAAAGAAGACCAGTAGCAAACAGCACTTCTCAATACAAAAACCAATAAATCATTATCATAAACGATTATCACTTTGAAATTCTGATACTATGGAACAAGACACCATCCACAGAAAATACTAGAAAAAGCAGCTACTTGTAAAAAGTTCACCAATGGTTTGTTTACCTTTAGCTTTTAAAAACTTCATATTTCCATTTTTAAACATTTCCATTCAATGTCCTAGTTGCAAATTTTGTTACTTCCCAAGTTTGGAATTGGATAAACTTTAAAAAGTTCAGTGATGTGCACAATCAAGCAGAAAGATCCACACAGATATAAAATGATAAGTATACAAATACCTCACTTTTTCAACGACCAAAGTTGTGTTAGCATTATAAATTTTTCAAACAAGACTTTCAGGAATGAAGTATCTGCTTTAATTTATATTCTTGTTCGTATAATATGAAAAGCTCTCAATCTCATATAGCTCTTGTGGATGGCTTAGACCAGCACTGGTGAGCTGGACCACCAAGAGGGTTAGTAATGGGCCATCTAGGAAGTTATGGCAGATACTGAATGGTGGAGACCACTAGAGATTGAGGATAGAAAGTTAAGGCAGTCCTAGGTGGAAAGAGAGAGAGGCAGTGAACAGAGCTTTTGAGCTTGTTGTGTGTTGTTGTTGGTGGTGGTTGGGGGGAGTTGGAGGCAACCTACTTATAAGAGGGGGTCAAGCCTCAGAGGACGAGCTTGCCCGTGAACAGTGTCACGTGGTCAAATGGATATATGAGCACATGTGGTTCATCCTTCTTGGCTTGACACTGTTGCATAGCCGAACTCGTCAAAGGTGGTTAGGAGTTTGGCTCAAAGATGCAAAATTAGTAGGGTGTCTATCCTAGGTACAGCGAAGGTAGGAAGGCATCATTAATGACTTCTGTCTTCTTCTGGATGTCTTCTAGTGGAGATCTCTCTATTTAAGACCAATCAAAGCACAAGCCCGAGGGAGAATGGGACGAGTCACTTTCACAAACTCTCAACTCTAATCGTCAATCCACAAGTCTCTATAGGTCGCGCGCAAAAGTGCCTACCTGCTACCAACTTAAGTTGCATCAAGGTGCAATACTGAGGTGGTCTTGACATGAGACAAAGCAACGGAAGCACAAGAGAGAAGTACACTCACTGGAGAATCCCTTGGCTGAGCCAGGTGAATGCCAAGTGGTGCAACCACAAGTAAGGGGAGGAACATGCTCAGGCGGAGATTCCCCCGGTCGAGCTAAGGGTGGTGCCTCAAGCATGGTCACAAGTGAGCTCCCCTTGACGCCTGGGCTCAAGAATAGGGTGTTGCGCGCATTATCCTTGGTTGGCAAGGCTCGACCTCGAAGGGGAACACAAGGAGAGACACCGTTGGTCCACGTGTCACTTCAAGTAGTTAACATATGGACCAAACCCCAAGAGGTAGAGGTGATGCGGAGATAATGTGGCATGTACCCACACTCACCATACTCATCATTCAGAGAAATTACTCCAAGTGATCGTCACATGATGTAACTTCCACTGTGTTTTATGCCTCTTCAAGGAACTTTTGAGTGCTATGTTCACAAAAAGATCAGTTAACGAGCACTACGAAAAAATATCAACAGTTAATTGCAACCAGTATGCAGCAGAAGGGTTACATCACATACTTAAGTTATACATAAATATTTTACTTCTAAGAATAGCTCGTGATGCTCTGATTTTCCTGAGAATGACCTTTCACAATGACTTGCAGACTTGCAGTCATTGTTTACTTACGTTAATAGTATACTACATATATATAACTTCTAAGAATAGCTTGTACTGGTCCGACTATACCGAGAATGACCTTTTACAATGATTTATGGTCATTGCATACCTAGACCACCTACTTGTCCCACCGAGATTCCATGAACTTAATAGGCAACATGATACAAATAGGCCTATATGGCAAATCTAGGAAAAACATTTCAAAATGAACAAGGACACTGCAATATATACTCTAAAGGCTCAGTACACATATTACGTGAGAAAATATGTACTTCTGATTCTTTCATATGAACTTCTATAATAATTGCAAAACAATTTGAAGACAAGGCACAACAACTTTTTTTTTTTTTTTTTGAATAGTGAAGACAAGGCTCATCAATAAACATATACATATCATTATTCTAAGAACCATGGACACGGATACGGGACACAGACCCGGACATGCTGCAACAAATAAATAGATATTTTTGTATGGATACAGAGAAATACTTCTTCATTTTCTTATATCTATTCTACAAAGCTTTATTCATAAATAAATTGGAATTTTTGAGCTCTAGATAAATAAGGAGAGATTAATAAGAATAAATCTATATTATTCTTTCTCATCATTAGATTCCAAGTTATTTTCTTTAAACTTGCAATGTGTTTCATAAGTGTCTAAGTGACGGACACTTGTGTACAAGCAATGAACACGTGCATCTCCCAAGTGTATTGAGCATTTCCGGTTCTAAAAACATAAAAAGTAATAATAGGGCATGTTTAGACACATGATGCGTGTCCAAAAAGTGTCAGTGAGTGTCCGACGAGTTTTGGTATCCGACGCGGACATGATCCCTTCTTAGAAGTGTTCATGCTTCTTAGTTATCGCGTGTGCTACAGGTGAATACCTAATGCTGCTAGCATATAATCTTTTATTCTTTACAATTAATTATTCTTCACTAATGAGTGTTAGTTACATGTTTTTACTATATCCATCATATGTATCCTTAACATACTGAAGCGACAGCCATTATTGACCAATAGCGATTCATACAAGCTAAATCTTCTAATCAATAACTTGTGTCAAAGTTATCTGAAAAAAGATTTGATAAACTGTTTAGTGCATCTTATATGTTTTCAGGAGAATCAGAGGAGTTACACATCAAATAGAAAATGGCTTCTTGTAAGAGGGGTTTGTACTTTGAAGACACTTCTATGTCAGTACATAAGTTGAAATCATGCCTAATGCATAGCTTACATTTTTGGTGTAAAGAGAACTTTTGTGAATCCTCCTTTTCTCTTATGGAGTTTATTACAATTTATTGATAAGCTTAACTTCCATGTTTAGCTCTTTTGAATGGTTTTTGTACGTAAGTTGCACCCCTTTTAGCGCCTTTCAATGATGCTCTTTAATTATCAAAAAAAGAAAAAAGAGGGGCTTGTGCTCCATAGTTGGATCTCTTGAGTAAAAAGTTCTAGCCGTGACATGTAAGTCTAAGTGATGCCTAAGCTTATAAGAACACTAAGTTCCACAATTTTAATTATTCCTTGGACAAAAAAGGGCAACTCAAATCACTTCATTTAGCCTATTCCACAAACAAAACACTGATGTACAGAGTCCATGAAGTCAATCTCATAATTGAAATTATCACTAAAAATACAATGAGATGGAACTCAAATCTTTTAAAACTGGCTATAAATAAACAACCCTAATGGTAAATTTAATTGGTGCTGCCCTTCACAACAGTAAGATTAAAAAAAGCATCACTTAAGCAACATTGCTGGTTTAGGTTGTGCCCAGAAACTTTCTAAAATTAGTTTCTTTAATTTTTGGCAGTCTATAATTTTCCAATTCAGTGTGCCATCAAGCATTAATCTTAATATTTTTCTTACGGTAACTTAGAAAATAAAGTTAATTTCTAACAATAGCATGAAATAATAAGATGTGCACAAAATATCTAGCTCTTGGAACCAACATATGAATTGTTCAAATGTGTGAAGTATTTGTGTTCGAAACTGTGTAACCTAGAATGCGAATCATTGCGGTACATGGAATGGGAACGGGAACGGTTAGAAATCTAGCAAAATATAGTTTATTTTCTTAAAGTAATCAAGTAAAACCACATTTCTAGGAGCATTATAGCCTCTTGGTTGTATATTTTTCTCCAAAACTTCATTCTCCCTAGATATTTGTTCATTATATTTGAATTTTTTCCTCCTCAGGTAACCTTTAAGCAAATAAATAGGAAAAAATTAATTGGATCGCTAAATTGACGGTTTCGGAATGGAAGTAGACCATGTTTCCTAAAGTATCATGGTATTAGCGTTTCTGATAACAATGGACTTCGACCTGACATGATATAAGTATGGACATGGAAACATATCTAACACATCTAGCTGGATATGCACCCAACAAACTTGTTTGGTAATTCGAATTAACTATTTACTAAATATGCATGGAACTATCTTGTTGTGCTCCTTTTCTTACCTGTTCGCATCAAAATAAGAGAATTGCCCATACTAAACAATCTACGTTACAGAGATGAGATGCACTGTTTACTCTACGACATTAGAAGGAAAAAAAAAAACCACACAATTTCAATTTTAGCCTTGTGCTTGCCTTGGATTTGGAGATTAGATAAGTCCAAGAAATAGACATATATACACAACCCGATAAATGTATTGGTGGCCCTGTAATAGGGCTTGGGAGAAAAATTACATGAAAGATGTGTTCAAACTTCATTTCCATAACAATTGAAGTGTCAAATCTACAATACAATTGATTATTGATATGCTAAGAAGCGCAACACTTCTAGCATCAGACATTCACTCGACACATGTTGGGCATACGTTCAATCGTATATATCATTTATACTTTTTCAAGAAACAGAAACGCTTCGAACATTTGAGGGATACATGTGTCCACGTGAAACATGTTGCAAGTTTAAAAAAAATAACTTGGAATCCAATTATAAAATAGAAAAAATGTGGACTTAATGTAATGTTTAAGCTATTGAATACAAGATTTTTAACTTCAATTAGTGTCGTTTTTCAATTTCTCCATTACCTTTGAGTAAAATATTTACATAGATGGTAATAAAAATATAATATCTATATATATCTACTTGTTGTGTCCTGTATTTTTTTAAAATTACTGTATTGGCATGTCCCTATCGCTTGTCTATATCCGTGCTTCTTAGATGATATAAGAAAAAACTATTTCAATAATGTCAACAACTTAATAATGTTCCCCTTCAAAAGAAAAAGGAAAATATATTAATTGCACAAAAATCTAAAAATGTTCTTCTATGGTACATTTATTAATTATATTAAGTGCCACTTGTTGGTGTGCAAACTAGTATGGTAGCTACGAAAAAGGAATCATGCTGTCAGGTAAACATTGGATTCCAACACTTTTCACTTCCAATGGTATCTCCCACACATCAATTTAAATCTCTGTCCTCCTAAATCTTGGTCAACAAACCAGTACTTTGAAACTTCTGGACATGCGTCTTATATGCCTTAGAAGGTAGTATGTGACTTCCTTTCTGTATAAAATAAGAATTTAATGGTGAAGGAGCACGATAAGGCCAAGACACATAAGCTCTTAAAAGGATTAAAAAGTTCATAAACAAGTTTATGGTAACACGTTATCATCCCTCACTAACAAGTTGTACCATTGCAGCTTATATTACTAACTCATGTTACTTTATTCTCAACTCGAATTAACTTTTTTTGTTGCAACTCACATGGACATTTCAAAATTTTCATTTAGACATGGCTGGTATTGGGAATGAGAATAAGATACATGTTAGACATGCATGTTGTTTGCCACATTCCTAATTGGCACATCCCATGAAGAATAGGATGAATATATCTGTTGATCACTAGCAATTTCAAGTAGAGTCTGTCAATATCTTCTTGTTTGACAATGAGAACACAAAAATGAGCAAAATTTACACGAAGCACAAATTAACTAATATACACTCTCCAACAAACCCGAAATAATTGTGGAAAAGCATTGTAGAACTAAATTTCAATTGGTATAATTGCTTCCCATATCTTAACATTTGGGCAATTAATAAATTTGAATCCAAAACATGTACCCACACGACCACACACACACGAGTGCATGTAACAATGGTGCTTCTTCATACAGTCCGAACCAACTCATCGGTGAATCAGCAGTCATAACAGTCTCCATATTGTCAAAGCGTTCAACACTAACTAACTAACATATAGTAAGGGAAAAGGAATGGATAAATGCACGACAACAAAGCAAAAAAGAGGGAAAATCAGCAAAACAGCCGCCAATGAGTTGCCTTTACAATGTCAATCATTATGTATTCCTAGTGAAAATAAAAAGGAAAAATGCATTTTCCTTTTTCATTTTAAGGGAAAATGCAACAAGTCACGACACAAACTAAATTTAACAACTTTAGCCAATAAATGGGATGCAGAAATTCAACTTATCTGTGGTCTGCCAGGAAACTGGATTCGAACCAAAAAAAAAAAGAGGGAAAACCATCCATCTAAAACAAAGAAAGTTCAAGAAAGCAACAAGTAGCATACCAAGCTGTTACAGTTAATACATCGGCGATTATCGGGAAGTTTGAGAAGATTCCGTATAATTCTTTCGTTTTTCTCATCCTCCTTCACTCGATTCGCCATTCCCCACTCCAACCTCCAATCAAAACGCTATCTTCACAAGCACCAACACAAACAGCACATAAATCCAACACAATTCCTTACAAATCACGTCAAAATAAGCAACAACAGTAGCAAATTCACAACACTCCACATCACAAAACGTTAACTGAACGCAATATCGATTAAAATTCACACTCACGGAGCATCAGATCTGAAGAATCACACCTGTCCAAACTTCAATAACACAACTAAAATTCACATAAATACATAGATATATACAAATATTTAAACAATATACACCTATACATGGATGTATGTATTGGAACCCTATGGACTAACCTGATCGTGGTTTTGGAAAGTTTGGAAAGTAGTTGATGGTGATTAATGTGCAGATTGATAGAGATCGTTTGGTGAAGGTTTTGGAAACGTCTGCTTTGTACAGCTACCGTTGGGCGAGTCTTTGATTTTTCTGAAAATGTTGAGAGAGAAAGTGGAGAGAGAGAGAGAGAGAGAGAGAGAATTGAGGAGATATTAGGGTGTCCGCATACACAGGAAAAGGTGCTCTGTCCGCTGGGAATCAAATGTATTGACGGCCTTGGACTAGTCGATCTTTGGACTAACAAAATTTTGGGGCAGTCGCAAGAGGCGTCTGGTGTGGCGGTTAATTAAAATTGGTTCTCGAGTAAATTACGTGTTTACACAGATAGATTTTGCATTTTCTTCTTGCTTTCTCTTTTGAGATTTCTTGCATAAATTGTGGGATTTTTGGAATATGCTTCTTTCCTTTTTGTCAAAGAGAAAATATTGGCTATCGGCTACAAATAGTGTACCACTGAAACACGTATGAACATATTAAAATCTAGTCCTGTACATCATTTACAAAATTATCTTAGAGAAATTATCATACAAGTCCGGAACACCACATTTGTCTCATCACGTTTTTTTGCTAATTCAATAAAATGGACAACGGAGTTAAACTAGGGTGTCGGGAAAGTTATTTCTCTCATTATCTAATGAACCAAAATGTCATGAAAAACAAAAGACAGCAGTTGGTTATGAATCTTATAATTATTAGAAAAGCATATCACATCATTAGACTAACATGATTTTTCGGATTCAAAGGGCAATTTCTTGTAATGTAGATAAAATTTCAAAAACTATATGTAAGTGATGTGTTGTAATTTTATTGGTTTGTTATACGAGATTAGTTTTAATTCAATTAGTTTGTTGTATCAAATTAGGCAGTTCATAGGGTACAACGATTTGTTGCCAAACTTTTTGTCCTTTTTTTGTTTTTTTTTTGTGTGTATAAAACTTAAAGTCACATACACAATGCATCCTGTGGTAATTTTATTACACTTATAAAATGTGGCATGTTTACTAATTGGATTTCGAGAAGGAAAAAAAGAAAAAAAAAAGTTACAAAGTTGGTAGTAATGGAGTATAGAATCATCAAGGTTTATGGCTTTAGCTAAAGAGAGGAAAGAAAATGATGTTTACTTTTAGTATATTTTGATAACTTTTCCTTTAATAATAGAATTGATGTCGCTACATTCAACAATACTATTATGGTCCTGTTATTTTAGAATTTTTACTTGTGTTCAATGAAGGTTGTCTTTTAAGTTCTAAACAAATGAACAATATCTATTACACCAAAGTTGCTTTAAAGTAGTGACAATGTTGCTTTCTTTTTCAAGTGAAATATTTTAACTTTCTTCGATTTCATTTTCAAGTGCTCCAAATCATTACTTTATTTACATTAGGTTCTTATTGTGACATAGATAGATAATTTGTTTTTGTTTCAAAAACTATTATTATGAATTTAATTTTGATCCATTAATAGTATAAAATTTATTTTTTCAAGCTAGTTCCAAAATAGCAATAAAAGAGTTTAGCACAATACGAATAATGGCAGAGTGTCAAATTTTGATACCCTACTTGTATAAATATATTTTACACTGTCAATAAATCAAAATTTGATTACATTTTCATTTACTTTCGATACATAATTCGCATGTGCTCGACCACAGTCTCACTCTTTCCAATACACTATTCTAAGCATTAACTATTTATTAATTTATTCAATCCAAAATTATAATACTAATATTAAATAAGACACACATTAAATGGTTATGAATTAATGTCTAGACTTCGAAGCTTTTACCTAAACCAAGTGGAGGCACATGAGAGTCCACTTGAACCATGAACAGGTGGTCATATGTTGATTTTCGCATAATTGAACACATTAACTGGAAGGACCCATCAGACGGTACAAAGCTATTTCAGCCTCAAAAACTTCAATCCAGGGCCCATGTGGTTCCTTTTGTACTTGTACAAGTGATCCATGCAGAATTAATGGGATCCTAAGGGGTTAAATAATAATGCTACTCAAGCGCGACTTACATTCGGCTTACTCTAGTTCGGTATTTGATAATCTTGATAGTTTAAGATCAATTCAAAAGATTATTAATTTGAAGCTGGTTAAGCTTTGATACTAAGCTTGAAAACCGCTCAGCTTGTTTATATTCTTATACTCTGTTTGCACCAAGACTTTTCAAGTACAACTCCCCAAACGATTCACACTCTTAAGTAACTTTCACCTTGGTGACACAATTATTTTTCTCTCTAGATGGTTCACACTCTAGTTCATGTACAACTCTTCTAAGTCAACATTTTTGTGACTCGAACTCATAATGTAGCAGGGCCAACTCACCTCTTAGGCAAGTGAGGCGGCCACCTTAAGCACCAGTTTTTTAACGCCTCAACATTTTAAAAACTTTGTATTTTATAATGAGAATTAAATATATTCTCAATATTTTATTAAAAAAGAGCTTCACTCTAGATAAGAAAAAAAATTCATAAGAAAAAGAAGCCAAAAATCACCTTCAAGAAGAAAATGCCAATTTAACTAATACATAAATTTTGAAGGCTCTAATTTATAAGTTCTACATTTTTTTTGAGACAAAAAACCTAGTCCAAATGAGAAGAACAAAAGCTCTATAAAAGAAGATTAAAAATCAACTACATTAGCTAACTTAAAAAAAAAAAAACAAAACTTATTTAACCCAATAAAATAAGTTGTACAGAAAAATATTAAAAATCGTAGATTTTTTAAAACCTTATATTATATAGTTATATCTTACATAGTTTTTATTTTAAAAAAACAAAAGCCCAAAACCAATAGACTAGTTAATTTTAGCAATTACCGACTAACCCCATTAATATAAAAGGCGTTATTTAAAATTGTCACCTTAAGTCACAAAAAGTTTGGCCCTCAAATGTAGACTATCTTGATATAAAAGGTTAAGAATTTGATTGATATATCAAAACAACAGGTCTAACCGAATGTAGGAGATCAGTTCCTATACTCTGTCGAAATAGTTCGATCTATTTGACATGGTATGGGTTGAGCCCACATGAATAGTAACATATATTATTCAAATTAATATCACACAATTATAGTTGTTAATTTCATATCAGTCAAGGTATTATTTTTACTATTGGTATGGTACATATCAGTATCAGTGTAATATCGGGTACTAACTCGATTTATTACTATTAATATTATGTGCTATATAAAAATATATATATTTAAAATGTTAATGTTTTAATATAATGTAAACATGTTATCCAATCCAAATATATATTTAAAAATACTTAAAATACATAATATTGTCTAGTATATACCTAAAATAAATTTTAATTGACAATTATCAATAAAAAATAATAAAATTAAATTATTTTAAAATAAATTACACAAAATTGGTACCGTCTAGTATTCCCGGTACCACCGGTATTGGTCGATATTATCGATATTTTTCGATATTGGCCGGTATCTTAGCCGGTACGGTACCAGAACTTATTTATACTAGCTTAAGGTCGGTACGGTACATACCGGCTGGTGCAGTACAAGATTAATTACGATGCATACAATCATAGTTGTCAATCTCATATCGGTTAAGGTACCATTTTTGCTATTGGTACGATACGTACCGGTACTGGTGCAATACCGGATACCGTCTCGGATTTATCGCTATAAATATTATATGCTATGAAAATATATATATTTAAAATGTTAAGATTTTAATATAATGTAAACATATTATCTAACCTAAATATATATTTAAAAATACTTAAAAGACATATTATTGTCTAGTATATGCCTAAAATAAATTTTAATTGACAATTATCATCAAAAAATAATAAAATTAAATTATTTTAAAATAAATTACACAAAACCGGTACTGTTCGATATTCTCGGTACCAATATCACCGATATTTTTCAGTATTGACCGATACGTTAGCCGGTACAGTATCAAAACTTATTTGTATCGACTAATACCGGCCGGTATGGTATGAGATTAATTACTATGCCTACAACCATCCGATTGAGGATTTACTCGGATTTAAGATCTCTTTCTCTATAAACCCATGTTTGATGTTGAGATGCGGAGCATTTAGCTCCATAAACTACTATTAACCAGTCATGATTAGCCAACACATTGACAGCTGTTTGTGACATTCACTTGGAATAAAATTGAATCTTCTGAGAATTATTTTATTGCTAACCTTTCTTGGAACTTTTCATTATCACGTTCTATGTATGATTGCGATTATTTATTATTTTCATAATACCGAATGCTTTAAAAAATGGCCGTACACATGAGGTCTACAAATTCAGTGCCTTTTTTTATAGCATGGATTCGATCCTATGTTAGCATACAGGAAAGTAGAAAATTTTATTATTTCTTACAAAAATTTTATACATATACACAGAAATCTTCGTGAAAATAATATGAAGATAATACTACTATAATTAAGAGATATCCGAAATGGCTGATGAAACAGTCTCACCCAATCAAAATTGTGATTGAGGACTGCAAATTCTTAGCTAGAAGACAGCTGCATTTTTCAGCGTAACTTCAGAAAAGAAAATAACTGTACAGATTTTTTGGCTAATGTAAGTGTCAATGGAGAACTTGTCATAATGGAGAGACACCAGGATCCTCAGAAGTAATTTAACAAATTTCTTTCTTTTTCCTGCTTTTGTCTATGTTTCTTTCTACTTTGTTCTGCTTCTTTTCTATGTACCAAAAATCAGAAAAAGGAATGAGGCATTAATGGCCCAAAATGGGTTAGAATCCACATAACTTTTGGTTAGATTCCTTAGGGCTGTTGAATAATAGGATGGCCTGAAGCCCAACAATGGAAAACTTAATGCATGGCCATATCATTTTCAAGAAATTATTCGACTTTACTATAATTCCAACATCTATGATAGGTCTCTACAAATGCTCAAATTACCTCAAACATCTCCTGAATGTGATAGGCACATGTAATAGTTTTTCCAACAAAAGTATAAGACCATTACATATATGTACCAATCTTTCCTTAAGTTACGTTTATTTGCAGGATGAGACCGTGAATAAATAATTTCATCGGACAAAAAGGAGATAATGGGAATTAATCATTCTGTATTTAGTTACTACGTAATATGAAATGGCATAAGTATATGACTCCTAAAAACAATCTCAACTCATTATTGTAGTAAAAATTCATGTCAAATTGCTATCAAGGCCCTTGTCAAATCACCTCCTGCACGCTAACATCACAATGAGTTAAGAGATTATTTTTGCTTTTGGTCAGCTGGAACTCTCTCAATAATTTTTGGAGCATCACGTTACCCTTTTCTTCTCTTCTCACAAATGCAGTGTGTTATTTATTTGATAGCTATGTCCTAAGATGGGTTTTATAGGTATGTTCAAATTAAAACCCACTTAGCAGAAGACTCAGTATATAGTGAGAGAAAAAGGAAGAGTGACCGGCGTTCTAACATTGTGTTTGGAACCCAAATTTATCCAAAAAAACAAAAGAAAAGAAAAGAGAAATTTTTTCAGACAAACCGTGCAAAAAACACTCGACCAATGCACTGTGCACCTGCAATTATTTTATGCTTTTTTGCTAGTTTATATCACTGTTTAACACTAGAATGTTATTCAATTGTCGACTAACGTGTTAATAACAATAATGCATAGGCAACAAGTGGAGATATATTCATCCATGGCACTTCAAATCATGTGGGACACAATATTGAAGTTGTAGATGTTCTTCCTTAATCTGTGGATATTGTCTAGAGAAACCTTGGTGAAGAATTTTTCAGTACTGTTGCAATTTTACTGACCTTCGAGTTCTGTCAAATAATAGGTTACTGTAATGTCTCTAAGGCCAGTATATTAGAAGAAAGTAAGAATAACAGATATGTATATTAATTTAAGGAGTAACAGAATAAGTTTTGGCCTCTTGAATTGTTTTTGGCTCTAGTACAAATATATATATATATATATATATGTATGCAGTGGCGGCCTAGGATTTGAGTTAAGGAAGTCAAGATAAAGTTTTTAAATATTTTGTAGGAATCAAAGTAAAATTTTAATTTTTTTTTTGGGAGGTGGGGGTGGGGGTAATTATCTACATTTTTTTAGTAAATACTCAAAATTGTATATGTATAATGAAGTATTTTGAAAGTTTTGGGGGCCGTGGCTCCCCCGCCCCCACTGTTCGCCATTGTATATATGTATATGTGACAGCCAAAATCCAAAAGGCCTCTTAGATGGGTGGGCCGGTGGGATGAGGTGAGGTGAAGAGTAGTAAATTAAAAGACCTTTTAGGTGGATTGAGGTGCAATCAAATGCCTCATAGGTGTGGTGAGGTTATTGTTATGAGTTGAGTTTTTTATGGTCTAATTAAGTTGAAGTGAAGTGTCGTGTTGGCCTTACATATGGTGCCAATGTCTTTTAAAACCGTACAAGCTCAAGCTCAAAACGAATAATATTGTTGGATTCCTGTCGTAATAGTAAATCCCTGAGCTATGCTCATGTTATTTTGCAACTCATTAACACAAATGTCATGCACAATTCTATAGCTGTCTGTCCGTGCAACAACATATGACTGCCTATTCATACTGCATTTAGCAGTGTTTGCTGAGAGTAGCCACTGCAACTCCATCGGTAATACTTCTTTGATTAACATGTAAAGTGTGGTTAATTATCTTCAAAAGCACGGGTTTCGAGTGACGTAAAATCTTGATATTGCCTGGCTCTTATTAGTTTTCAGGTTTTGATCCTTCGTTTTTTCCGGGTTTTCGGTGAGTTTTGTAGGGAGCAAATGCCGGATTAATCCCCGCGTATTGTATGTAGAAGTGTGGACAAACAAAGGGGATTAATTCTTTGAAATCGGAGGTTATAAATATGAATATCTCAACGATAATTATAGTTTAAAGTAGGATATTTATGTTATGAAAATAGTTAAAATAATGTTATGATTAACTTTTGCAACTACAACGTAACCATTGACGTTGGTTGACTTTTGCAACTATAATGTAAGTATTAACGTTTTTCTTTTATTACTGTGCGTTGTCTTCGTCTATAAATAGAGCTGGAGAAAAAGAAGATAATAAGAGAGAAAGAAGAAGAGAAAGAGAGTAGAGAAAAGAGAAGAAATAAAAAAGTATAGGTAAACTATTTAAGTTTAAGTTGTATTTTATATTTTGTCCTATGATAGAAATACAGTATTGGGTGATCAAGAAGATCTATCCCCAATAATTTCAAAAGAATTATTTAATTATTATTTGACAGTTCTAGAAGAACTAATTTTATTATATACTATGTTTGTTTATTTTGTTTACTTGATGTCTTTTTAGTTTTATAACACGTTATCAGTACGAAATTCTACATGCGTATTTGACAATTTCAGAAGAACTAATTTTATTATTGTCACGCTTTGAAACAATCCAAGCAATTTGTGACAACGCCGCACACTCATAAGGTCACACCCTATGTGCATGCAAAGCTACAACCTGAACAATCTTATAAACAATTATCGAACAACCTTACAAACCTCAAAGAAAAGAATATATTTGACTCCAAAGTATTTAAGAAATCACCATCTAACTACAAAACGAAATATTAAATCTCCAAAATACCCCAAACATTCAAATAACAACATTATCTCTAAACTAACTAGTTTAAAGTCTTACAAAATTATAGACATAAAAGACTAAGTCTCAAAATAAATTCAAAATATGATAAAAAACAAAATACTATAAAGCCCCTTCTCAGATCTCCCTCGAGTCATACTACTACTTTGAATATGAAAAATATAGAATGAAAGCGTCAGAAAGATAGCCCAGTAAGTAACCCACAACCACAACCAGCTAAATGAAGTAGAAGAAAATATCAATTGTATAATAAAATTTTCAATTGCAATTTAAAATAATAAGTTCAATATGATATCCAATAATAATGCTCGAAATCATATAAACAATTAAACAAAAATATATGTTTTTTCACAGTTCAAAACATATAAACTCAAGTTTATTGATTATGGTCACGATAGCCTGTGACAAGACTCAAAATCACAATTCGCTCTATGGTCGAAGCCCAAAAAAAATTAGTTTCTATGCCAATCCTTAACCCCTATTGGCATAGGGTCCAAATCATAGTAAAAAAAGAGTCTCAATACCATTACAATAAAATAATATATAACTAATTTTATGAACAATTTCACACTTGATCTGTAATTTATATGAAAAATATAAAAGAAACAAAATCTTTTCTTCAAACAATAATTTATCAAATCATCCAAAAACATAAGTTTCCGAAGCAATTTCTAGTGATTTATAAAAGTACTAGAAGCGGTAATAAGTCACTTACCCCTCATGCCAAGAATTACTTTCCAAAAATTAAATTCAATTAAAATCGTACCACCCTAGTACATTCAACAATACACAATAATTACGAATTGCACAATTAACATATGCAATGGAATGATCTAATTAAGCCTAACGTCCTAATCACTTCAGTTAGAAATTATTGTTACCACAGACTGCAAATTCTTGCTTCTGGAGCCATTAAATTAACTTAAACTAGCTTTCACTTCCTATTACTTAGGCTCCACAAATATGTATATATATATATATATATGCACACACATTGCCCAGTACTCCAAAGTCTAAAGACGCCAAAGCAGGACATTAACTAACCTAAACTAACCCATTGTATAATGATGTTAATAAAGTAATCTAAAGCTTCTACTTTTTCTCTCTCTATGAATTTAGATTCGTAGAACTTCGGCTCCTCCCTCACTGCCATTTTATGTTAACTCGAGCACTAAACTGTTGAACCCCATTAATTTAATCATGGCCAGTCATAAAATAAAATAAAAGAACCCTATGAATGGATCGCAGCGAACTACTCACAAGCACCATTGGGCATGCTTCACATATATGAACAAAATAGAAATTCCAGTCAGTTACGAGAACTTCAATTTCTCCACAGATTAATGTATTATCATTCCTCTTCTTACTTTCTAATGGGTTTATGCTCAAGAACATAATTAGAAAACGATTGAGACTTACCTTGATCCTAATTCTTTAGAGATGATAATCCGTCTAATGTGCTCCTCTACTTTAATGGATTATTTGTGAAAGTATACAATATGGTGGCTGTTCCCTTAAATATATAATGCTAGGGTTTTCTCTAGGTTATTTAGGAAGTCAATATATTTAATCTTACTAAAATACCCTCCAAGATACATGTAAAATAAAATAACTCTATCTCTATCAAAATAAAAATAAAAATAAAAATAAAAAAACAAATGTGCATATTATAATTATATATTGTGTTTGATTATTTTGCTTGTTTAATATTCTTTTAGTTTTATAACACGTTATTAACACGAAACTCGAAGTGTTTATTTGATAATTCTTAAAAAATTAATTTTATTATATATTATATTTAACTATTCTTTTAGTTTTATAACAATTTAGCTTTAAATTTTAATTAGTAGGTACATATATGTGACGATTGCCATTTTTTTTTTTTTTTTTTTTGGGTAACGTGTGATGATTGCCTTCTTGTTCTTCTTTGAAAGAAACTAGTTCAAATTTGCCCCTTGTCAACACCATTGAAAAAAGTGTCAGTTACTATATATATATATACATATAATATGGAGGAGTGGAAGCCAATTTGATACCTTATCAATTTAATAAGTATTTGAAATAGAAATAGAGCTAGAAGATAGTATCAACCATGTGATGCATCAACCAATAGCAGTTATTTCAAAGTACTTATTTCTTGCAGTTGGTTTGGTGTGTCAGACCCTCACATATTTTATAGCACACTTCTAACTAATACTGGTGCAATGTGTATAAAATTTGTAACCATGATGTGCCATTTAAATGGCAACTACATGAAGAACACAATTAGTCTTTCCTAAGGGGGTCAAACAAAAAGAAATAATTTATGCTTACAATTTGTTTGTGCATCGCTAACCATTTAATAGAAGCAGTAAAAATCATGAAAACTCAACAAAATCTTGCCACGAATATCACGATCAGTTCATGGTTAGTCTCACAATCAATAACTGACTCTCCACTACAGATTATGCTATGTGCATGTGTCAACTCTAATACCATATGTAATAATAACAACAGGAACTCATTCATTATTCAAACCAATTTTTTGGTTGCTAGCAATGTTCATGTTACAGACATAGGCACAATATGACTACACTATCTACTATTCAAGTTTTGTCCCCTTCTCTTAGAACCATCTTCACATGGGCCATGATTGCTAGCAATAATGGGCCTGTGATTGCAGTCATGCGTTCGTCTCATCCATGGGATGCAGCTTGTGCCTAGAGGGGCACTTGCCTCCCTCAACTTTCAAAATTTTTAGTTTAATCCATAGTTTTAAAAATAATTTTCAGGTTTTTCTCTTTAAAATTTCTAAATGCCTCAACTAAGATTTTGAAAGTCCTATTTTAGCCTATGATTTTAGAAATAACTGTTACTTTACCTCACAAATTTTTAAAATTCGCTTATTTTTGCCCTTGATTTTAGAAATAATTTTCAATTTGCCCCCTCAAATTTTTATAAAATTCAATTTTTACCAACAGTTTTAGAAATAATTTTCAATTTTCTACCTAAAAATTTATAAATGTCTTTCTTAACTAGTTATTTTGCTTTAAAGATCTATTTATATATTAATGAAAGTTAACATACATTATATACATATATATGAAATAAAAATTTTCAATGTTGGTTAAAAAGGAAAAAAAATTTTTGGTTGTGATTAATGATTGCCCCACTTGAATTAATTTGTTGGCTCTGTCACTGGTTTCACCTTTCACTTTTAGAGCTTTGGTCCTCTAATGTTGAAAAAAAGAAAACAAAAATAAAAGGTTAGCATATATATATATATATATACATATTATGAATGCCTTCTTGTTCTGTTTTGAAATGAATAACCTTGTCCACACCATTGAAAATTTGAAACAAGTGTCAGATACATGAATATTTGGCACTGTATGTATGATATGGATGAGTGCGTGCCAATACGATACCTCATCACTAGCTCACTACTATTAGATATAAAGCTAGAAGATGATGTCAAGCATGTGATATGCATCAACTAATATCGGTTATTTAAAGTTACCTACTTCTTGCAGTCTGCTTGGTGTTCATATTTTATAGCAGACTCCAACAAATATTGGTGCAATGGAAACTGCATATAAGTACCCGTTGATAGGGCACTCAAAAGAAATAAAGTGTTGTTAAAATTTATTGGCATGCAATGGCGCATGCCAACCATTTAGTAACAAGTTCTTTTTAAGAGTCAAATTTATTTAATTCTCACATCTAATGAGACAAAAACACAACTTTATTTCATATTTCTTAAATATTTTTTTAATTTATATAGTAAAATAGAATTTAGAAACTAAAACAAAACATTTCATGTGTAAAATACAAATACAAATATAATTATCTAGTAAACTCAACTACTTATACATATTTGTTGGGTACATATTAGACAAATATTACATATCTTTTTTTAAGTGTCAAGATATTGAAACAAGTAGTTCATAAATTTAAAAGAGTCCATCTAATATAACTTTCAGGAGATTGACTTTCAAAACGCTCCTAAGTGCATGCACAAATAGAAGCAACATAGCCCTTGGGGCTAAACTACAAGATGCCACATTGTGAAATAATGAAGTTGCTGTCTTCTTCCTTCTTCATTCTTTCTACTTCCTTCTTTGATTTCTTATCAGTCCATTTTGTTGTTAAATGTACTAAGCCTTAATGGCTTGTTTTTTCTTTCAATACTGAGTGTGCCATTTCTATGGTGCTTTGGAGCACTAAAACTGGTCACCCAACAAAAACAGAGTTGTGCCCTATAAAGTGATATGTACAATACAGAACATACCCCCTTCATTCTGGGATATATAGCTCAATTAAAGGCACCCACCATGAAACAGTACTTTCTTGCTGCTAGCAATGTTCATGCTATAGATACATGCAGAACATGACTACACTATCATCTATTCAAATTTTGTCCCCTTCCCTTAGAACCATCATCACATGGACCAACTTGTATAGAATAGACCCACTGAACTCAATCCAGGAGAAATAAAATCCAATTATCCAATAACTCAAAGACCCTTCATAGCTTATGGTGCTCAACAATTCAGGACCCTTGTCCCCCTTTACACTATTATATTGAAGGCCAAGACAAGGTTCTCAACAGCTTTGACCCTTTGGGGCTTTAGATTATTATCAATCAGTCACCATAGATTGGACTATTTCACTCCTTAAATATGTATCTAATCTCACATTGCCTTTCTTGTGTTATTTTGTCACCCCCTCCCCAATCTCACTCCAGTTGATTCCCACCCCCACTCCCACCCCCACCCCCCCCCCCCCCCCCTAGAAAAATGGGTCTTGATTCCTCTCCTCCACAATAGCTTCTTGGTTTCTGTTGAACTTTTGACTTTCCCAATGAAAAATTGACCTTAACTAGTCATTTCATACTGGTAAATTTGTTTTAGATTGGGGTTTCTTTAAATCAGCGTATGGGGAAGTTGTGGCTTCTTTTGTGAGGGCCTTTCTTTTTTGTATAGAGTTTAGATTGTGAGTAGGAAGTTGGGGGTGACATGGGTAAGCTCAGTTTTGGGAGGGTGTTAGACAGCCTTTGTCTTTCTTCTGGCTCAAGCTCTTGTTTCTGCATCAATTCCTTGGAAAACCAAGATGAGTTTGAGAGAAAACCACTAGTTGCAAGTGAAGGTGGCCATTCGGTTAGATTGAAGGATGTTCTTGCAGGACCCCAGACTCTGGCTTTCCACCTAAAGCCCAAGGTGAGGTTTCTTCCCTGTTCACTCCATGACCCAACCCCACACCCCACCACCCACCCCCCCCCCCCCCAAACCTCTCTCCCTCTCTCTCCAGAAAATGGATTACTGAATTAAACTACTTGTGAACATATAGCTAGTTGATTTTGAAGTTTTCAGCATGGTGGCATGTAAGAGTTCACTGAATTTCTGTTGATGAATCTTGTAGACGGTGGTGCTAAGGGTGTCCATGCACTGCAATGGCTGTGCAAAAAGAGTTGAGAAACATATCTCAAAGATGGAAGGTATGTTAACAGATGCATTTCTAGTTTCAGAAAATTGCCGTTAAGCTCTTAGATTAGCGCTCATCACAAAACCAAGCTATTTTTCTTTCCTAGGCATCATTTTTTTTTAATCTATGTTTGTGTGAGAATTAGCTACATAAATCATGGAATGAAATTGGGAACTCATGCCACAAGACAAATGATTGATGATGCCAAAGGTCAACCTAATGAGTTGATCCTTCTAGTCTAGTGCATTTTTTCTTTGTTGGCGGAGATATGTGCACCGGCACGTGCATCCATGTGTTTCATATTAATATGGATAGTATAAATTCATCATTTTTGGATCGTTATAATCGAATTTATTTAAGTTTTTTTGTTTATTTTTTATTTTCTATTTAAAAAAAAAAAGTCAAAAGCACAGAGTAAAAGCACCATTACGAAGGTAGAAAATTGCATTTTTGTTAACAAAGTTAAGAAATGCGAAAAAAATGTAGTTGAATAAGCTGATCCAAACAAGCGTAACCTAGCTGCACCGGCTGCTTAACTTCCACGGCTCTGCAACTCAACTTGGATGAGTAGTCAGCAGTGATCATGCTGATTTATATATAAGAAGCTGACAATATATATATTGATGATAAATATACATATATATTCTTCATGTGAATGTTTCCTAAATAATCTCATTAATTTTCTACAATGTGTCATACAAATAAAGTTAATGTTGTAAATTGCTAATCTCTCTCTCTCTCTCTCTCTCTCTCTCTCTCTGCTTCTGTGTGGGTGGTGAACAGGAGTGACCTCGTACCAAGTAGACCTGGAAACCAAGATGGTCGTTGTTGTTGGAGACATTGTTCCTTTCGAAGTGTTGGAGAGTGTTTCTAAAGTCAAAACTGCAGAGCTTTGGATGAAAGACAACCCCCGTTCTACTCTGCTTTCATCCCCCATAAGGGCTGTAGAGTAAACTTCAAAAAAAAAAAAAATCTATATATATATAATCAGTTTTATGTACATCCCAAATTTCTCATTTGTGTCCTCTGGATCCCCATTTGAACAGAGAGAAGAGGAAACACCATGAAAGAATTTCGATTCTGATATCTCTATGTATAAGCATGAATTTGATTGATTACAGCCTTCTTGGCTTCCTGGACAATATTTGCAATTTGGTTATGCAGGAACAAAATCAAGAATTTTATTGAAGGGGCTATAGAAGACCAAGATAAAAGATTTTGAATTATGTTATGGGCCTAAGATAAGAAAATCTTGAATTCTGAAATATTTAGGTTAAATTTTTCAAATTTTGTTGGGGTAAATGTTAAAATTCTTGATTTTTTTTTACAGTCGAGCTAAATTTTTTGAATTTTGATGGGCCTAGTGTAAAAATTATGCAGGGACGAAATCAAGAATTTTATTGAAGGGGGCTATGGAAAATCAAGGTAAAAATTTTTTGAATTGTGTTGTGAGGCTGGGATAAGAAAATCTTGAATTTTGAAATATTTAGGTAAAATTTTTTAAAGTTTGTTGGTACAAATGTTAAAATTCTTGATTTTTTTGAAAGTCAGAGCTAGATTTTTTGAATTTTGATGGGCCTAATGTAAAAATTTGTAAAGGAGACCAATATACACTCTCTTTTCATAAATATTCAAAATTAATGAGGTAAATTTGTCAAAGTAAAGGGGCCATGACTCCCATAGTTTAAGCTTGACTTGTTTACATAATGAATCGATCTCGAACAAATTTTTATTAAGCTAAACATGAGCTGAACTCGAGTAACTTAATTTGTTTTGCAACTTTTGTGACAATTGCTTATTGAGAGGGGCCTGTGGAGCCTTAAATCCCTCACGACACTAGGTCACCACACCTAGGGGTGTTCATGAGTTGGGGTAGGGAGTTACCCGCCATCCGATTTGATCAAATCAGATTGAAGAATTTTAGAACCACGCTCAACTCATAGGGTAATTGGGTTGGGGAGTCACCGGTCACCCGACCTGATCAGATTAGATTAGAGAATTTTGAAACCGCACTTGACTCATAAGGTGATTGGGTTGGGTTGGGTGAAAAAAAATCAAGTTTTAGTGTATTAAAAAAAAAAAAACCGAGCTGGGTCAGGTTGGTCAGTTGGATTGAGTAAATAAAAACTTACCACCCGAATCAAATATATTTGAGTTAGTCGAAATCTATCTATTATCCACTCAAAACTAACGGATGAAATTATAAAAATGAATTGGATCGGGTTGGTCGAGTCGGGCAATTTTTTAGATAACCCTAACCACATCGATGTAAGACGTGCACTCCGCATGATCCGATCTATTGTAAATGGAACCTTTTTTTTTTTTTCTGAAACTGATGTACAAGAGAAACACACATGAGTAAGTGAGTCCAAAGGCAAGCCTCGTGTAGTTTGGCAACCTAACTTTTTAGGTGTTTTTAAGCTGCAAAAAGTCAGAAGTTAACAAAT
Organism: Euryodendron excelsum; assembly: GCA_033060915.1. Lineage (NCBI taxonomy): Eukaryota > Viridiplantae > Streptophyta > Magnoliopsida > Ericales > Pentaphylacaceae > Euryodendron > Euryodendron excelsum. The sequence continues at coordinate 34,757,584 of CM065393.1, read as the reverse complement.
GTTGGCTTTTCGACTTTCTCTAAAATAAAGAAAACTAAACAATTGAATAATTTAACAAAAATGTCTTTAGGCAAATTAAAGCTCTAAAATCGATTTTTTACGTAATTTTTTAAAAAGATTACCATACCCTTGAAAGTTGAAACAACTACTTTTATAATATCAGAACCTATTTACGGCTTACACAAAAAGAAAAAGAAAAAACTCAATCCAACCAAATGAACTTTCTGAATATGGTGGCCCTGTTGGTGGTTCAACTCATAACTGTTGAAAAACTCATTTGGGGGAAAAAATGCTTTTTCGATATACAAAATTCGTTTCAAATTTTTGAAAAAATGTTTAAAAAACGTGAGAGAAACTTTTAAGAAACTTCTGAAAAACATTTTAAAAATTTTTGGGATACTTAACGGAAACTCTTGAAAAACTTAGGAGAAAAAGAAACTTGAAATATTAATTTTATACATTTTTTTCCCTTAAGTTCTAACTGAGTATCTATAAAATTATTCATGTAAGTTTTTACTAAGTTTTCCAAATATCTTCCTTAAGTTTCTTAACGGTTTCTACTAAGTCTCTTAAAGGTCTACTTTGAGTTTTGCAAATGCTTCTTAGTAAAATTCTTATAAGTTTTTCAATCGTTTCCCACTTTCTTTATCCCTCTATATTTTTTTGCTGCGTTCCCACTTTCGTTTCTCTCAACATTTCTCACTTTTACTTTTCATTTTGATAACTATGGTTCAATCTCGTTCTTACTGTGATAATTTTTTTGAGTAAATTATTTGTTTGGTATAGTTTTTTTTATAACTTTTTTCATTTTATTTTTGGTCAAATTTTTTAAAAAATTTCTTTTATAAGTTAACATAAGCAAAAAAGAAAAAACAAAAAAACTGAAAAAATTTAACATTTTTATTTACAAGTCAAAAAAACTTGAAAAAAGTTATACTATATGAGCGGTTACTACGTGATTGATTATTGGATAATCATAAAGAACATTTTCACAATAAATTTTCTTTACCAAAATCAGAGTTCCCTTACAGCTTATTTGGAACTTATGAAGGGACAAGAAAGAAAAATAATAAATTGTTTTCTTTCCCAAATTGATTCTATTATGAGGGGAAAAAAAAAAAGAAAATGAGAATGCAAAATTCTCTCTATCTTTTTTTTTTTCCTTTGAATTTCAAATAAAAAAAAAATTTTCTTTCAACTTTTCTTTGCAGCGTGTTTGGAACCTGGAAAAAAAAAGGAGAGGAAAGACACTTTTTTCTACCATTTCTTTTTTCCTTTGTTTCTCTTGGCTTCCACAGTTCCAAAGCTGTTACAACAGTGAAATAGTTTGAATTTTCGAAAGGGATAGATGGTACCCAGTTATGACTCCTCCTAAGCCTATCTTCGACACGTGTCACAATCAGAGTTGTTTCCCTAGATATTAACAACTTTTCTGGATTCACGACAAACCGCCAAATACGACACCGTTTATACCACATGTCTGCTTGAACATCCCCCATCCTCCTAAGGCCCAGCTAACATAATCAATTCCAACTTCTATCTACCTCCATATACACAGAATATCCATATTCGTACAGCTCAAACCTCTGAACAATCATCGAATCGAAACCATGGCCGCCAAGCCTCTCTTCATCGTCTCTCTCTCTCTGCTCCTCCTCGTCGTACCCATTTCCTGTTCAAACCCTAACCCTAACACATCGTCAACATCGCTACCGTTAACCGCCCACGCCGAGCTCAACAACTACGGCTTCCCCATCGGACTCCTCCCCACCAACGTCCGCGCCTACACCCTCAATGCCACCTCCGGCGACTTTGCCGTGCACCTCGGTGACAACTGCAAGGTAACCCTCCCGCCGGACAACTACCTCGCCACGTACTCCAAGCGCGTCACCGGCAAGATCGTCGCCGGCCGTATCGCTGAGATTGACGGGATTAGGGTTAGGGCTTTCTTCAAGTGGTGGTCCATCACTGGCATCAAGTCCAACGGCGAAGATTTGGTCTTCGAGGTCGGGATGGTCACCGCCAAGTACCCCTCCAAGAACTTCGACCAGAGTCCCGAGTGCGAGGGGAAGCGATCGGCTTCGTAAGCTATAGACTTGTTTCCAAGGTTCGATTTTTCTGATCCACTATTTATATACTATATACGTATACATATCCATGCATGAATAAGTGTATGATTGGGGATTTTTGTGTCAATTGATCTGAGAGTAGAGACATGTTTCTGTTGTTAATTTTTGTGAATTTAAGAGGACAATTCATGAGGAAGCAATACTGCGGGGAAAATTTTTGTGGCTTTCGGAGAAAGTTTGTTGGCATTGACCAATCAATTGCTTTAAATGGCTCTGGAAGTAAATCCCAACTCGTTGACGTAAAATTTTGAGTTTTTAACTTGAAGAATTACATTGATTATGACTTCTCGCCACATCACTTTTCATGGCTGGTGCATTTGTGTGTGTCTAGGTGTTCATTGTTGTGCTTGTATAATGCATATGTTTTATGATATACTCGAAAGTTACTTTTGAGCTGAATTATTATTCAATCTGCTCCTACGTTCTGCATTTTGAAATTCTGAAGTTTGTTCCTTTTTATTTTATTATTTTTTTGGTTGCATTTTTTAAAAAATAATTCATTGAAAGTATCTTTTTAGAGATGCTGGGTATCATATTCTAGACAATATGGGCTGTAGATAATTTCAATTTTTCCAGTTACTAGACATTTGATGTAACTGATGATGTTTATCTAGTGGACAATCTCGGATTAATGGGACACACATGATGTTACTGCATACAATGTGGTGGAATATGTGAATTATGGTCCAAGGTGTGGTTTTTGTTTGATTTGCATGTGACTGTTGTATCCTTTCTTATCAAAATGCCTTTAGTAACAGAAAGACATACATTTAATTGTGATGGATTTGTCTTCTTTTGTTTGGATGGAGTATGCCCTCCTTTAAAGTATTTTATATTATTTGAGATTCCATTCAATTATGAATTGTTGTGTAAATTATGATTCTCTCCATGTAGTTGATTTCTTATCCTACTTTTGACTAGCTTTTGATGTTTGGCTTGGTTGTCGTTAACAGTTTATTACTTTTCTTTTTTCCAAAAGGATTTGGAATCAAGGTAGCAGGTGGTTATCAGGCCACAATTTGTTTTTGTGATGAGTAAGATTTATAGCAAAAAAGACCAAGAATTAGGATTTATTTAGGATTTAGGAATTTATCTTTGATATAATTGGAATCTTATTTATTTTCTTTCAGTTTTTGATCATTGATTATTGAATTATTGGATATTATCCTGCTTGGTTTTTCTCTCTCTCTCTCTCTCTCGGGGTCTTCTCTTCTGTGTGTTAAAGAGATGCTACCCATATACAAGCACAATTATACCTATGCAAAACCTAAAAGACTATACAATCTCTCAATCCTCAAAGTTCTTTATAAAATCCTAAATATCCTCCACCCTTGGGTTCAGAATCCTGGATAACCGTCTATTCAAGCCACTCTTAGTCTTTAATGTTATCAAGAAACTTAAATGGTCCCATGAAGCTTTTGTATTAGTGCCTAAAGGATTCAGGGTATTGCTTTTGGTTTATTAAATTACTTGAGTGTTGACTTCTAATTTTTCTTTGGTTAATATTTTGAGTAATTACAGGCTTTATTAATTTCTTAAAGAGCTTGGATGTATTGGCATGTTCTATAGAAGTTTGATGATTATCATGTATTGATGTCGTATGAATCTATAATCTTAATAATTCCATTACCTAGGGTGGATATTAATAGGCTCTTCAGCATCAATTCAGTCATGATTCTATCGCCTCTACCCTAGGGGATTGCAAGATGGACTAGCTTACATTTTTCAGACTGTGAGGTGTTTTGTCATGGTTGTCTAGTTAAGTTCAAAGCTTGAAGTTTCATATTTAACTGGTTGCTAAATTAAGGTATTGATAGAGGGTTCACTTGCACATTTTTATTTGCATTATAAATTTATAAGTTATAAGATGAACGCAATTGAACTATGTTGGGTGGTAAAGTTAGTCATTTTAAATTCCGTATTTATGGGATATATTGTAAACTAGGTGATCCTTATCCAACTTGATAGTCTGTAGATTGATGGATTCTGGATGATGTCCTGCAGTTTGAATGTTGCAGCAAACACAAAGTTATAGCTCTTGTTTTTATGAGATTCATGGTTATGAGATTTACAAGTTCCCTTCAGCTGTAACTAAGATTGGGATACTAGGACTATATGGTACAAATGTACCTGTTCATTCCATAGAAAGAAAACAAAAAGATCAAGATATGTCTAGATCTTTTAAAGTAGATCTTTAGAAGCTATCTTTAGAAGCTATAGTTTGATTTGTATATGAAATTCTTTTGCTTTGTAGTGCTGATAAGGCTTTCTTCTTACATTTCATTGTTGACCAAAATGATGAAAGGGTTACACCATGCACCGTAAAGGATTTTGTTTGCTGTTGTTCCACAGATTTTGTTTCATTCCACTTGGATGTGACATTACTTTGCTCTGTACTTGGATGGATGAAACAGGTCTGAACTTATCCCTTTTCCTTCCTTGCAGATCTCTTGTTGACTGCTTTCCTGGATTAAGTTATGGAATAATTTCCACTGATAAATTAAGGCATGGAGTACTGAGCAACTTTACTGCATTATTAGGAATTTATCTTATTTGAACCTTAAGGGCAAGTGCATTTGTGAGAGTTGTTTCCTATTTTATGTGTATGGTATATATGCTCTGTCTTCTCTCTCCCTGTTGCTACTTTCTCTTTGTATTGGATAAGATGTTCTATCCTCGTCTTTTACTCATCCTCTTTGAATACTTGTAATATGTTGGAGTTCTAATTACTGCAAGTCTATCATAGATTCTTAAAAACCTCTTGGTATGAAGCAGTTAGCTTTTTATCTAGCCGGAAAAATTATTTGGTGATCTTGGAGCCTGACGTCACCCATCCTCCTCTAACAATGCGGTAGGTTCCTCCTCGGCTAGCTGAGGCATCACCTATTTCATTGTGAGAGGAGGGGGTACATGCTACTCTAAGACGACTGAATAATTTTCTCTATCTAGCAGATGTTTGGAATGTTGATGGGTGGTGGTTAGCATAGATGCAACAGTATATGGGGGTGTTTGACAAGATGGAAGAGCAACAAGTGCATGTTTCTTTTTATTTTTTTATTTTTTATATAACTTTTCAGCTTTCCACTTTTGGGGTTGAAAGAACTGAAAAGGGCACTAGATTATTGAAGCTTTATTTGCTTCAACTGATGAGAGTGTTCTGAAAAGTTGGGTGTGATTGTACATTGTTTTCATCCTCAACCACAGCGAATTGGCTGGACTTTCCTGCCCAGCTTCAATAGAAGAAGACCATATATGTAAGCACTCCATCATCTATGACAAAAAGATATGACACTGCAGTCAACTATCTTGATGATGCCAAATGGCCATTATCTCAGTGGAGAGGGATTTGTTCTAATGCCATGCTTTGTTCTCATTGTGAAATTCAACAATCACTCTTTCCCGGCTTGCATTTGAGATTGCCCAAGTTTGGTTGAGCTAGATTGGTACTAGTTAAAGCATGAACTGGTAGTTAGGACATGAAGCTCCATTGTTGTCTTAGCATAGTCATGATGCTAATAAGAAGAAACTCTAAAAAGCTGTTTGGAACTTGTGCAAAGGAATGAGAAAAAAATTGAAAGAGAAATTGTGAGAAAAGTGGTTACTTTTCTTTGTTTGGGTTTGTACCATACCAAGAAAATTATAAATTACTATTTTTCTTTCTTTCGGCCTCTCATGCTGTTACTTTCACTCTCATTGCAACATGAAAGCATAATGGGAATTCAAACCTACTTTACGACCAAATTAGAGGCAACTGTGGGGGTTTAAGTGCATGAACATTTTGGACGGCAAAGACTAGTTTTTTTGGGTAGTTGGAGTCGTGTATCATTACAAGGAGAGCATCAATTCTCCACCACCCATAGAATCCTTGACCAATACAACCATCAATTCATTATCCAAACCCACCAATAAGACTAACTGCTCTTCAACTTACAAAACCGAAATATCACCCCATCGACACTTGGCGTGTAAAGTGCGAGAAAAAGCGTATGATAAAGTGCCAAATTCGTGTTTCAAGTGGCCTTAAAAGTTCCATTTGACACATTCTTTGCATAATACGTTTCGTTCAAAGTCTCCTCGACGCGTGTTAGACTCGTCGCGGGTTGAAGATGCATGCTTTCGTGTGATTCAATATGCACGCCTTTGTGTAATTCCACGCCCAATCGAATCTTTATTTACTTAATTAATCTCTAGTTGATCAACCAATTTGTTGATAATCAATAATTTTTTACCCAAAAGATGGTCCCACATCACAATGCAAAGGTTACATCAAACGGTCCAAATCAAATCATCTCAGCACACTTTCCCAGAGATCATAGTTGTATGATTTTCACAAAATTGCTTTCCCACAACTACAGTTAATTAACTCAATAAAGAAATCAAATATAGAAATAGATAGTTGGAAGAGTATTTTCCCATGTTCTCATACGGAGAGTGGACAACACGCACCAATCAGAATCCAACGAAGTTCTTCCTCTTCTCAACTGATTCAGTCCCGCGCGTGGCTCTGCAGTTCGCTTTCAGCTCAAAAGCGTGCGTGAACGCAATTCCGAAGAGCAAATTCGTACGACCTTAGAGCCAACGAACAACGAAGTTTCGTTCTCAGGGAGAGATAATAGAGAGATTCATTACCCTCCAAAACCCAACAACCCCTCGGCGTTTGCTCCGTCAAAACCCTAGATTCCTCCTCGTTCTCTCTCCTCGCATTCTTCATTCTTCACAGGTACTTTCGTCAGATTCCTTCTCTCTCTTCATTGTTTTTATACGTATTTATATACATAACAAACAGGTATATATATTTGTATATGTATCGTAATCATATTGATTACTTACGTGCTCAGATCCGTAGTAGTTTGTATGTAATGGGTTTTTCTTGACATTTTGTATGTGAATTTATGTGCATATTTGTGTACATGCGTTGCCCCCAATTTTAATGACTCTGTTCTTGGGATGTCACTATTGAGTCTGTACAAGCTGTGTAGATCCATGTTATGGTTGATTTGCGCAATGTATGGACAGTAGTGTGTGAATGAGTGTTAAAAATGCTAAATGCACTTGTCTTGTGATTGTTTTGGTTCTTCTTTGGTTGGTTTCTTTTTGGATGGGAGAAATTTTTAGCTTGTTCTTGATGCTTCAATGACTGAAATGAACATGTTTTTGGAGATGGGTTATTGTTTTTGGGTCGGGGTGGGGAGGAGTGAGGGTGAAGGTTTTTCCATAAGGCCAACTCTGTGGGTTTATGTCCATTGATTTTGATGTCAAAGTATTCATTTTCTTTTGTTCCACATTGCCTGGGAACCAGAGCTAACTTTACATATGAGAGCTCTTCCAGGCCTTTGTGAATATGGACCAATCAACAAACGGGTTCATGCATGGAGGGAGGCTCAGATACAACATGCTGCACTCACAAACACGAATGCACACCGCATTGAGTGAGGCATTTGTGACAATATTTTGTTTGGTCTAGTATTGTAATTCTTTGTGTGAAGTTTGGTGTGAGCTGCTGTTTACAACCATTGGGAACAGTATTTGTATGATCTTTTGAGTATTCTAGTTTGGCCTTTCTAGTGGCGAATTTCCATTTTTTGCATACTTAATTTCCAAATAGAAAGTACCATAGTTGATACTTTCAAGGTTCGTTATCTATACATTTTTTTTTGTTGAAGCATTTGCCTGTTGGATCCTGGAATTGGAGTGTCTATAACTTGTTCCCCAAGATGCATTCTCATAGCATGATAATGCATGCCCCAGATGGAATATTTCAATACTGTCAATGTTTTAGTTTGAAGTAATAATTCAAAAAATTTCAGCATGTTCTGTTAATAGATATTGTCAATAATCTCACATTTAGGTCACATGTTATTTCCAAATTCTCTAAAGAATATAAGTATTCATAACTGGTTTTTTTGCCAAAACCTAGTTTTTTCTTACAGGGTTCCTCTTTTTACATTTTTTACATGGTATGAAAGTGGAAGTGTGTAATCATAGTATGAAATTGGACATTTAAAAACCTTGCTAATGTTTGTGTTAAGTTTTAGTTGCTTTGTCGCTCTTTCTTTAATCCAAGGCAGTGCAGAACTCAATTTCATTAATATTTTTAGTTGCCATGTGAAGAAAACATGTTCCCTTGAATCTTGACGTGCCCATTACATGAATTTTCTAGATTTCCACGTTTACTGCACTCATATTGTCCAAATTAGCATAGCAGAATGAAATTTTTCTCCCACATAAAAATTGGACACCATGATTCTTTCACTGAAAATACTGTATCTAATTGAGTTGAATGAATGACTATGCTGAGATTTCCATAATAACTGATTCTCTCAGGGAGGGTCTCCTGAACTTCCTTAACTTCAGAATCATGGATTTGGAAGACAAATTACTTGCTAAAGGTAAGATGATATCCCCCAGCTAATTGCTTATGTCAGTTTTTGTCCTGCTTCTCTACTGCATTATTTTTTGTTTGCATTGCCATAACGAAAAATAGAAGAGGATGTATTGATATTGATGTTGATTAGGGTTCTGAATTTGGTACTCTGCTTATAATAAGCTAAGTTTGGGGCACTTTTGAAGTAATGAGGTACATCTTATGAAGTGCTAAGAAGGGCAGTAAATACAGACACATATCAAGAAGAGGATCTCTGATCTTGCTTTTTCTTGGCAAGTGCCACTCTGTTTTTTCGTGGAGCATTTAAAATTTTCTTGTGAAATATGAATTGAAGGGAACGAAAATTCCTTGTTATGAAATATTTGAAGTTCGGATATAAGCATTACAATCCAAAATATGGGGATGCTGAATTTGTGTGTGGGCAATTTCTTTTATGTGAGGATTTGGAACGAAAATTCCTTGTTATGAAATATTTGTAGTTCGGATATAAGCATTACAATCCAAAATATGCGGATGCTGAATTTGTCCGTGGGCAATTTCTTTTATGTGAGGATTTATGAACTTCCATCCTAAGGATTTTTGAACCAAGGATTTGACAACTTCAAATTCCTCCCAGTTGATTGAGCATTTGGAAATCCATTTCCCTGCTAAAGCAAACGAAAGATTAGAAAAACAGTATCCCAAATTCATTGCCACTCCTAATATTTTGCCTCTATCTCCCTCATCCATACGCTATAGTAGTGATTTTTGGTAGTTGCTTTCATGTGCTGGGTGATTTTTCATTTTCTCTTGGTTGTTTTCTCTTCTTTGTAGGTTTCTTTATTTGGTTGTTTCTCTCTCTCTCTCTCTCTCTCTATCCCTCCAATTTAAACATTCAAGGAGATCCCCAGGGGGTATTATGTTTCTCCATTCTTGTTTTTGGGTAGAAAATTGACCTATAGGCTAAGACATAAGGATATAAAGAAATGTATTCAGCTCTACCACAAAAGGGTTGTAGGGTTCAATTTTGGAGCACTACAGAGAATGAGGTAAAGCCACGAATGTTGGTGATTTTGAGAAGAGACTTGATGTTCTATAAGATATCATGAGATGTAACAGCCCACAGAATGCAATAGATTTTACAATCACATCTGATGGTTAGATTTGGCCAAGGTAATTCAGCCTCTAGGATTGGTTCAGGCATAAAGCAAAGACGAGACTAAACATTGCTGTTATAGACAGGATAGATGAAATGTATTTGGGGAGCTAAATGGCAAACCCAAAATTGTTGAGTAATTTTCCAAGCTAGACAAAAGAACAGCAAGAAAATGTGTGTGGAACCTGTATGGAAAGTTATAAAGAAGCCATTAAGGAAATGCATGAGCAATATTTGCAAATCTTTAGTGATAATGATCGAGAAGCCTTTTTTAGACTCCATTGAAACCTGCCATAGAGATGGTGATAAATTTTTTTATAGTATTGACAACTGTTTTATATCATTAGTATGTGGCATTTCAAGTTTTCTTTTGCACTTTTCCTGGATAAATCTGTAATTATGGCTACAGTAATGGCTTTGAATAAGCCTTATAATTTTGAGGCTTAGATTATTAACTACTGCATTTGCTCGGAAAGCATTTGCAAGAAAAGCTGATACTCAAGTGTTTTGTGTCTAAACACACATTCCATAATATGGCACACTTCAATTTAGAATACTGGATTTAGGGATTCAAGTTCTTTTTTTTCCCTTCTTTTTTGTCCTTTACTTTTCTTCTTTGTAAGAGAAGCATCATGAAAGTGAATAGAAATCTAAGTTTCATACTTTAAAAATTAAATTCAATAACACGTTCGCAAAGGTAAACAAATTACTCCTGAGTTTTATGCCAGATTTTAGAGTATGTGGTATATCCCCTATGCATTCTGTTCCCATTACTTAAATGATCCACATACTAAGTGATATTGGCCTTACATCCCCCCTTTCTATCCCCCACTCTACCTTCCCCCCACCACAAGGATTTGGGAAAACTGAAGGCATGGCCTCAACGATAAAATATGTTATCAAACAGGTGGCAGTTGGTGCCTTAAAAGGATTGAGGTCGTTTTGTCACAGTGAAGGGCCTGTTAGCGGATTACTTATCCACAAAAAGAAAAGCCTGTAAGTGGATTGGATTTTGAAAAAATCTGATCCAAATTGCCAGCTTTTCTGAGTGGGGTTTCAAACTGGAGACTCGTCGACATTCAATTTCTAGTTGACACATCAGCAATTTGGGTATTAGGTGATCCGATCCATCAATAACCTGATCCCATCATTATCAGTGGCATAAGTGTAATTTTTATAGCCTTTGATGATTTGTGATCTAACTATGGGTATAAAGGTCATACAAGATAGAGAGTAGACGTTCTAAAGGGTCCTTTCCAAACCCTAGCAGTGGCAACTTCATTGAGTCTGTGGCTGCTCCTCAACACCAGTCAGTAGATGCTTTCCGACATAGATTTTCCTTGGTTAATCTTCCCCTTTCCTCTTTTTTCGTTCCGTTAGGAGTTAGGTTGTGTTATCAGTTTGATGTTCATCAAATATTTTTTTATTATATTTATTTAGCAAGAATATATCTGTTTTTTTTTTTCTTTTTCATTTCGGTGCATTTTCTTTCTGTTTTGTTGCAGAGGTTGTTCGCATAATATGGTTTCTGTAAACCCTCTTTTTTGATGGTAAGAGGATATAATCTCTCGGTATTTTCTTCTGTGAAATCTCTACTTTATATGGTAACTACTAATTTAGATGAATTGATTTTGTGAAGTTCTTAATCGGTTCAATGTTGCAAAAATATTGCTCTAATTGTATAATGTGCTTTGCTTATTCATTATATAGACAGATGGGTGTATAACAACTAGAATTGATTTCAAATCATCAATAATCTGCTGAAATTTCAGGTTGAATTAAGTTGGTTTTTTCGTCTTATACATATTTATGTATGTTTGGGTTGTTCACTGACCAGATATGATCCAGACAGACCTAATCCAGCCTGAAACAATCTGTCTGAATGCTAAAATAGTGATAAAAAGCGCATATTTACTGGCAGTACAGCAATTGGTTCTGTTTATTATTCGTTACTTGTAGGAGGAAAAAAAATATTTTATACCAACCATTCTAGGATAGCTTTGATTGAAATTATTGTTTTTCTTTTGCAATGTTCGTAAAAGTGGTTTTTGCTATAGAACCTACCCTCCCCTCCTCCTTCCCTTCTCTTCTCTTTTCTCCTTCTCCACGTTTCAGTTGCTAACTTCACTTTAAAAGCCCAATGGCAGTGTGCTCTCCAACTTCCATCTTTTCAACTCCTTGTAGTATTGTCATAACCCATTGAAAGTGTAGAGTATTTAATTTTCACAAAGACCGTAGCTATGCTTCTGCTGAGCACAATTAAAATATGCCTGTGTGGCTGCAGAATATGCTTCCAATTCAATAGAGAAAACTTATCTTCTTAGAAGCATCCTCCTCCTATGTTTATTTCTTTCTTTATGAGAAGCGTCTTAACACATGTTAATCATTCTACTTCCCTTCTCTCACATGGTCATGCCATAACCATCTTTTAGCCTTGGTGTTGTTAAATGCTAGATGGTTATGGACTTATGATTATTGTCTCTAAACAGTTGATCCAATCGGTTTGCACGGTTCCTTTACTTCTGTTCTTTTTTACAATTTTGTACTTGACAACATATTTGGCAGGTGCGTTCAGTAGAAAAACAGGTAGAAAAGTAACAAAAATACCTGTAGATGCTAATTCATGAGCGGAACCTTGACATTGGATGGTTTCATATGATTTGACTTGAAATATGATGAGGAATAATATTTAGTTATTTATTTATTTTTGTTTTGTATAATGGGAGTTAATCTTTTTCATATTGCTTGTGGACAATAAATGTTATTGTTAGTGGGTTTGGTGTCATGGTATAATGTAATTGTACTCGTCACTCATGGTAGTGCAAGTGGTCTTATTCGGCTACACAAAGTCGTGATAAACTATTTGTGTGAGCATAGTGTTATTAATCTATGAATCTCCAAATGGACAAGTAAGATGGTCAATATGATTGTACTTGATCTAATCCATTGGCTGATCCAACAGCTAATCTCTTTCTCTCTTTCTCTCTCTCTCTCTCTCTCTCTCTCTCTCTCTCTGTGTTATTTTCTATTTTGTTCCACGTGGTTCCTTGCATTTTCTTGTTCTGTTCTTTCCAGCTGTCTTGACTTGTGTACATTTCACACAGTTAACTTACCTTAATATAGTGCTCAAATGTCCCTATATCCCCAAAGGAGAGATTCTGTTAGATGATGTTTTCAATAAATAAAACTAGTGCTGGCTTTTCGGAATATGATATCACAAAAGGGTTCCAATGGAACTTGGTGAAAAATATGTTGATTACCATGAGATGATATGCTCCTAAGATAGCTGTTGCAAGCAGGTACCTGGAGGTTCTTTTTTTTTTTTTTTTCGGGGTGGGGTGGGTGAGTTAAGGTTAGGATGAGCTCAATCAGGAAGATGTTGGATTAAGTTCCCAATTGACACAACCACTAGATACCTAGCAATCACAGGAATACCTGATGGCCAAATGCCTGACATTTCAAATATGTCAGCACCTCAGAAGAGTGAAATAGGTGACGATTGAGGGTAGTAATATATGTAGAGCAAGAAAATGGACACGAGTTGAGTTGTGACGAAGAGAGTTGATGTTGCATGCATTTTGAACATGCAAAGTTAACTTTCAAATTTGGACAGATGTTTATCCCTCTTCACCATATCAATTTGTTCCAGTGATGCCAAATTTTTTAATTTAGTATCCTTAATTTAATTTCTGTTCTGTATTTCCGGTTTTGCTGTAGTTTTTCTCACGTTTCAGTTGGTATGTTTCTGCAACCAGTTTCTAGCTTTCAAAGTCTTTCTTCCAGTGTGCAAAGCACCCCTGAGAAAAATGGACACTCAGATGATGCTTCAAGAAGTCCAGAACTTCTCCAAGAGTTTCTGAAATCAGGCCCAAAAAAGGACCTTTTCCGAACTTGCTTTGATAAGGAGAAGAAATACACAGCTTCATCTAAATGCAAAATGACAGAACAACCTCCAAAGACGAGTAAGAAAATTTTGAAGAATCAGGAGCCAAGAAAAGCATCTTTAAGTCCAAAGGATCAGCCTTCTTCCAGGAAACATCAAAGAAAGGGGGAAAACCCTGTTCGAATTCCACCGTCTACAGAGCAGTCTCCTGATTTTGGATGTTTGAATTCATGGATCTGTAAAAATTCTGCATGCAGAGCCACTCTGTCCATAGATGACACATTCTGCAAGAGGTGCTCTTGTTGCATCTGTCACTTATTCGATGACAACAAGGATCCTAGTCTTTGGTTGGTATGCACATCTGAATCTGGTAACCGAGATTCCTGTGGTTTATCTTGCCACATTGAATGTGCACTCCAACGTGAAAAAGTGGGGGTTGTTGATCTTGGGCAATTGATGCAGTTAGATGGGAGTTATTGCTGTGCGTCATGTGGTAAAGTTTCAGGAATACTTGGGTGAGTTGCTTGCTTGCACTTTATGACTTATTCCTAACTATAATGCATAGTATGACAGGAGAATCCCGCACCCTTCCCAGCCACCAAAAAGAAAAAAAGAATATTCGAAAAAGAAAAAGCATAAAAAAAGGCTTAGTTTAGTCCCTATTCACGGAAGTTGTCTCCAGCGAAAGAATTCATGCTTCAGTACGGTAACTCGGTATTAGCCAACTCAAATCCATGTGGTTTCAGCTTAACATTTTCTGGAAATCTTTTTGAAAATATGTTTTCCATCCTTTTGTATACTTTTTTCCCTTAATACAGTTGAATTTTGTTCCACCAGTGCAGTCAGTCTAGAAAGAAGAACTGCATATTTGGTGAGAAATGACTTTTAAAACTGCAAACACTGTCATAATGAATCGAAATGGTCAATAAATAAATACAGTTATGTTGGACTGTATCTTGGCCTTAACACAGACATAGTAAGATAAAGTAGAGAGCAGTGAACTGCAAGTTATTTTTATTTCCCTTTAATATGTTTTGAGGTGGATTGGTGTAAATATATTAATTCTGGCAGATGTTGGAAGAAGCAACTGAATATAGCGAAGGATGCTCGCCGGGTTGATGTCCTCTGTTATAGGATATTCTTAAGTTACAGGCTCCTGGATCGGACTTCCAGGTTTAAAGAACTGCATGAAATTGTTAGAGATGCCAAGGCCAAATTAGAAACAGAGGTGGGTCCAGTGAATGGAGGATCAGCCAAGATGGCACGGGGCATTGTCAGCAGACTCCCTATTGCAGGTGAAGTGCAGAAACTCTGCTCTCTTGCAATTGACAAAGCAGATGAATGGCTGGCTGCTGTTTCTATCACAAACCCAAATTGTAGAGGTAAGTTACCCATGAAAACTTGTCCATCTTTCCTTTAAATTTTCCTTGAAAAGAATTGTACTCTATATTCACTTATTTGACTGAGTAATATATATATGTTTTTTTTTCTTTTACCCCTTGGCAGAGGGCTCACTTCCTGCGGCTTGCAGATTCCACTTTGAGGAAGTGACATCTTCTTCGGTTGTGATTGTTTTGATAGAGTTGTCTGCTGCATCAAGCAATGATATTACGGGATACAAGCTCTGGTATTGTAAGAGTAGAGATGAGACACATCCAAAAGAGCCTATTTCTGTTTTTCCCAGAGCTCAAAGAAAGATTTTGATATCCAATCTGCAACCCTGCACAGAGTACTCCTTTCGGATAATTTCTTATACAGAGGCTGCTGACTTGGGACATTCTGAGGCCAAGTGTTTCACCAAGAGTGTGGAGATAATTCACAAGAACCCCAGCCCAGTTGCCATAAACCATAAGAATGAGAATCCTCATGTTGGAGAAAGTTCTGATGCCAGGAGGGAGCCTAAGACTACAGTAGCTGTTGGATCTTCTTCTGGATTCAAGGTCCGAGATCTTGGAAAGATCCTGCGCCTGGCTTGGGCTCAAGAACAAGGCTGCTTTGAGGGCTTTTCCGGCATGGATATAGAAGAATGTTGTGGAGTTAACAATATAATTAAACCTGCTGAAACTCCCAAAGATCAGTTGCCATCCGTTCCACGTGGGCTTGACTTAAATGTTGCTTCGGTGCCTGATCTAAATGAGGAGCTAACACCTCCTTTTGAATCCTCTAGGGATGAAGATAATGGATGCACTTTGGGGCAGGCTGTTGAGGCAGATGATGATGCTGTTTCTCGTGATATTGAGAAGAATGGTCTTGCAAGATCACATGGTAGTGGTGACTCCCAGAATTGGACCCATGGGGCTACTGAGGAAGTTCCGGCTGTCGATTCTCAAGCAGAACTGTGCAGGAAAAGGGCGGCAACCACAAACGAAGAGACACATGACTGTAATAGCACTCTGATAAATGGCTCGCCATTTAGAATAGCCAAT
The DNA here is from genome assembly GCA_033060915.1 of Euryodendron excelsum. Taxonomy (NCBI): domain Eukaryota; kingdom Viridiplantae; phylum Streptophyta; class Magnoliopsida; order Ericales; family Pentaphylacaceae; genus Euryodendron; species Euryodendron excelsum. Next base: position 34,741,626 of record CM065393.1, on the reverse strand, counting down.
GGGTTGGGGTGCTTGGAGGAGAATTTTGAGTACTGTGTGAAGATCATTCGATGGTTGGAATGTGAAGGTCATATTAAACAGGAATTTAGGCTGAAATTGTTAACGTGGTTTAGCTTGAGATCAACAGAGCAGGAACGCAGGGTGGTCAACACCTTCATTCAAACTCTGATTGATGATCCAAGTAGCTTAGCGGCACAGTTGGTTGACTCCTTCTCAGATATCGTATCCAGCAAGAGGCCACGAAATGGTTTCTGTAGCAAACTGTGGCATTGACTATTGGAGGCATTCCGCAAGATAGGATTGCTCGTTAACTTAATACTCATAGTAAACTGTGATAAATTACTGCTGATTGATTTGCCGGTTCTTTGTACAGGCATTTCTTAATCACCATTGGAAGTGATCCATTTATGGACAAAGTCTGTCCCATTAGAAGATTTCAGTTGCTGTTTGAAGAGACAGTTCCTGATTTTCTCCGAGAGGAGAGCCCTTTGGGTTGGAGATTTGGCATTGTAGAAGGCATCCACCATTTCTTAAACATTTCTATTTACATTTGAAGCTGTGAAAAATTGATTTCTCCATGGGAATTAGTCATGGAGATTCATGGACTCTTGTCATTGCCTTCAAACTTTAGACGAACCTGGACTTGTTGAAAACAAGAGGGTATCCAAAGTTATTTATTTCTTTTCCCCCCTCCCATTAGATGCACCTGGGCTTATGTTGTCCCCTTCTCTGTTTATCTTCAAGTGCAATTATAGATCATTTGTTTATCAAAATGAATATTTGTTTATTTTACTCTCTGTTTCTACATAAATCAATTTCTGTGCAGAAGAAAACCCATAATAGGTATTTGGTTACCAATGAGAACAGTGAGGTAAGACCAGCACTTTTATCAAGGGGGAATTCATTCATCTCTTTGCATTGGATACTAGTGGTGTAAAAACTTTGCACAAATGAAGATCTGGCCACATTTGCTCTCTTCTTTCTCTCTCCTCTCTCTTATTTCATATTGCGAGGGAGAATGGTCACTCTAACTTTATAAGATTGTACTAAATGAGAGAATAGAGATGGATGTGAGAATGGGCATGCATTCTATTCCAGCTCATTTCCTCGTATCAATGTCTGTAATATTGCTTTTATTTTTTTGACATAGTATATTATAAATTTAATTAAGATTATGACACTCAATATAGCAGAATAGCAAAACGAGATTATATATTGGCGTTGAATTGGGTTTCTTTGTATAGTCCAAAGCCTTCCACCCATATTAAAAAGTACTAAAATTGGGTTCTAACATTAACATAATTGCTATCGACCGTCGAGTATTGCAGTATATATACATACATACTGTAAATAGAAATGAGCTATATATATACTGCTAATATATCAGTATAAAAAACATACATGCACTAACAAATTTCGTGGCAGTGGTTTTGGCTGGCACACAATCAGCAAACGACGACGTTCCAGCTAAGCCGATTAGATTTTCAAGCAGATCATCTGACGTGACATGGAAAACATGAGGCTCATAGAACTCCCTATTCTCCTCTTTCCTCTTAAGGATTCTCCTCCCATTTCCTTGCAACTCTCTCTCTCTCTCTCTCTCTGTGTAAAATGCAACTTCTTCACGCTCCATCTTCTCCGCACCTTACATTCCAGAACCCAAAATCACAATTCAAAGAAGGTTTTTTCCTGTTCTGTTTTAGTTGAATTATATCAGTACCCATACATACATGTATACATATGTATCTGTATTGATGTTTGTTCGTGTATATTCTCTTGTTTTATATATCAAATGTTCACGTTTGTCTTATAAGTTCCTATCTTCTTGTAGGGCTACTTTCACCGGAGAAGTTTTTTCAGCTCTCCAGTGTAAACAGTCCTGTTCAGTCTCAAAGACATGTCAGGCCAACATGGGCATCAAATAACCGGGCACTTTTGAGCTCCATTTCAGCTAAAGCAGCTTCTGTTGAAGGTGAATTTGAATTTCTACCTCCTCCAAGAAAAACCCAGAAACTTATTGTAATATATTAGCAAAACCCACTTTTTGAGGTTTTGAGTTTGCTGTTGATATAGTGCTATAGATTAGTGTTGTGTGGTAATTTAAGTTTTCCTATTTTTTTACCAATTTTTCATTCGAATTGAATGGAATTTAACCTGGAATTACTTACTATGAGAATAGAACAAGAATTATGAAATCTATGAACTCTATCTTTAATTATATTTCTTTTCCCCGATTGTAAAATTAAGAATGCTAGTGAGACATGATTTCCGGAGGAAAGAAATAAACGAAATAGTACCCAGATACTGGGAGCTTATAAAGTGAGGGATTTGATTCTGAATTCTATGAAAGGCCGCATAACTTTGAAATTCACAATGAGAGTGGTGAGAAATTATGTGAGAATGTTTTAATGGCATTCAAAATAAAAATTTTAGGGGGATGTCATACTTCGAAAACAAATTTGCAAGTCCTATCATATTTAATTTTGTCCTTGTTAATTCTATTAGCTTGATAGAATTAATTATAACTTCTGAGAAGTAAAGACAATATTGAAAAACAGGTTGTTTGCACTGCTTTCTTGCTTATGTTGGTCCTTTGTATCACCTGTGTGCAAACACGTTTCTTCACTTTTTTATCGTCCTAAATAAAAAAATATAAAAAAATCCAATGTTCTAATTCGTCAAGTTGGAAGTCTGATAATTCGGTCATGCAGCAGTTATGATGTATATGCCACAAAACAATTCTTCTTTCCTTTTTGCATTTTGTTCCTTTTTATTTTTATTTTTATGAGAATCATAGTATTCCTGTACTTTTTAGCTAGTACCCTGATAATCAGTTTATTTCGTGGTTACGGCACCATAACTGTAGTATAATCGTGTGATTCCTGCCTTCCCGTATTCTTTTTCCTTTGTTAGTTGAATGAGTGGAATTTTTTGTTTCTACAATAGTTTGATGTCCATTAAAATCTAATGTGTTTTCTCATATGTAGCTGGTGCTTCTGCAGTTTCAACTGGGGCAGCTGCAAGGGATGTATTGAAAGCCTTGTCTCAAATTATTGATCCTGACTTTGGGACAGACATTGTCTCGTGTGGGTTTGTGAAGGATCTGCATGTCAATGAAGCTTCGGGGGAGGTCATTTAGAACATGGATGTGATGAGTTCCATAATCTATACAAATTATGTCCTCATTCAACATTTGAATTTTGCATTTCAGGTTTCGTTTCGATTAGAGCTCACCACACCAGCGTGTCCAATCAAGGACATGGTAAATGAAACACAAACCACCATTCTTTGATCATCAACTGATGTATGTTTCAATGGTGGAATTTGCTTTTGTTTTATGTCATTAACTTGATGTTGTTAGTAATGCAAATTTTTGGTGGAATCTGATGTTGTTAATAATGGAAATTTCAGGAACCTCAGTTAATTTAGCAAATTTCTGTTAACAAAAAGGATGTATGAAAACTTTGGCTTTCAAAGACAAATTAAACTACCAATTCAAGAGCAAGTTTTAATTGTGAATTTCTATTCTTTGTCTTATCTTTTATTTTTTTTTGCCTGGATGAGTTTCTAACTCCTTTGAATAGATCACAACTTACAAAAAATTACAAAATTTTAATATCTTTGCAGTTTGAGCAGAGGGCGAATGAGGTGGTGGCAGCACTTTCTTGGGTTAAAAAAGTCAACGTGACAATGTCAGCCCAGCCAGCAAAACCTGTTTTTGCTGGACTACTTCCACCAGGGCTACAGACAATATCTAATATTGTGGCAGTATCAAGTTGCAAGGTAGAAATTTCTGCATGGTGGGAATTCTTCTTCTATATGTCGGTGACTTGTAATTCTCTGGATATAACATGTATGGCAGCAGTTCAAGTGCAACAGTTAAATTATGGAAGGTTCATTATTTTGCATTCATCATGTCCAATAATACAAAACCTCTGGGAGTGTTCTTCCCCTAGATTCTAGTAGAATAGGATCTTGAAGTTATGAAAATATCTTACTCGAAATATTTTACAATTATTTTTTGTAAAATATTATGAAACATATTTTGTTGTTAGTATCTTGTACGAAATGTAATCCAAGGGTAGGACTGTCTTTTATTACATTTTAAGCAAGTTTTCGTGTCTAGTATTGCTTGTTCAAGAAATGATCATCTTTATGCATCCATACTGCTGTAACTGCAGGGAGGTGTGGGAAAATCAACAGTAGCTGTAAATCTAGCATACACTTTGGCTGGTATGGGCGCTAGAGTTGGTATATTTGACGCTGATGTTTATGGTCCTAGTTTACCCACAATGGTCTCCCCTGAAAACAGGCTGCTTGAAATGGTAATATTCCAACGTTGAATTGAAACTTACCTGCAATTCAACTTAGTGAATTACTGCAATTATGACATTCACAAGTGTCCTTTAGAATGCAGAGAAGAGAACCATTATTCCAACAGAGTATTTGGGAGTCAAGTTGGTATCATTTGGATTTGCTGGACAAGGTCGTGCAATAATGCGGGGTCCGATGGTTTCTGGAGTTATCGATCAACTACTGACTACAACCGAGTGGTATGGTATGCCTCACAGTTAGATTAAAACCTTGCTCGGAAATAACTGACAAAATAATTGAGGTTGTATACTTATACGAGAATTTACTGAAAGCTCTATTTCTAGCTTCTTGTGTAGGCATTACTTCAATGTGTTGTGGCTCTGTGCATCCAACAACAGAATTTAAAGAATAACCCTGCTAGAGAAACTGACTGTTCAGTGTTGCTTGTATAATGGTGCATTCCATCCAGTCTTATAGAGGAACTGACTGAACCAACTGTTAGCTTATCGATACATCTATCAGCACATTCCCAACTTTTTGGGAATAGATGTGGGTTTGTTTTGATGTGAAACTCTTGGATCAATTTAATAGCTGTTATTGGAACTATGCAGGGGAGAGCTGGACTACCTTGTGATAGATATGCCACCTGGGACTGGTGATATTCAACTTACCTTGTGCCAGGTGCTTCCTCTAATGCTTTCATTTCTCTAGCATTTAGCTTTCTTAATATTTATGTATAACTTTCTGCAAGGGATTCCTATGTAGCGTAGCTCTTTCCTAAACTTTCTTAACCTTCATACTTTCTGCTTTCTGATTCGAAATGTTCAACTTTCAGGTAGTCCCATTGACTGCTGCTGTTATTGTCACCACCCCTCAGAAGCTTGCATTTATTGATGTTGCAAAAGGAGTTCGCATGTTTTCGAAGCTTAAGGTGTCTGTTTTTTTAATTTTATTACAACACCTGCCCTTTCCATTTCAAACTGGTTTAGTCCCAAATTTCTTTATTTCTAGAGGAGAAAGGAACGAAAAATTTGTGATCATGTAAATTCACTTTGTATATTTGTTCTCCAGGTGCCATGTGTTGCTGTAGTTGAGAACATGTCTCACTTTGATGCTGATGGAAAACGGTATTACCCATTTGGTAAAGGTTCGGGTTCTCAGGCATGCACCTAAATCCACATCTGATCTTTCTTGCTTCATAAAGGTTTTAAAAGCATGAGACTGATTGAATTTGTGGATAATTCCCAACAGAACGTCCCAATGCATTATGATGAGAAATGAAATTGAAAACTTTGATTTGGATCACCATAAGATGCTATGTACATGCCCCTATGCGCATACAAAGATTTATGCTTTCCTATTCTTTCCTAATTATCTGATCAATATCTCTGCAGGTTATCCAGCAGTTTGGAATCCCCCATCTGTTTGATCTTCCAATTAGACCAACTGTGAGTGCTACATTGAATTTTTTTAATGGCTACAAAAAGTATATTTAATTTCTTTTTTAATGAAAAAATAAGAACCAATTTTGACAGAACTTTTTAAACAAGCACAACTGGTCAGAAAGCTAACTATTGTGCAATGCAATTGGAATGAAAAATTAGAACTTCGTTTCTTTTACTTTTTGCCAGCTATCTGCTTCTGGAGATAGTGGCATGCCTGAAGTGGTGGCTGATCCTCAAGGTGAAGTTGCCAAAACATTCCAAGACCTTGGAGTTTGTGTTGTGCAACAATGTGCGAAGATCCGCCAACAAGGTATATGTTTATCTCTTTTAGGTCTCAGGAAGATGTAAATGCAAGAGTGGGCCAAAGCACTTACAGCTAACTTGCAGTTATGCAAATACTACCAAGGGTTGATGTTTCAATGGCAAAATTAATCATAAATGTCTAAATCTCATAACAAAATCGTGAAATTTTGAAAGGAAAATTGGAAGTTTTTTAATTTTTTGAAGTATGCAAGCATAAGAATATATTCAGATCTTAAAAATCTAAATTTTATAAAAATGTCAAGTTGGGAACCTAATGAAAAAGAAGTTCAAATCATCCATCTTACTCAATGTGGGAGTCAGAATGCCATCGTTTATATCACTATGGTAAACCCCTATTTGGTGTTGGGAGTTTAACAATAGTGATGACTAGAATTTTTGGCTTGTCTGTCTAATTAACTTTGGCCGGCCTTTAATGAAAGAGGTTCTTCTTTCCCTCCAGTTTCAACTGCCGTGACCTACGATAAATCTATTAAGGCAATCAAGGTGAAAGTACCTGAGTCAGATGAAGAGTTCCTTTTGCATCCTGCAACTGTGAGAAGAAATGACCGTTCAGCCCAAAGTGTGGTATGTAGAAAATCCTTTTGAGAATCTGTTTTATCTTTCTCAGTAACTTATGCACATTGAACAGTTATTCAGTCATATACATTGTTATTTTTGGTCATACTTGCTCCTACCAAGATAGGCCTTTGCTTGTGGTGCCTGCACAGCCTATCTTAAATAAAGTTACGCACACATGATATTGGAATGAGAATAAAAATCACTAATATGTTTGGGGCTATTTTTTAGCAACTATCAACCAGTATAATGTAGATGCACATCTAAAAGTTCGCTTTTGAATTATTACTAGTATGATAAATCTTTTCATGCATGCCCCACACTCACCCGCTCTCATATATGGACGCATGTACACACATGTACAGAGAGAGAGAGAGAGAGAGAGAGAGAGAGCCTACAGCTGTGATTTTTAGCTTGTTTGTGGTTGTTTTTCTTTAGACTAAATATGCTTGAGAAGTCCCAATTTTAATTCATCAGCTTGATGGAATAAGAATGCCATTTAACTTAGAATCTTCCATATGCACGTTTGACTTTATATTACTTTTCCTTGTAATCACCCAGTTTTTCTTCCTTTTGGGTTGGAACAGGACGAATGGACTGGTGAACAGAAACTGCAGTATACTGATGTTCCAGAGGATATTGAACCCGAAGAAATTCGTCCTATGGGAAACTATGCTGTATCAATAACATGGCCAGATGGATTTAACCAGGTTTCGGATCTATTTTATTTCTCCAAACAACTGCAATCACAAAGCATTTGTTCTTGACAGGAACTCTAATACAATGTAGATTTCAACTGACAAAATTCATTGTTGTATACTGGCATCTTTACTTGTTTGCACCTAAAACATCGTTCTATTACATGCGTGTTTGCATTCTTTGTAATTACCCGGCTTCTTTCTTATGGTACAGATTGCCCCTTATGATCAGCTGCAAACAATAGAGCGTTTAGTCGACGTTCCTCAGCCAACTCCTGCATAGGTGACAAACCAACCTAATATGATGGAACAAACATATAAGTTGCTTTAATATTGTATGTGTGTGAAGTAGAGAGAGAAAGAGAGTGGCATGGCTCATTCAAGTTGAGTGATGTAGTTTTATTCTTTGTTCATTAATTTGCTCCTGGGACATACGAGCGTTTTTGTAATCTTTTTGCTCTCCTACAGGCACTCCAAGTGCTGACTGGGTAGAGAGTAGAGATTGGAGGATTCTCCTATACATGCCTAATGCTAAAGTAGGAGCAGTGCAAAGCTCCTGACCTGTCTTTTAATTTTTTTTCTTTTGATTTTTACCAATTATGTATTACTAAGTTCCCATTGGTGTTGCTTACGCAAAAGAAATTCCTATATTGTTATTTTATTTCGTAAATATTTGGAAGTTTATACCTCAGAAAGGTTGTTTCGAAGGCCAGGAACAAACAAATGGATGGGGAAAAAGAGTCTCGGATTATAGATCTACGTGGCAATAAGCTGTTTACAAGTATATTCTTTGATGCACAGCAAATTGAGCTTGTTAGCACTGAATAGTATTGAATAATGAGCATTATTATTATTATTATTTTTTATCTTGTTTAGAAATTTTGATTAACATATTAATATATACCAGGTGAAATTCGGATTATCATTGTTTTTCAAGTCTGAATTATTACTCAATTTGGGCCAAAATTTTCAAATTACAAATTTGGGAAATCTTAGGAAAAGTTGAGATTCCATATACATGATGGACATGGACATACATTTCCCAGAAGATGTGCTGACGATCGAGTAAAGGCGAAGGCAAGAATAACGACGCAGCAGTATTTCAAAATTTTGCATAATTCACCGTTTTACACTTTATTTCACATTGGCAATGTGCGACAAATTCTTCTTCTTTTATTGGTGTGCTAGTTAGTTTACGTTCACATTGATTAATTCTCTCTCTAATCTAATTAAAGATAGATCATCCATTCTAAGTTTAAGAATTGAGAAGAGATAAATCCGTTACAACTTTATAAGTTGTCAAGTTTTGAACCAGGACGTTTGGATTTAAAGCTCTTTCCTATCTTCACTGAGCTACCTAAGGTTTGTGAAAAATTTGCTTGAATTGCAAAGCCCTGTTTGGAACTTGAGTTAAGAAAGAAAAAAGAAGGAATAAAGGAAAGCCCTGTTTGGAACTTGAGTTGAGAAAGAAAAAAGAAGGAATAATTTTCCTTTAGATACTTGTTTGGGTTTTAATTTAGAAGGAAATGAAAGAAACCACTTTATCTATATTTTCTCTCCCGCTTTCTCTCTATTTTCCATCCACAAGTTTTAAACAGACCCCAATAGTCTCTCATCCTCACCAAAAAGTCTTCTTGGGTCAAGAAAAATATCTCATCCTCACTCTAGAAATCATCCCTTGGTTTAGCATATATGTGATGGCAGTGCTCTCCGGTTAAGCCAATTGGAAGGTTTGTTGCCTTGATTATTCCCTTTTCTCTTTTTTCTTTTCTTCCTCTCCTTGTGGTGATTGGGACCGGAAAAAACAAAGATGGCGGACGTTGTTCTTCAGGCAGTTATCCGGAAAGCTGTTGAGATAGCCAGCAATCAAGTCATCCAAGAAGCTTCTCGCTTCTCTCGGGTGAAAGAAGACATTGATTGGATCCAGAGCGAGATGAGTCTCATCCAATCTTACTTGAAAGATGCTGATGCCAGGGAAGCTGCAGGAGACAATTTAGTGGCAACATGGGTGACTCAAATCAGAGACCTTGGTTTGTATGTGGAGGACACTCTCGAAACATATTTCCCTGAGATCCCTTCACCGGAGAAGAAGAAGAAAGGGTTGTTCGGTCGCCTGAGGAGTGCCTGTGGGATCTTCGGCTACGTTTCCACCGCTCATAAATTTGCTGTTGAGGTCGAAGGGATCAAAACAAGGGTCAATGAAATTCATCGTCGCAGACTAACTTATGGGATCCAAGAAAAAAGTGGCAGCGGCGAAGGAGCTGCAGGCACGTGGGATGCAAGACGATCTTTTCCTCATGTTGATGAACCAAACGTTGTTGGTTTTGAAGAACACGTCGAAAAGTTGAAGGCGAGAATGCTAGACAGGAATTCACTGTGTGGTGTCATCTCAATTACTGGGATGGCTGGTCTGGGCAAAACAACCCTTGCTAAGAAAATTTATAACTCTGTTCAACAAAATTTCGAGTGTTCAGCTTGGATTTGTGTTTCTCAGCGGCCAAACGTACCAGAGCTTCTTCGTGACATAGCAAGGCAAGTGGGGTTGGAGAAAGAGAAATGGGAGCAGAACGTCGAGACCAATTTGTATTCGTTTTTACTCCAAAAAAGGTACGTAATTGCCATTGATGATTTATGGCAAAACGAACCGTGGGATTATGGTTTTAAGAACGGAATTCCTAACAATTCTGAGAGTGGTAGTAGGATAATTCTTACTTCTCGAAACAGGGATGTAGGTGTGCATGTAGGAGGACAAAGCTCCCTATATGAGTTACAACCTCTAGACCTAGAAAACAGTAGAAACCTCTTTTTCAAAATGCTTGGGGCACCTGCAATTTTAGAGAAAATGAAAGAAACAGGTGACACCCTCCCTCCAGAATTGGAGAATATCAGCTAGCAGACTTTGAAAAGATGCGGTGGTGAGCCACTGGCAATTGTATTAACTGTAGGTATGTTGTTACTGAGAGAAAGAACCGAACCTGCGTGGAAGTGGGTATTAGAGAGCATGGGTCAAGAGGAAGACCAATGCTCAAATATCTTTGCTTTGAGCTACAAAGATTTACCCACACAATTGAAACCATGCTTTCTCTATTTTGGGTTTTTTCCGGAGGACTATGAAATTCCTGCATTCGACTTGATTAATATTTGGGCGGCCGAGGGATTTATTCAACCACGACGTAGTGGAGTACGTCGAGAGGTTGGGGAAGTGGGGGAAGATTACTTAAATCACTTGGTTGCTAGGAACTTGATTCAAGTGGCTCGAAGGGGATTTGACGGAAGGATTAAAAGCTGTCGCATTCATGATATTCTGCAGAGTCTTAGTGTTAGGGTGGCTAAGGAGATTAAATTCCTTAACACTCACAATGACGACGACATAGCCACTGTTAACAGTTTTGCTACAAGAGTGCGTAGGCTCGCTATTTATGGTAGGGGTCTACGTGAGCACTTTCATTTGGATTCTAAATCCGCCACGCTCCGTGCAATGCTATGGTTTCCTCAACATGTATGGGAAGATGATGTGAATTTTATTGGAGGTTTAAGATTAATTCGAGTGTTGTGTCTGGAGTTTGAAGACGTTTCCATTTCTTTCCCAAGTGAATTTGGCAACTTGAACTGCTTGATTTACATTCGATTGAAAGTGCAAAGTGGTCGTATCAAACTTCCTTCTACAATTAGCAATCTCACCAGTTTAACGACATTGGATGCTCGACAATGCTATGCTTTGCTCATCATTCCTGAATATATTTGGAAGATAAAGCAATTAAGACGTCTTCTGCTATTTGACAGAGGCGTAATTGAATATGTTTTGGGGAGGGTACAGCTGAACGCGGGTGAGTCCGACCATTCAATTGAAGCTTTTTGTATAAATGTCACAACTCTCAATAGGAGGAACTTCTTCTGGTTTCCCAAATTTACCAATTTGAGAAAACTGGGGATCTGGTTTCTCAAGGATGACTTGTCAAAGGTGAAGGTGTTATTAGATGCTGCAAGCACCACCACAGGACCAAACAATATGTTAGAGATCTTGCGATTGACGACTTATGACATTGGTACAAAATTTAATATCGGGGAATTCAATCTGTGTCGCTTTGAGAATCTTTCTAGGCTACATTTTCATATACGCATGGTGAAGTTGCCTGAACATGATGAATGGCCCCCATACCTTACCAAGCTCACTCTCGTGAACACTTTTTTGGAAGAGGATCCGATGGAGACTCTTAAGAAACTACCTGAATTGAAGATCCTCAAATTGGGTGACAATTCCTACTGGGGAAGAAAAATGATGGTTCGCTACAGCGGAGAAGTGACGAACAACTTTCCTCAACTTCAAGTGTTAGACATTCATGGATTATATGCCTTCAGAGAGTTAATGGTGGAGGAAGAAGTGATGCCACGGCTCAACAAGTTCAGACTCACAAGATGCCCTGGTATCAAAGTAATGAGGATTCCAAACAGGATCCAAAACGTAATGTAATTACCAAGTGAAAAGGTTAGTGACCAACTCTTTTAATAATTGTTTTATTCCTCCTCTTCCATTTTTTGTTTTATGTAACATCTTTCTAATATATATATATATATATATATGATTACCAATCAAGTAGCAGCGGTGGAACTATGATTTCATTTGAGGGGGCATATTAAAAAGTTGATGAGAATACAAATTGAAAGGTTAATTACTGGTTTGCTCTCAATTTGTTTTCTCTCTCTAGACTATTGATTAGTTACATTTCGACCCTTCTATATTATTCTGATTTAAAAATTAACTACTGATAACAAATATGAGAGTCATAAAATGGCCTATGAAAATAAGCATAAAATGATTGATCGACTGTATGCCATAATTTATGTGCTTTTATTTTTATTCTCCTTCTTTTCTTTTTTACTCGCTTCTTGTTCTTGGTTTGTTTTCTTCTCCATGTCTTCTGTTTATGTTTTGCTTTCTTTTTGCAATTATATGCTTTTTGATATTATATATATATACATACTAGTAACCTCAAATGGGGATCAATAAATAACTTTCTCTAATTGATTGGATAGGGAAGAAACATGTAAAAGAAAACTATTAAAAAGAAATTTAATTCTTTGAGTTCATAGAGTAGAAAATATACTATATTGAATTTGTATTAAAGGAGAAAACTATTCAAAAAGTTTTTACTCTAGAGAGAGGATGAAGTTGTATAGGAGTTAATTTCTCTCACGGGTTACTTGAATTAAGAAAATATAAGAGTAATTTTTTATTTCAAAAATTCATAGGGCATTTGCCCCCTCTTGAACACCCCATCCCCCCAAAAAAGGTTCAACACTATTTTTTTTTTTTCATTTGTTTTTTTGAAAGATAACATACATTGATGGTCCTGTACTTCCAAACAGTAATATCTAATTTATCACATCATCAAACACGTACTTACAATTAGCATGTCTTTACACTAAAATACTTAAATCTGTATATATATGTTGGATTACGCATTTGTTAAGAAAACATAAAAAGGAAATAAAATTAATTATACATAATTATTTATATATTTGGGTAACCAAACTAGAAAATAGATTTCTTGACTAATACTTATTCGTTTCTATTCTCATTTTCTTAACTCAACAAAATAAAAAATAAAGTTTTTTTTAACTCATGTTATTTCATCTCTTTGCCTCCATTTTCTTTTCTTGTTCTTTATCCTCTACAAATTCAATATTCAAACATACCATTAAAGGCTTGCTACATTCAAGTCCAACGATATAGTTTTATGCTTTGTTCATTAATTTTCTCTAGGGTTTAAAAGCAAAGTTCTAACGTTTTGAGGAGATGGGTTAGTCCCGTAATAGTAGTGCTCTATCCATATTTGTAGTCATAGGTTTGACTCACCTTCTTTTCCTCGAAGCTTTGCCCCTCTACTGTAATTAGAAAAAAAAATGGTTCTAATCTTTTCGCTCTTCTACAGGGATTGCTTCAAGTGGCAAGAGTATAGATTGGAAGATTCTCCCATACATACCTAATGCTAAAGTTGGTGCAGTGCAAAGCTTCTCAAGTGTCTCTGAATTATCATTATTTTTTATGTTGACTTTTGGCAATTCTCTATTTATACTTTCCAGTTGATGTTGCTTACCCACAAAAGACGTTCCAGTAGCTGTTAATTCCAATATATACATGCAATATTGGTATTTTTATTTCATCAATATTTGAAAGTTTTCACCTTAGAAAGGTTGCTTGCATGCCCAATAACAACAAATGGATGGGGGAAAATGAGTTACTAATTCTAGATCTACATGGAAAAACGACTGTTTATAAATGATTGTGAACCATTTTGTTTATTCTAAAGAAAAATCTTTTATTATAGAAATTTTTTATACAAGAAGCTCAATCAGAACAATGTGGTAGTGGTATTTTTAAAATTATGAGTTAAAATAGTAAGTGTTTTAATTTGAAATTGAAGTATCTCACATCATTTTCGAAAAACATACACGGTTAACTTATTTAAAAAAACATAGGAACTGTCTGAGCACAGGAGGGGGTCTTTGTGCTGTTATGACCTCTAAATTTTTGGGTAATTAAGTATGTGCTTAATAAGAGGCACGGTTTTTAAATTCTGCTTCGTTGAATTTGATGGACTAGTCTAAATCTGAATTTTGCTTTTTTTTTTTTAATTTTATGCTTGAATTTATTATTTTTTCCAATGACACAAAATTTTATTGCAAAAATCATTGATCAACAATTGAGACGAGCCTTACTAGACAACCGGTTCGGAAAAGCCTTAGGCTAAGTTCTAAGAACTTCCAAATATAGAGCTCGCTTTGCCATAGCATGAGCTACCCTATTACAGACACAAGAAACATAGTGAAAAGTAGCATTAGCCACCCTATTGCAGACACGGGGATTGCTATTCATGAAAATGAATAGCATAAGTCACCCTATTTGGGAAAATGGAGATAGCTAGAGCTATTGCTAGAGCTATCTGTTATTCTAAAAATATCATGTATTATCACTGCCACTTGACAACTACTAAAGGTTTTTTGTTTAATCATCTTCACAATTTCTTGTGCATCACCTTCAAAAATAACTCTCTCAACCCCTCCAACCACCAATATGATCATAAATTCAATATGGTCACCAATTGCCTTAGCAATGATAGAGTCAGCCTCTTCCTTCTAAATGAGTGGAAATTCCAGTCATTCCTTGCCTTACATATCCTCCAGCATACGGATGCAAATTTGAAGAATCAAAATTTACCGAATGTCAACTGGATCTTTAGAATTCAACCGAATTTTCAACCAAATTAATGAAGATAACGAAATCTATATTTTCTTGAATTCTATATCCGGGTTTTTCAAATTTCACCGACTATTCCAATTATTTAGATAATTTTTTAAAACTGAACTTCACCAATTCAAATTCAATCAATTTCCTTGAATTTAACATTTTTGCAGATTTTCACATAAAGTAAGCAAATCTCAAAACCATGAGAGGATGTGCATTGCTTATTTTATTTAGATTAGAGCCATTTGCTTATTTTTTTTTCTAAGTAGTAACTTGGAGTCATTATGTATTATTAAGAAAGAACAAGGATTACTACCTAGGTACACGGCCGCACACCAAGCTGTAAATTTTAGTTTTAAAACTCTATTGTTAGTCCACTTTTGTTCCTCTAGATTCTTTGCACCATGATTCTATCTGCAAAAGGGTATGCAAGTAACAAATAAAGACAGAGAAATGATAAAATGACTGATGCAGCGGAACTTCAAAGAACAAGAAACTCAGCTTCAGTCCGTTGATTCACCATAAATGCCGGATTAAAACTCTTCTTTCAACCTGTAGAATCACCACAAATCACAGGTTCAAAGACATCAAGCATTTGTTGATTCACAAGAATACCGAACGATTGGGAAAAGTGCAATTCTCAAGCACAAATTTTATTAAACTTCAAAAATTGCTGAAAATAGGTCAAACAATAGTATATATAGCGGCACGCAACCCTAGGGCCCGGAACAAACCGGGTTAAATAAAAAAACTGACAAAAGCCTAAAAATAAATAAGCCCAAAACATAAAACAGGCTAAAAAAACATACTTAGAGGCATTTTTTCACGTTTTTCTAGCCCGAAAAATCATTTTATATTTTCTCCTTTTTTCGGCTCGTCGCAAGGTTTTTGAAACATATTATAATAAGAAAACGGAATTACGAGTCAAAAGTTATGACCGATAGAAGTTTACCGACCACCGGTCCGGGTATATCGCCGCCGCCGCGTCTCCAAATAATCCTCGACTATGCGATCTGCATCATCCTCCCCGTGCTGCCAAGTACCCAGGAAATCAAAAATTCTTACAACCCGACATCGGAATAAAGAGCATCTCTACCCACAGTGACGGCTACGAGTGAGGCTTTAGCTGATGTAGATTACTTCTTTGAACTCATGCAATGCCATTATTTACATGAATCATATAAATTTCATGAATAATGACATGCTATAAAGGGCATAAAAAGAAAATTGGACTTGAGCCTTCATATTTAGCATGAGAGCTAGCATTCTCTTGTTATTTACTTATATTTTCTTGTTTTTATTATTTTTCTCCATAAATTTAAAATCCAAAAATAGAGTAAGTGATTTTATTATGCAAAGAGAGTAATACGACGAGCTTATTGCGTGATTCATGCTGCTAAACTAATTTGTAATACGAGGTATGAAATGACTTTGAAATGCAAACCCATGTGAACAAACTTGAAAAATCTAGTGGCAGACAACGTGATTACCTACTCCACTAAACAAAATTAATTAAGGGAGCCCAGAGGTACTATACTTGAAGTTTTCTACCGACCAATTCCTTTATTATACTTGGTTTTTTGAATTTGTTGAAGGAAAGGAAAAACAAGATGAAAGAGAGAGAGTTAATTTTTTTGTTCGCTTTTGTTTGGTTAATTTTTTTTTTTTTTTTTTGTTTTGCTTCAATAAGTATTTTATGTGTTTTTTTCTTTCTCTCTCCCTCAATAAATTTACAGTCCAAATATAGCATTAGTGGGAATGAGAAATAAAGCAGTCTTATGCAGCATGTAATGGAAAGCACCAGCCTCCAAAGCTAAAGTGAAAATGCAAATCCAAATCCAAAAGCAAAAGCCAAAGCTACTTGTTTTTTTATGCTTAACTAATCATGTCCCTCCAATAATTCACATCATCACAGATGGGTCAATATAGTACTAACTAAACCCACTATCACTTTTTTAAGATATAGTCCATTACTTGTATGTGCATATATTCCCCTCTATATATTGGACTCCATCGAAGAAATTTTAATTATACGAATTCTAAGTAGTGATGATACAAGCATAACCCACCTTCATATGTACTCAAGTAAATAATTTTCTTAAACAACAACCACAATTTTTTGCTATTTTTATGTGGGGATTCCATCCACAAATTTTTCAAGAACACTTAGGAAATTTCACTTTTTTATTTTTGCGTGGGTGATATGTTTAAATTTTAGATTTGTCAAGCACAAATAAAATGAAATTACATATATATATATATATATATTTATAAGTAACCAAACAAAAAGATGGATCTTTAAACACCTATTCATTCTATTCTCATTTCTTAAGCCAGTCAAATATAAGGAAAAGAATTAAATTAATTGCACTTATCATCCTTATATATTCCACCGAATCTCACTTTAGTCTCTCGATTTGCAATTGTAGAAATCAAATCCCTACACTCACGGTTAAATTACAATGTGAACCTCCATCGTTTGACTCTCAGACGAAAAAATAGTTAGGAGGGACTATAGTATGATTATATATAAAGTGTGCGGGGTGCTAACTATAATATCAACTTTTTACTTGTGGTTGTTTGTATAGTTGTCAATCTCGCAATGCACTGGCCCATATCAGTCGGTACGCACCACACCAGTGCTTATACGAGGTAAAGAGGTTTAAACACTGCACCAATTAACTAACTGGCTTATACCAATCCGTACTGGACTGTACACGGCATACCGGCCCATATTGGACTATATCGACTCTTACCTGATGGTACCAGACAATTTGGTTTTTTTACTCTATTTTTAATTTATCATTATATTTTATATCAGTTATTTCATTTTGGTGACTTTTAAATTTTTTACATGAATGATTTCTATATTTATAATATATATATACGCACAACAATGGCTAGAACTTTCTAGTAGTGATTTGTTATATCAAAATGCTTAGATCTTTTGTTGAAATGTAATAGATAGTGAGTATATGTTTTTAAGTCTTTTTAAAATACTTGTAACTAATGATTTGCTATTTTGAAGACTCTTTAAACTATTTATAACTTGTGTATGTTTTGTTATAATGACATTTTATTTTATACATTTATAGTATATGCATATATATATATATTACAAAATATATAATATTTATAGCTACAAATCCGATACCGTGCGCTGGTACGGCCCGATACTGATACTTACCATCTCAATGACAAAAACAATGCAATGACCAGTGCGAGATTAACAAATATGGTTGTTTGTTACAAGCAAAAAATAATTGGCCGTTCAAGATTATTACGCTTAATAATCTTGCATTTTGTATAAAGTTTTACTTTGGACCCTCATATGCATTTTTCGTCCACTAGACAAACGACAACTAATAGAAAATCTGTGCTGTAACTTGGTTGTAAGTGTAGCGGTTGGCTGTCCCGATTAAAAAGTTAAAAAACAAAGTGAGATTAAATGTAAACTATAAGAGTTCTTAGAAAACAAAGTAAGATTGAGTGCATTGCTTATTGGAATATGTTGGCACATTCCAAAATTGTTTTTTTAGTTGTAGAAAAGATTGAAAATTGTGTTTTTAGTGTTAAAAATTATAAAAATATAATTTGTAATATTTAGTACAACTGGACAAAGTTTTTTTTAAATGTGCCCTTAGAACACATATTATCAAGACCATTTTACTTGGTTTTTGATAATATTTAGGAAAAGAAAAAGCAAAATGAGAGAGAGTCAACTTTTTTATTGTTTTTATTTATTTGCTTTTCATATTATCATAGGCAAATGAGAAAAAATTAATAACCATTTCTCAAAACCAAAAATTAGTTATTTATAAAAGAAAAAAAATCAGTTTTATTTGCTTTTTCTTTTTCCCTCTCTCAGTAAATTCTCGATCCAAAATGTAACGTTTGTGGGAACAGTCCCTTCAAAGACCAAACCAATGTTAAAGCGAAAATGCAAATCCAAGGCGGTAGTGAAGCTTGAGAAACTTGTTTTTTTCTTTAAGACATTAAAATTTCTTGTTTTTTTTTTTTCTTTCAGAAAAGATAAGTGACATAACCTATTCATGCTATATAACTAGTAACATCAAGAGCATGTTTTGTAAATGCGTGAGCAACAAAATTACAGTTCTTATAAACATGAGTCCACAAGCTTTGCATCATCAGTTAGAACACCACTTTCAGATAGCTACTCATTTGTTGATGAAATAGCAGACAACACATGGGTGAAATCACTTTCAATCATCTCTCTATTTTAAGTCTTCATTTTTCACTCAAGCCCCGATTTCCCTGATCCGGTCTAATAAAAGCTAAACTTAATCTGATAAGGATCGTACTTAAAAGTCCAAGCACACTGTTAATGATAAGAGTTAATCAAATGCATGTCCCCTTCGTCATGGATGGCAAAGACAAATTCTATGTTATTTTCAATACTAAAACATACTTTAAAATAACAATCGATCTAATCCCAGTTTTGAGGGTGACGTGATTAATTTACATGTCTTTTTAACGTTTGAAATGGGATCAGAATCAAACATGCATCCACAAAGAAAGATGAATGGTTTTAGATCTAGATCCATATTAATTCCTTAGAATTTTCCATTTTTTCAAATCTGTTGAGCATATTTATTAGACTTGGAAGTTGGGATTATATATATATATATATATATAAACCATCAGTTATATTAGGTGAACACACAGTGAGTTGGTAGACTGACCAAATCACAACAAACCCACCAAATGAAGGGATATATCTTGGCCTGTCGTGGCATACTCCATTGCTTGAGGTCACCCTTATCCCCATTTTGGTATTTTCTTTTCTTGTTGTGGCTTCTTATCTAGTTTTATCCTCTCTGTATTGTCTGGGTTGTGTCCCTTTCAATAATTCTTCTGCCACAGGCACTAATACGATATGTTATTGCTAGAAATTAGCCAATCTGTATGCATACATACATATATATATACATATATGTATATATCTAAGTAACCTTATGCTTTCGACCACTTTCAAGAAAACGTGTCTAAGAGTTCTTATCGTCTTCTCACTTCTTCCTCCGATGGAGGACGTCGTTCTTCTGGCAGTTATCAAGAAAGCTGTTGGGATAGCAAGTAATCTACTCATCCAAGAAGTTTCCCGCTTGTCTGCGGTGAAAGAAGACATCGATTGGATCGAGAGTGAGATAAGACATATCCAATCCTACATGGAAGATGCTTATGCCAAGCAAGGTGCAGGAGACCAAGCAGTGGCCACATTGCTTAGTCAAATTAGAGACCTTGGTTTGGATGTTGAGGACATTCTCGACAAATATTTCCCTCAGACTGCATCATCGAAGAAGGGGAAGGGGTTCTTCGGTCGCCTGAGGAGGAGTGCCTGTGGCATCTTCGGCTATATTTACACTGCTCATAAATTCACAGTAGAGGTACAAGGGTCAATGAAATTCATCGTCGCAGACAAACTTATGAAATCCAAGAAAAAAGTGGCGGCTATGAAGGAGGCAAGATATGGGATGAAAGATGATCTTTCCCTCACGTTGATGAACCAAACGTTGTTGGTTTTGAAGAACACATCAAAAAACTGGTGGCCATTGTTAGAATGATAGATAAAATAGAGAAGGAGAAAATGAGAGAAAGAATTGTAGTGTATATTCTTTTGTACAAGATGTGTCATATACAATGAAGTGTAGGTCTATATATAAAGAGAAATTTGCCATAAAAAGCAAAGAAACATGCCTAACTATATGCCTAACTTGAACCTAACCATAGACTATGACCATGGACTATGTCTAATATTACTTGACCATTATGCTTTCACATTATGGCTTTCACATTATGTGTACATTAACAGCCCCCCCGCAAACTCAAGATGGTAAGGTGGAGACCAAATTGAGTTTGATAACCAGATCATGAAACCGTCCTGAGGGATGAGACTTGGTGAAGATGTCAGCAGTTTGATCAGCAGAAGGCACAGAGAGAAGATGAACTGTACCACACAGAACATGCTGATGAATGAAATGACAATCAATCTCAATGTGCTTAGTACGATCATGAAACACATCATTATAAGCTATCATAATCACACTGCGATTGTCACAATAGAGAATTGTAGCACCAGAATGGGAGACATCCATGTTTTGAAGCAGCTAATGAAGCCAGAGAAGTTCTTGAGTAGTATCAGCTAATGCATGGTATTCTGCCTCAGTGCTAGAATGAGCAGTAAGGGTCTGCTTCTTACTACGCCAAGAAATAAGAGAATCTCCAAGAAAGAAGCAGAAGCCTGTGGTAGATCGTCGATCAGTGGGATCACCAGTCCAATCAGCATCAGAATAAGCATGAAGTTGTAGAGAGGAGTGTCGAGAATAATGTAGTCCATGAAAAAGAGTACCCTTGACATAACAAAGAATACTAAGAACGGCAGTATAGTGAGTTGAACGTGGCGTAGACAGAAACTGACTGACTAGATGAACAGCGTGAGCAATGTGAGGACGAGTAACAGTGAGGTAGACAAGACTACCAACGAGCTGCCGATAAAGAGTAGCATTAGACAGAAGCTCACCATCCAGAGGAGTGAGACGCACATTAGCTTCTAAAGGTGTGGAAGCAGTCTTGCTATCAGTGAGACCAGCACGAGTAAGAAGATCTGAGGCATACTTAACTTGAGAGAGAGAATAATCAGTAGAAATAGAAGATATCTCAAGACCAAGGAAGTAACTGAGAGGACTAAGATCTGTCATCTCAAATTGTGTGCTAGGAAAATTCTTGAGCTCAGAAATACCATCCACATAGAGAAGTAGGAGAACAGTGACACGTGGAGTTTTACAAATAAAAAGAGCAGAATCGTAATTACTAAAAGAGAAGCCAAGTTCGCTAATAGTATAACTGAATTTGGCATACCAGGCACGACAAGCTTGTTTAAGACCATATAGAGCACGACGAAATTTGCAGACCTAATGTGGAGAGTGAGAAGAACTAGGAGGAGGTTGCATATGGACTTCCTCAGAGAGATCACCGTTGAGAAAGGTATTTTTGACATCCATCTGATACAATGGCCACTGTCGGACAGCAGCAACATCAATAAGACTCTAAACAGAAGTGAGACGAGTAACAGGAGCAAAGGTCTTTTCATAGTTAATGCCATATTCTTGAGTGAAACCTTTGGCAACTAAACGAGCTTTGTAACGTTTCACAGAACCATCAGAACGAGTTTTGATCTTAGAGACCCATCTACATCCAATCACAAATTTACTAGGAGGAAGCTCAACCAAGTGCCAAGTGTGAGTCTTGGTAAAAGCCTGTAATTCATCATCCATAGCTTGTTGCCAAAGAGGGTTAGTACTGGCCTCGCGATAAGAGCAACTTTTGTGATGAGCAAGAATAGTAGAGAAACAATGATAATCATGGAGATGAGTAGGAGTCTCCCTTACCCGAGTAGAACGCTTGACGGTGGGCTTAGTGGATGAAGATCGCGGAGATGGATTAGACAAGGAAGAGCTAACAGGAGGAGCAGGATCAGCAGACGGGGACTCCTCGGGATAGACTGTAATAGGCGGTACTGTAGGTGCGACATCTGTATCCTCAGGGAAGAGCTCAATAGAAGGATTAGTGAAGTAAGGAGTGGAAGAAGAGGATAAATGAAAAGATGATAAGGAGGAAAATGTCTTATGTTCCCAAAAGACAACATGACGAGCGACATGAAGACGCTTAGACAAGGGATCCCAACAACGATAACGTTTGTGCTCAATCTCGTAGCGTAAGAAGCAACAGAGACGAGCGCGAGGCTCCAACTTGGTACGCTCATGAGGCTAAAGTAAGACAAAACAGACACATCCAAAAACACGAAGAGAGTGATAATCAGTAGTAGTACCATACAAACGCTCATAGGGAGTAAGGTTACCGAGAGGAGCTGAAGGAACACGATTAATAGTGTAAGCAGTAGTAAGAGCAGTTTTACTTCAAAACTGTTCAGGACAAGAGGTAGAGATAAGAAGAGCATGGGTTGTATCAAGGAGATGACGATGTTTGCGTTCAGCACGACCATTTTGTTGTGACGTACCAGGACAAGAACGATGAGGAATGGTCCTATGCTCGTGAAGAAAGGCAAGAAAAGAGGTGTCACAATATTCTTGAGCATTATTAGACTTAAAGATCTTGATGTCACTGGTTCGCTTCCAGATGTGCTTCACAACTGGAGTCACTCCGCAAGAATATGGAGATCGTAATGTAGTAAAAATCAAAAAATCTGGTGTCGTTCTCTCCTAAGGAAATTCTGCAAATATAGCAACAAAGTTCAACTAGTACGGGAACTTATCATAATGGATTGCAAATGAAATTTCTTTTCTTTTTCTAACATAAAAGAGACCCAAAACTTGTTGGTTTTGAGATGATGGTGGTTCTATGATTAGCATAATAACTTAACAATTAATGAAGGCAATAAAATCTAATTTTATGTAATTATGAAAAAGCTTGGACATGGTTGATTCAAACCACCAATTCACAACAAGGATTTCAAATGAGAGTTTTATAACTCAAATCAAGAATCGCACCTTGAATTCTTGATCCGGAAGATTTTGACCATAAATACTTGGGTTTATGTTTGATTGAGTCTAAAGATGAAATTTATTACTAGCACTATAGAATCAAACCTTAGACATGTGCAATACCTACACCAAATATTGATTTGTGCATAAATATTGCCAAGAGGGGTTATGAATCTAAGTTTTCCAATGAATCTCATACTAAATCAAATGGAACCATAGAAGTCTAGAGTTATAGCTTTAAAGTTCATACATCTCATTTTCAACCCTTGAAGATCCTTGGTGGATCTTCACAACCACATCCAAGGGATGTTTAGCTACTAAAATCCATGACAAAGAGTATAAATGAAGGTAAATCTAACATTAAACTATGTAGAACTAGTGTTTGGTTGCTAAGAAAGTGAGAGAAAATGGTAAGAAAATAGAGAAACATTCACTTCATATATAAGCATTCATTTACAACAATCCAAAAGTAATAAATGACAAGATGACAAAACTTTAATGTAAATCTAACTAAAACCTTACAAAATCTCCCAAAAGTTCCTATTGAGAAGCTCCCCCTACTGTCCAGAAAAGCAAAAAATCGGATCTGTATCTATTTTGTTCAACTGCTGTGTTGTAGGGCAAATTTGCGCTCACCGTCCGAAGTGCATTCTAAGTATGTCCAATACACGTCCGGACATATCGTTCAGACGGTGAAGTAACCGTTCAGACAGTTATTTCACCATTTAGACGGTCTTCAAACGCAAAATCTCGTCTCTGTATTTCTTTTGAACGAGAAAAATCGACTCTGTGATGGCTTTGAACGGGAAAAGATGAATCTGTGATAGATTCGAACCAAAAAACATGAATCTGTAACTCCCAATTCCATCGTAGCGTCCAAATGCTAATTTGTCCGTCTGAACGGACCGTCCGAACGCACTGTCCGAAAACGGTGCTCTCTCCGTCCGAACAGACCGTCCGAACGGACTTCGCCAGTTTAAGCCCATATTCGTCATTTTATCACCAAAAACCTATAATAGCCACAGAAAATCACTTTAGATCAATTTATTACTAAAAAGTTATTCTAATACCCATATAGAGGTTAACAAACAACTAATTAGGGAACATAGATTACACTTTTATAGTGGAATCAACACCCCCCAACTTAGCTTTTGCTAGTCCCTAGCAAAAATATATAATAGAAAGGAGATATGTAAATACGATTAAAGAAAATATGCACAACCCATGCAAGATATCAATGGACACATCTTAAACCTCAAACACATGTAGGAGTTATGCAAAAATTCATACACTAGAGAAGTTTGTGCGCATGTGCATGATAAGCCATTGCCAAGCAACAAATAAGGAACTCAATTATGCACTTTCGAACTGTACAATTTTGATTCAATCCTTATCGGGCATACACTTGAGATGAAAGACCCACATGGTTCACAAAATAATAAGTTCAACAATGGAGTAATTGAACAAGGCAAAACAAGTGAACATATCCAAAACAAAGAACCGGACAAAAATGTATGTGTATTGCCTTTGGCATAACTTCATGAAGGAATGTTCATAGATAAGCAATGATTCAAAGAATTGACAAGATAAACCTTTTACTTTAATGAAATTATAATGAAGCATCTTTGGATAGGTTAAGTGATTTGAAAGGCGAAGAGGGAAGGTAGGAATGATAAAAAGTAAGTGCAAAACACATCACGTGTATATGAGATGATGAATAGATATCTTTTCCAACTCTTCCCTTTTTATGTACTCACAGATTCGAACAATAAACATTTTCAATTTTTTACAACTCCTTCTTTTTGACTTCGCTACTACTCTACATGGTTCTCTTTTTTTTTTCAACTCCGTCATATACCCACTTCTTTGTTGTTTTTTTTTTTTTTTTCTCTTCTCTTATTCTTCTTCTCTCTTATTCTATATATATATATATATATATTTAGAGATACCTATATCTTCATTTCCCCAACATAGTATAGAATAAGGGTATGAAGTACCAAAAATTGCAGTGATATCTTTCAAGGAAGAAGTTGGTGACAAATGAAATGATAAATGGGTCATATGGTGAAATAAAAAGGATAATGGCTATCAAGAAGGATATGGGTATAGGGTTACATAAAGATGCCAAATTATAATATTCCATAGAGTAAAAGTGTTAATGTTAAGATCGAAACTTATCTCATGAACCAAATGCAAGTATAAAGAAGTTATTCAAGAGAAATGAGGGTGAAAAATTAATCCTTGAGTAAATGTAGACTCTCAAAAAGACGATACACACTCTAAAGCTCTCAATGTAATAATCTTCACTAAGTATGGACAAAAATGCAAAGTAGAGTAACAAAAATATGTTACACAATATAACTCGTGTTAAAAGTGTATAACTTTCTACCAATGCATGAATTAAGTACCTTCCATGGAGTGAAAAGTAAGAAAACAAGTCCATCTCAATCTAAGTTGGGTCTTAATGTTAAAAACAGTGGTATAGTGCATAAAAAATGAGGAATCAACACATCCATCGCAAAAACTAGCAAAACATACGTAATAAGAGATGTAAATAGATGCGTGAGAGAAATGAAGACTGATATCGATACCATACAATACCAAAATCTCCATTAAAACGGTACAAGTGAGTAATATATACTAAAATTTGAGCACACCTATAGCTAAACAATTCAAAAATACAAGATAGATAAAAAGGTTATACAAAAATAAATGATGTACAATAAAGAAAGCTCAAAACGTAATCCACTATATCAAAACAAGATTTTAGATACAAAATATGATGCAATGATATGCTATGTGTGTACAAAAGGCATCAAAACCCTAGACTCTAATCAATCATCTCCATCATCATCTGGAGGTGGTGCAACAACTGACCTAAGGGCCCGAACCTCAACAAATAACTCCTCTATGATCTTGGTCTGGCCTCAGGAGTGACCCTGGAGTGCGGTAATTTGCTCAAACTAGACTCGGATCTAGCCCTCAAGTGTAGTAAAATGAGCTGCCTGAGCAGCCTCCAACCTAGCAATATCGGCAGAATGCTGTGCTGATGCCGTAGTTAACACATCTAAGGTTTGTCGCATCTACTCAAGCATCTGTAATGTCGGATCGGGCATCTGCAATGGCTGAAAGTGCTGCTACTACTACTGATGCTGATGAATATCTAGGTCGTACTGGTCCGGGTCAGCAAGGTCTAGCTGCTCCTGCTGTTGCTGCTGAGCAGGCATCTGTGGCTGCGGCTGGAACTGCTCTTGTTGCTGTTGCAGTTGCAGTCTACAAGATCTCAATCCCCGCTGGATGGTGGACCTATCGATGGCCTCCCTCGACTGCTGGAGATGAGGAAATCTAACAATGGGGGCTCCGAATATAGCTTCGATCACCCGTGTCAAAAGAATCGTGAAGGGGATGGATCCCTGAGCACGCGGGTGCAAGCATTCCTTCGCTACGGCTCTAAACTGAAATAATGGGAGATCTACGATTTTCGCGCCTAGATTTTTTGCACTCGAGAAATACACACACAAGCGAAAAAAATACTGTACTCTCTTGTTAGAACTCACTCTCCTAGAAGAATGAGTGCGATTAAGTTTGAATGGAAAATTTGATTTGAATAAAGGGCTTTTAGAAAAGATTTGGAGTCGCCACTTAACTTGATTAAGGTGAGTTAGATCACCTAAAAACTAAGCATAATCCGAGGACTACACTTAGGGTTTTTGGAAAACGATTTTGGAAAAGATCCTCAAGAGAGGTTTTTTAAGAAAATAGGTTGTTTGGCAACTTTTGAAAAATAATTAAGCCCTTTTTAAAAAAATAGCTCAATTTTGGTTTTTGAAAACAGTAATCCTAGGTTCGGAGGTTGGTTACGTGTAGAGAAGACGCATTAAGCCATCACCCTACCCCGCCTTTGCGGTACCTATATGTCTATTTATCCTAGATTCATCTATGAGAGTCTTCAACTAACAAATGTCCAATTCTATCAACTTTAGAAAAACATTTTTAGAAGAATGATGCATGATATGCAATTATAAGAGAAGAAAGTTTGAAAATAGATTTGGAAATAGATTTGAAAAGAACAATTGAACTTTGAAATTGGAAAGAAAGTTTAGAAATTGAAATCGAGGATTGAAAATAGATTTTTAAAATTGAAAGCTTGAAATAGAACGTAGAATTGGAAATTGGAAAGAAGTTATGGAATTGGAGATTGGAAAAAGGCTGTGACTGCACCCATGAGGGTTGCCTACGTATCCTTTTGAAGGAATCAGGTCAGTCGTAGTTCGGACAAGAGTCCGATAGAAAATAGAAAGTTGGATTCAAAAAAGAGTTTGATTAGAAGAAGGAGTTTGATTTGAACTTAGAATAGAAGATTGGAAATTGGAATTTGGAATTGAGAATATTAAACTTTGATTTTGGAAAGATAGAACTTGGAGGAAGGATTTGGACTTAATTTTGGAAATATTAAGGTTTAGGAAACCTAAACTTAAGAAAGATGAGACTTAGGAAAGATTTGAGACTAAAAAATATTTAACTTGACCTGGAAGGGATTTAGAAAACACGGAGAGTTGGAGTTTAAGAAAGATTGGATTTAGGAAAGATTCAAAATAGAAAAGTTTCAAAATAGGAAAGTATCATTTTACGAAAGTTCCATTTTAAGAAAGGTTTTGAAATAGGAAATATTTTGATTTAAGAAAGTTTTGAAATAGGAAAGTTTAAGATTTAAGAGAGATTTGAATTGGGGAAGTTTAAAATAAGAAAGGTTTAGAATTTAGAAGGTTTGGGATTTAGAAAGTTTTAACTTAAGAAAGTTTCGAATTTAGAAAGCTTTGGATTTAGAAAGTTTAGGATTTAGAAAGTTTTAGAGTTTAATTTTAGAAATCTTGAGATTAGGAAAGGTTTGAGTTTAAGAAAGATTTGAAAACTTAGATTTGGAAAGTTAAGATTTGGAAAGGGATAGAATTAGGAAATGGTTGAATTAGGAAGGATTGAGATTCCTATTTCGTAAAACAAAGGGTTGGATTTTGTTTCTAAAAAGAGGTATTTTGATTTTGTTTCAAAAAACGGAGGATTGGATCTAGTTTCCTAAACAGGAGATTAGATTTGGTTTCATAAAGGGAAAATTGGATCTGGTTTCCTAAAGGGAAGATTGGATTTGACATGGATTTGGGAAGGGAAGTTTTAGAAACCTTAGATTTGGAAGGCTATAGTTTTGGCATAGAAAATAGGTTTTAGAAATATATAGTTTGGATGTGAAAATGGAGATTTTGGAAACCTAGGTTTTAACATAAGATTGAAAATCATGTTTTTAGAAAGAAAATCAGGGTTTCCTAATCGTGAGTTTTACGGCGTGACTTGGGCTCTAAGAAAAGGGATTTTTGGAAAGTGAGTTTTTAGAAAGGGAGATTTTTGGAAGGAAATCCTAGAGAGAAGTTTTTAGAAAGTGAACTTGAGAGGAGTTTTAACAAGAAGACTTTGGAAGAAACTTTTAGGAAAGAGTTTTTGGGAAAAGGATTTAGGGAAAGAGTTTTCTAAGAAGGAAACCTAAGGAGAGTTTTTAGGAAAGGAATTTCAAGGAGAGTGTTTTTGGAAAAGAGTTTTTGGAATGTAAAACTGTGAGAGAGTTTTTGGAAAGAGATTGAAAAGGAGTTTTTGAAAAATAGATTTTTGGAGGGAGTTTTTTAGAAAACAATTTTGGAAAGAAGAGTTTTTGGAAAGCATGTTGAAAAAGAAGAGGGTTTTAGAAAGAGAGACTTTTGAAAAGTGAGTTTTTGGAAAGTATAAAAATGTCTCACTTTTCTAAAGTGATTTTAACCATAAGAAGGTTAGAACCACTTTAAAGAAGTGGTTTTGAAAACAACAAGGATTTGAAAATATGGACCATATTGGTCACTTTAAATGTAACACTTTCCTAAAGCAATCCTAGCCATGGAAAGACTAGAATCACCCTAGGATTGTGATTTTGAAAACAGGTTTTGAAAAAGAAGATTTTGATGAAACTTTGAAGACAAGTTTAATGCAAGTTTTGAAAACATGTTTGAAAACGATTTTTAGAAGAACACAAGATCATGATATGCACAATGCAAATTGGGGTCGTAAACATACAAGGCTAAAGGCTTCACTACATAATTAAGGGGCCTGAATCCACGTGGTCTCTGGTTAGACTAAAAGAAAGCCCCTGATGTGGTGACCCTCCAATAGCCTAATCCTATACATAGACCGGGAAGTTTCTCGTTTCAAGCATACAAAGAAGGGAGGGAGGGGGGGGGGGGGGGGGGAAGAAGATGGGGCATTAAAATAGAAAAAAACCCAAGTGGGTTCAGAGGGAGAAGAGAGAGGGGAAAGTACAGAATCGTAAAAAGAAAGCGTACTTTATATCTTTTTTTATTTTGCTTTGCTTTGCGCGCTTTGACTTCCTTGCTTTTCTTTAGTCTTCGCTTTAAACTTCGTCTTGATTCTTCGAGAGTTCATGTTGATCTTCGAGAGCTCCGGAGTTGCAGCAATCCAAGTCTTCAATGGAGGCTTTGGAGGTTTATATGAGTGTATGGAAGTGTGTCTGAGTGTATAGGAGGCTAGGGTTTAGGAAAACCTAAAGAAGCTAGGGTTTAGGGAGGCCACGAGCTCTGTATATTGAATAGTAGGGTTTTCAGACTAAGGTTGCAAACCTCTTTCACGCTGGAAGAGGCTCTGTATTTATAGAGATGGGATAGATCTAGCGCCTGTTACAGTGGCGCTAGGCAAAATTTCCTCTTGGCGCCACTAGGAGTGGCGTCAGGCCATTTTTTGGCTTGGCACCACCAGCCACTTAGGAAAGTTTGTAAGTCGGCAAGCAACGTATCTTGAGAAGATTTGAGTGCCTATACTAGTGACTACCATGTAATTTTTAGCCTGGCTTCACTAGGAGTGACTCCGGAAGGTCCGAGAAGGATTTAAGAGACCGGGAATGGCTTGGAGAGCCAGAAATGGATAGGAACTCTTAGAATAATGTCTTGGGGACAAAGGACTTGAAAAATGATGACAAGATTTGTTAAAAGGGTTGACTGGGCCATTAGGGGCAAAATGGTCAACCGGGCCGGAAAGCTGTCGAGATGGACTCAGAATGTCCCGAAAAAAGATTTGAGATTTGGAAAAATTATTTAGAATGTTCCCAAAGGCTACCAGTTTGATACCCAGAGCTAGTGTGGTTGGAAAAGGCGACCGACCCACCAGGGTCAAAATGGTCATTTTGTACCGGGTTCGCTGGAACTGACTCGGAATAATCTGAAAAGATAAAGGAAGGTTGAGAATACTATAGGAAGCATTCACGGGAGGTTACTGGTTTGATACCCAAGGCCAGTGTGGTTCTTGGAGCGTTCGGATGCTTAGGGGCAAAATGGTCATCTTGACCAAAAAGTTTTGGAATTGACCCGAAATTGACTGGAGGGCACCTAATTATGCCGGATCATCTCTGGGACGATCTTAGAAGGGTGGACTTACCATTCTGAGGACTTAAGTGTGCTCTCGAGCAACGTGCCAGAAATGGCCCTAGGGGCAGTTTAATCATTTTTCACCGAAGTGGGCTAGCAGGCACTGGTGTTGACTTGGGTTTTGAGTGTTTCCATCACTCCGACGGTGGTCTCGTGATACAGGGGTTTGTTAGCAATTCCCTACATCGACCTGTTTACGAGTATTTTCGCTACTCTGACGGTTACGATGTTTGTGAGTATTTCCGCTACTCTGACGGTTCACGATCATTCCCGGGACTGCCTGATCTCGGGAAGCTACTAAAGGGACATAGTGCCTGAGAATCAACTTTTTGGAAAGGCGTGCCGAAATGGACATTTTTGCATTGGCAGGCTAACAGGCGCCAAAGGTGAACCGTTCTACCATTTAGGGGACTTAGGGTCTTGTTCCGGTCGACAGGTTTGAAGGGACTTACCGTTCCAAAGAAACTTTCTTCGAAAAACATGCCGGATTGGATAGACTTACCGTCTCGAGGAATCAACTGTCTCGAGAGGGGGATTGAAATTGGGAAAGAGACCTACCGTCTTCGAAAAGACGTGCCTATTGGAATTGGAAAGGGGACTTACCGTCTTCGGAAAGACGCGCCTATTGAAATTGAAAAGGGGACTTACCGTCTTCAGAAAAGCGTGCCTATTGGAATTGGAAAAGGGACTTACCATCTTTGAAAAGACGCACCTATTGGACTTGGACCGAATAATACCCCCGAGGGTATTTTGGTCATTTTGCCTCTATTCGGGCCTGGTGGGCCCGCGAAGCAACGAATCGACTGGATTAGGACTAGAATTCTAGAATATGTCCATATTGACTTGAAATCAAGTTTGGACGGACTGGAGACCGTCGAGCAGTCAAAAATGGAGTGCTTAAAGCTGTCTCTCTTTTTCTGTCTTGGCTTGTCGAAGACAAAAAAACAATAAACTAAGAGTCCCATGTTGATCGTGAGGCGGTCGGAGGGACGGATTTTAAAATTTTTGAAAAACAGGGGTTTGGAGATGGATATTGGGCTTAAAAGCCTTTCGAAAACGAGTTTTGGCGGGAAAAAGGGCAAAACTTCCCAGAATTGGCAACTGGCACCACTAGCAGCGATGTCTTTGGAAAGTTTAGCTTGGCGCCTTTGCTAGTGGCACCAGGCTTAGGATTAAAACCAGAAAAATTCTGGTTCGAATACTTACGGCATTTGAAGAGTTTTTCGAAAAGTTGAGAGTGTTTGGTGGAAAACCGATTGAACCTTGAAGGAGCACTTCTTGGAGACTACAGGTGATTGCCGAAAGGAAACCACGTCGCCGGAAAAGTCGTCGGAAGGAAAGATTTCACCGGAGAGCTCCTAAGAAGTGAGTTTTCTATCCTTATATTGATTTTGATGTGTAGAACTTCGTTTGGGTCGTGTGAATAGTGAAAATTGATGTTTTGATATGTTTTGAACGCTATGGCAATTTTTTTTTTTTTTTTTTGTATTTTGGTGCTTATTTGATTGAATTTGAGTGATTTTTACGTGATTATGTGAAGAGGGTTTGCTGTAAAAAGTGAAGGTTTGTTCCTACAGGATTGGACATTGGGTTTTTTGGCTACGTTTTTCTGCCATATGCCTTAAAAAAATGTGTTTAATAACCATGTGGAGTTTCGTGATTTTTTTAAAACTTGGCGAATTTTTGATTTTTTGAAAAATAGAAAAATACTTAGAAAATTAGGAAAATTAGAAAAATTCAAGAAATTGATGAAATTTTTAGAGTTTAAAATTTGGAAAAATTAGGGATATTTTAGAAAACTTTTGAAATGATTTTGAGAAATTTGAGGACATTTGGTGAGTATAGTAGCCGATCTTGGGGCTTTATCTGAGCTGGATTGGGGGTCCTTCTCCTTTGGTTGCTTTCTTCAATCGATGCGGGTCCAGACTTCGTCCCGTTGGGGCAGCATGACTAGTTTTTGGCCTTTTCTTGTCTAGTGGAGCTACGAGTACCTTCCTGTTCATCGCCCTGCAGTTGTCGAGGATGACCTTTATCTTCAAGCTTTGAGGTGGGCTCGTGACTGGGTAGCCTAGTGATCGGAGATTACTGATTTTGTGACGCTCCGAGCTAACCTGGAGCTGATTGAGGCGAGGGATGTGACTTGGCGGCCTTTTATTGGATCAGTTCATTATGAGACAGTCTGGTACTTGGTCTCGTTGTCTCTATCGATGACTGCTTTTCTCAGTGATGGTACTTGGGAGTTCTATCTCGGAGAGCGACACTGGCGGCAGTTTCATGAGGAGTTCCGATTAGTAGAAGCTTCGTTGGAGTATATGTTTGGAGCCTTGGTGGCGGGAGTGCCTATCCCCTATCAGGAGCGTCAGCCGGGGGTTGAGTTCTTGCTTCCTCCAAATACAAATTACGCTACACACTTTGGGGCTCATTCAATCGGTGCCTTCACCCGGTTTAAGGTAGTAGTCGGCGGGTACGCTGTGGGCCAGGAGGTGGTTGACTTGTGGCGCCGTGCCAGTGGATATGTGCCTCAGACTGAGTTTACTGTTGTGAGAGACCAGAGGGATCAGTACTAGATGCAGCGGGATCAGTACCATGCCAAGGTAGCTTCCCTGACGGCTCGGTTATCTCAGCTGGGTGGTGGCGGGGTATGTTATTCTTTCTCTGCTTCTTCTGTTCACTCTGCTGTTGTCTAGTTTTTTTTTTATGTGGCTGATTTTGGTTTTGTCTTCTCTGCAAGACGCTGGTGCCTCGAGTAGTTATCCGCCTCCTCCGATGCCGGGGGTTGGGGATTTCGGTCCAGATGACATTGACTTTGACCTTTCATGGATGCCCATTGTGGAGACCCTGATATTCTTTTGTCCCTATTCCTGAGATGTACTTATGTTAGACATTTCTATTTTGTAAATTTTTTACAAAAATAGATGTTTATGATGGTTAGATGCATGGACAAACAAATACATTTATGTATTTATATTAGCTAAGTGTATGATCGGATGCATTTGTTGTATTTTTACCACATGAGATATTGTTAAACTGTACTGGTGACTTTCTTACAAGGAGATTTTTTTTTTTAACATGCATGTACATATTAGGAATATATTAGTTAATAGAATGACAAGGGATGCTGTCAAACTTAGTATCTTTGGAATGGTAACTCCTCCTTTTTCGGAGGCCTGACCTCTCTTTTGACTCAATCTTACCTTGATTGGGTGATAGCACTTCGTACCTTTCTCAATCCTTTGACCACCTCGCGATTCTCTATCTCGGGGTTAGTGTTTAGAATTATTGGGCTGAAACTCTCAACTCTCGGGGTTTTAGTAACAACTTACCTAACCTTTAGCAGAGCGATAAGTGGCCAGTCCTTTCAATCTGAGGAGACGTTGTTTAGGACCGTAATGTAAGCTAGGTTATGGGGTTTCAGAAATAACGGGATATGCAAGCTCAAATTGGATGTTGTTTTCAGTAGGGTTTATATTCATACCGTCCTTGAATATTTTCTCAGTAGGGTTAGCATTCTTCTTTAGCTTCGACAGCGTATCTAGCTCATTTAGACCAAGCAATCTGTTTTTCAATCAGAGGGGACTTTAGTAAGGTTGTAATGTAAGCCATGGTTTTGGAGTTTTGCAAGAAAGAGTAAAGGCTTGAACCTATTGTTTCTATTGGGTTTCTTTGTAACCTAGGATCACCTTTGAATTTCTTTCTTGCTTTTTACATGACTTCTTAGGGTGAAAATGATCATTTTCTTTCACCCTTTCTATATGTTTTTTTTTTTTTTTATAGATAAACATGACTTTCTTCTCTTTTGATCTTCTTATTATGCTTTTGAAGACGACTCAATCATGGTTTTCTTTAGGCTTTTCCTTAAAGATTTTTTTTTTTGTCCTCTTGCCCTTTGGCAACTCTTTTCCTTCACTTTGTCCTTTCTTTTGTTTTATGAAACGAATAATTCTTCGACCCTTTTTCCTTAGACCTTTTCCCTGGCAGTTTAATCTACCCAATGTGGGCGGTGATTCCTAGGTTAGGGTTTTGTTGAGAAAAGATAGAGGGCTTAACGGGTTTGGCAAGTGGCTACTTTTGACTATATGGGAAATGAAGTGAGGACCTTTTTTCACTTTGAACCAAATTACTTGATTCATAAAGCCTCCTGCGCTGCCCTAACATGATAGAAGATGGAGACCATTCCTAGGGTTCTCAACTATTGTCTGCCCCAGTGTGGGGAGGATAGTTTTGGATCGGGGTTGACAAGGAAAATTTTTGCTTTCCACGAGGCACTAGGGGTTAAGCAAAGAGAATATGAGCACATTTGTTTATTTATTTAGTTATTTATTCTTTTATTTATATGTGGGGAAGTGAAAGATGGCTCCTCTTCATTTTGATAAACTGACCACACATCGCTTAGCTTCAGTGTCTTGCAAGTGCTGCCTTTGGGTAGTATCCTCACTTATCCTTATCCTCTCTCTTTGTGGGAAGCTGGTCATTTGGTGAGTAATTAACTCATGCTATCATCCCTTCAAGTTGGATCATTCCATAAGATAAACCATGCCCCTTGCGTAGAAAGTAGTTACCATTCACAAGAGACATATAAGATAACAGCAATGAATAAGAGGACTAAATCATTCTATAATATTAGTGAAAAGCATATAGTTCTTGTTTGAACGAAAAAGAAATGCAGATATTAACTTGAGATGAAAAGGTAAAGGGATAGAAACAAAGTGGGTGAAAACACCCCTCTCTTGCACGCTTTTGATGGGATTCCTGTTTCAGTAGGGCTTTGAGACAATTCCCGCATCAGCATTCCATCCATGGTTGGGGTCTTCAGCTAAGGTAGGATAGGTAAATATTTCTCCTAGAGTTCCGAGTGAGTTGGCAGCGATGATGTGATTATCAGCTTTCTTGACCGTCTTGCCTTCTTTTGCTAGCTCCTTAGTTTCTCTAACAAACCAGTTGGATAACTCATCCTCTTCCAACTTGATAGATCGAGCCTGGGGTTTTCTGCTCTGGCGTCCAGTTGCGGCTCGGTGTTTCTCAGGTGTACACAATGGGGGATTCTTATCACTGAGTTTAGACAGCTCCTGGTCAATTTTCTTCACAGATTCATATATGAGTTCATCTTCGGGGGCTGACGTTTTATCGGGGTTGCACCGTAGCTGGGTATGACTCTGTTCCATATCTTTGCATTCCATTTCCTCCCCATCCTTGTAATATATCTCTTGGCATGTATTGAACCAAACCTTGTTGTTACCAAGTTTTGTAATGGGATTGACAGTAGGGTTTGGTGAAGAGTTCGTAGTGACGTTCGTAAAAGGACTTGCTGATCGTATGCCAATAGTCTTGTTATCTATCAGGTCCTAAATCTTATGCTTGAGGGTCCAGCATTCTTCGGTATCATGTCCTTGGCTGCCTGAATGGTTCTGACAATACGCCTTTGGGTTGAAATAAGGTGGCAGAGGGCCAGGTCGAGGTCGAGGGGGTATAAGTTTTAAATATCCCATGGCGAGAAGATCAAAGTAAGTTGCGGTTTGAGTGCAAGTGAGTTTAGTGAAAACTTGATCTTTTGGTCTCAATTGCCTAGGTGCCCTAGATGACCTGACAGGTCGGGGATCAAGTTCCGATGTGATGGCTATTGGGTCGGTGGTTTGGAAATTGAAGGGGTTTCGGGCTTTATGTTTCAAAGTGGGACAATTTTCGGTGTCAAGGCCAAGTGGATGGCACTGGTAATCATAGGATAGATTATAGGATTCAAGGGTATGGTTAAAGGTTGGTCTGAGAGATGCCAGAATACGACAAACAGCTTGGGGATGTGGTTGGTGAGCAATGGTATGGGTGTGGTCTTGGACTTCCCTCCTCATCCTTTTTTGTTCCTCATGGGTTTGAGCCTACGAGGATTTTGCCTGCTCATAGGCTGCATATGGTAAGAGTGAAGAGAGTATGCCTTGCATTTTAGTCATCCTGTGTCTGACTCCTTTCGCTTCTGCTAGTAACAGAGTTAAGGTATCGAGTGTGAGTAACTCCATGAGCGTTTCTGAGCTTTTGGTCTGTAACGACGGGGGAGAACGAGGAGAGGTACCTAAAACCAACAGAGGAGAGGAAAAGAGTCAGTGTTTTTATCTTGACAAAGTTTTTATGCAATGCGTGCTCTAGGGTGCCTCTCTTTTGGGATGGAAGCTAAACATGGTGAATTGGCTCACTTTTGAAAATAGAAAATTTGCCCCTGTTTGTAGATACCTTACTGTCGAGCGGGAACCTTCATCCATTCACATATTCATCCATCCATTTGCTTAAGGAAAATAAAGAAATACATTTAACTTTGGGTTTTAGATACAAAAGAATTGAAATACATTTTAACAGGGGGGAAGGGGGAACATTTTCCTTTGGATTTCCACCTATCTAGTTTTATAAAGGAAAAACCTAAACTACTCTTGAGTCTTCGGATTTGCCTTCTTTGGATTTGATGTCGGGGAGGTCGCTGAGAAACCTTGTTGATCGATTGCCCCTTGTCTTCTTGGCAATCCTATCTCCGTGAGCATAGAGGGATTGGGGCCCCTCTTATGAGATGACTTAAAAATGCATGCAATGATTCCTTAGGGTTAATGTGGAAACCCTTAGGGTTTGGGTAGGTCTAATGCAAAGAAGAGTGACCTTGGTGTCACTCTCATTGGGTTGATCATATGCATGAGAATGCAGTGACTTGAGTTACTCAAAACTCTCGTCTTCACATGGGATATTGAATGCATGAAAATGGAAGTATAGAGTATAAGAAAATAGAATACAATTGAAGTACATATGTGTGTATGAGCAGTTAGACGGGCATTATAACAGTAAGAATACAGTCATTATAACAACAGGAATAAGCAGGTATAAATGAAAGTAAGAGCAGTCACCTTTTCCTCCATGGTTTTGGAAAACAGTGCGCGTGTCTTAAATCCGGTAGAGGTTCGGCTATGCAAGGTGTTTATATGAGCATGAGGTTGAGGGTTGACTAATGCGTCCTAAAAAGGTTCGGTCCCCAGATCTTCAAACCTAGGCCCACTCCCCGAGGTGGTGCCATGATCGGTTGGTGATCCGAGCGGGGAAACCATCAAGAGGCCGTAGGCGAAGAAACTGACACAGCATCTTACCTACAACCAATATACCGTTCCCCCTTTCTAACTAGAAGGGTCATATTAGGGTAAAAATACAAGTATGCAGAATGCAGGTGCACATGTAGTGTGTGTGTGTGATTTTTGAAAGCGGAGGAAAGAGCCCAACAACTCCCATTCATCCTGTTCATCACATTCAATGCATGGCAGTTAATGAAATAAAATTGCAAACAAAAGCGCATCTACAAAGCAAAGATGCAAGAGTTAGTATGTAGATGACAAATTTAATGCAAGATAATATGAATGGGGTTAAATGCTTGTTTTTCGAAAACAACTTTGAAAATTTGATTTTGAAAACTGAAAGTGGATAAAATAGGACAAGTTAATTAAAGACTCTACATGGATGAAGGGTAAAGAGATATGACTATGGCCTAACCCTTTAAGTTTCCCCAGTGGAGTCGCCATTTGTCGTGCTCAAATTTTTCGCACTCAAGGAATTCACACACAAGCGGGAAAAATACTGTACTCTCTTGTTATAACTCACCCTCCTAGAAGAATGAGTGTGACTATGTTTGAATGAAAAATTTGATTTGAATAAAGGGCTTTTAGAAGAGATTTGGAGTCGCTACCTAATTTGATTAAGGTGAGTTAGATCACCTAAAAACTAAGCACAATTCGAAAACTACACTTAGGGTTTTTGAAAAACGATTTTGGAAAACATCCTCAAGTGAGGGTTTTTAAGAAAATAGGTTGTTTGGCAACCTTTGGAAAATAATTAAGCCCCTTTTAGAAAAATAACTCCATTTTGGTCTTTGAAAACAGTGATCCTAAGTTCGGAGGTTGGTTACGTGTAGAGAAGACGCACTAAGCCATCACCCTACCCCGCCCTTACGGTACCTACATGTCTATTTACTTTAGATTTACCTATGAGAGTCTTCAACTAACAAATGTCCAATCCTATCCACTTTAGAAAAGCATTTTTAAAAGAATGATGCATGATATGCAATTACAAGAGAAGAAAGTTTGAAAATAGATTTAGAAATAGATTTGAAAAGAACAATTGAAGTTTGAAATTGGAAAGAAAGTTTAGAAATTGAAATCAAGGATTGAAACAAGATTTTTAAAATTGAAAGTTGAAAATAGAACATAGAATTGGAAATTAGAAAGAAGTTATGGAATTGGAGATTGGAAAAAGGTTGTGATCGCACCCATGAGGGTTACCTACGGATGCTTTTGGAGGAATCAGGTCAGTCGTAGTTTGGACAAGAGTCCGATAGAAAATAGAAGGTTGGATTCGAAAAAGAGTTTGATTGGAAGAAGGAGCTTGATTTGAACTTAGAACAGAAGATTGAAAATTGGAATTTGGAATTGAGAAGATTAGACTTTGATTTTGGAAAGATAGAACTTAGAAGAAGGATTTGGACTTAATTTTAGAAAGATTAAGGTTTAGGAAACCTAGACTTAAGAAAGATGAGACTTAGGAAAGATTTGAGACTAAGAAATATTTGACTTGACCTAGAAGGGATTTAGAAAACACGGAGAGTTGGAGTTTAAGAAAGATTGGATTTAGGAAAGGTTCGAATTAGGAAAGTTTCAAAATAGAAAAGTGTCATTTTAGGAAAGTTCCGTTTTAAAAAAGGTTTTGAAATAGGAAAGATTTTGCTTTAAGAAAGTTTTGAAATAGGAAAGTTTAAATTTAAGAGAGATTTGAATTGGGGAAGTTTAAAATAAGAAAGGTTTAGAATTTAGAAGGTTTGGGATTTAGAAAGTTTTAACTTAAGAAAGTTTCAAATTTAGAAAGCTTTGGATTTAGAAAGTTTAGGATTTAGAAAGTTTTAGAGTTTAAATTTTAGAAAATCTTGAAATTAGGAAAGGTTTGAGTTTAAGAAAGATTTGAAAACTTAGATTTGGAAAGTTAAGATTTGGAAAGGAATAGAATTAGGA
Source organism: Euryodendron excelsum (assembly GCA_033060915.1). Lineage (NCBI taxonomy): Eukaryota > Viridiplantae > Streptophyta > Magnoliopsida > Ericales > Pentaphylacaceae > Euryodendron > Euryodendron excelsum. Next base: position 34,702,054 of record CM065393.1, on the reverse strand, counting down.
AAGGGTCGAATTAGGAAGGATTGAGATTCTTATTTCCTAAATCAAAGGGTTGGATTTTGTTTCTAAAAAGAGGTGTTATGATTTTGTTTTCAAAAACGAAGGATTAGATCTAGTTTCCTAAACGGAAGATTAGATTTGGTTTCTTAAAGGGAAGATTGGATTTGGTTTTTGTAAGCACCCCATTTTTTACCGCTCGGCAGTCTACGCTCTGTCCAGACTTGTACTCAAGTCAATATGGACGTATCCCAATCGAAACCGACTCTCTAAGTCTATATCCCGTCTGTCCATCGCTTCGCGGGCCTGCCAGGCCCAAATAGAGACAAAATGACCAAAATGCCCTTAGGGGCATTGTTCTCTCCAATTCTAACTCCAACCCCTCTCTTGAGACAGTTGATTCCTCGAGACGGTAAATCTACTCCAAATTAGGCACGTCTTTCCAAAGACGGTAAGTCCCTTTTCCAATCCCTCTCTCGAGACAGTTTATTCCTCGAGACTGTCCCAAATCAGGCACGTCTATCCGAAGACGGTAAGTCCCCTTTCCAATCCCTCTCTTGAGATAGTTTATTCCTCAAGATGGTACCAAATCAGGCACGTCTTTCTGAAGACGGTAAGTCCCCTCTCCAATCCCTTTCTCGAGATAGTTTATTCCTCGAGACGGCCCGAGTAGCGAAAATACTCACAAACATCACAACCGTCTGAGTAACGAAAATACTCGTAAACAGGTCGATATAGAGAATTGCCAACAAACCCCTGTGTCACGACGATCGCTGTCAGAGTGGCGGAAGCACTCAAAACCCAGGTCAACACCAGCGCCTGCTAGCCCACTTCTGTGAAAAATAACCAAATTGCCCCTTGGGCCTTTTTCGAGACTTTCCGGTCAAGATGACCATTCTACCCCTAGGCATTCAAACGCCCTAGGAACCACACCGGCTCTAGGTATCAAACCGGTAACCTCTTGAGTTTGCTTCTTATAGTATTCTCAACCTTTTTCTATCTTCCCAGATCATTCCGAGTCAGTTCCGGCCAACCCGATACAAAATGACCGTTTTGCCCCTGGTGGGCCGGTTGCCTCTTCCGACCACACGGGCTCTAGGTATCAAACTGGTAACCTCCTGAGAATGCTTTTTATAGTACTCTCAACCTTTCTTTATCTTTCCGGATCATTCCGAGTTAGTTCCAGCAAACCCGGTACAAAATAACCATTTTGCCGCTAGTGGGTCGGTCACCTTTTCCAACCACACCGGCTCTGGGAATCAAACCGGAAACCTTTGTGAACATTCTGAGTAATGCTTCCAAGTCTCAAGTCTTCTTCCGGGACAGTCCGAGTCCGTCCCAGCAGCTTCCCTATCCGATTGACCGTTTTGCCCCTAAAGGCCCGGTCAACCTTTTCGACATATCCTATCCTCATTTTTCAAGTCAAATACCTTTGGGACACTATTCTAAGTGTTCTTGCTCTTTTCCAGCCTTTCGGGCTATTCTCGATCCCTTAAATCATTCCCGAACTTTCCGGAGTCACTCCTAGTGAAGCCAGGTTAAAAATTGCATGGTAGTCACTAGTACAGGCGCCCAAATCTAGTCAATGATACGTTGCTTGCCGACCTTAAACATTTCCTAAATGGATGGCACCACTAGTAGTGGGGCCAAGCCAAAAAATGGCTTGGAGTGGTGCCAGTGTAAAGTTTGGCCTGGCGCCACTGCAACAGGCGCCGGTGCATTCCCCTTTCTATAAATACAAAGCCTCTTCCAGCGTGAAGGAGGTCTGCAAACTCAGTTTAAAAACACCAATATTCGATATACAGAGTTCGAACACTCGAAAAACCCTAGCCTCCTTAGGTTTTCCAAACCCTAGCCTTCTATACACTCATACACACCCCCATGCACTTATATACTAGCCTCCAACCCTCCTTGAAGACTGGAAGAGCTGTAATCTGAAGTTTGAAGATTGAAGACAACTCTTGAGGATTGAAGACGAAGATCAAGACGAAGACCAAAGACAAGCAAGGCGGGCAAAATAAACAAGACACAAGGTAGGCTGTCGTTTTACGTTTTTGCACTCCCCCTCTCTCTTCTCTCTCCTAACCCACTTGGGTTTTTTCTATTTTAATCCCTCATCTCTTTCCCCCCCTTTCTTTGCATGCTTGAAACAAGGGGACTCCCGGTCCATGTGTAAGATTAGACTATTGGAGGGTCACCGTGTCGGGGGCTTTCTTTTGGGCTAACCGGAGACCACGTGAGTTCGGCCCCCTTGATTATGTGGTAAAGCTTTAACCTTGTATGTTCACGACCCCAAACTTGCATTGTGCATATCATGATCTTGCATCTTCCAAAAAAATCGTTTTTAAACTCGTTTTCAAAATTTGCATTAAACTTGTTTTCAAAATTGCATCAAAATCTCCTTTGCAAAATTTGTTTTCAAAATCACAATCCTAGGGTGATTCTAGCCTTTCCATGGCTAGGGTTGCTTTAGGAAAGTGTTACATTAAAAGTGGCTTTTATGGTCGGTCCATATTTTCAAATCTTATTGTTTTCAAAACCACTTTCTTAAAGTTGTTCTAACCTTCTTATGGTTAAAATCGCTTTAGGAAAGTGAGACGTTTTCATACTTTCCAAAAAACTCTCTTTTCAAAAATCTCTTCTTAAAAATCTCTTTTCCAACATGCTTTCCAAAATCTCTTCTTTCCAAAATTGTTTTCTAAAAACTCCCGCCCAAAATATATTTTTGAAAGCTCCCTTTTTCAACTCCTTTCCAAAATACTCTCCCCAAAATCCACTTTCTAAAAGCGTTCCTTAAAAATCTTTCCAAAAACTCTCTCTAACAATCTCCTTCCAAAAATCTTTCTAAAAAACTCTCTTTTCAAAATCTTTCCTCTAGAAACTCCTCTCTAGGATTTTCTTCCAAAAACTTGTTTCCAAAAAACACACTTTTCAAAAAACTCTTTCCTTAGAGCCCAAGTCAAGCCTTAAAACTCACAATTAGGAAACCCTAATTTTCTTTCTAAAAACATGGTTTTCAAACTTACGTTAAAACCTAGGTTTCCAAAACCTCTTGTTTTCACATCCAAACTATACACATTTTCAAAACCCCTTTTCTACGTCAAAATTATAGTTTTCCAAATCTAGGGTTTCTAGAAACTCCCCTTTCCAAATTCTTGTCAAATCAAATCTTCCCTTTAGGAACCCAAATACAATTTTCCGTTTAGAAAACTAGATCCAATCCTCCGTTTTTTGAAATAAAATCAAACCTTCTCTTTTAGGAACAAAATTCAATCCCTTCCTAATTCAAATCTTTTCTAATTCAACCCTTTCCTAATCCTATCCCTTTCCAAATCTTAACTTTCCAAATCTAAGTTTTCAAACATTTCCTAAATTCAAACCTTTCCTAATCTCAAAATTTTCTAAAACTCTAACTTTCTAAATCCTAAACTTTCTAAATTTCAAATCTTTTAAAATTCGAAGTTTTCCAAATCCAAAACTTTCTAAACTCAAAAATTTCTGATTTTCAAAACTTTCCTTGTTTTCTAAACTTCCCGACTTTCAAAACTTTCCTAATTTCAAAACTTTCCTAATTTAAAAACTTTCATGAGTTGAAACTTTCTTAATTCAAACCTTTTCTAAATCTTTCCTAATTTAAAATTTTTGTAAAATTCTAAGCTTTCCTAATTCAAAACATTTCTAAATTCAACACTTTCCTATTTCAAAACCTTTCTTAAAACAAAACTTTGCAGTTTCAAAACTTTCCTAAACCTGAAACTTTCCTAATTCGAAAACTTTCCTAAAATGACATTTTCTTAATTTGAACCTTTCCTAATCTGAGCCCTTCCTAAATCCAATCTTTCCAAATCTTCCAAGTTCAACATTCAAGTTAATTCTTCTTTAAAATCTTTCTAAGTCAAATCCAATCCTTCTTTTTGAAGTTTTGAAGTCTAGGTTTCTCAAAACCGAGTCTTTCAAAATCAAATCTTTTCAAATCTTCCAATCAAAGTTCAATCTTTCAATTTTCCAATCCAATTTCCAATTCAGTTTTTTTCTTCCAATCAACTCTTCGATTTTCAATCGGACTCTTGTCCGAACTACGACTGACCTGATTTCTCCAAAAGGATACGTAGGCAACCCTCATGGGTGCGGTCTCCACGTTTTTCAAATTTCTATTTCTACAACTTCTTTCTAATCTCCAATTTCTACAACTTTTTTCAAGTTTCCAATTCCATAACTCTTTTCAAATCTCTTTTCAATTCCAATTTCGAATCTATCTTTTCAAATCAAATCAATTTCTTTTCAAATCTATTTCCAAATCTGTTTTCCAACTTTCTTTTCTTGCACTTGTATATCATGCATCATACTTTTTAAATATTATTTTTCAAAGTGGATAGGATTGAACATTAGTTAGCTGAAGACTCTCATAGGTGAATCTAGGGTAGATTGACATGTAGGTACCGAAAGGGCGGGGTAGGGTGATGGCTTAATGCGTCTTCCCTACACGTAACCAACCTCCAAACCTGGATTACTGATTTCGAAAGACCAAAACAGAGTTATTTTTCAAAAAGGGCTTAAATGTTTTCTAAAGGTTGCTAAACAACAGTTGTCGCGCCCAGATTTTTCGCACTCGAGGAATACTCACACAAGCGGGAAAAATACTGTACTCTCTCGTTAGAACTCACCCTCCTAGAAGAATGAGTGCGACTTGGTTTGAATTGAAAATTGATTTGAATAAAGGGCTTTTGAAAAAGATTCGGAGTCACCACCTAACTTGATTAAGGTGAGTTAGGTCACCTAAAAACTAAGAATAATCCGGAGACTACAGTTAGGGTTTTTGGAAAACGATTTTGAAAATATCTCCTCAGGAGAGGGTTTTTAAGAAAACAGGTTGTTTGGCAACCTTTGAAAAACATTTAGTCCTTTTTGAAAAATAACTCCTTTTTGGTCTTTGAAAACAATGATCCTAAGTTCGGAGGTTGGTTACGTGTAAGGAAGATGCATTAAGCCATCACCCTACCCCGCCCTTTCGGTACCTACATGTCAATCTACCCTAGATTCACCTATGAGTGTCTTTAACTAACTACTAGTTCAATCCCATCGACTTTGAAAAACAATGTTTGAAAAGATATGATGCATGATATGCAAGTGTAGGAAAAGACTTAGAAAATAGACTTGAAAAGAGTCTGATTTGATTTGAAAAGAGATTTAGAAAGAGATTGGAATGGATTTGAAAAGATAAATTTTGAAATTGGAAAGTTTTAGAAATTGGAAATTGAGATTTGGAAATAGAAATTTGAAAAAAAAAATTTAAAATTTGAAATTTGGAAGATAGGGAAGAATTTGAAATTTGAAAGAAGTGACCGCACCCATGAGGGTGGAATTGAAAGTTTGAAAAGTGTTGTGACCGCACCTATGAAGGTTGCCTACGTATCCTTTTGAAGGAATCAGGTCAGTCGTAATTCAGATAAGAGTCCGATTGAAAAGAGATGAGTTGATTTGAAGAAAGAGATTGAATTGGAAATTGAATTGGAAGGTTGAGAAATTGAACTTAGAATAGAAGGTTGAAAATTGGAATTTAGAATTCTGGAATTGAAGAGATTAGATTTTGATTTGAAAAGATAGAACTTGGAAGAAAGATTTAGACTTGTTTTGGAAAGATGGAGGTTTAGGAAACCTAGACTTAAGAAAGATGAGACTTAGGAAAGACTCGAGAGTTTAAGAAAGATTTGACTTGAATGTTGGACTTGGAAGATTTGGAAAGATTGGATTTTAGGAAATGTTCGAATTAGAAAAAGGTCCGATTTAGGAAAGTTTCATTTGTTGAAAGTTCCGAATTAAGAAAGTTTTGAATTTGAGAAGCTTTCAAATTAGGAGAGTTTCGAAATTAGGAAAGTTTTGAAATTAGAAAATATTTCAAATTAGGAAATGTTCAAATTAGAAAAATTTCAAAATAGGAAAGTTTCAACTTGGGAAAGTTTTTTGGTTTAAGAAAGTTTTGAAATGAGGAAGTTTTGAAAATTGGAAAGTCTTGAGTGTAGAAAGTTTTAAAATTTGGAAAGATTTGAAATTTGAAAAGTTTAAGATTTAGAAAGTTTTAGAGTTTTTAAAAAATCAGGAGATTAAGAAAGGTTTGAGTTTAGGAGAGGTTTTGAAAAATTAGATTTGGAAAATTGAGATATAAAAGAAGGTAGAATTAAGAAATGGTTGAATTAGGAGAGATTTGAAAGTTGAGTTTTAAAATTTAGGAAAGATTTTTATGTTCAAATTTTGGAAACTTAAGATTTAGGAAAATTGAAGTTTAGGAAGGATTTGAATTAAGAAAGAGTTGGATTAGGAAGGGATTGGATTTGGTTTCTAAAAGAGAAGTGCTTGATTTTGTTTCCAAAAACGGAGGATTGGATCTAGTTTCCTAAACAGGAAGGTTTGATTTGGTTTCCTGAAGGGAAAATAGGATTTGGCAAGGATTTGGAAAGGGAGATTCTAGAAACCCTAGATTTAGAAAATTATAGTTTCGACGTAGAAAATAGGTTTTGGAAAGGTGTATAGTTTAGATGTGAAAAGAATAGGTTTTGGAAACCTAGATTTGGGGCAAAGTTTGAAAATCATATTTTTAGAAAGAAACTTAGGGTTTCTTAATCGTGAGTTCTAGGGCTTGACTTGGGCACTGAGAAAAAGTATTTTTGGAAAGTGCGTTTTTTGGAAACACATTTTTGGAAGGAAATCCTAAAGGGGAGCTTCTAGAAGGGAGATTTTGGAAAGAGAGTTTTTGGACAGATTTTTGGAGAGAGTTTTTCTAGGAAAGTAACCTAGGGAATGTTTTTGGAAAGTGGACTTTGAAGAGGGCGTTTTGGAAAGGAGTTGAAAAAGGGAGTTTGGAAAAATAGACTTTTGGAAGGAATTTTTGAAAACAAATTTGGAAAGGGGAGTTTTAGGGAAGTATGTTGAAAAAGAGATTTTTAGGAAGAGATTTTTGAAAAAAAAAAAAGAGTTTTTTTTTTTTTTTCTTTAGAAAGTGTAAAAACGTCTCACTTTTCTAAAGCGATTCTAGCCATAAGAAGGCCAAAACCGCTTTAAGAAAGTGGTTTTGAAAACAACAAGGGTTAAAAATATGGACCATGCCGGTCACTTTAAATATAACACTTTTCTAAAGCAACCCTAGCCATGGAAGGCTAGAATCACCCTAGGATTGTGGTTTTGAAAACAAGTTTTTGAAAAAGAGATTTTGATGCAATTTTGAAAACAAATTTGAAAACGATTTTGAAAACAACTTTGAAAATGGTTTTTGAAAGATGCAAGATCATGATATGCACAATGCAAATTTGGGGTCGTGAACATACAAGGCTAAGGCTTCACCACATAATCAAGGGGGCCGGACCCACGTGGTCTCTGGTTAGACTAGAAGAAAGCCCCCGACACGATGACTCTCCAATAGCCCAATCCTACACATGGACCAGGAATCCCCTTGTTTTAAGCATGCAAAGAAGGGGGGGGGGGGAAGAGATGGAGGATTAAAATAGAGAAAACCCAAGTGGGTTGGAGAGAGAAGAGAGAGGGGGGAAGCGCGAAAATTTAAATGGAGAACATACCTTGTATCTTGTTTATTTTGCGCGCCTTGCTTTCTTCGGTTTTCGTCTTGAGCTTCGTCTTCAATTTTCAAGAGTTGTCTTCAAGCTTCAAACTTCAGATTGCAACTCTTCAAGTCTTCGAAACAGGGTTAAAAGTTAATGTATGAGTGTATGGGGGTGTGTATGAGTGTATATGAGGCTAGGGTTTAGTGTATGGTGGCTGGGGTTTGGAAAACCTAGGGAAGCTAGGGCTTAGGAGGTGCGCGAGCTCTGTATATCGAATTATATGATTTTTAGGTTGAGTTTGCGGATCCTTTTCACGTTGAAGGAGGCTCTGTATTTATAGAGGTTGGACAACACTGGCGCCTGTTGCAGTGGCGCTAGCCATTTAGGAAATATTAAAGGTCGGCAAGCAACGTATCTTTGACTGGATTTGGGCGCCTATACTAGTGACTACCATGCAATTTTTAGCCTGGCTTCACTAGGAGTGACTCTAGAAAGTCCAGGAATGGTTTAAAGGACCGGGAATGGCCCGGAAGGTTGAAAAAGAGCAGGAACACTTAAAATAGTGTCCTGGAGGTATTTGACTTGAGAAATGAGGATAAGATGGGTCGAAAAGGTTGACCGAGCCTTTAAGGGCAAAATGGTCAATCGGACCGAAAACTGCCGGGATAGACTCGGACTGTCCCGGAAGAAGACTTGAGATTGGAAAACATTATTCAGAATGTTCCCAGAGGTTGCCGGCTTGATTCCTATAGCTGGGGTGGTCAGAAGAGGTGACCGGCCCACCAGGGGCAAAACGATCATTTCGCACCGGGTTTGTCGGAACTGACTCGGAATGATCTGGAAGAATAGAAGAAGGTTGAGAATACTATAAGAAGTAATCTCAGAGGATTATCGGTTTGATACCCAGAGCCGGTGTGGTAAAAAAAGGAGACCGACCTACTAGGGGCAAAACCGTCATTTCGCACCGGGTTTGCCGGAACTGACTCGGAATGATCCGGAAGGATAGAAGAGGATTGAGAATACTATAAAAAGTATTCTCGGGGGGTTACCGGTTTGATACCCAGAGCCGGTGTGGTTCCCGGGGCGTTCAGATGCCTAGGGGCGAAATGGTCATCTTGACCGGAAAGTTTCGAAAAAGGTCCAAAGGGTAGTTTGGTCATTTTTCACCGAAGTGGGCTAACAGATACTAGTGTTGACCTGGGTTTTGAGTGTTTTCGCCACTTTGACGGCGGTCGTCGTGACACAGGGTTTGTTGGCAATTCCCTATATCGACCTATTTGTGAGTATTTCCGCTACTCTAACGGTTGTGATATTTATGAGTATTTTCGGTACTCGGACCGTCTCGAGGAATAGAATGTCTCGAGAGAGGGAATGGAAAGGGGTCTTATCGTCTCCAAAAAGACGTGCCTGGATTGAAACCGTCTCGAGGAATAAACTGTCTCGAGAGAGGGGTTGGAAAGGGGACTTACTGTCTTCAGAAAGACGCGCCTGGATTGGAACCGTCTCGAGGAATAAACTGTCTCAAGAGAAGGGTTGGAAAGGGGTCTTACCGTCTTCGAAAAGACGTGCCTGATTTGGAACTGTCTCGAGGAATAAACTGTCCTGAGGGAGGGATTGGAAATGGGTCTTACCGTCTTCGAAAAGACGTGCCTGGATTAGAACCGTCTCGAGGAATAAACTGTCTCGAGAGAAGGGTTGGAAAGGGGACTTATTGTCTTCGAAAGGACGTGCCTGAGTTGGAACCATCTCGAGGAATAAACTGTCCCGAGAGAGGGATTGGAAAGGGGTCTTACCGTCTTCGAAAAGACGTGCCTGGATTGGAACCGTCTCGAGGAATAAACTGTCTCGAAAGAGGGGTTGGAAAGGGGTCTTACCATCTTCGAAAAGACGTGCCTGAATTAGAACCGTCTCGAGGAATAAACTGTCTTGAGAGAGGGGTTGCAAAGGGGACTTATCGTCTTTGAAAAGACGTGCCTAAGTTGGAACCGTCTCGAGGAATAAACTGTCCCGAGAGAGGGATTGGAAAGGAAAGGATAATGCCACCTAAGGGTATTTTGGTCATTTTGCATCTATTTGGGCCTGGTGGGCCCGCAAAGCGATGGACAGACGGGAATTGGACTTAAAAAATCGATTTCGATTGGAATACGCCCACAATGACTCGAGAACAAGTTTGGACGGAGTGTAAACTGCCGAGCGATCAAAAATGGGGTGCTTACACCTGTTTTTCTCAAAAACCCTCTCTTGAGGAGATATTTTCAAAAATCGTTTTCAAAAATCCTAAGTGTAGTTTTCGGATTATGCTTATTTTTTAAGTGACCTAACTCACTTTAATCAAGTTAGGTGGCAACTCCAAATCTTTTCTAAAAGCCCTTCATTCAAATTGATTTTCAATTCAAACCTAGTCGCGCTCATTCTTCTAGGAGGATGAGTTCTAACGAAAGAGTACAACATTTTTCCCGCCTGTGTGAGTATTTCTTGAGTGCGAAAAATCTGGGCGCGATAGTTTCTTAAAGGGAAGATTGGATTTGACATGGATTTGGGAAGGGAAGTTTTAGAAACCCTAGATTTAGAAGGCTATAGTTTTGGTGTAGAAAATAGGTTTTGGAAATATATAATTTGGATGTGAAAACGGAGATTTTGGAAACCGAGGTTTTAAGGCAAGATTGAAAATCATGTTTTTGGAAAGAAAATTAGGGTTGCTTAATCTTGAGTTCTAGGGCTTCACTTGGGCTCTAAGAAAAGGGATTTTTGGAAAGTGAGTTTTTAGAAAGGGAAATTTTTGGAAGGAAATCTTAGAGAGGAGTTTTTAGAAAGTGAACTTGAGAGGAGTTTTAAAAAGAAGACTTTAGAAGAAACTTTTAGGAAAGAGTTTTTGGGAAAGGGATTTAGGGAGAGAGTTTTCTAAGAAGGAAACCTAATGAGTGTTTTTGGGAAAGGAATTTCAAGGAGAGTGTTTTTGGAAAAGAGTTTTTGGAAAGTAAAACTTTGAGAGAGTTTTTGGAAAGAGATTGAAAAGGAGTATTTGAAAAATAGATTTTTGGAGGGAGTTTTTTAGAAAACAATTTTGGAAAGAAGAGTTTTTGGAAAGCATGTTGAAAAAGAAAAGGTTTTTGAAAAGGAGATTACCCTCCAATAGCCTAATCGTACACATGGACCGGGAAGTCCCTTGTTTCAAGCATGCAAAGAAAGGGGGAAAGAAGATGGGGGATTAAAATAGAAGAAAACCCAAGTGGGTTCGGAGGGAGAAGGGAGAGGGGAAAGTGCAGAAACGTAAAAAGAACGCCTACCTTGTATCTTTTTTATTTTGCTTTGTTTTGCACGCTTTGACTTCCTTGCTTTTCTTTGGTCTTCGCTTCAATCTTCGTCTTGATTTTTTGAGAGTTCGTCTTGATCTTTGAAAGCTTCGGAGTTACAGCAATCCAAGTCTTCGATGGAGGTTTTAGAGGCTTGTATGAGTGTGTATAAGTGTATGGAAGTGCGTATGAGTGTATAGCAGGCTAGGGTTTGGTGTATGGAGGATAGGATTTAGGAAAACCTAAAAAAGCTAGGGTTTAGGGAGGCCACGAGCTTTATATATCGAATAGTTGACTTTTTAAACTAAGTTTGCAAACCTCATCCACGCTGATGGAGGCTCTGTATTTTTCAGAGATGGGATAGACTTGGCGCCTGTTGCTGTGGAGCCAGGCAAAATTTCCTCTTGGCGCCACTCCAAGCCATTTTTTAGCTTGGCACCACTACTAGTGGCGGCAGCCACTTAGGAAGTTTGTAAGTCGGCAAACAACGTATCTTGAGAAGATTTAGGAGCCTGTACTAGTGACTACCATGCAATTTTTAGCCTGGCTTCACTAGGAGTGACTCCGGAAGGTCCGGGAAGGATTTAAGGGACTGGGAATGGCCTGGAGAGCCGGAAAGGTATAGGAACCCTTAGAATAATGTCTTGGGGATAAAGGACTTAAAAAATGATGACAAGATTTGTTAGAAGGGTTGATTGGGCCATTAGGGGCAAAACAGTCAATCGGGCCAGAAAGCTGTCGGGATGGACTTGGAATGTCCTGAAAAAAGACTCATGATTTGAAAACATTATTTAGAATGTTCCCAAAGGCTACCGGTTTGATACCCAGAGCCGGTGTGGTCAGAAAAGGCAACCGGCCCACTAGGGGCAAAACGGTCATTTTGCACCGGGTTCGCCGGAACTAACTTAGAATGATCCGAAAAGATAAACGAAAATTGAGAATACTATAGGAAGTATTCTTAGGAGGTTACCGGTTTGATACCCAGGGTCGGTGTGGTTCCCGGGGTGTTCGGATGCCTATTGGCAAAATGGTCATCTTGACCAAAAAGTTTCGGAATTGACCCGAAACTGACTGGAGGGCACCTAATCATGCCGGATCATCTCTGAGATGATCTTGGAAGGGTGGACTAACCATTCTGAGGACTTAGGTGTACTCTCAAGCAACGTGCCGGAAATGGCCCTAGGGCCAGTTTGGTCATTTTTCACCGAAGTGGGTTAGTAGGCACTGGTGTTGACCTGGGTTTTGAGTGTTTTCGTCACTCCGACAGCGGTCTTGGGATACAGGGGCTTGTTGGAAATTCCCTATATCGACCTGTTTTGAAGTATTTTCGCTACTCTAACGGTTGCAATGTTTACGAGTATTTTCGCTACTAAAGGGTCTTAGGAAGCTGTTAAAGGGACTTAGCGCTTGAGAATCAACTTTCTCGGAAGGCATGCCGAAACAGATATTTTTGCATTGGTAGGCCAGCAGGCGCCAAAGGTGGACCGTTCTACCATCTAGGGGAATGGGGTCTCGTCCCGGTCGAATGTCGCGCCTAGATTTTTCGCACTCGAGAAATACACACACAAGCGGGAAAAACAATGTACTCTCTCGTTAGAACTCACCCTCCTAGAAGAATGAGTGCGACTATGTTTGAATTGAAAATCGATTTGAGTAAAGGGCTTTTGGAAAATATTTGGAGTCACCACCTAACTTGATTAAGGTGAGTTAGGTCACCTAAAAACTAAGCACAATCTAAAGACTACACTTAGGATTTTTTGAAAAAACGATTTTGGAAAACATCCTCAAGAGAGTGTTTTTAAGAAAACGGGTTGTTTAACAATCTTTGGAAAACATTTAAGCCCTTTTTAGAAATAAACTCCATTTTGGTCTTTGAAAACAGTGATTCTAGGTTCGGAGATTGGTTACTTGTAAGGAAGACGCAGTAAGCCATCACCCTATTCCGCCCTTGCAGTACCTACATGTCTATTTACCCTAGATTCACCTGTAAGAGTCTTCAACTAACAAATGTTCAGTCCTATTCACTTTGAAAAAGAATGTTTTAAAAGACATGATGCATGATATGCAAGTGTAAGAAAAAGAGAATTGGAAAATAGATTTAGAAAAGAAGAATTTAAGTTTGAAATTGGAAAGAAAGTTTAGAAATTGAAATTGAGAATTGAAAATAGATCTTTAGAATTTGAAGTTGGAAATAGAACATAGAATTAGAAACTTGAAGAAAATTATAGAATTGGAGATTTGAAAAGAGTTATGGAAATAGAAGTTTAAAAAAGATTGTGGAATTAGAGACTTGAAAAAGATTTTGACCGCACCCATGAAGGTTGTCTACGTATCCTTTTGGAGGAATCAGGTCAGTCATAGTTCGGACAATAGTCCGATAGAAAACAGAAGATTTGATTTGAAAAAGGAGTTGAATTGGAATTTGGATTTGATTTGATTTTAGAATAGAAAATTAAAAATTGAAAATTGAAATTGAAGGATTAGGAAATTGATTTGGAAAGATTGAGGTTTAAGAAACCTAGACTTAGGAAGATATGATTTAGGAAAGACTTGAAATTAAGAAAGATTGGACTCGAATGTTGGTCTTGAAAGATTAGAAAAAAATTAGAATTAGGAAAGGTTCGAATTAGGAAAGTTTTGATTTAGGAAAGTTTCAAAATAGAAAAGTGTCATTTTTGGAAAGTTTCATTTTAGGAAAGTTTCAATTTAGGAAAGTGTTGGATTAGGAAAGTTTCAGCTTAGGAAAGGTTTCGAATTAGGAAAGTTTTATTTTAAGAAAGGTTTCGAATTAGGAAAATTTCATTTTAGAAAATTTTTGAAATAGGAAAAATTCAACTTAGGAAAGTTTTGAATTTGGAATGTTTTGAAATAAGGAAGTTTTGAAAACAAGAAAGTTTTGAGTTTATAAAGTTTTAGATTTAGAAATATTTGAAGTTTAGGAAAGTTTAAAATTTTAGGAGGTTTCAAAGTTTGATTTTTGGAAAACACTTGAAGTTAGGAAAGGTTTAAGTTTAAGAAAGATTTGAAAACTTAGATTTGGAAAGTTAAGATTTGGAAATGGATAGAATTAGAAAAGGGTTGAATTAAGAAAGATTTAGAAGCTTAATGTTTAAGGAAAGATTTAAAAGTTTAAGTTTAGGAAACTTAAAGTTTAGGAAAGTAGGAGATTAAGAAGGATTTGGATTAGGAAAGATTTGTGTTTGAAAAGATTGAGATTCCTATTTCCTAAAACAAGGGATTGGATTTTGTTTCTAAAGAGAGATGTTTTGATTTTGTTTCCATAAACGGAGGATTGGATCTAGTTTCTTAAATGGGAGATTGGGTTTGGTTTACTAAGGGGAAAGATTAGATTTTGGCATGGATTTGGAAAGATGGAATTTTGAAAATTTTAGGTTTGGAAGGCTATAGTTTTGACATGAAAAGAGGTTTTGGAAGTATATATAGTTTTGATGTAGAAAATAAGAGGTTTTGGAAACCTAGGTTTTGATGCCAAAGTAAGGGAATTGGAAACTATGTTTTTGGGGAGAAAAATTAGGATTTTCTAATCGTGGGTTCTAGGATTTAACTTAGGCTCTAAGGAAAGAGTTTTTGAAAAGTGAGTTTTTAGGAAAGAAAGATTTTTGGAAGGAAATCCTAGAGAGGTGTTTCTAGAAGGAAGATTTTGGGAAGAGATTTAGGAAGAGAGTTTTTGGAAAGAAATCCTAATGAGGAGTTTGTAGAAAGAGATTTTTGGGAAGAGTTGTTTAGGAAGGAAATGTAAGGAGCGTCTTTGGAGAGTGAACTTTGAGGAAAGCGTTTTTGGAAAGGAGCTTTCAGGAAAGATGTTTTTGGAAAACAATTTTGAAAAGAAGATTGGAGAGAGTTTTCTAAGAAGGAAACCTGGGGAGTGTTTTTAGGAAATGAATTTTGAAGAGAGTGTTTTGGAAAGGAGTTGAAAAGGGAGTTTTGAAAAATAGATTTTTGGATGGAGTTTTTGAAAAACAATTTTGGAAAGAAGAGTTTTAGGAAAGTATGTTGAAAAGGAGGGTTTTAAAAAGAGACTTTCGAAAGGAGAGTTTTTAGAAAGTATAGAAAATGTCTCACTTTCCTAAAGCGATTCTAACCATAAGAAGGCTAGAACCACTTTAAGAAAGTAGTTTTGAAAACAACAAGGATTTGAAAATATGGACCATATTGGTCACTTTAAATGTAACACTTTCCTAAAGCAACCTTAGCCATGGAAAGGCTAGAATCACCCTAGGATTGTGATTTTGAAAACAAGTTTTGTAAAAGAAGATTTTGATGCAATTTTGAAAACGATGTTAATGCAAGGTTTGAAAACAAGTTTTAAAACGAACTTTAGAGGAATGCAAGATCATGATATGCACAATGCAATGGGGGTCATGAATATACAAGGTTAAAGGTTTCACCACATAATCTATAGAGGCCGAACCCACATGGTGTCCAGTTAAACTAAAAGAAAGCCCCCGTCACGTGTCGCGCCCAGATTTTTAGCACTCGAGGAATACTCACCCAAGCGGAAAAAATGTTGTACTCTCTCGTTAGAACTCACCCTCCTAGAAGAATGAGTGCGACTAGGTTTGAATTGAAAAAGAAGTTTGAATAAAGTGCTTTTGAAAAAGATTCGTAGTCGCCACCTAACTTGATTAAGGTGAGTTAGGTCACCTAAAAACTAAGCATAGTTCGAAAACTATACTTAGGGTTTTGGAAAACGATTTTGAAAATATCTCCTCAAGAGAGGGTTTTTAAGAAAACAGGTTGTTTGGCAACTTTTGAAAAACATTTAGCCCTTTTTAGAAAAATAACTCCTTTTGGTCTTTGAAAACAGTGATTCTAAGTTCGGAGGTTGGTTACGTGTAGGGAAGACGCACTAAGCTATCATCCTACCCCGCCCTTTCGGTACCTACATGTCAATCTACCCTAGATTCACCTATGAGAGTCTTGAATTAACAAATGGTAGATCCTATTCACTTTAGAAAAACAATGTTTGAAAAATATGATGCATGATATGCAAGTGCAAGATGAGAGAATGGGAAAATAGAAATTGATTTGAAAAGAAATTGATTTGATTTGAAAATAGATTTGAAGAAATAGAATTGAAATTGAAAAGTTTGAAAATTGAAAGTAGAAGTTTGAAAATAGAAATTTTGGAATTTTGAAAATAGATTGAAATTTGAGATTTGAAAAGATTTTGGAAACTGCACCCATGAGGATGGAATTGAAAGTTTGAAAAGTATTGTGACCGCACTTATGAAGGTTGCCTACGTATCCCTTTGGGGGAATCAGGTCAGTCGTAGTTCGGACCGGAGTCCGATTGAAAATAGAAGAGTTGATTTGAAGAAGGAGATTGAATTAGAAATTGAAAGTAGAAGATTGAGAGATTGAACTTTGAATGGAGGATTGAAAATTAGAACTTGGAATTTTGGAATTGAAAAGATTGAATTTTGATTTGAAAAGATTGAACTTGGAAGAGAGAGATTTAGACTTATTTTGAAAAGACGAAGGTTTAGGAAACCTAGACTTAGGAAAGATAGGAGACCTAGGAAAGACTT
The DNA here is from genome assembly GCA_033060915.1 of Euryodendron excelsum. Taxonomy (NCBI): domain Eukaryota; kingdom Viridiplantae; phylum Streptophyta; class Magnoliopsida; order Ericales; family Pentaphylacaceae; genus Euryodendron; species Euryodendron excelsum. The sequence continues at coordinate 34,685,662 of CM065393.1, read as the reverse complement.
GAGATTAAGGAAGATTGGATTGGAATGTTGGATTTGGAAAGATTTGGAAACTTGGAATTTAGAAAAGATTAGATTAGGGAAGTTTCGAATTAGGAAAATGTTATTTTTGGAAAGTTTCATTTTTGGAAAGTTTCAAATTAAGAAAGTTTTGAATTAGGAAAGTTTTAAGTTTAAGAAAGTTTTGAAATTGGAGAGTTTCGAGTTTAGAAAGTTTTCGAAAAAGGAAAGGTTTTCAGATTAGGAAAGTTCCCAAATTAGGAAAGTTTTGAAAATCGGAAAGTTTTGAATTTAGAAATGTTTTGAAAAAGGGAAGTTTTGAATTTGGAAAGCTTTGAAAACAAGGAGGTTTTGAAAATAAGAAAGTTTTGTTTTAGGAAAGGTTTGAAAAAGAAAAACTTTCAGTTTAGGAAATGTTTGAATTAAGAAAGTTTTGAGTTTAGAAAAGCCTTAGATTTAGAAAGATTTTGAAGTTTTGGAAAGTTTAGAATTTGGAGAGATTTAGGTTTAGAAAGATTTAACTTGAGAAAGTTTCAAATTTTGAAAGTTTTGAATGTGGAAAGATTTGAAATTTAGAAAGTTTAAGATTTAGAAAGTTTTAGAGTTTTAGAAAATCTTGAGATTAGAAAAGGTTTGAATTTAGGAAGAGTTTGAAAACTTAGGTTTGAAAGTTAAGATTTGAAAAGAGGGTTGAATTAGGAAAGGGTTGAATTAGGAAAGATTTTTATGTTCAAGTTTTGGAAACTTAAGGTTTAGGAAAGTGAAAAATTAGGAAGGATTTGAATTAGGAAAGAGTTGGGTTTTGAAAGGGATTGGATTTTGTTTTGAAAAGAGAAAGTTTGATTTTATTTCCAAAAACGGAGGATAGGATCTAGTTTCCTAAACGGGGAGATTTGATTTGGTTTCCTAAAGAGAAGATAGGATTTGGAAAAGGAGATTCTAGAAACCCTAGATTTGAAAAATTGTAGTTTCGACGTAGAAAAAAAGGTTTTGGAAACATGTATATTTTTGATGTGAAAACATGAGGTTTTGGAAACCTAGGTTTGGGGCAAAGTTTGAAAATCATGTTTTTGGGAAGAATATTTAAGGTTTCCTAATTTTGGGTTCTAGGGCTTGACTTGGGCTCTAAGGAAAAGGGATTTTTAGAAAGTGCGTTTTTGGAAACGAAGGTTTTGGAAGGAAAACCTAGAGGGGAACTTCTAGAAGGAAGATTTTAGAAAAGAGAGTTTTTGGAAAGATTTTTAGGAGAGATTTTTTTAGGAAAGTGAATCTAGGGAGTGATTTTAGAAAGTGAATTTTGAGGAAAAGATTTTGGAGAGGAGTTGAAAAAGATAGTTTTGAAAAATAGATTTTGGAAGGGAGTTTTTGAAAACAATTTTGAAAAAGGAGAGTTTTAGGAAAGTATGTTGAAAAAGAGATTTTTAGGAAGAGATTTTTGAAAAGAGAGAGTTTAGAAGGTGTAAAAAATATCTCACTTTCTTAAAACAATTCTAGCCATAAGAGGACTAGAGCCACTTTAAGAAAGTGGTTTTGAAAACAAGGTTTGAAAATATAGACCAAAAGGTCACTTTTAATATAACACTTTCCTAAAGCAAACCTAGCCATGGAAAGGCTAGAATCACCCTAGAATTGTGGTTTTGAAAACAAGTTTTTGAAAAAGAGATTTTGATGCAATTTTGAAAACAAGTTTGAAAACGTTTTGAAAAACAAATTTGAAAACGGTTTTTGGAAGATGCAAGACTATGATATGCACAATGCAATTTGGGGGTCGTGAACATACAAGGCTAAGGCTTCACCACATAATCAAGGGGGCCGGACGCACGTGGTCTTTGGTTAGACTAGAAGAAAGCCCCCGACACGGTGACTGTCCAATAGTCCAATCCGACACATGGACTGGGAATCCCTTTGTTTCAAGCATGCAAAGAAAGGGGGGGAAAGAGATGAGGGATTAAAATAGAAAAAACCCAAGTGGGTTGGAGAGAGAAGAGAGGGGGGAAGTACGGAAAATTAAAGAGGGAGCCTACCTTGTATCTTGTTTATTTTGTGCGCCGTGCAGTTTTCGATTTTCGGTCTTGATCTTCGTCCTTCGTTTTCAAGAGTTATCTTCAAGCTTCGGGTTGCAGCTCCTCCAGTCTTCAAACGATGGTTAAAGGCTAGTGTATGAGTATATGGGGGAGTGTGTAAGTGACCCGGAAGGCCGGAAAGGAGCAGGAACACTTAGAACAGTGTCCCGGAGGTATTTGACTTGAAAAATAAAGATAAGGTGGGTCGGAAAGGTTACCATGTAACCTTTAGCCTTTAGGGGCAAAACGGTCAATCGGACTAGGAAACTGCCGGGACAGACTCGGACTGTCCCGGAAAAAGACTTGAGATCTGGAAACATTATTTAGAATGTTCCCAGAGGTTGCCGGTTTGATTTCCTAAGCCGGCGTGGTCGGAAAAGGAGACCGGCCCACCAGGGGCAAAACGGTCATTTTGTACCGGGTTTACCGGAACTGACTCGGAATGATCCAGAAAGGTAAAGGAAGGTCGAGAACACTATAAAAAGTATTCTCGGGACATTACTGGTTTGATACTCAAAGCCGGTATGGTCGAATAAGGAGACCGACCCTCCAGGGGCAAAACGGTCATTTTGTACCGGGTTGGCCGGAACCAACTTGGAATGATCCGGAAAAGTAAAGGAAGATTGAGAATACTATAAAAAGTATTCTCGGGACATTACCGGTTTGATACCCAGAGCCGGTGTGGTTCCCGGGGCATTCGGATGCTTAGGGGCAAAATGGTCATCTTGACCGAAAAGTTTCAGAAAAGGGTCCTAAAGGCAGTCTGGTCATTTTTCACCGAAGTGAGCTAACAGATACTGGTGTTGACCTGGGTTTTGAGTGTTTCCGCCACTCTCACGGTGTGAGTATTTCCGCTACTTGGACGGGATTGATGATTTGTGAGTATTTCCGCTACTTGGACGGGTTTGATGATTTGTGAGTATTTCCGCTACTCGGACGGGTTTGATGATTTGTGAGTATTTCCGCTACTCGGACGGGTTTGTTGATTTGTGAATATTTTCGCTACTTTAACGGTTCTGCGAGTATTTCCGCTACTCTAACGGTTCTGTGAGTATTTCCGCTACTCTAACGGTTGAGTATTTCCGTTACTCTAACAGTTCTGTGAGTATTTCCGCTACTCTAATGGTTGAGTATTTCCGCTATTCTAACGGTTTTGTGAGTATTTCCGCTATTCTAACGGTTCTGTGAGTATTTCCGCTACTCTAACGGTTGAGTATTTCCGCTACTCTAACTGTTCTGTGAGTAGTTTTGCTACTCGGACCGTCTCGAGGAATAAAGTGTCTCGAGAGAGGGATTGGAAAGGGGTCTTACCGTCTCCGAAGAGACGTGCCTGGATTGTGAGTGTTTCCGCCACTCTAACGGTTTTGTGAGTGTTTCCGTCACTCTAATGGTTTTGTGAGTAGTTTTAGTACTCGGACCGTCTCGAGGAATAAACTGTCTCGAGAGAGGGATTGGAATTGGAATAAGAAAGGACAATGCCCCTAAGGGCATTTTGGTCATTTTGCCTCTATTTGGGCCTGACAGGCCCGCGAAGCGATGGAAAGATGAAATTTGGACCTAGAGAATTGGTTTTGATTGAAATATGCCCAAAATGACTTGAAAACAAGTCTGGACGGAGTGTAGATTGCCGAGCGGTCAAAAATGGGGTGCTTACAACACGGTGACTCTCCAACAGTCTAATCTTACACATGGACCGGGAACTCCCTTGTTTCAAGCATGTAAGAAGGGAGGGAAGAAGATGGGGGATTAAAATAGAAGAAAACCCAAGTGGATTCAAAGGGAGAAGAGAAGAGGGAAGATGCATAAACGTAAATAAGAAGCCTACCTTGTGTCTTCTTTATTTTGCTTAGCTTTGTGCGCTTTTCTGTGCTTGTCTTGCTTCGGTCTTCACTCCAATCTTCAAGAGATGGTCTTCAATCTTCAAAATTTCAGATTGCAGCTCTTCAAGTCTTCAAAAGAGACTTTGGAGGCTAGTGTATAAGTGTATAGAAGTGTATGTGAGTGTATAGGAGGCTAGGGTTTGTGTATGGTGGCTAGGGTTTGAAAAACCTAGAGAAGCCAGGGTTTAGAGAGGCTACGAGCTCTGTATATCGAAATATAGGGTTTTTAGACTGAGTTTTTGGACCTCTTTCATGTTGGAGGAGGCTCTGTATTTATAGACAAAGGAATGACCTAGCGCCTGTTGTAGTGGCGCTAGGCTAAATTTCCTCTTGGTGCCACTAGGGGTGGCGTATGGCCATTTTTTGGCTTGGCGCCACTAGTAGTGGCGCCATCAAGTTAGGAAAATTTGTTAAGTCGGCAAGCAACGTATCGTTAGAAGATTTGGGCGCCTGTACTAGTGACTACCATGTAATTTTTAGCCTAGATTCACTAGGAGTGACGCTGGAAGATCCGGGGATGAATTGAAGGGGCCGAGAATGACCCGAAGAGCCGGAAATGGATATGAACCCTTAGAATAATGTCTCGGGGACAAAAGACTTGAAAAATGATGACATGATTTGTTAGAGGGGTTGACTGGGCTATTAGGGGCAAAACAGTCAATCTGGCAGAAAAGCTACCGGGACAGACTCAGAATGTCTCGGAAGAAGACTCGAGATTTGGAAACATTATTTAGAATATTCCCAAAGGTTAACGGTTTGATATCTAGAGCCGGTGTGGTCGGAAAAGGCGACCGGCTCACCAGGGGCAAAACGATCATTTTGCACCGGGTTTGCCGGAACTGACTCGGAATGATTCAAAAAGATAATGAAAGATTGAGAATACTATAGGAAGCATTCTCAGGAGGTTATCGGTTGGATACCTAGAGCCGGTGTTGTTAGAAAAGGCGACTGGCCCACCAGAGGCAAAACGATCATTTTACATTGGGTTTGCCGAAATTGACTCGGAATGATCCGGAAAGACATTGAAAGGTTCGGAATAATATAAAAAGCATTCCCGGGAGGTTACCGATTTGATACTCAGAGCCGGTGTGATTCCCGGGGCTTTTAGATGCCTAGGGGCAAAATGATCATTTAGCTTCAAGTGGGCCTTACGGGCCCGGGAAGCAACCGGTGGACTAAATTGGAGTTTAGAAATCGGGTTAGTGTTTAAATATGCTGTAAGCACCCCATTTTTGACCGCTCGGCAGTCTACACTCCGTCCAGACTTGTTTTCAAGTCATTATGGACATATTCCAATCGAAAGCAATCCTCTAGTCCAAATTCCGTCTTTCCATCGCTTCGCGGGCCTGTCAGGCTCAAATAGAGGCAAAATGACCAAAATACCCTTAGGGGCATTGTCCTTTCTTATTCCAATTCCAATCCCTCTCTCGAGACAGTTTATTCCTCGAGACGGTCCGAGTAGCGAAACTACTCACAAAACCGTTAGAGTAGCGGAAATACTCACAGAACCGTTAGAGTAGCGGAAATACGCACAGAACCGTTAGAGTAGCGGAAGTACTCACAGAACCGTTCGAGTAGCGAAAATACTCACGAAACCGTTAGGGTGGCGGAAACACTCAAAACCTAGGCACGTCTCTTCGGAGACGATAAGACCCCTTCCAGTCCCATTCTCGAGATAGTTAATTCCTCGAGACGGTCCAAGTAGCGGAAACACTCGAAACCCAGGCACGTCTCTTCGGAGACGGTAAGACCCCTTTTCAATCCCTCTCTCAAGACAGTTTATTCCTCGAGACGGTTCCAATCCAGGCGCGTCTCTTCGGAGACGATAAGACCCCTTTCCAATCCCTCTTTATTCCTCGAGACGGTCCGAGTAGCAAAACTATTCACAAAGCTGTTAGAGTAGCGGAAATACTCACAAAACCGTTAGAGTAGCGGAAGTACTCACCAAACCGTTAGAGTAGCGGAAATACTCACACCGTTAGAGTGGCGGAAACACTCGAAACCCAGGGACGTCTCTTCGGAGTCAGTAAGACCCCTTTCCAATCCCTCTCTCGAGACAGTTTATTCCTCGAGACGGTTCCAATCTAGGCACGTCTTTTCGGAGACGGTAAGACCCCTTTCCAATCCCTCTCTCGAGACAGTTTATTCCTCGAGACGGTCCGAGTAGCAAAACTACTCACAGAACCGTTAGAGTAGTCGAAATACTCACAGACCCGTTAGAGTAGCGAAAATACTCACAGATCCGTTAGAGTAGCGGAAATACTCAACTCCGTCCGAGTAGCGGAAATACTCAACCCCGTCCGAGTAACGGAAATACTCATAAATCATCAACCCTGTCCGAGTAACGGAAATACTCATACCGTTAGAGTGGCGGAAACACTCAAAACCTAGGTCAATACCTGTGTTTGTTAGCTCACTTCGGTGAAAAAGGGCCAGACTACCCTTAGGACCTTTTCCGAGACTTTTCGGTCAGGATGACTATTTTGGCCCCTAAGCATCCGAATGCCCCGGGAACCACACCGGCTCTGGGTATCAAACCGGTAATGTCCCGAGAATACTTTTTATAGTGTTCTCAACCTTCCTTTACCTTTCCGGATCATTCCGAGTCAGTTCCGACCAACCTGGTACAAAATGACCGTTTTGCCCCTGGAGGGCCGGTCTCCTTCTTCGGCCACACTGACTCTGGGTATCAAACCGGTAATATCCCGAGAACACTTTTTATAGTATTCTCAACCTTCCTTTACCTTTTCGGATCATTCCGAGTCAGTTCCGGCCAACCCGGTAAAAATGACCGTTTTGCCCCTAGAGGGCCGGCCTCCTTCTTCAACCACACCGGCTCTGGGTATCAAACCGGTAATGTCCCGAGAACACTTTTTATAGTATTCTTAACCTTCCTTTACCTTTCCGAATCATTCTGAGTCAGTTCCGGCAAACCCGGTACAAAATGACCGTTTTGCCCCTAGTGGGCCGGTCTCCATTTCCGACCACTCCGGCCCTGGGAATCAAACTGGAAACCTTTGGGAACATTCTAAATAATGTTTCCAAATCCCAAGTCTTCTTCCGGGACAGTTTGAGTCTGTCCTGGCAGTTTTCTGGTCCGGTTGACCGTTTTGCCCCTAAAGGCTCGGTCAACCTTTTCGATACATCTTATCCTCACTTTTCAAGTCAAATACCTCCAGGACACTATTTTAAGTGTTCCTGCTCCTTTCCGGCCTTCCGGGTCACTCCCGGCTCCTTCAAATCATTCCCGGACCTTCCGGAGTCACTCCTAGTGAAGCCAGGCTAAAAATTGCATGGTAGTCACTAGTACAGGCGCCCAAATCTAGTCAAAGATACGTTGCTGGCTAACCTTAATTGTTTCCTAAATGGCTGGCGCCACTACTAGTGGCGCCAGTGTATAATTTGGCCTGGCGCCACTGCAACAGGCGCCAGGTTTATCTTCCCTATATAAATACAGAGCCTCGTTCAACGTGAAAGGGGTCTGCAAACTTAACCTAAAAACCCTATACTTCGATATACAAAGCTCGAGCACCTCCAAAACCCTAGCCTCCTTAGGTTCTCCAAACCCTAGCCACTATACACAAACCCTAGCGTCCTATACACTCATACACTAGCCTTCAACCACCCTTCGAAGACTTGAAGAGCTACCATCCAAAGCTTGAGGACAACCTTTGAAGACTGAAGGTGAAGATCAAGACCGAAAACCGAAAATCGAAGACTGCACGGCGCGCAAAACAAATAAGAAACAAGGAAGGCTCCCTATTTAAATTTCCGCACTTCCCCCCTCTCTCTTCTCTCTCCAACCCACTTGGGTTTTCTCTATTTTAATCCCCCATCTCTTTCCCGCCCTTTCTTTGCATGCTTGAAATAAGGGGATTCCCGGTCCATGTGTAGGATTGGACTATGGGAGAGTCACCGTGTCGAGGGCTTTCTTCTAGTCTAACCAAAGACCACCGGGGTCCGGCCCTCTTGATTATGTGGTGAAGCCTTAACCTTGTATGTTCATGACCCCAAATTGCATTGTGCATATCATAGTCTTGCATCTTCCAAAATTCGTTTTCAAAAAGTTGTTTTCAAAAATCGTTTTCAAACTTGTTTTCAAAATTGCATCAAAATCTCTTTTTCAAAAACTTGTTTTCAAAACCACAATTCTAGGGTGATTCTAGCCTTTCCATGGCTAGGGTTGCTTTAGGAAAGTGTTATATTAAAAGTGGCCTTTTGGTCTATATTTTCAAACCTTTGTTTTCAAAACCACTTTCTTAAAGTGGTTCTAGCCCTCTTATGGCTAGAATTGCTTTAGGAAAGTGAGACGTTTTTAATTCTTCTAAAAACTCTCTTTTTCAAAAATCTCTTCCTAAAAATCTCTTTTTCAACATACTTTCCTAAAACTCTCCTCTCCGAAATTATTTTCAAAAACTCCCCTCCCAAAATCTATTTTTCAAAACCCCCTTTTCCAACTCCTTTCCAAAACTCTCTCTCCTCAAAATTCACTTTCTAAAAACGCTCTCTAGAAATCTTTCTAAAAAAAAACTCTCTTTCCAAAATCTTCCTTCTAGAAATTTCCTCTCTAGGATTTCCTTCCAAAATCTATGTTTTCAAAAACACACTTTCCAAAAACTCCTCCCTAGGATCCCCTTCTAGAAAACCTTCGTTTCCAAAAACGCGTTTCCAAAAATCTCTTTCCTTAGAGTCCAAGTCAAGCCCTAGAGCTAACCATTAGGAAACCCTAATTTTCTTTCCAAAAACATGATTTTTAAACTTTGCCCCAAACCTAGATTTCCAAAACCTCTAGTTTTCACATCCAAATTATTCATGTTTCCAAAACCTCTTTTCTACGTCAAAACTATAATTTTCCAAACCTAGGGTTTCTAGAATCCCCCTTTCCAAATCCTTGTCAAATCCTATCTTCCCTTTAGGAAACCAAATCCAATCCTCCGTTTTTGAAACAAAATCAAATCTTTTCTTTTAGAAACTAAATCCAATCCCCTCCTAATCCCAAACCTTTCCTAATTCAATTCCTTCCTAAACCATAAGTTTCCTAAACCCAAACTTTAAACATTTCCTTAAATTTCGAAATCCAACTCTTTCCTAATTCAAATCCTTCCCAAACTTCCGTTTTCCTAAATCTTAAGTTTCCAAAACTTGAACATAAAAATCTTTCCTAAACTTTAAAACTCAACTTTCAAATCTTTCCTAGTTCAACCCTTTCCTAATTCTACCCCTTTCAAACATCTTTTTCAAATCCAAGCTTTCAAATCTTTCCCAAACTCAAACCTTTCCTAATCTCAAGATTTTCTAAAACTCTAAAAACTTTCTAAATCTTAAACTTTCTAAATTTCAAATCTTTCCAAATTCAAAACTTTTTAAATTTGAAACCTTCTTAAGTTAAATCTTTCTAAACCTAAAACTTTCTAAATTCTAAACTCTCTTAAACTTCAAATCTTTCCAAATCTAAGACTTTTCTAAATTCAAAATTTTCTTAATTTAAGACTTTCTTAAGTTGAAACTTTCTTAATTCAAACATTTCCTAAATTGAAAACTTTCCTACTTTCAAAACTTCCTTATTTTCAAAACCTTTCCTTTTTCAAAACTTTCCTTAAAATGAAGCTTTCCAAATTCAAAACTTCCTTTTTTCAAAACATTTCTAAATTCGAAACTTTCCAATTTCAAAACTTTTCTAAACCCAAAACTTTCTTAAATTCCAAACTTTTCTAGTTTCAAAACTTTCCAAAAATAAAACTTTCCTAATTCGAAACTTTCCTAAATCGAACATTTCCTAATTCAAACATTTCTTAAATCCAACCTTTCCTAATCTCCTAAACCTTCCAAGTCGAGTCAAGCTTTTCCTAAGTCTAAGTTTCCTAAACCTTCATCTTTCTCTTTTTCAAAACAAGTCCAAATCTATCTTTTCAAATCAAAGTCCAATTTTCTCAATTTCAATTTCCAATCTCCTCTTCCAATTCCAAATCGAATTCAATTTCCAATTCAATCTCCTTCTTCAAATCCACTCTTCTATTTTCAATTGGACTCCGGTCCGAACTACGACTGACCTGATTCCCCCAAAGGGATACGTAGGCAACCTTCATAGGTGCGGTCACAATACTTTTCAAACTTTCAATTCCACCCTCATGGGTGCGGTTTCCAAAATCTTTTCAAATCTCACATTCCAATCTATTTTCAAAATTCCAAAATTTCTATTTTCAAACTTCTAATTTCAATTTTCAAACTTTTCAATTTATATTCTATCTCTTCAAATCTCTTTTCAAATCTACTTTTCATGTCTTTTTTCTTGCACTTGCATATCATGCATCATGTTAGTTTCTTTTTAAGCATTCTTTTTCAAAGTGAATAGGGTTGAACTATAGTTAGTTAAAGACTCTCATAAGTGAATCTAGGGTAGATTGACATGTAGGTACCGAAAGGGCGGGGTAGGGTGATAGCTTAGTGCGTCTTCCCTACACGTAACCAACCTCCGAGCTTAGAATAACTGTTTTCAAAGACCAAAAAGGAGTTATTTTTCAAAAAGGGCTAAATGTTTTCTAAAGGTTGCCAAACAACCTGTTTTCCTTAAAAACCCTCTCTTGAGGAGATGTTTTTCGAAATCGTTTTCAAAAACCCTAAGTGTAGTCTTCGGATTATGCTTAGTTTTTAGGTGACCTAACTCACCTTAATCAAGTTAGGTGGTGACTCTGAATTTTTTTTCAAAAGCCCTTTATTCAAATCAAATTTTCAATTCAAACCTAGTCGCACTCATTCTTCTAGGAGGGTGAGTTCTAACGAGAGAGTATAGCATTTTTCCCGCTTGGGTGAGTATTCCTCGAGTGCGAAAAATCTGGGCATGACATATGCATGTGATGTGTGAAAGTGAGCCCAGTCGGGCCGGAGATGACTGAGCGGGCAAAAATGGGGTGCTTACAGCTGCCCCTCTTTTTCTGTCTTTGCTTATCGAAGATAGAAAACGATAAAGTAAGAATCCCATTTTGACCGCGAGGCAATCGGAGGGACTTTGGAAAAAATAGGTATCCGAAGAACAGTTACCTCGAGTAGCTGGTCGATGCTCGGTATTTTATCTGGTAAAATGATACTCCTCTGGGGGGATTAATACTCCTTGAACTGGCGCTCTATCTGGTAGAACAATGCTCCTCTGGAGGAATTGACGCTTCTTGAACCAGAACTCTGTCTGGTGAAACACTGCTCCTCTGGAGAAATCCAAGGTTGACGTCTGATATTTCTTGAACTGACACTCCGTCTGGCGAAATGCTACTCCTCTAGGGAAGCCCAAGGTTTATTTCTGATATTTCTTAAACCGGCACTCCGTCTGGCGAAACGCTGCACCTCTGGGGATGTCCAAGGTTGATGGATGTTATTTCTTGAACCGACACTCCGTCTGGCGAAACGCTGCTCCTCTAGGGATGTCCAAGGTTGATTTCTAATATTTCTTGGACCGACACTCTGTCTGGCGAAACGCTGCTCCTCTGGGGAAGTCCAAGGTTGACTTCTGATAGCTCTTGAACCAACACTTCGTCTGGAGAAACGCTGCTCCTCTGAGGATGTCCAAGGTTGATTTCTGATATTTCTTGGACCGACACTCCGTCTGGCGAAACGTTGCTCTTCTGGGGAAGTCCAAGGTTGACTTTTGATAGCTCTTGAACCGGCACTCTGTCTGGCGAAACGCTGCTCCTCTGGGGAAGTCCATGGTTGATTTTTTACATTTCTTGAACTAGCACTCTGTCTGGCGAAATGCTGCTCCTCTGGGGAAGTCCAAGGTTGACTTCTGATACCTCTTGAACCGGCACTCCATCTGGCGAAACACTGCTCCTCTGGAGAAGTCCAAGGTTGACTTCTGATACCTCTTGAACCGGCACTCCGTCTGGCGAAACGCTGCTCCTCAGGGGAAATTCAAGGTTGATTGTTGATATTCCTTGAGCCGACACTCCATCTGGTGAAATGATGCTCCTCTAGGGAAGTCCAAGGTTGATTGGCGAGGTCGAGGGTGGGTCATTGCCCCATTTCTTGCTTCTTATCGGTTAGGGAAGTCTGAACTTCCTGAGGTATATGCCAATGTTCGGAGATCTCTAAGGTTTCTTGATCGCAGGGTGGCCCTTTTTTTTTTTAGCTCCATTTTGTACTTTTCCTTTTTTACTTGTTTTCTATTTGAAAGAGAAAGACATAGAGTTAGTTTTTGTACAAAAACAGTTGTAAAAATGCCCTGGTAAAGGGTGTCGTTTTTTGTGATGATTGCACATGAGATTAAATGCATGATTTATTTTTTGTGAATGCACATGTTCATATAAAAGTGGAATTAGATGCATGTTATACTTTTGGATAATCCGCATACATGAATAGAATTAAATGTAATGTCCCCCATTTTTTTGTGATAAATGCACAGATTTATGTAAGAATTGAATTAAATATATGACCTACTTCCTTACAAATGAACAGGCTCATACAGGAATGCAGTTGAATGCATGAATAGATACAAACTACACAAGAATCCAAATGGATGTACAGGTTATACATGTCATGGATGCATCAGTACTACATGTATATAAGCTATTTGCAAAGAATGTTCCAGGATTGCCCAAGGGCCCATACTCTCGAGATTCTGTTTTCTTTTCAGGATTCTGCCCCATTCAGTTTTGTCCCATTCTTATCGGGGTGTGATAGCATTTGTACCATTCTCTAGGGATCTTGACCTTTTGGTTTTCTATCCTATTCCTACTTTCTACAAGGTTACTGTTTGGGGTTTTTCTGATCTCACTTGGTTTTCTCTCTCAGATTTTTAAAATGCCACCATGGCTCTAGTGACAACTCGTATGCCCTTTGCAGAGCGATAAACAGCAAAGCCCTCAATCCGAGAAGACTTTTTCCTTTTTTTTTTAGGACCGTAATGTAGGTTGGGTTTAGGGGTTGTAAAAAACGAAGGGATATTTAGGCTCAAAGATCTTCTTTTAGTGGGTAGTTTAAACCAAAACCATCTGAGCACACTTTGGAGCATAAGATTGCCCCTGCATTCTTCCCCAGTTCTTGTTTATCATCCTACTTGTCTTGGTATTGTTCAGGCTTATTTGGACTAAGCAATTTTCTTTGATTAGAGAGGACTTTAATTTGGACCGTAACGTAGGCTAGGTTAGAGGGTTTCTGAACGAAAAGGATACGTAGGCTCAAATTTGATGTTGTTTCTAGTAGGGTTAAGATCCGCACCATCCTTGGTTGGTCTTCTAGCGGGTTTTCATCCCTCGATATCCTTCTCTAGCTTCAGCAACACGTCTGGCTCATTTAGATCAAGCAATCTTTTTTTCAATCGGAGAGGACTTTAATAGGGTCATAATGTAGGCCATGGTTTGGGGTTTTTGCAAGAAAGGATAAAGGCTCAAACCTATTGCTTCTATTAGGCTTCTTTGTTACCTAGGATCACCTTTGAATAACTATATATTCTTCAAGGAGTTCACCTTTCTTGTAGTTTGATCCTTGACCTTCTAGCGGAGTTGCCCCTTCATTTTCTTTCTTCTTTTTTATTTTTCTTTTGACTTGCTCCGTGGTAGCTTTTTCTCTTTGCTTTTCTGTTTCTTTCCTTTCTTTCTGCTTTCTACGAGACAAACATTTTCACAACTTTCTTTCTCTCAGATCATTTCAATTTATCCCATTGTGGGTGGTGATCCCTAGGTTGGGGTTTTTTCCTAGAGGAAAAGGTAACTGGCTCAATAGGTTTGACAAGGGTTACTTTTAACTGTATGGAAAATGAAATGAGGGTCTCTCTTCATTTTGAACAAGATTGCTTAATCCATGGAGCCTTCACGTTACTACAGCTTGATGGTTGATGACATTCCCTTCTAGATCTTATGCTGCCTGTTTGCCCCAGTGTGGGGGGATGGTTTCGGATCGATGTTGATGAAGAATCTTCTGCTTTCTGTGAGGCACTAGTGGATTAAGCAACGGGGATATTTTTGTGTATGGTAGTAGAATTGATGGCCTCTATCCATTTCAAATTGAATTGCTTAGTCTATAAAGCCTTTGTACAAAATTTAGACAATATTCCTATAGATAGTGTGTTTTTGCCCATGAACCCTTACATATTCTACTGAATCAACTATTCTGTGCTTACCTCAATGTGGGGGATGGTTATAGGTTTGGGGATATCTGAAAAGAGATCATTGACGACTCTAGTGGGCTGAGCAAAGGATAGTGTTTATTTAGGATAAGTAAAACAATGGCTTTTCATCATTTTAGGGACTCGACTGCCCATCACTTAGCCAGGATATCACGCAAGTGTCGCCTTGTCAATAAACTCCACACCTCTCTGTTGAGATTGTCTTCCTCCTATCTCTCCTTCTCTTTTTGTCTCTCGAAGGTTTTAACCCCTTTTAAATGGGTTACCCATGCTATCCTACCCTTCAAGTCAAGCCATAATTGAAAGTGAAAGGATCCTTAAATGCAACAATTACGAACAAGAGTATGAGACAAAGGGGATAAACTGGGAACTATCTATTTTCATTTAGAAATATGATTACATGGCATGCAATGTTTATTTAAAAAAGATATGCGAGAAATAGAGGGATGAAAAGAAAATAGATGAATTTTATAGAAACTTCCCTTTTCATTGCATTTTGAAAAAAAAAAAAAAAACCTCCAGAGAGGTCCTGGAATGACACCAATTTCTTCTATGCTTCATTGCGTGGTTCCTTCCCTAGGTGGTGATGACTCTAGCATCAATCAAATCTTATATCTTGTGCTTCAAGAAGAGACAATGCTCAGTGTCATACCTTTGTCTTCCAGAATGGTACTCACAAATAAGGGTCGGGTCGAAAGTAGGGGGTAAAGGATTTGGCAATGGTGGAGCGGGTATGGGGGTCAGAAGGTTGGCTTGTAAGAGGTGATGATAAGCTTTTGTTTGGGTGCAAGTTAGAGGGGAAAAGGCACGAGGTCGGCGAGCCTTCTTGTTGGGATTGAGATGTTGTTGGGCTGTGTTGGGCCCAGGAGTAGGTGCTTGAGTAACCCCGGGGGTCTGAGATTGGTATTGGGGGTGACATTGCAGTGGTTGAGCAGACAAGATGGCAGACACTTCTCCTTCCTTTCGGCCTATTTCCGATGCTGTGGGCACCTTCCTTGGTAAGCTTGCAGAAACTTCTTTAGCATAGGGGTCAACGATCCTTCCAATTTTTAGGCCATTTTCTATCATCTTCCCTTGCATGATAAGCTTAGAAAATTTTCTCCCAACACTCGTGCAGAGCTTTTCGTAACATATGCCCGAGAAGGTATGCATGAACAGTTGAATATATTCTTTATCTTCTAAAGGGGGATTGACTTGTGCTACTGCCTTTCTCCATCTAAGGGCATAACTTTTGAAGCTTTTTTTCTCTCCTTTACTTATTGCCATCAAGGACCAACGGTCAGAAGTAAAGTCTATGTTGTGGTGATATTGGGCTTTGAATGCATTGACCAGCTCAATCCAGGTGGTGATCCTCCTTAGGTCTAGACGGGCAAACCATTACAAAGCAGACCCAGTGAGACTATGTTGGAACAGTTGCATGAGGAGTTTTGGATCGTTGCCATAACCACTCAGTGCCCCGGCATACAGGTGAAGATGAGCGATAGGGTCACCAGTGCCGTCATACCTCTAGAAGTCGGGCATTTTGAACTTAACAGGTCTCGGGTGATTTGGAAAGAAGCAGAGCTCATCGTAGGAAGTAGACCATAACTGTCATGGCCATGGAGACTTCGCAGTGAATCCTCTAGGCCTTGGATTTTCAAACTGAGAGGATCTAAGGAAGTCCTTTATACAACATGTGAAAGCAACATAGTTTCCTGTTCTTCAATGTTGATCCCTTTGGTATCTTCCTTGTTCTTCCCAGCATTGTCAGATTGAAGCACGATCCTCGGGTTGGCGGGTTTAAGGTCCTTAGATGAAGTCATGATGACGACGGGATTGCAGTAGTATCCTTTATGGCTAAGGTTTGGACAAGCTTAAACATCTCATCAATCTTACCCCTCATTTCATTGACCTTTTCTTAAAAGACTTGGGGTGACTCCTCAGGATTGGCAGCCATAAGTGATACTCTTGGCCGAGTGACAATGGGATCCCTAAGTGGATGTTGACTTTTCTTGGGAGCAATGTTGACTCAATGTAGGGTAATTTCTATGAAAGAAACAGAAAGAAGTAGAAAAACAACGACATAAATCGCAAGTTAGTTTTTGGTTTTTCAAGAATTATATGCAATGCATGCCCTAAGGATGCTCCTACTCGAGAGGGAAACTAATCATAATGTGTTCGGCACTTTTTTGGATATAGGAGTTTTGCCCATTTATGCAGATACTTTACCGTCAAACGGGAACCTTTGACCAGTCATGCATTCATCCATCCATCCATTTATTCGCGAAAAATAAAGAAAATACATTTAACTTTGGGTTTAAGATACAAAAGAAATGAAATATATTTTAATAGGGGGAGGGGAAACATTGTCCTTGGGGGTTCCACCTATCTAATTTTACATAAGAAGTCCTAAACTACTCATGAGTCTTTGGATTTGCCTTCCTTGCAAACAAAAGTGCACCGACAAAACAAAGATGCAAGAGTTAGTAAGTGAATGGCAAACTTAATACAAGATATTGTGAATAAATGCATATTTTTTGAAAACAATTTTGAAAATTTGGTTTTGAAAATTTAAAGTGAATAGGAATGAACAAGTTAATTGAAGACTTTACATGGGTGAAGGGTAAAGAGACATGACTGCGGCCTAACCCTCTAAGTGTCCCTAGTGGAGTCGCTAGTTGTCGTGCCTAGATTTTTCGCACTCGAGGAATACACGCACATGCAGGAAAAACACTGTACTCTCTCGTTAGAACTCACCCTCCTAGAAGAATGAGTGCGACTATGTTTGAATTGAAAATCGATTTGAATAAAGGGCTATTGAAAAATATTTGGAGTCGCCACTTAAAAACTAAGCACAATCCAAAGACTACAATTAGGGTTTTTTGAAAAAACCATTTTGGAAAACATCCTCAAGAGAGGGTTTTTAAGAAAACGGGTTGTTTAACAACCTTTAGAAAACAGTTAAGCCCTTTTTGAAAATAAGCTCCATTTTGGTCTTTGAAAACAGTGATTCTACGTTCGGAGGTTGGTTACGTGTAGGGAAAACGCACTAAGCCATCACCCTACTCCGCCCTTGCGGTACCTACATGTCTATTTACCCTAGATTCACCTATGAGAGTCTTCAACTAACAAATGTTCAATCCTATTCACTTTGAAAAAGAATGTTTTAAAAGACATGATGCATGATATACAAGTGCAAGAAAAAGAGAATTGAAAAATAGATTTAGAAAAGAAGAATTGAAGTTTGAAATTGGAAAGAAAATTTAGAAATTGAAATTGAGAATTGAAAATAAATCTTTAAAAGTTGAAGTTGGAAATAGAACATAGAATTAGAAACTTGAAGAAAATTGTAGAATTGGAGATTTGAAAAGAGTTATGGAAATAGAAGTTTGAAAAAGATTGTGGAATTAGAGACTTGAAAAAGATTTTGAGCTGACTCATGAAGGTTGTCTACGTATCCTTTTGGAGGAATCAGGTCAGTCGTAGTTCGGACAAGAGTCCGCTAGAAAACAGAAGATTTGATTTGAAAAAGGAGTTGAATTGGAATTTGGATTTAATTTGAATTTAGAACAGAAGATTGGAAATTGAAATTGAAGGATTAGGAAATTGATTTGGAAAGATTGAGGTTTAGGAAACCTAGACTTTAGAATATATGATTTAGGAAAGACTTGAAATTAAGAAAAATTGGACTCGAATGTTGGACTTGGAAGATTAGAGAAAAATTGGAATTAGGAAAGGTTCAAATTAGAAAAGTTTCAATTTAGGAAAGTTTCGAAATAGGAAAGTGTCATTTTTGGAAAGTTTCGTTTTAGAAAAGTTTCAATTTAGGAAAGTGTTGGATTAAGAAAGTTTCATCTTAGGAAAGGTTTCGAATTAGGAAAGTTTCATTTTAAGAAAGGTTTCGAATTAGGAAAATTGCATTTTAGGAAAGTTTTGAAATAGTAAAAGTTCAACTCAGGAAAGTTTTGAGTTTGGAATGTTTTGAAATAAGAAAGTTTTGAAAACAAGAAAGTTTTGAGTTTAGAAAGATTTGAAGTTTAGGAAAGTTTAGAATTTTAGGAGGTTTCAAAGTTTGAGTTGTAGAAATCACTTGAAGTTAAGAAAAGTTTAAGTTTAAGTAAGATTTGAAAACTTAGATTTGGAAAGTTAAGATTTGGAAAGGGATAGAATTAGGAAAGGGTTGAATTAAGAAAGATTTGGAAGCTTAATGTTTCAGGAAAGATTTAAAAGTTTAAGTTTAGGAAACTTAAGGTTTAGGAAAGTAGGAGATTAGGAAGGATTTGAATTAGAAAATATTTGGGTTTGGAAGGATTGAGATTCCTATTTCCTAAAGCAAGGGATTGGATTTTGTTTCTAAAGAGAGATGTTTTGATTTTGTTTCCAAAAACGGAGGATTGGATCTAGTTTCCTAAATGAGAGATTGGGTTTGGTTTCCTAAAGGGAAAGATTGGATTTTGGCATGGATTTTGGAAATTCTAGGTTTGGAAGACTATAGTTTTGACATGGAAAAGAGGTTTTGGAAATATATATAGTTTTGATGTAGAAAATAAGAGGTTTTGGAAACCTAAGTTTTGAGGCCAAAGTAAGGGAATTGGAAACTACGTTTTTGGGGAGAAAAATTAGGGTTTCCTAATCATGTGTTCTAGGATTTAACTTAGGCTCTAAAAAAAGAGTTTTTGGAAAGCGAGTTTTTTGGAAAGAGAAATTTTTGGAAGGAAATCCCAGAGAAGAGTTTCTAGAAGGAAGATTTTGGGAAGAGAATTAAGGAGAGAGTTTTTGGAAAGAAATCCTAATGAGGAGTTTGTAGAAAGAAATTTATGGGAAGAGTTGTTTAGGAAGGAAACGTAAGGAGCATCTTTGGAGAGTGAACTTTGAGAAAAGCATTTTTGGAAAGGAGCTTTCAGGAAAGATGTTTTCGGGAAACAATTTTGAAAAGGAGATTGGAGAGAGTTTTCTAAAAAGGAAGCCGAGGGAGTGTTTTTAGGAAAAGAATTTTGAAGAGAGTGTTTTGGAAAAGAGAATTTTGAAAAATAAATTTTTGGAAGGAGTTTCTAGAAAACAATTTTGGAAAGAAGAGTTATAGGAAAGTATATTGAAAAGGAGGGTTTTAGAAAGAGACTTCCGAAAAGAGTGTTTTTAGAAAGTATAAAAAATGTCTCACTTTCTTAAAGCGATTCTAACCATAAGAAAACTAGAACCATTTTAAGAAAGTGGTTTTGAAAACAACAAGGATTTGAAAATATGGACCATGTTGGTCACTTTAAATGTAACACTTTCCTAAAGCAACCCTAGCCATGCAAAGGCTAGAATCACCCTAGGATTGTGATTTTGAAAACAAGTTTTGGAAAAGAAGATTTTGATGTAATTTTGAAAACGATGTTAATGCAAGTTTTGAAAATGAGTTTGAAAACGAACTTTAGAGGAATGCAAGATCATGATATGCATAATGCAAAGGGGGTCATGAACATACAAGGTTAAAGGCTTCACCACATAATCAAGAGAGGTCGAACCCACGTGGTGTCTGGTTAAACTAAAAGAAAGCCCTCGACACAGTGACTCTCCAATAGTCTAATCCTACACCTGGACCGAGAACTCCCTTGTTTCAAGCATACAAGAAGGGGAGGAAGAAGATGAGAGATTAAAATAGAAGAAAACCCAAGTGGGTTCAGAGGGAGAAGAGAAGGGGGAAGATGCGTAAACGTAAATAAAAAGCCTACCTTGTGTCTTTTTTATTTTGCTTAGCTTTACACGCTTTTCTTTGCTTGCCTTGCTTCGGTCTTCACTCCAATCTTTAAAAGTTGGTCTTTAATCTTCAAAACTTCAGATTGCAGCTCTTCAAGTCTTCAAAAGAGGCTTTGGAGGCTGGTGTATAAGTGTATAGAAGTGTATGTGAGTGTATATGAGGCTAGGGTTTGTGTATGGTGGCTAGGGTTTGGAAAACCTAGAGAAGCTAGGGCTTAAAGAGGCTACGAGCTCTGTATATCGAAATATAGGGTTTTTAGACTGAGTTTCCAGACCTCTTTCACGCTAGAGAAGGCTTTGTATTTATAGACAAAGGAATGACCTAGCGCTTGTTGCAGTGGCGCTAGGCCAAATTTCCTCTTAGTGGCGCCAGGCCATTTGTTAGCTTGGCGCCACTGCTAGTGGCGCTAGCAAGTTAGGAAAGTTTGTTAAGTCGGCAAGCAACGTATCGTTAGAAGCTTTGGGCGCCTGTACTAGTGACTACCATGTAATTTTTAGCCTAGCTTCACTAGGAGTGACTCTGGAAGGTCCGGGGATGAAGTAAAGGGGTCGGGAATGACCCAGAGAGCCGAAAAGGGACAGGAACCCTTGGAATAATGTCTTGGGGACAAAGGATTTGAAAAATTATGACAAGATTTGTTAGAGGGGTTGACCGGGCCATCAGGGGCAAAAAGGTTAATTGGGCAGGAAAGCTACCGGGACGGACTTAGAATGTCCCGGAAGAAGACTCGAGATTTGGAAACATTATTTAGAATGTTCCCAAAGGTTTCCGGTTTGATACCCAGAGCCGGTGTGGTCTAAAAAGGCGACCGACCTACTAGGGGTAAAACGGTCATTTTGCACCGGGTTTGCCAGAACTGACTCGGAATGATCCAAAAAGATAATGAAAGGTTGAGAATACTATAGGAAGCATTCTTGGGAGGTTACCAGTTTGATACCAAGAGCCGGTGTGGTTAGAAAAGGTGACCGACCCACGAGAGGCAAAATGGTCATTTTGCATCGGGTTTGTCGGAATTGACTCGAACTGATTCGGAAGGACATTGAAAGGTCAGGAATACTATAAAAAGCATTTTCGGGAGGTTACTGGTTTGATACCCAGAGCCGGTGTGATTCCCGGGGCTTTTAGATGCCTAGGGGTAAAATGATCATTTAGCTTCAAATGGACCCTACGGGCCCGGGAAGCAACTGGTGGACTAAATTGGCGTTTATAAATTGAGTTAGTGTTTGAATATGCATGTGATATGTGAAAGTGAGCCCATTCGGGCCGGAGATGGCTGAGCGGGCAAAAATAAGGTGCTTACATTGACATGTTTGAAAGGATTTATCGTTTCGAAAAAACTTTCTTCGAAAAACGTGCTGGATTAGATAGACTTACTGTCTTGAGGAATCAACTATCACGAGAGAGGGATTGAAATTGAAAAAGGGACTTACCGTCTTCGGAAAGAAGTGCTTATTGGAATTGGAAAGGGAACTTACCATCTTCGAAAAGACGCGCCTATTGGAATTGGAAAGGGAACTTACCATCTTCGAAAAGACGCGCCTATTGGAATTGGAAAGGGAACTTACCCTCTTCGAAAAGACGCGCCTATTGGAATTGGAAAGGGGACTTACCGTCTTCGGGAAGATGCGCCAATTGGAATTGGACCAAATAATGCCCCCGAGGGCATTTTGGTCATTCTGCCTCTATTTGGGCCTGGTGGGCCCGCGAAGCGACGAATCGATTGGATTAGGACTAGAATTCTAGAATATGTCCATATTGACATGAAATCAAGTATGGACTGAGTGGAGACCGCCGAGCGGTAAAAAATGAGGTGCTTACAATGATCCTACCCGCCCCAATAGCTCACAACAGACTCGCCCTACCCCTCTTAACCTGAGAATGCCTAGCAATAGGGTAAACAGACTGACATCAAAAAATGTACATGGGGGAGAAAATAGGGAGCAACGAACTAATTGGCAGCTGCCGACGAATACCCCAATCAGTGCCTAGGAGCCAGACCCTCGCTGAAAATGACCCTGAAGTCATCTGGAGCTCCCCTAGATGGGAAACCATACTAAGGGTTCGTCACTCTAGGTAGTCTATATATCTCTGCAAAAGTGCCGGGGGCAATCCCAATGTCATGCCCCCTGACCCAAGACACAATCTGCTCGTGTCTTGGAGTAATATAACAGATTGACACATTTGCCATAAACTCAGCGAGCAAGGTAAATATGGCCTCCCCTTGGGAAAAACTTTTTTCATAAGGTATGGTGCAGCCCACTTACTCTGCAATTTGCCCGAAAATAGATGCAAGCGTGAATCATACAATAACACTTTTTGGCCAACTTTGAAAGTTTTTCAAATGATATGTTGGTCATGAAAGTGTTTCATCCGGGCCTTAGCAATTTTTACATTTTTAAAGGCATCATTGCAGAATTCATCTAACTCATTGAGTTGGAGTTTACGGTGGGTACCCGCAACATTAATATCCTTATTACATTGACGAATCACCCAATATGCTTTATGCTTAATTTTGACGGGAAGATGATAGGCTTCCCTATACACAAGTCTATAGGGTGATGCGCTAAGAATGGTTTTATAACCTGTGCGGTAAGCCCACAACCCATAGGTCAATCTAAGAGACCAATCTTTCCTATTTGGATTGACGATTTTCTCAAGAATCCGCTTGATTTCCCGATTGGCCAACTCTACTTGCTTTTGCATTTGAGAATGGTATGGTAATCCAACCTTATGGACCATTCCATACTTACGCATTAAAGACGCAAAGGGCTTGTTACAAAAATATAAGCCACCATCACTTATCACGGCTCGGGGCATGCCACTTATCACGGCTCGAGTGGCAATTGCTTCCACCTATTTTGATACATAATCGACAACTATAAGAATGAAAAGGTGCCCACACGAGTTAGGAAACAGTCCCATGAAATCGATCCCCCATCAATCAAAAATTTTCAAAATAGTGATGGGGTGAATAGGCATCA
The DNA here is from genome assembly GCA_033060915.1 of Euryodendron excelsum. Classification (NCBI taxonomy): domain Eukaryota; kingdom Viridiplantae; phylum Streptophyta; class Magnoliopsida; order Ericales; family Pentaphylacaceae; genus Euryodendron; species Euryodendron excelsum. The sequence continues at coordinate 34,662,908 of CM065393.1, read as the reverse complement.
TGTGCCTCTTAGAAAGTGTTTCTAACCGTTGGCACCTATCACATGCAAGACAAAAGGTATGTACATCCTTGAACATGGTGGGCCAATAAAGCCCACCTTGCAAAATTTTAGCCGTGGTTTTCTTGGAGGAGAAGTGTCCTCCACAAGCATGAGAGTGACAAAACTCTAATACTTGTTGAAATTTATGGTTTGGGACACACCGGCGAATGATTTGATCCGGACAATACTTAAACAAGTGAGGATCATCCCACGAAAAATAGCGCACATTTTGAAAAAATTTACACTTATCAATAAATGACCATGTAGAAGGAACCTCACCGGTGACAAGATAGTTTGCAATGTCTGCAAACCAAGGTGTTAAATGTGCTCAATGGTACTCACATGCATGAGATGCTCATCCGGAAAGTGCTCCTTGATAGGGATTGGGTCCATGGCTTGCCCATTTAAGAGAAGTCGAGACAAGTGGTCCGCAACCACATTTTCAACCCCTTTTTTATCATGCATTTCAATATGAAATTCTTGGAGCAAAAGTATCCACCGAATGAGGCGTGGTTTTGCATCGGGTTTAGTGAGGAGATACTTTAGGGCCGCATGGTCGGTGTAGATGATGACCAATGACCCAATCAAGTAAGACCTAAATTTATCTAGTGCAAAAACCACCGCAAGGAGTTCCTTTTCGGTTGTGGTATAGTTGATTTGAGCTTCATTGAGAGTTTTAAGGGCATAATAAATGACGTACGACTTTTTATCAACTTTTTGTCCTAGGACAGCCCCCATGGCATAGTCACTAGCATCATACATTAGCTCAAATGAAAGAGACCAATTGGGTGCTTGAATGATTGGGGCTGAGGTCAAAAGTCCTTTCAACTTGTCAAAAGCTTGTTGACAAGATGATGTCCCCTCAAAGGGAACATCTTGGGACAAGAGATGAAATATGGGCCTAGAAATTGCACTAAAGCCCTCAATAAAACGCTGATAAAAGCCGGCTTACCCAAGAAATGATCTAACCTCCTTCACACATGTTGGGGCTGGCAATTTTTGAATGAGTTCAATTTTTGCTTTATCCACCTCAAGCCCTTTGGCCGACACAATATGGCCCAAAACTATACCACTACTAATCATAAAATGACATTTCTCCCAATTCAGCACAAGGTTACGCTCCTCACATCTCATCAAAACTTTTCCTAAGTTCCCAAGACAACCCTCATAACTATCCCCATAGATGGAAAAATCATCCATGAAGACTTCAACGATTTGCTCAACCATGTCACTAAATATGCTCATCATGCACCTTTGAAATGTCGCTGGCGCATTACATAACCCGAAGGGTATACATTTATAAGCATATGTGCCAAAAGGACAAGTGAATGTTGTCTTGGCTTGATCCTCAAGGGCTACATTAATTTGATTGTACCCCGAATATCCATCTAAGAAACAATAGAAAGCCTTACCGGACACCCTTTCTAGGACTTGATCAAGGAATGGTAAAGAGAAATGGTCCTTTCGGGTCACATTATTAAGGCGGCGATAATCAATGCACATTTGCCACCCGGTTTGCACATGGGTTGACACTAACTCATTGTTGTTATTCCTTATCACTGTAACACCCGATTTTTTAGGCACCACTTGGGTCGAGCTTACCCATTTTGAATTGAAGATGGGGTAAATGATACCCTTTCTAACAACTTTAAAACCTCACCCTTTGCCACTTCCTTCATATTGGGATTCAATCACCTTTGCATTTGGTGAACGGATTTAGCCTCGTCTTCTAAGAAAATGCAGTGAGTGCACATGAGAGGACTAATCCCATGAAGATTTGCGATGGTCCATCCTAGGGCTTTCTTATGTTTCCTAAGCAATGTTATCAACCCTTCCTTTTGGCTCCCATATAAGCTAGAGGAAATCACAACTGGGTAAGACTCTCCATCTCCTAAAAATGCATACTTTAAAGTGGAAGGCAAAGACTTCCTCTCGGGAATGGGAGGCTTCTCCTCTGAAGGAATTAGTTTCTCGGCACTAGGATGTAGAGGTTCAAAAGAAGTGGTCCATTGACCCACATGTAAACACTCCTCTCGCTCACCCTTTAAATGAGAAAATTCACTCAATGCTATGCCCTCACTATCAAGTGAAGCGTGCGGTTCACCTTTCACTATTGCTCTCTCCAAGGGGTCCTCAAAAACCTCCTGCTTAAAGTGATCTTGAACTATGCTCTCTATGATGTCAACCTCCCGGATATCCTCACACTCTCCCTTTTGTTTGGCAATCGAAAAGATGTTAAGCTCAATGGTGGTGTTGCCAAAAGACAATTTCACTAACTCATTCCTACAATGAATAATGGCATTGGAAGTAGCTAGGAAAGGGCGTCCTAAAATCACAGAAATTTGGTTGTGAGCTATACAACTCTCAACAGGTTGGGTATCTAGGACTATGAAATTGACCGGGAAGCAAAAATTATCAACTTGGATGAGAACATCTTCAATGATACCTCTTGGAACTTTAATAGAATGATCCGCCAATTGTAAAGTAACCTGAGTAGGGCTTAATTCTCCTAGGCCCAGTTCCCTATACACTCAAAAGGGTAAAAGATTGACACTAGACCCTAAATCCAACAAGGCACGATCTATCTTGGTATTCCCAATAATATAAAAAATGGTAGGACATCCGGGGTCCTTGAATTTCAGTACAGTTTTGCATTGTAAAATAGCACTTTGATTCTCATTCATCATGACGGTTTCCTTGACATGCAACATTCGCTTAAAAGTACATAAGTCCTTTAAGAACGTAGTATATGAAGGTATTTGCTTGATTACATCAAGGATAGGGATGTTGACCTTTACTTGCTTGAACACTTCATAAATTTCGACATTTAGAAGTTCATTATTTAGTTTGGTCAACCTTTGCGGGAAGGGAGTATGTTTTACTATGTCCCTCATCTTCTCCCTTTCACTCTCACTCAAAATCTTGATGGGGTTGGCTAAGGTTTCTCCCTCTTCTCTCGGCTCTTTTTCCTCTTTCCCTTTTTCTTTTTTGCCAACACTCTTCCTAGAAGTCTCATCCCGAGATGGGATGATTTTGTCAGTGGTCTCGCCACTTCTAAGGGTGGTTATGGCTTGTACTTGTTCATGACTGGAATTAGGGTCACTCTTACCTTCCGTTATGTGTATTTTCCAAACCACCGGATTAGGTTGAGGTTGAGTTAGGAATCTTCCCGGGACATTTTGGGTTAAAGCTTGTGTCAATGTAAACATTTGCTTTTGGATGTCCTCAAGTAACCTAAAGTGTTGATCTAGCACCTTCTCTTGTTTATCAACCCTTGTACTAATCCCCCTCATGTTATTGGCAAGTTGGTAAACATTGTCCTCTATGGGCTTCCTATGAAGAGGTTAATATGGCCTTGGTTGATTTTGAAATTGGATCACAGGTGCTTGTGGATAAGGTTGGTGCTGGTATTGGAGTGCTTGTGGTGGTGGATGTTGTGGTTGGAATGCTTGTGGGGTTGAATGTTATGGTTGGAGTGCTTGCGGGGGTGGAGGAGGTGCTTGGTATGATTGAGGGTTTTGATACCCTCCTTGGTAGTTGTGGGAGTTTGAAGTCCCCTTATTCCTCCACCCAAAGTTGGGATGATCTCTCCATCCCGGGTTGTATGTGTTCGAATAGGGGTTGCCCCCTCCTCTTGAATATTAGCCAATTGCATTAACTTGGCCATGCAAAGCCTCCTTCACTCCCAGAATGATTGGACATGAAGAGGTGGTATGCTCCAAGGTTTCACACACAAGACAACATGTTTCTCTAACCTCCTCACTCTCCACCAATTGAACCTTTTTCACCTCAAGAGCCTCTAATTTTCTTGCCAAGGTAGCCACCCTAGCATTAACATCATCAACTTCCTTAAGTTGATATCTTCCCATCCTTTGTTGAATGGAGCGACCCTCAGGATTTTGGGTCCTAGTAAGTGCCCAATCTCTAGCCTTATTTGCCAAGTTATCAAAGTAATTATATGCCTCATGGGGTTGCTTGTCAAAAAACGTCCCCGCACACATGGACTCGACAAATTGCTTAAGTTGGAGTGTCAAAGAAGAATAAAATGTGTTGATAACATACCAATTGGCAAACCTATGGTGAGGACAAAATTTAAGAGGTCTTTGAACCTCTCCCAACATTGAAAGAAAGTATTTCCCAACAAAGAGGAAAATTGATTAATTTGCCTCCTTATGTTTTCGGTTTGATTTTCAGGAAAAAATTTGCTTAAAAATTCCCCTTGGAGAGTAGCCTAAGAGTAGATGGACATGGATCACAAGGAATTAAACCAAAGCTTTGCCTTATCCTTCAAACAAAACGGGAAGAGTTTCAACAAAAATACTTCCCTTGGACATGAGTTGTCTATTGCAATTGAACAAGCATCCTCAAATTCCTTAAGAACAATGTAGGATTGTTTCGAATCCATCCCGTGGAATTGAGGCAACATTTGTATCACTCCTGGCCTAATGTTTAGAGTGTTGTGATGGGGTGGGAAAACAATGCACGATGCTGGTGCTTGCCTTGGTGGGTTTAGGTAATCCCGTAGAGTTCGTAGAGGGGGAACCGCCACGTCACCATGGTGGCTCCCGCTCTCAAACTCCTCATTACCATCCGCGTTGAGTTGGACATTTGGGTGCATGGGTGGATTATTAGGTAAGCCGGGTTCATTTGGATTTGCCATTAGAATGAAACCTAGGTCGACCACTAATGGTAAGCTAGGTGTTGGTAAAGATGTGCTTGTGCTCTCAATGCTCTCGATTCTCACAAGACGATGGTGTACGTCCCTAGTGAAATATGACATGCAAGAATGAATACACACATAAGGGTGGACCGTTTGGGTCGTTTAGCACATCATACATAATTCCCTAGGCCGGACAATGGCTTTTTTTGATTCTAGGCCGAACAACGGCTTTTTCTCATTTCATTCCCGTTCCTCCAATCTCCACATACATAAAGCATACCACCAATTTGCACTTTGAACACACTAACCTAACTCCATTAAATACTCTCGAAGAGGGAAAATTTCCTAACAAAATGCAATTATACTATAACAAACAAAAGAAATTAAAGAAAAATAAAAATAAAAATAATCCTAAAAACAAAACACCTTAAGGGCAATGAGAGTGTACCTGGGCCCAAAGCCCATAGATGATTCCCTCGGGGGTGGTGATGAAATCCACCCTTTTTCTTTTTTTTTTTTTTCAATTTTCTTTTGCAATCCTTAGCTTTCGCCTACGAATTCCAATGTAGCTTTCGCCTATGAATTCCTCGGCAACGGCGCCAAAACTTGGTTCGTTTCCAGATATGCTTCACAACTGGAGTCACTCCGCAAGAATATGGAGGTCACGATGTAGTAAAAATCAAAAAATCCGGTGTTGTTCTCTCGAAAGGGAATTCTGCAAATATAGCAATAAAGCTCAACTAGCATGGGAACTTATCATGATGGATTGCAAATGAAAATTCTTTTCTTTTTCTAACATAAAAGAGACCGAAAACTTGTTGATTTTGAAATGATGGTCATTCTATGATTAACACAATAACTTAACAATTAATGAAGGCAATAAAATCTAGTTTTATGTAATTATGGAAAAGCTTGGACATGGTTGATTCAAACCACCAATTCACAACAAGGGTTTCAAATAAGAGTTTAATAACTCAAATCAAGAATCGCACATTAGATTCTTGTTCTGGAAGATTTTGACCATAAATACTTGGGTTTATATTTAATTGAGTATAAAGATGAAATCTATTACTAGCACCCTAGAATCAAACCTTAGAAATGTGCAATACATATACCAAATATTGATTTGTGCATAAATATTGCCAAGAGGGGTTATGAATCTAAGTTTTCCAATGAATCTCGTACTAAATCAAATGGAACCATAGAAGTATAGAGTTATAGCTTTAAAGTTCATACATCTCATTTTCAACCCTTGAAGATCCTTAGTGGATCTTTACAACCACATCTAAGGGATGTTTAACTACTAAAATCCATGACAAAGAGTATAAATGAAGGTAAATATAACATTAAACTATGTAGAATTAGTGTTTGATTGCTAAGAAAGTGAGAGAAAATGGCAAGAAAATAGAGAAACATTCACTTCATATATAAGCATTCATTTACAACAATTCAAAAGTAATAAATGACAAGATGACAAAGCTTTACTGTAAATCTAACTAAAACCTTACAAAATCTCCCAAAAGTTCCTATTGAAAAGCTCCCCCTACTGTCCAAAAAAGTAAAAAATCGGATCTGTATCTATTTTGTTCGACTGCTATGTTGTAGGGCAAATTTGCGCTTACGGTCCGAAGTGCGTCCTAAGTACGTCCAATACGCGTCCAGACGCACCGTCCGAACGGTGAAGTAACCGTTCAGACGGTTATTTCACCGTTCGAACAGTCTTCAGATGCAAAATCTCGTCTTTGTATTTCCTTCGAACGGGAAAAATCAACTCTGTGATGGCTTCGGATGGGAAAATATGAATCTGTGATAACTTCGAATGGAAAAACATAAATCTATAACTCCCAATTCCGTTGTCGCGTCCAAACGCTAATTTATCCATCCGAATGGACCGTCCGACCGCACCTGCCGTCCGAATGCACCGTCCGAACGGTGCTCTCTCCATCTGAACGGACCGTCCGGACGGACTTGTCCACTTTAAGCCCATATTCGCCATGTTATCACCAAAAATCTATAATACCCACAGAAAACCACTTTAGATCAATTTATTACTAAAAAGTTATTCTAATACCCATATAGAGGTTAACAAATAATTAATTAGGAAACATAGATTACACTTTTAGAGTGGAATCAGTCACGAGAAAATTGTGTTTTGACCATTCGAACAAAATCATAATAAGTTTGTTGAAATTGAGATCGATTTTGCAAGAGATAAATCCAAGAATATCTAGAAAAATCATCAACAAATATAACAAAATACTTGGATCCTCTCGTAGTAAAAGTGGGGGAAGGACCCCAAACATCAGAGTGGACTAAATCAAAAGGAGCTAAGGAAAGAGAAGTACTGTTATTAAAAGATAAGGCTGGTTGTTTAGCGAGTTGACAAGATTGACAAACAATAATGGCTTATTAGGAACAGAACCTAAAACACCTTGAGACAAAACAAAATGTAAATGACCTATCGAAATATGACATAAACGAGAATGCCAGATATCAAGAGAGGAATTGGGAGCAGATGAAGCAACAGTAGATGTGACAGCAGCAGTCTGAGTGGGCAGATGAAAGTGAAGGAGCTAAAACAGTCGACCGTATTTACGACCTATCCCAAGAGTCTGTCCCGTCTTTGGATCCTGTACAACACAACCAATAGAGGAGAAAATGACAGTGAGACCAAGGGCACATAATTGGCCGACAGAGATAAGATTTAATGTGAGTTTAGGAATATAATAAGTCTGAGGAAGTCCAAGATTGAAAGTGGAGACATGACCAATATGATCAATAGTTATAGATGAGCCATTAGCAGTATAAATGACAGCAAGAGCAGATATAGAGGATGTAGAAGAAAACACAGACAATTCAAAAGTTATATGATTACTACACTCTGAATCAAAGAACCACGAAGAAATACTTGAAGTGGCAGACAGAGCAGTAGAGGGTGGATTACTAGAGGTAGTCATGAACTGCTGAAAGAGTGCAGAAAGATCACTGAGACTGACCATCGAGGAGGAAGAGGGAACATCAGAATCCGTAGTAGTAGCAGCTGCAGACTTAGGGTGAAAGTCTTGGCGATGAGGATTTTTAGAACAGTCACTACGATAGTGACTAGGGCCACGCCGATGACAATGTTAGCAGATCCGAACAGGACAAGTAAGTAGACGATGATTAGTAGCATGATAGAATATATATTCATCATTTCGAGAAGACAGAGTGAAAGATGTCTAAGGTTTCACATTATATGTACATTAACAGCCAGAATATACATCATCAATAATGGCTTTCACATTATGTGTACATTAACAACCATAATGCTACATGGGGATTTACAGTGCGGTGTCATTTCAATCACTGGGATGGTTGGGCTGGGAAAAACAACTCTTGCCAAGAAAGTTACTCTGTTCTACCAAGTTTCAATTGTTCAACTTGGATTTGTGTTTCTCAATTGCCGAACATACCATAGCTTTTACGTGACATAGCAAGACAAGCGGGCTTGAATAGAGAGGAATGGGAGCACAATGTGGAGGCCAATTTGTTCACAGTTCTATGCCACAAAAGGTACACAATAGTTATTGATGATTTGTGGCAAAACGAACTGTGGGATTATGGTTTCAAGAATGGCATTCCTAATAATTCTGATAGTGGCAGTAGAGTAATCCTTACTTCTCAAAACAGAGATGTAGGTGTACATGTAGGTGGACCAAGCTCTCTATATGAGTTAGAACCCTTATGACTCAGAAAATAGTAGAAATGTCTTATTCAAAATGGTTAGTAGTGACCCTCTCCCTCCAGAATTGGAGATTATCAGTCAGGAAATATTGAAAAAATGTGGTGGCGTGCCACTCGCAATTGTATTAATAGCAGGTATGTTATTACTTAGAGAAAGAATGGAACTATTGGGTAGAGAAAATTTTATTCTATCAATCAGAGATAGAAAAACATAATAAATTTTTCATAAAAAAAAAATCACTTACTTACAAAGCACTCTCTCTTTCTGTCCTTTCCTCTTTTCTCATTGATATATATTACAAACACAACCCAATATCTATATTTATATTACTCAGATGAAGCATCAAGAAGGTTGAAGATTATTCCCTATTGGTCATCAATGGCGGACCACTGTAACAAACATAACATACATGGCTTTGACTCCTAGCTATCAAAGCTTCTTGATCCTACTACAATCTTCCATGGTTGAATCTTCAAATTCTTCATCCCTTCATTCATATATATTACAATCATAACTCAATACTTATATCTATACTACTCAGATAAAGCATCAAGAAGGTTGAAGAAATTTCTCCATTGGTCATCAATGGTGGACCACTGTAGCAAACACAGCATACACGGCTTTGACTTTCAGCTGTCTGAAGTTTCTTGATCTTTCTGACATATCCTTCCACAGTATCATCAAGCTCTACAAACATATGTTTTCTCTTGCACATGTGATTGTTGGCATCTCTTCAAATGCTTCATCCCTAAGTTTCCATGGTTACTCCGTCTTCAACTCTGGAGGCTTCTAGATCTTGGGTCAAGTATACGCTTTCAACATCCCCCTTTAAACTTGACCATACCAAGCATGAACTTCTGTCTAGTAAAACATTCGGGTTTCAAAGGTTTAGTGAAGATATCCGTTGCTTGATCATTTGTTCTACATGACACTAGTTTTATTTCTTTCATCTTCATATGCTCCTGAATGAAATAGAACCATATGTTAATATGTTTGCTTTGTTCATGGAAGACTGAATTTTTTGCGAATGCGATAACTGAGCGATTATTCAGATAAATCTCCGTAGGTTGTTCTTGGGACAATCCCAAGTATTTTAGCATATTCGGTAACCAGATCGCATGACATATAGCTGAATTTGCACTAATATATTTAGCTTCACATGTAAATAGTGTAACTATTCGCTAATTTTTAGATGACCATGTGAATGCTGTATCTCCAAAGAAGAATACAAATCCTATTGTACTTTTTCTTTCATTTATGTCTTTTCTCTAGTCACTATCTAAGTATCCGATGAGTTTAAAACCATCAGTAGACTTATATAACAATCATTCATCTATAGTACTTTTTAGATAGCATAATATCCTTTTTGTTGCGTTGAGATGAGATTGATCTGGTGTTTTCATATATATATACTGATCAATCCTATGCCATAAAGTATATTTGGTCGGGTGCATGTCAAATATCGTAAACTTTCTACCAGACTTTTGACATATGTAGGATTAATGTTACCTTTGTCATTCTTTCGTAGTTTTAATCTGCCTTCAACTGGTCTAAAAACTAGATTACATGTATCCATCCCAAATCTCTTCAAAATATTTGTAGCATAATTCTTTTGAGAGATAAAGATCCTATTTTCTTGCTGAATAACTTCAATTCCAAGGAAGTGTATCATTAATCCAATATCCACTACAAGAAATTGGTCTTTTAGCAAGGAAAGTATTGGCGAGAGAACCAAATTTTACACTAAAGATACCCTTTTAGCATGAAAAACCATGATTCCTCGCTAAAATCTTCAAATGATCACATTTAGCGACAAACAAAACAATTTCTCGCAAATACTCGTTGCAAAATCTCTGGTGAAAAATATTTTTTGACGGGATGTGTGGCCCAAAGAAGGTCGACCCATTCTAACTTTTCTGTCATTTTTGCACTGTGTTTGGGCTCATTGATATTGGCTCGAGTGATCGGCCAAATCTTTCCAAAAAATCCACTTACAATATATATATATATATATATGATATTAACATTTAACATATATTATATTACTAATTTAATACTAATATACACTATATTAATATATGTATAATTATGATCTTAATATAAAGCTAATACATGAATAATATATTAAGATATATATATATATATATATATTTTATTTTATTATGTTATATTATATTATATTATGTTGTTATGCATAATATAAAATAATATATATAAGTTTAGATAAATGATATTTTGTTTATTACCCACACATACCATGTCCCAAGACTATCTATCCCACTTCTACTCTTAGGACTAAATAAGCCTATATAGTCTCACATATGTGGGACAAATAATTCGATACGGACTACTAGTTTGATTATTTTTTTGCAACCAAACATGAAATTATATAAGACTGCTAATCTAGTCCGACCTAATCCTACTTAGTCCTGCCAAGCAGAATAGGCCTAAATGTATTGGCTAGGCTTAAGCCAAATTTGAGCTGAAAATAGATGGAGTACTTTCAAAAAGTCACAAACTTGTGGCTGTCACACTGACACGCGGTGTCTCATCGTATTATAACGAGCGCGTTATCATCAAATCAGGAATCTAAGACAATAATCAGTTATTTTTAAAAAGTCATATTTAAAAATAATTTTTTTAAAAAAAAACATGATTACATACAAATTATTTTTTTAAATTATTTATTTAAATATATTTTAAAAAAATTATAAATATAAATCATAAATTATTAAATAAGATTTGTTCAAACGCCTTAAAACTCATTGCGTGATTCGCACTTTCTAAACTAATCCATTGACATTTTGTAAATGGGACGGAGACCTCCCAGCGCAAAATAGCAAAGTTGGAAAAGTTAGCGGCAGACAATGCGATTACATACGCCACTAAACAGAATTAATTAAGGGAAGCCAGTTGTATTTCACAAAGAAACTCGCATTGGTTATTTGTTTGGTAGAATCAGTAATCTAACCAAATACCACTTAAGGACAAGAAAAGATATTCGAAGTTTTTTTGCGGACAATTTGCTTCATTTTATTTGGTTTTTGCAATTATAGAGGAAAAAGAAAAACAACATAAGAGAGAGAGAGAGAGTCACTTTTTTTTTTATTATTTCTATTTTTTGCTTTGATGTTATCTTAAGAAAATGAGAAAATGCATTTCTGAAAACCAAAAATTAATTATTATAAAAAATCAGTTTTATTTTGGTTTTGTTTTGTTTTGTTTTTTTTTTTTCTCGCTCGCAGTACATCCTCACTCTAAATGTAATGTTAGTGGTAACAGGAAATAAAGCAATCTTAGGCACATGTGAAGGAAAGCACGATCCTCCAAACCCAAGCTAAAGCGAAAATGCAAATAGTCCAAAAGCAAAAGAAAGCAAAAGCAAAAGCAAAACTGGAGAAACTTCTTGTTAACTTAATTATTTAATTACGGAGTATCAATAGAAAACGCTTCTAAGAGATTCTTACTTATCTTTTTACCAGACACGGTCCGTTGATGCCGGATAGATTTGCTACCGCGAATCAAAAGTCTGGAGAGATACTTGTTATAGCTTTACATATATATATATATATATATGCGTTTGTGTGCGTGTTTTTAAGACAATTTATTTAAGTTTGATAAATAAATTTAAAATTACTTAATTTTTGAAAATGAGTTTAAAAATCACCTTGGTTTAAACAAAAACTCCTAATTAAGAATCTTTTTGATAAGTTTTTTTCTATTTAAATAGAAGGCGCTCATTCAGCTATAATATTTTATACATAAATTATGTATAAATTTTTTAACCGTATAACACCACCATTAGTTTTAACTAATTCCCAGCTATACATGCTAATTGATTGAATGAAATAACAGACATTATAGTGTATTTGTGTGTACCATATTTGGCAGCATTTACATTCCTTACTTAATGGAGGCTTCCCTTTTTTTTTTTTTTTTTTGTTTTTTTTCATTCTTTTATCTGGTCCCAGAAGTCCAATTCCATGCAGCTACTTTCAACTTTCAAATTAGAACCAAAACGCCGAGCACGGTGGCATGAGCTTGTGCCCAAGCCGGGCATCAAGGTGGTTCGTTGTTGGTCCTAGCTAGGCCTCTCTCGCATGGGCGGTGCACCATTCTTGTCTCTACTTTCGTAACCAGACAAACTGGCGCGCAAATCCTACCCCACCATAGGTTGGCCCAAGCATGAAAATCAACAGATTAGAACCAAAACCATGAACTCCTTGGCAATATTTTAGCATGATTATTTATTAGACAAAGAGAAGCACATATTAGCTTGGTTCATAAATTCATAATTTCCTGGTCTGTATAAAGCTCAAGCATTAAGATCCCTTGTAGAGAGATTAAGCGTTAGTATTGACAAGTTAGGAAGAAAAATAAATATGAAAAATAAAAAAGTTATTTCAAAACACTTATTGATGCAACCAAAAGAACGAACAAAAAAATATCTATGATATGATCCAACGGTTCAGAACAAACAGCGTAAGAACCAATGCACGTTCCCTGCGTAGAAATTTAGACAATTTTGTTGGGTTCGGACTGCATGATGACGTGCTCTAAAGTTCAAAATTTGTAATGTAAAGTCCAACAATTTGTGTATAATTTATTTATTATTTATTAAACTGTTATTATTTTATTAAATTTCGCTATCCCAGTTGGTTTTGAAACTTGATAAGTTTAAGAATTCACAGGTGATTAATCCTTTGCACTTTGATAAGTTGTTAAGTTTCGAACCAAAATATTTGAGTTTGAAGTTTTTTCTCATTTCCCTAGCTGGCTACCCTAAGGTTTGTGGAAAATTCGCTTGAATTGTAAAGCCATGTTTGGAACTTGAGTGAAAAAAAGAAAAAAGAAGGAATAATGTTTCCTTTCGATAATTGTTTGGGTTTTAATTTAAGAAGGATTAAATTTACTTTTATACCCTTGTAATATACCCTCAATCTCACTTTAGCCCTTCCACTCTAAAAAGTGGCAATCAACCCTTTGAATTTTTGTTCAAGTGTCACTTTGACCCTTCCGTTAATCTACTGTTATATACTTAATAAAAAATCTTAAAAAAATAAATATAATTCTAAAATAAAGTATAATTAGTAAGACAAAAATTAATTTTTTAATAAAATAACTTAAACGGATGTGTTAATTATTTTTTTTGTAAAATGAGATTGTATATATTATCTATAAGATTAATTATTAACACACCTTTTGAATTATGAATTAGTATATAATTAATCAGTGTGATTCAGTATAATCCTAAAAATAAAGTATAATTAGTAAGACAAAAATTAGATTTTTAAAAAATAACTAATTTCACTAAAAAAATAACTAACACACCCAATTAAGTTATTTTTTTTTTTAAAAATTGATTTTTTGTCTTACTAATTAATCAGTGTGAATCAGTATAATCCTAAAAATAAAGTATAATTAGTAAGCCAAAAATTAAATTTTTTAAAAAATAACTAATTTCTCTAAAAAATAACTGACTAATTCACACTGATTAATTATATACTAATTCATAATTCAAAGAGTATGTTAATAATTAATTTTAAAGACGATATATACAATTTTATTTCACAAAAAAAAAAAAAAAAAACTAACACACCCATTTAAGTTATTTTATTAAAAATTAAATTTTTGTCTTACTAATTATACTTTATTTTTAAGATTATACTAATTCACATTGATTAATTAGTAGGAAAAAAATTAGATTTTTTAAAAAATAACTTATTTGGTTGTGTTAGTTATTTTTTTTAGTGAAATTAGTTATTTTTTACAAATGTAATTTTTGTCTTATTAATTATACTTTGTTTTAGAATTATATTAATTTTTTAAAATTTTTCGTTAAGTATATAACGGTAGGTTAACAGAAAGGTTAAAATGGTACTTGAACAAAAATTTAAAGGATTAATTGTCACTTTTTGAAGTAAAGAGACTAAAGTGAGACTGAGAGTATATTACAGAGATATAAAGTGAGTTTAACCCATTTAAAAGTGAAATGAAAGAAACCACTTTAACTATATTTTCTCTCCCGCTTTATTTCTATTTTACATCCACAAGTTTTAACAGACCCCAATAGTCTCTCATCCTCACCGAAGAAGTCTTCTTGGGTCGAGAAAAATATCTCGTCCTCACTCTAGAAATCATATTGTGGTTTAGCATATATGTGATGGCAGTGCACTCCGGTTAAGCCAATTGGAAGGTTTGTTGCCTTGATTATTTCCTTTTCTCTTTTCTTTTTCTTCCTCTCCTTGTGGTGATTGGGACCGGAAAAAACAAAGATGGCGGACGTTGTTCTTCAGGCAGTTATCCGGAAGGCTGTTGAGATAGCCAGCAATCAAGTCATCCAAGAAGCTTCTCGCTTGTCTCGGGTGAAAGAAGACATCGATTGGATCCAGAGCGAGATGAGTCTCATCCAATCTTACTTGAAAGATGCTGATGCCAGGGAAGCTGCAGGAGACAATTTAGTGGCCACATGGGTGACTCAAATTAGAGACCTTGGTTTGGATGTGGAAGACACTCTCGAAAAATATTTCCCTGAGATCGGTTCACCGGAGAAGAAGAAGAAGAAAGGGTTGTTCGGTCGCCTGAGGAGTGCCTGCGGGATCTGCGGCTACTTTTCCACCGCTCATAAATTTGCAGTCGAGGTTGAAAGGATCAAAAAAAGGGTCAATGAAATTCATCGTCGTAGAGTAACTTATGGGATCCAAGAAAAAAGTGGCAGCGACGAAGGAGCTGTAGGCACATGGGATGCAAGACGGTCTTTTCCTCATGTTGATGAACCAAACGTTGTTGGTTTTGAAGAACACATCGAAAAGTTGAAGGCCAGAATGCTAGACAGGAATTCACTGTGTGGTGTCATCTCAATTACTGGGATGGCTGGTCTGGGCAAAACTACCCTTGCTAAGAAAGTCTATAACTCTGTTCTACAAAACTTCGAGTGTTCAGCTTGGATTTGTGTTTCTCAGCAGCCAAACGTGCCAGAGCTTCTTCGTGACATAGCAAGGCAAGTGGGATTGGAGAAAGAGAAATGCGAGCACAACGTCGAGGCCAACTTGTAATCGTTTTTACTCCAAAAAAGGTACGTAATTGTCATTGATGATTTATGGCAAAACGAACCATGGGATTATGGTTTTAAGAACGGAATTCCTAACAATTCTGAGAGTGGTAGTAGGATAATTCTTACTTCTCGGAACAGGGACGCAGGTGTACATGTAGGGGGACAAAGCTCCCTATATGAGTTACAACCTTTAGACTCAGAAAACAGTAGAAACCTCTTTTTCAAAATGGTTGGGGCACCTGCAATTTCAGAGAAAATGAAAGAAACAGGTGAGCCTCTCCCTCAAGAACTGGAGAATATCAGCAAGCAAATTTTGAAAAGATGCGGTGGTGTGCCACTCGCAATTGTGTTAACAGCAGGTATGTTGTTACTGAGAGAAAGAACAGAACCTGCGTGGAACTGGGTATTAGAGAGCATGGGTCAAGAGGAAGACCAATGCTCAAAGATCTTTGCTTTGAGCTACAAAGATTTACCCACACAAATGAAACCATGCTTTCTCTATTTTGGGTTTTTTCCGGAGGACTATGAAATTCCTGCATTCGACTTGATTCATATTTGGGCGGCCGAGGGATTTATTCAACGACGAGGTAGTGGAGTACGGCGAGAGGTTGGGGAAGTGGGGGAAGATTACTTAAATCACTTGGTTGCTAGGAACTTGATTCAAGTGGCTCGAAGGGGATTTGACGGAAGGATTAAAAGCTGTCGCATTCATGATATTCTGCAGAGTCTTAGTGTTAGGGTGGCTAAGGAGATTAAATTCCTTAACACTCATAATGACGACATAGGCACTATTAATAGTCCTGCTAATAAAGTGCGTAGGCTCACTATTTATGGTAGGGGTCTCCGTGAGCGCTTTCATTCTAAATCCACCAAGCTTCGGGCAATGCTATGGTTTCGTCAACATGTAGGGAAAGATGATCTGAATTTTCTTGGAGGTTTAAGATTAATTCGAGTGCTGCGTCTGGAGTTTCAATACGCTTCCATTTCTTTCCCTAGTGAATTTGGCAACTTGAACCACTTGATTTACATTCGATTGAAAGTGAGATGTGGTCGTATCAAGCTTCCTTCTACAATTAGCAATCTCACAAATTTACTGACATTGGATGCTCGACAATGCGAAGCTGAGCTCATCATTCCCGATAGTATTTGGAAGACAAAGCAATTAAAACATCTTCTGCTATCTAGAGATGGTGTAATTGAATATGTTTTGGGGAGGGAACAGCTCAACGTGGGTGAGTCCGACGACGACCATTCAATTGAAGCTTTTTCTATAAATCTCAGAACTCTCAATGGGGTGAACTTGTGGTTTCCCAAATTTACCAATTTGAGAAAACTGGGGATCATGTTTTTTCCCCAGTTTTCGAAAAATGACTTGTCAAAGGTGAAGCTGTTATTAGATGCTGCAACCCCCACCACAGTACCAACCAATAAGTTAGAGATCTTGCGATTGGAGGCTGGTTATATGCGTACACAATTTAATATCGGGGAATTGAAGCTGTGTCGCTATGAGAATCTTTGTAGGCTACATTTGCAAGGAGTATCTATGATGAAGTTGCCAGAACATGATCAACTGCCCCCAAACCTCACCAAGCTCACCCTCGTGGACACTCGTTTGAAAGAGGACCCGATGGAGACTCTTAAGAAACTACCTATATTAAAGATCCTCAAATTGGGTCGGAATTCGTACTGGGGAAAAAAAAATTATGGTTCGCTACGGCGGAGGAGTGACAAACAACTTTCCTCAACTTCAAGTGTTAGACATTCATCGATTACTTTTCTTAATAGAGTTAATAGTGGAGGAAGAAGTGATGCCACGGCTCAACAAGTTCAGACTCTCAGAATGCCACAATATCGAAGTAATGAGGATTCCAAACAGGATCAAAAACATAATGTGATTACCAAGTGAAAAGGTTAGTGACCAACTCTTTTAACTATTGTTTTATTCCTCCTCTTCCATTTTTTTTTTTTATGTAACATCTTTATAATATATATATATATATATATATTTTCAACTGAAGTTATAATATGCTTCAGTTGAACTAGGATTTCAATAAAGTAACAGCGGTGAAACTAGGATTTCATTTGAGGGTGCATATTAAGAAGTTGATGAGAATACAAATGGAAAGGTTAATTATTAGTTTGATCTCAATTTGCTTTCTCTTTCTAGACTATTGATTAGTTACATTTCGACTCCTCCATATTATTCTGATTTAAAAGTTAACTATCAACAACAAATATGAGAGTCATAAAATGGCCTATGAAAATAAGCATAAAATGATTGATTGATTGTTTGCTATCATTAACGTGTTTTTTTTTTTTTTCCTCTTTCTTTTCTTCTTTTCTCGCTTCTTGCTATTGGTTTATTTTCTTCTCCATGTCTTCTGTTTAAGTTGCTTTCTTTTTGCAATTATATGCTTTTTGACATTATATAAGTAACCTCAAATGGGGATCAATATATAACTATCTCTAATTGAGTGTATAGGCAAGAAACATGTACAAGAAAACTATTAAAAAGAAATTTAACTCTTTGAGTTCATAGAGTAGAAAATATACTATATTGAGTTTGTATTAAAGGAGAAAACTAATCCAAAAGTTTTTACTCGAGAGAGAGGATGAAGTTGTATTGGAGTTAATTTCTCTCACGGGTTACTTAAATTAAGAAAATATAAGATTAATTTTTTTTCCCCAAAAATTCAGAGGGCATTTGCCTCCTCTTGAACACCCCCATCCCCAAAAAAAAGGTTTAACACTTTTTTTTTTTTCATTTGTTTTTTTTTTTTGAAAGATGAAATACATTAATGGTTTTGTACTTCCAAACGGTAACATCTAATCTATCACATCATCAAACACATACCTAGCAATTAGCTTGTCTTTACACTAAAATGCTTAAATCCGAATATATATGTTGGATTATGCATTTGTTAAGAAAACATAAAAAAGAAATAAAATTAATTATACATAATTATTTTTTATATATGGGTAACCAAACTAGAAAATAGAATTTTTGAATAATACTTATTGGTTTCTATTCTCATTTTTTTAACTCAACCAAATAAAAAAAACGTTTTTTTTTTTAACTCATTTTACTTCATTTCTTTGCCTTCATTTTCTTCTCCTGTTCTTTTTGCTCTACAAAATCCAAACATACCATTAGAGTTGCTACATTCAAGTCCAATGATATAGTTTTATGCTTTGTTCATTAATTTGCTCTAGGATTTAGAAGCGAAGTTCTAACGTTTTGAGGATATGGGTTAGTCCAGTAGTAGTGGTGCTCTACTCATGTTTGTAGGTATAGGTTTGACGCACCCTCCCTTACTCCAGGCTTCACCCCTCCACTGTAATTAAAAAAAAAAAGTTCTAATCTTTTCGCTTTTCTACAGGGATAGCTTCAAGTGACAAGGGTATAGATTGGAAGATTCTCCCACGCATACCGAATGCTAAAGTTGGTGCAGTGCAAAGCTTCTCAAGTGTCTCTGAATTGTCATTATTTTTTATGTTGACTTTTGGCAATTCTGTATTAATACTTTCCAGTTGATGTTGCTTACCCACAAAACACATTCCAGTAGCTGTTTTTTCCAATGTATACATGCAATATTGGTATTTTTGTTTCGTCAATATTTGGAAGTTTTCACCTTACAAAGGTTGCTTGCATGCTCACTAACAACAAATGGATGGGGGAAAATGAGTTGCTGATTCTAGATCTTTATGGAAAAACGACTGCTTATAAATGATTATGGATCATTTTGTTTATTCTAATGAATATCCTTTTATTATAGACATTTTGTATACATGAAGTTCAATCAAAATAATGTGGTAGTGGTATTTTTAAAATTATGAGTTAAAATAATAAGTACTTTGATTTGAAATTAAAGGACCATGAATAGTCCCATCATTTTGGAAAAACATATACAGTTAACATACAGAAAAAAATCATAGGAATTGCCTCAACACAGGAGAGGAGAGGGTCTTTGTGCTGTTATGGCCTCTTACTTGAGAAATTAATCTTTGTGAACGTGACTGTCACCGGGATTTTAATATTTATGATGGGTGCGGCATGTTTTTACAAATGCATCACAATAGACGGTCACGTATGATAATTTTTCCTCTCAAACCAAGGGCATGAAACTTTGAAAGTATAAAGATTACTTGAAGCAATTCAATAGCCAAAATAGGTCACTAGAGGACATCCCAACCAAGATGCTAGTTAATTTACTTAACAAAATTTCTTAGTCGTGGTACTAGAGACCTGAGTCTTTGTAACCTATTAGTATTCCTAGCCTAAAGAAACCATGGGGAGTTAAAAAGAAAAGAAAAAGAAACAGAAACAGAGGATTTTCCAATTCCATCTCCCAGACATGAACTTAGCACTTCTTTTTGCTTAATTTTTGGGTATTTAACTTTGTGCTTAATAAGATGCACGGTTTTTAAAATCTGAGTTTTCATTGAATTTGATGGACTAGTCCAAATCTGAATTTTGCCATTTTTTAATTTTATGATTGAATTTATTATTACTTTTTTCCAATGGCACAAAATTTTATAGCAAAAATCAATGATCACAATTGAGACGAGCCTTACTAGACAACCAGTTAGAAAAAGCCTTGGACCAAGTTCTAACAACCTCCAAATATAGAGCTTGCTTGGCTATAGCATGAACTATCCTATTTATTTATTTATTTTTGGTTTTTCACGGGTGTCCGGGCAAATTTATGTGCACCTCGACTAATCTTCACTTGTACCGGGAGTCAAATGGTAGAGCCCTCTTAATAGGTGTGCCTCTAGAGTTTCGAACCAAAGACTTACCTCCTTAAAACACCCTGAGATCCCGCCGGCTTCCACTAAACCAACAACCTGCTGGTGCATGAGCTACCCTATTACAGACACAAGAAACAAAGTTCAAAATAGCATGAGCCACCCTATTACAGACATGGGGATTGCTATTCATGAAAATGAATATGATAAGCCACCCTATTAGGGAAAATGGAGATAGCTAGAGCTATTGCTAGAGCTATGTGTTATTCTAAGAATATCACTAACACTTGACAACTACTAAAGTTCTGTTGTTTAATCATCTTCACACTTTTTGGTGTATCAACTTCAAAAATAACTCTCTTAACCCTTCCAACCACCAGTATGATCATAAATTCAATATGGTCACTAATTGCCTTAGTGTCACAGTTCGACATTTTGTGAGCTTGACAGTCACAAATGTGGCCCGTGCGGCACTTGCCAAATCCGTCTGACAAACCAGCCAAACCCGGATTATCTCATTTGGAAGCTAGAATTGAGCATTAATGGCCAACCGTCAAGCAACCTCCATTAGAGAATGGGTGGAAGTAATAAATATATTTTATTGATAAAAGCATTATTACATAGCTCACATATGTACAAAACATGCCTCATGCCATCTAAGAAGTTATGGGGTGGAGGGTGGTAGGAGCATACCCCCTCCTTATATATGCTTTCTAAGCCATTTCAAAACTGATACAACAAAACATGACATCCCCACGAGGAGTCATAATGGCCTCTTATAAATTCTACAAAACTCAATAAACAGAACCCTTCAAAACCATGAAACTACATCCTAAGAGGATCCTATAGAAAAAAAACCTAGCTAAATGTGGACTTGGGAGCTCAAAGTTATGTCATATCAAAGATTAGGCCAAAGTGATGTTAAATGGGGCCTCGCGGCTGACCTTGGTGAGGTTATCTTGCTAGCATCTGACTTCCACTTTGGCACACACAAAGTGAGGTTATCCAGGGCCTCGCTAGCACACCAAAATGAGGTTAGATGCTCTTGGTTGGGCGCTAGTGAGGTTAGGCTGCCCCTCACCCGCGCTGTTGCTTGATACGTCCGGCAGCCTTGGGTGCTGTCACGCTGCTTCCTCGGCTGCCTTCTTGGTTGCTTTTTTAGGCCATCCTTGATATACCTTGGAGTTGTCTTGGCCATTGTTTGGGCATTGTTTGGGCAGTGTTTGGACAAGGTTTGGACAATCCTTGGACACAAGTTTGACACCCTTTTGAGTGCTCATGGGGCGCGAAGAAGCGGACCATGACACTTAGCAATGATAGAGTCAGCCTCTTCCTTCTAATTGAGTGGAAATTCCTGTCATTCCTTGCGTTCCATATCCTCCAGCAGACGGACGCAAATTTGAAGAATCAAAATTTGCTGAATGTCAACTGGATCTTTAGAATTCAACCGAATTTTGAACCAAATCAATGAAGATAACGAAATCCATATTTTCTTGAATTCTATATCTGGGTTTTTCAAATTTCACCGACTATTCCAATTATTTAGATAATTTTTTTGAACCGAACTTCACCAATTCAAATTCAATCAATTTCCTTGAATTTAAAATTTTTGCAGATTTTCATATAAAGTAAGCAAATCTCAAAACCATGAGAGGATGTGCATTGCTTATTTCATTTAGATTGGAGCCGTTTGCCTATTTTTTTCTAAGTGGTAACTTGGAGTCATTATGTGTTATTAAGAAAGAACAAGGATATCCTCAGCCAAAGTTGGAGGAATTTTTACTACTTAGGTACATGGCCGCACACCAAGCTGTAAATTTTAGTTTTAAAACTGTATTGTTGGTCCACTTTTGTTCCTCTATATTCTTCACCATGATTCTTTCTGCAAAAGGGTATGCAAGTAACAAATAAAGACATAGAAATGATAAAATGACGTGCTGCCAAGTACCCAGGAAAATAAAAATTCTCACAACCCAGACATTGGAATAAAAAGCATCTCTACCCACAATGGCGGGTGAGGCTTTAGCTGATGTAAATTACTCCTTTGAACTCATGTAATGCCCTTATTTACATGAATTCTATAAATTTCATGAATAATGACTTGTTGTAATT
The DNA here is from genome assembly GCA_033060915.1 of Euryodendron excelsum. Lineage (NCBI taxonomy): Eukaryota > Viridiplantae > Streptophyta > Magnoliopsida > Ericales > Pentaphylacaceae > Euryodendron > Euryodendron excelsum. The sequence goes on along the minus strand of CM065393.1, from coordinate 34,640,570 downwards.
GGCATAAAAAGAAAATTAGACTTGAGACTTTATACTTAGCATGAGGGTTAGCATCCTCTTGTTATTTACCTATATTTTCTCGTTTTTATTATTTTTCTCCATAAATTTAAAATCCAAAAATAGAATAATTGATTTTATTATGCAAATAGAGTAATACAATGAGCTTATTGCATGATTCATGCTGCTAAACTAATTTGTAATACGAGATATGAAATGACTTTGAAATGCAAAACCATGTGAACAAACTTGAGAAATCTAGTGGCAGACAACGTGATAACCTACTCCACTAAACAAAATTAATTAAGGGAGCCCAGAGGTACTATACTCTAAGTTTTCTACCGACCAATTCCTTTATTATACTTGGGTTTTTGAATTTGTCGAGGGAAAGGAAAAACAAGACGAAAGAGAGAGAGTTAATTTTTTTGTTCGCTTTTGTTTGGTTCATTTTTTTTTTCGCTTCAATAAGTATTTTATGTGTTTTTTCTTTTTCTCTCCCAATTACACTCCAAAAAGTATAATTTAAAGTCTCTAAATAGCTATTGTTAGTCCAATTAGGGTTTATATATTCTCATTTTAGTATAATAATTGTTCTAATAAGTGTTTGTGGGTATTTTGCAAGTTTCGAGTGGATAAAGGGCGAATTTAGAGTAAAAGAAGCTGAAATATGCATTGACAGTACGTACGGTTAGAGTCACCGTACGTACGGTGGTAACATCCGACGTACGTCGCCTACAGCAAATCTCCAAACTTTAGAGAGGTCAAATTAGCATATGGCTGACCGTACGTACACCTGCAGCAAATCTCCAAACTTTAGAGAGGTCAAATTAGCATATGGCTAACCGTACGTACACCTGCAGCAAATCTCCAAACTTTAGAGAGGTCAAATTAGCATATGGCTGACCGTACGTACGGTATGTTCACCGTACGTACAGTATCGGCAATTCCTGTGCGAATTTTCCAACTATATCTCCGGGAAATGATGTGATTTTGGGGATCTACATTCATTTTAGGGTAGATTTTTAGTTAGTACTAATTGTAGAGAGAGAAAGTGGATTTATATTATATTTTCCTTTATTTTCTTATATATTCTTTTTAATCAAACACCAATTTTTTCATCAATCAATGAGAAATTTACAATTCTTCATGCTTTTTCCTATGGAATCAAGTAGCTAAACTCATCCTTGAATGCAATTGTGAAGATCTACCAAGGATCTTCAAGGTCTTCAATGGAGGTATATACACTTCAATGAATTATCTTATGGATTCTTTAAATTCATCTCAATTATGTTGTAAATCTATAGAAAACTTAGATTCATAATCACTTTTGGTAATTTCTATGCACAATTCCTTAGTTGGTATAGGTATTGCATAACTGATAAATTGCTTCTGAGATTCTTAACCATTGAACACCAATTGACATCCAATTGAGTATGAATTTTCGTTCTTATGGTCTAAATCTTTCGAATAAAGGATTTGCGAAGTGAATCCTTGATTTGAGTAATCAAATCCTCCATTGAGACACTTGTAGAGAATTGGTAGATTAGATCAATTGTATCCAAGTCTTTTATTAATCGTTTTCAAATCTAGTTAAAATTGCTTGCAACCTTTAATGTAATTAGCTTACTTTGGTAGTCTACACTCTCTCACCATTCAAACATTTTTGGTCTTATTTGTAGATTAATTTTAATTTGTTAAGTGATTTGCTAATTCACCTCAATTGGTTGGTTGTTTTGATCTTGTGTATTGCCTATATTGGATTTGATCCTTCGTAAGAACGATACCGGTACTTGCTGGGATTTTACTTTGATCGACACCCGTACATCTTGCAGGAAGCTCAAATCCGTTTCACCTTTGAGAGCAATTTAAGTTTTGGTGTCGTTGTTGGGGATCAAAAGCATAAGGTGAACACCAACAAGTTGCGGATTGGAGAAACGTTTGGCAAATTGCATATAAAAAACACAAAAATAGCAAATAAAGGAGAAAAAGAAAACTAAACAGATTAGCAAAATTGCAAACGGGTGGGATTTGATCACTCATCCTCGATAGAAGCATTTACGGTTTCGGGCCTTGGTAATCTCTTTCTCCTTTAATGTGCTTAGATTTTTTATTTTTCTTTATTTAGTTTGTTTTGTTTGACTTAAGATTAGTTGCATTGCATTTTGCTAGGACGCCTTGAGAGAAGACATTTAGTGGAGATAAGATAGTGTACTTAACTTGCAAATTGGTGGTATTGCTTTGCATAAGGAGATTGGAGGATCGGTTGGAGAATAAGAGAAAAAGTCGTTGTCCGGCAATGCATGTTTGTGTATGATGTGTTGTATGACCTAGATGGTCTATTATTTATTGCATTCATCATCGCATGCCACATTCACTAGGGACATTCATAACTGACTTGTGAGGCTTGAGAGTGCGAGTAGTTCATCATCATTCACACCGGGACTTCCATTAGTTATGGACCTAGGATTTCTTCCAATGGCAAACATGAATGATCAAGGTTTACTTAACGTCTTCTTTTCGAATCTTAACGCTGCACCAAATGCACCTAATCCACAACTCCACCCTAATCTTCAACCCATTCCACCAGGGGTAGATCCTAATGCAGGGGGCGATGATGAAATGGAAAGAGGGAGCCACCATGGCAACATGGCGGCCCCCTACCAAAGAACCTTACGGGACTACTTGAACCCTACACCTCAAGCACCAACTTCATGTATAGTATTCCTACCACATTATGCTTCACTTAACATTTGGTTGGGAACTATGCAAATGCTCCTCAATTTCATGGAATGGACTCCGAACAACCATATGATTTCATTAAGGAGTTTGAGGACACGTGCTCACTTATCATGGGTAATTCTTGCCCAAGAGCGGCTTTTTTGTGAAAACTCTTCCCTTTTTGTTGGAAAGATAAGCCCAATCTTTGGTTCAATTCGTTGATGCCTATGTCTATTCATTCATGGGTCGTATTCCAAGGAGAGTTTTTAAAGAAGTTCTTTCCCAAGAATTGAACCGAAAGTATCTGAAGGCAAATTTTTCAATTTTCCCCTATGATGGGGGAAACGTTCTTTCAATGTTTGGAAAGGTTTAAGGACCTCTTGAATACTTGTCCTCACCATGGTTTCGCCGATTGGCACATCATCAACACCTTTTACTCATCTTTAACCCCTCAACTTAAACACTTGATTGAATCAATGTGTGTTGGGACGTTCCTTGACAAACAACCCCATGAAGCCTATAAATATTTTAACACCTTAGCAAACAAGGCTAGGAATTGGGCACTTACCGGGACTCAAAATCCTAAGGGTCATTTCATTCAAGAAGGGGTAGGGCGATACCAATTGAAAAAGGTTGACGATGTTAATGCGAGAGTAACCACTTTAACCAAGAAACTAGAAGCTTTAGAAGGAAGAAAAGTGTTAGCGGCCGAGAGTGAGGTGAAGAAAGAGACTTGTTGCATAGTGTGTGACATAACCGACCATGACTCATCTTCGTGTCCAATTATTTTGGGGGTGAAAGAAGCTTTACATGGCCAAGTTAATGCAATTGGCCAATTCCAAAGAGGAGGGGGCAACCCTTAACACTTACAATCCGAGATGGCGGGATCACCCTAATTTCGGGTGGAGAAATGAGGGGAGTTCAAACTCCCAACCTTACTAAGGAGGGTATTAAAACCCTCAATACTATTCCACACCTCTTCCTCCATTCCAAGTGCCTTAACCTCAAGCCTACCAACCCTAACCCATGGCACAACTTTCAAATCAATCCAAAACGTATCAACCTCCTCATAAGAAGCCTATGGAAGATAACTTCTATCAATTATCCAATGATGTGAGAGGGGTTAACGCAAGGGTAGATAGGTAAGATAAGGTGTTAGATCAACATACTAAGATGCTTGAGGACATACAAAAGCAAATGTCCACATTGACACAAGCTTTGACTCAAAATGTCACTGGGAGATTCCCAGCTCAACCTCAACCCAATCCGGTGGTTGGCAAGTACACATCACCGAGGGTGGCATGGACCCTCAAACAAGTCATGAATAAGTACAAACCATCACCATTCTTAAAAACGGTAGAGTTATTGATAAAACCTTTCCTTCAAAGGATAGAACTCCTAAACCGTGTGTTGACCAAGAGGGGAGAGGTAAGGAAAAGGAGGTTGAGGAAGAGGAAAAATTGAGAGAAGAGGGAGAGAGTGATAAGCATCAACTGAAAAAGGAGTCCGTTGTCACTCTTTTTGAGACCTTGAGTGAGACCACTAGAGATAAGAGGAAGGATATCTTGAAGCATGCACATTTTCCTCAAAAGTTGACCAAATCAAAGAAAGAATTCTTGAATGTTGAAATTTATGAAGTGCTAAAGCAAGTTAAGGTCAACATCCCTATTCTCGATGCCATTAAGCAAATTCCATCATATGCCAAGTTCTTAAAGGACTTATGTACTTTCAAGAGAAAGTTACATGTCAAGGAGACGACTATGATGAATGAGAATCAAAGTGCAATCTTGCAATGCAAAATCGTCCCAAAATTCAAGGACCCTGGATGTCCTACTATCTCTTGCACTATTAGGAATACTAGGATAAATCGAGCCTTGTTGGATTTAAGGTCTAGTGTTAATCTTCTCTCGTTTTTGGTATATAATGAACTTGGTTTAAGAGAATTGCAACCTACCCGTGTGACTCTACAATTAGCGGATAAGTCTACCAAGGTTCCTAGGGGTATCATTGAGGATGTGCTCATCCAAATTGATAACTTCTATTTCCCCGTTGATTTTATAGTGTTGGATACTCAACTCGTGATTTGTTTCCCTTTTCATAGGAATGTAAATAGGCAATGACAGTGTACATCCACTAATTTAGGAGCTGAATTAGTTTCTGTATTGTATATAAGCTTCTTTTCATTCAATGAATATACAAGGAGAATTTTACCACTTCTCAAGCATATTTATTAGACTTGGAAGTTGGGATTATATATTTATATATACACCATCAGTCGTATTAGGTGAACACACAGTGAGTTGGTAGACTGACCAAATCACAACAAACCCATCAAATGAAGGGATATATCTTGGCCTGTCCTGGCGTACTCCACAGCTTGAGGTCACCCTTATCCCCATTTTGGTGTTTTCTTTTCTTTTTGTGGCTTCTTATTTAGTTTTATCTCCTCTGTATTGTCTGGGTTATGTCCCTTTCAATAATACTTCTGCTACAATTACTAATACGATATGTTACTGCTAGAAATTAGACAATCTGTATGCATACATATATATATATATATATATATATATCTAAGTAACATTATCCTTTCGACCACTTTCAAGAAAACGCATCTAAGAGTACTTATCATCTTGTCACTTCTTCCTCCGATGGCGGACGTTGTTGTTCAGGCAGTTATCTAGAAAGCTATTGGGATAGCAAGTAATCTACTCATCCAAGAAGTTTCCGCTTGTTTCCCGCTTGTCTGCGGTGAAAGAAGACATCGATTGGATCGAGAGCGAGAAGAGACATTTCCAATCCTACATGGAAGATGCTGATGCCAATTGATAGAGTAGTAAATTTGTATGGTTTGACCCTAGATTCTGGTGAGCTATTCCGGTTGACTATAAAAGAAATATGGACTCTTGAATATTGGTGTGGTGTCTACCAAAGACCCTTTGCTAGCAAAGTTAGACTTGAAAGGATCATTCTACAGAGTTTTTGCTAGGGTTTTGGTTATACATACCTTGGAGATGGGGGGTTGTCTTCTTTTACATCCATGGTTGTGGTCCCCACCGTGTCTACAAATGATTGGTGGGAGAATGAGTGTATTCTCACGTGGCTATTCATTATTGGGCAGTCAAATCTTTAGCAGAATAGTTGTGGGAGTGGTTGTATCCCACACGTGGCGTTTGGTGAGGCTCTTGTCAGGTTGACGTTGGTATGTATCAAGGGGGGTGGTTGTCTCACTACACGTCTTGTCCTTTCGGTGGTACCCAGTTATGCTTAGTGTTAGTAGTGGTCCCCACAGGTAGGTGAAGGGCAACGTGGTTGGCATGTTCCTGTTCGGGATGCTCAACTAGTCTGGTCAGCTCTGGTGTGCTGGTCCTTCTCTTAGTCAGGATTGCCAAGGTGCCTCGTTGTACATGGTCTCCCCAGTCTGCCTCTTACAAGGTCCTGTTTGATACTTGCTTGATCCATCCCCATCAGTTACCCTCAATTCCTCTGAGTACGCAAAGTGTGACCAGGGAAATTCATACGACGGGTGTGTGCTTGTGGAAAGGAGGGGCACATTTATAGCATTGCAGGCATATTTATGGCGATTGCTGATGATGACTAGGCGCGTTGCTTCACGACCCGTGACATGTGAAATCTTTATTGGGCTTCATTTGGCAATGTGACTTGTCGATCACCGATCGTCGGATCTGCGATTAATGAGTTAGTCACAGTTTGATTTCAAACAAGAGGGTTTTAGGCTTGGCGGTTCCAATCCTTGATTGTCACTTTACATTCTTCACACTTAGGCGGTTTTTGGTTTGCGGGAGTTCTCTCGTTCGTCTTCCTTTCTGCTTCATCGTGCATCTACACTTAGAGATTTAGGTTTCTCTTTTTGTTGGTAAGATCTCAAACTATGACTTCTTTTTCTTCCATTTGATTCTTCTTGGGACGTTACTACTGGTATTTTGCCAAAACAGGGGTTGTCCCTTCTTTCCAAGGGTTTGTTGGGAATCTAGGGTCGTTTGAATTTGTTTGGGAGTCAGTTGACAATAGTTTCAAGTCAACCAAGAAGTTGCCCTTAGTGGGTACTATGGTGTACCCAAAAGATGTGCACTCTTCGGGTTCTGAGAACACTGCTTCTCAAGATCTAGTTAGGGTACAGGGAGAGGTCCCCAGTAGTGCTTCTGTGAGGCCTTCTGGGGCTTTTGGTGAGGGACCATCCCATAGGGGTATGGTTCCTGAGCCTAGCAGAATGGTAGTCTTTAGAGTCAGGGAGTTCAACTTTGTAGCTGAGGGAGTGTCCTCCACCATTTCGGAGAAGATGGTGAAGAAGCTATGGAGGGATTACTAGTTTCCTCTTGACTTGTCGTATAGGATCCTTGAGAATGGAGAGTGGGCTTGCTCTGCTTGTCCTGGGCAAGTCTGCGTTTATGAGGCTACTTTGGCTGGTGGCCTTAAGTTTACTATATCGGCCCCTATCAGAGGGGTTCTAAGTGCTTTAAGGTTGGCTCCTGGTCAGCTCCTTCCTAATTCGAGTCACTTTTTTTTTATTATTTCTATTTTTGCTTTTGATTTTATTGTAAGAAAATGAGAAAATTAATTAGCATTTCTAAAAACGAAAAATTAGTTATTTATAAAAAAAATCAGTTTTATTTTGCTTTTACTCTTTTTTCCTTTTTCTCTCTCAAAATAAATCCTCAATCTAAATGTAACGTTAGTGGTAACAGGAAATAAAGCAAAAATGCAAATAATCCAAAAACAAAAGGAAAAGCAAAAGCAAAGCTGGAGAAACTTGTTTACTTAATTAATTAATTACGGAGTATCAATAGAAAACGTGTCTAAGAGATTCTTACTTGGGCTGTGTAGGGTTGCTTGCTGGGTGTGAGTTTGTCGAGTTGTTTGAGATCGTGATCTCTTTATTTGAGTTGTGTGTGTTTACTTGCTCTGTGTATTTGTCTTGTTTCTCTTAAAAAAAAAAATTCTTACTCATCTTTTTACCAGACTCGGTCTGTTGACCAAACTAACTGTTAGAACCAGTCTTGGAACGATGAGATTGAGTTGATGACGAATAGATTTGCTAGAGTGAATCAAAAGTCTTGAACTAAAAGTCTTGAGAGACACGTGTATATATATATATATATTTTTTTTTCAATAGACAACTTCTCAGCTGATTTGATAAATAAATTTAAAATTTTTACTTAATGAAGGTTTACTTTTTTTTTTCTCATTATTTTATCTGATCCCACAAGTCCAATTCCAGGCAACTGCTTTCTACGTTCAGATTAGAGCCAAAACGTCAAGCTCGGTATTATCAGCTTGTGACCAAGCGGGGGCAAAGGTAGTTCGTTGTTGGTCCTAGCTAGGCCTCTCTTGCATGGGCGGGTGCACCATTCTCTCTACTTCCGGAACCAGACAAACTGTGCGCAAATCCTACCCCACCATGGGTTGGCCCAAGCATGAAAATCAGCAGATTAGAACCATGAACTGCTTGGTAATATTTTAGCATGATTATTTATTAGAGAAAGAAGCGCATATTAGCTTCGTTCATAAATTCATAATTTCTTGGCCTGTATTAAGCTCAAGCATTACGATCCCTTGTAGAGAGATTAAGCGTTAGTATTGACAAGTTACGCAGAAAAATAAATATGAAAAAAAAAAAGTTAGTTCAAAACACTTATGAGATGCAACCAAAAGAACGAATAAAAAAATATCCATGATATGATCCAACGGTTCAGAAACAAACAGCGTAGGAACCAATGCGCGTGCCCTGCGTTGAAATTTAGACAATTTTGTTAGGGTCGGTCTGCATGATGACGTGCTCAAAAGTTAATTTGTAAGTTAAGGTCCAAAAATTTATGTATAACTTATTTATTATTTATTAAATTTGTGTTATTTTATTGAATTTCACTATCCCAGTTGGTTTTGAAACTTGATTAGTTTAAGAATTCACAAGATATTAATCCTATGAAGCTCGATAAGTTTCCAAATTTCAAATGCAAGACGTTTGGATTTGAAGTTCTTTCCTATCTTTACTGGGCTGGCTACCCCAAGGTTTGTGGAAAATTCATTTGAATTGTAAAACCATGTTTGGAACTTGAGTTAAGAAAGGAAAAAAAAGAAATAATTTTTCCTTTTGATACTTGTTTGGGTTTTAATTTAAGAAGGAAGTGAAAGAAACCACTATATCTATATTTTCTCTCCTGCTTTCTTTCTATTTTCCATTCACAAGTTTGTGAGTTCATTTTGTATAGTTTTTTTTTTTTTTAACTTTTTTTTAGCTTTGTTTTTTTGGCTAATAAGTAAAAAAGTTAAATTTTTTTTTTCTTTTTTAACTTTGTAAGTTAAAGATAAAAAAACTATAAAAAATTAAAATTTTTGGTTATAAATTAAAAAAATTAGGCTGAAATTTGATACCAAACGGCCTTTAAACAGAGCCAATAGTCTCTCATCCTCACCGAACAAGTCTTCTTGGGTCTAGAAAAATATCTCATTCTCACTCTAGAAATCATCTTGTGGCTTAGCATATCTGAGATGGCAGTGCTCTCCGGTTAAGCCAATTGGAACGTTTGTTGCCTTGATTATTCCCTTTTCTCGTTTCTTTTTCTTCCTCTCCTAGTGGTGATTGGGACCGGAAAACACAAAGATGGCGGACGTTGTTATTCAAGCAGTTATCCGGAAAGCTGTTGAGATAGCCAGGAATCTAGTCATCCAAGAAGCTTCTCGCTTGTCTCGGGTGAAAGAAGACATCGATTGGATCCAGAGCGAGATGAGTCTCATCCAATCTTACTTGAAAGATGCTGATGCCAGGGAAGCTGCAGGAGACAATTTAGTGGCCACATGGGTGACTCAAATTAGAGACCTTGGTTTGGATGTGGAAGACATTCTCGACAAATATTTCCCTGAGATCGCTTCACCCAAGAAGAGGAAGGGGTTCTTCGCGGGCCTGAGGAGTGCCTGGGACATCTTCGGCCACATATACACTGCTCATAAATTCTCTGTACAGGTTGAAGGGATCAAAACAAGGGTCAATGAAATTCATCGTCGCAGACTAACATATGGGATCCAAGAAAAAAGTGGCAGCGGCGAAGGAGCTGCAGGCACATGGGATGCAAGACGGTCTTTTCCTCATGTTGATGAACCAAACGTTGTTGGTTTTGAAGAACACATCGAAAAGTTGAAGGCCAGAATGCTAGACAGGAATTCACTGGGTGGTGTCATCTCGATTACTGGGATGGCTGGTCTGGGCAAAACTACCCTTGCTAAGAAAGTCTATATCTCTGTTCTACAAAACTTCGAGTGTTCAGCTTGGATTTGTGTTTCTCAGCAGCCAAACGTACCAGAGCTTCTTCGTGACATAGCAAGGCAAGTGGGATTGGAGAAAGAGAAATGCGAGCACAACGTCGAGGCCAATTTGTATTCGTTTTTACTCCAAAAAAGGTACGTAATTGTCATTGATGATTTATGGGAAAACGAGCCGTGGGATTATGGTTTTAAGAACGGAATTCCTAACAATTTTGAGAGTGGTAGTAGGATAATTCTTACTTCTCGGAACAAGGACGTAGGCGTACATGTCGGGGGACAAAGCTCCCTATATGAATTACAACCTTTAGACTCAGAAAATAGTAGAAACCTCTTTTTCAAAATGGTTGGGGCACCTGCAATTTCAGGAAAAATGAAAGAAACAGGTGACACTCTCCCTCAAGAATTGGAGAATGTCAGCAAGAAGATTTTGAAAAGATGCGGTGGGGTGCCACTCGCAATTGTGTTAACAGCAGGTATGTTGTTACTGAGAGAAAGAACAGAACCTGCATGGAAGTGGGTATTAGAGAGTATAGGTCAAGAGGAAGACCAATGCTCAAAGATCTTTGCTTTGAGCTACAAAGATTTACCCACACAATTGAAACCATGCTTTCTCTATTTTGGGTTTTTTCCGGAGGACTATGAAATTCCTGCATTCGACTTGATTAATATTTGGGTGGCTGAGGGATTTATTCAGCGAGGAGGTAGTGAAGTACGGCAAGAGGTTTGGGAAGTGGGCGAAGATTACTTAAATCACTTGGTTGCTAGGAACTTGATTCAAGTGGCTCGAAGGGGATTTGACGGAAGGATTAAAAGCTGTCGCATTCATGATATTCTGCACAGTCTTGGTGTTAGGGTGGCTAAGGAGATTAAATTCCTTAACACTCATAATGACCACAGAGCCACTATTAATAGTTTTGCTAATAGAGTGCGTAGGCTCACTATTAATGGTGGGGGTCTCCGTGAGCACTTTCATTTGGATTCTAAATCCGCCAAGCTTCGTGCAATGCTTTGGTTTCCTCAACATGTATGGAAAGATGATCTGAAGCTTCTTGGAGGTCTAAGATTAATTCGAGTGCTGTGTCTGGAGTTTGACCTCGTTTTCATTTCTTTCCCTAGTGAATTTAGCAACTTGAACCACTTGATTTACATTCGATTGAAAGGAAGATATGGTGGTCGTATCAAACTTCCGTCTACAATTAACAATCTCACAAGTTTACTGACATTGGATGCTCGACAATGCTATGCTGAGCTCATCATTCCCGATAGTATTTGGAAGATAAAGCAATTAAGACATCTGCTGCTATCTCGCAGAGGTGTAATTGAATATGTTTTGGGGAGGGTACAACTCAACGCGGGTGAGTCCGACGACCATTCAATTGAAGCTTTTTCTATAAATCTCCGAACTCTCAATGGGGTGAACTTCTGGTTTCCCAAATATACCAATTTGAGAAAACTGGGGGTCTGGTTTCAGAGGGATGACTTGTCAAAGTTGAAGGTGTTAATAGATGCTGCAACCACCACAGTACCAAACAATAAGTTAGAGATCTTGCGATTGAACGCTGATGACATTAGAACAGAATTTAATATCGGGGAATTGAATTTGTGTGGCTATGAGAATCTTTCTAGGCTACATTTGAATATAGCATTCATGAAGACGTTGCCAGAACATGATCAACTGCCCCCAAACCTCACCAAGCTCACCCTCGTGAGCACTTATTTGATAGAGGACCCGATGGAGACTCTTAAGAAACTACCTAAATTGAAGATCCTCAAATTGGGTCGGGATTCCTACTCGGGAGAAAAAATGATGGTTTGCTACGGCGGAGGAGTGACGAACAACTTTCCTCAACTTCAAGTGTTAGACATTCATCAATTAGCTTTAAGAGAGTTAATAGTGGAGGAAGAAGTGATGCCACGGCTCAACAAGTTCAGACTCTCAGAATGCCCCCTTATCAAAGTAATGAGGATTCCAAACAGGATCCAAAACATAATGTGATTACCAAGTGAAAAGGTTAGTGACCAACTCTTTTAACTATTGTTTTATTCCTCCTCTTCCATTTTTTTGTTTTTATGTAACATCTTTATACTATATATATATATATATATATTTTCAACTGAAGTTATAATATGCTTACCAATCAAGTAGTAGAGGTGGAACTAAGATTTCATTTGAGGGGGCATATTAAAAAGTTGATGAGAATACAAATGGAAATGTTAATTACTAGTTTGCTCTCAATTTGCTCTCTCTTTCTAGGCTATTGATTAGTTACATTCGGACCCCTCTATATTATCCTGATTTAAAAGTTTACTACTGACAACAAACATGAGTGTCATAAAATTGCCTATAAAAATAAGCATAAAATGATTGATTGATTGTATGCTATCATTAACGTACTTTTTTTTTCTCTTTCTTTTCTTTTTTCCTCGCTTCTTATTATTGGTTTGTTTTCTTCTCCATGTCTTTTGTTTATGTTGCTTTCTTTTCGCAATTATATGTTTTTTGACATTATATATAAGTAATCTCAAATGGGGATCAATATATAAATTTCTCTAATTGATTGGATAGGCAAGAAACATGTAAAAGAAAACTATTAAAAAGAAATTTATCTCTTTGAGAAATTTTCATAGAGTATAAAATATACCATATTGAATTTGTATTAAAGGAGAAAATTATTCAACAAGTTTTTACTCTAGAGAGAGGATGAAGTTGTATAGGAGTTAATTTCTCTCACGGGTTACTTGATTCAAGAAAATATAAGAGTAAATTTTTTTAAAAAAAAGGTTTAAACACTATTTTTTTCGTCTGTTAAAAAAAAAAAAAAAAAACAAACATACGTTGATGTTCCAATACTTCCCAAACAGTAGCATCTAATCCATGGGTCCAGCTCCCCTCCAAACTTTAACCTCTATAATCCTACATAGTCGTTCTGTAATTGTGCCACGTTTAAATAAGTATAATCCTGATCTATCACATCATCAAACACGTACCTAGCAATTAGCATGTCTTTACACTAAAATGCTTAAATCCGTATATATATGCTGGCACTGTTTTGAAACTCGGAGCGGACCGTTTGGTTGAACTGGAAAAAAGAAACCAGGTAAATAACGTTTCGGTCAGCCTTTTAAACCTGTTTTGATCAAAATTCGGTCAAACCCAATAAAATTCGTGGTTGAACCACAACCTAGTCACCAAAACCGGTAATTGAATCGTTCGGTTCATCTTTTAAGGTAAAATTTTAGGTTTTAATTTCAAAATTTTAAATTTTAAGTATTAAAACTAATGTAAAAAAATAAAATACATTTTATTACTATTAATAAATAAATTAATGACATAATTATGATATCACGGGTCAATAACAATTAACTCGACGATTGAACCAGTGACCAATAACCCGACCTCTTTTCTGGTTCACTCAACGGTCAGATTTTCAAAACATTATATGTTAGATTATGAGTTTGTTCAAAAAAAATAAAAGGAAATAAAATTACCTAGACATAATTATTTTTTTTTATGGGTAACCAAACTAGAAAATATATTTTGTTACTACTAATTCATTTTATTCACACTTTCTTAACTGAACCAAATAAAAAAAAAGTTTTTAACTCATTTTACTTCATTTCTTTGCCTGCATTTTCTTTTCCTTTTCTTTTTCTTCTACAAATTCAATATCCAAATATACCATTTGTGTATTGAAGCAGTTTCTCTCTCTCTCACTCTCTTTCTTGAGAGAGAGAGAGAGGCCTGCTACAGTCAAGTCCAATGATATAGTTTTATGCTTTGTTCATTAATTTGCTCTAGGATTTAGAAGCAAAGTTGTAACCTTTTGAGGAGATGGGCTAGTCCAGTGGTAGTGGTGCTCTACCCATATTTGTAATTTTAAGTGAGATTTTTGAAAAAACTTAGCTGATCACTCGAACCAATATCATAGAATACTAACTTATTACAAAGAGACAAAGGAGTTAGAAAGAATCAACCCTCTATGGACCGATTACACTCCGACGATTAAGTTAGCAATCTCCCTAGAGAATGAAGTGAATAAAGACTGTATATGCTTGAATCTCATTGTTCATACGTTGCTTCTTGAGACTATAATGTTTATAGTACAACGCTCTCTGTTAAGCCTACTCCGGTAATCATGACCTATCTCATAGGCTTGTGCCGACTAGAGTTGGTTGACCGGATAGAAACTCATCTTTATCGCCATGCTCAAGTTCGACTGACTGGACGTGAGTATAGCCATCATGTACTGCATCTCTTTTGCATTAAATGCGGATCTGTTTAACATTAAATATTGACAATTGAGTATTGAGTGCTCTGATATTCTTGGTGAGTGCCCCAGCTCTTTAGGCTAAGAAGTCTTATGACTTGAGCTAATCTTGGAAATATGGACCTGAGTTGTATTGATGATATTTGGGCTGTTACAGGCTTAAATAAATTTATTTAATCTTTATTGGGCCTACGCTAATGAGCTGGACTAGAGTTTCTTGACCCACAACAATCATATGTTTAACTCACCCTACCATCCCCGTCCACACTTTGCCTCTGCAATGTAAACAAAAAAAAAAAAAAAAAAAAGTTCTAATCTTTTCGCTCTCCTACAGGGATGGCTTCAAGTGGCAAGAGTAGAAATTGGAAGATTCTCCCATACATACCTAATGCCAAGGTTGGTGCAGTGCAAAGCTTCGCCTTAAGTGTCTCTGAATTATCATTGTTTTTCCTGTTGACTTTTGGCAATTCTGTATTAATACTTTCCAGTTGATGTTGCTTACCGCCACAACAGACGTTCCAGCAGCTGTTAATTCTAATATATACATGCAATATTGGTATTTTTGTCTCATCAACATTTGGAAGTTTTCACCTTAGAAAGGTTGCTTGCATGCCCAATAACAACACATGGATGGGGGAAAATGAGTTACTGATTCTAGATCTATTCGGAATGACTGTTTATAAATGATTATGGACCATTTTGTTTATTCTAATGAAAATTCTTTTATTATAGAAATTTTGTATACAGGAAGCTCAATCAAAATGAGTTAGTTGTATTTTTAAAATTATAAGTCAAAATAGTGGGTGTTTTGATTTAAAATTAAAAGTCACAAATAGTCACATTATTTTGGAAAAACATAGATAGTTACCATACTAAAAAAAAGCATAAGAATTGTCTCTTCTTTGTGCTGTTATGACATCTTACTTGAGAAATTAATTCCTGTGAATGTGACTGCCACTATGATTTTAATATTTTTGGTGGATCTGGCATGGGTTTACAAATGCACAAATCATAATAGATGATGGTCACATATGATAATTTTCCCTCTCAAACTAAGTGCACGAAACTATGAAAGTATAAGGATTCCTTGGAGCAATTCAATAGCCAAATTAGGTCACTGGAGGACATCCCAACAAAGATGCTAATTAATTTACTTAACGAAATTTCTTGGTCGTGGTACTAGAGACTCTTAACTCTTTGTAACGTGTTAGCGTTCCCAGCCTAAAGAAACTAGGGGAAAAAAGAAGAAAAAAAAAACTTTGTGCTTAATAAGATGCACGGTTTTTAAAATATGAGTTTTCATTGAATTCGATGGACTAGTCTAAATCTGAATTTCCCCCCATTTTTAATTTTATGCTTGAATTTATTATTTTTTTCCAATGACAAATTTTATTGCAAAAATCAATGATTATCAGACATACAATGGAGACGAGCCTTACTAAACAACCAGTTAGGAAAAGCCTTAGGCCAACTTGTAAGAACCTCCAAATATAGAGCTTGCTTGGCTATAGCACGAGCTACTCTATTACAGGCACAAGAAAAATAGTGAAAAATAGCATGAGCCCGGGGAATGCTATTCATGAAAATGAATAGCATAAGCCATCCTAATAGGGAAAGAAGCAAGAGTTCTTATAAGAAATCGTTTTTTAACCGCCGAATTGTGTAGAAATTTTGGTAAATGTTCATATAAAGCTGTTGAAATTTGGAGTATATTTTTTCTCTCATTTTCTTAATCCAAACCAAATAAAAAAAAAAAGTAGTTTCTCTGCTAAATTTTGTTTACCTATCTTCCCTCCCTTTCTTTTTGCTACAAGTTGTCAAAGTTTTCGACAAACTACTCTTTTGAGCTCAAGTCTCATAAAAAAGCCCATGGCCCAGCCAAGTCCCGGCCCAACCCTGGCCCGGATGGGCCAAGCCTAGCCCAAGCACGTAATAGTATGGGCTAGGCTTGGATTTGATTTTATGACCATGGTGGCCCACGACCCAGCCCAAAAGCCCAGCTCATTGGCCGAGCCCAAAGAACTCGAAAAGTTTGAGAAAATTCAAACAAGTTATTGTTTCGAACTTTTGGCCTAATTTGCTTGAAGTACTAATTTACTTGAAAGATTGATCATTGGCCAATATGAAAAAACAAGAAGAAGAGCGTGTGACAGAACTTGTAGCAAAAATGGAAAGTTTATCATTATCAAAATCATCATGGATTGAGGATAATTTACCTGATGAAGAATAGTGACAAATAATGCTTTACTTTATGTATTACTTTTGTTATCATCTCATAAAATTAGTAACTATTAATTTTTTAAGAGAGAATTGCAAATAATTGATAGATGTTATGTGCCGACCTAATTGGAATATACTTATACTGTAGTGATCAGTTTCTCTCCATAACTTCAATTGTTTACATATAAAGAATCAACATCTATGGATGATTTGATGTAATTATGTATTAATTTTTATAGATAAAGTTTTTTTTTTCTCCTTATCTTTGGTCGTTTTAATGTAGTAGAAAGCAAAGACCCATAAGCCCAAGTCTGACCCAGCCCAAGCCCATAAGCTCACCCCAATCCAGGCCCATAGGCCTTGTTTTCCCTAGGCTTGTGGGTAGGACTTGGGCCTCTTTTTTTGGCCCAAGCCCAGCCTGGCCTGGCCCATTGACCAATCAAAGCCAACCAGGCCTGATCCAACCCATTAACGACCCTCATAATTGAACTCATACAAGGTCATTGTTTACATGAGGCATATACATTTTATGAATTGTATAAATAATGATTAGTCGCAAAGGACACAAGAAGGGAATTGAACTTGATGAGCAATAGCCTCACGCGTGATTATCGCTTCTAAACTAATCCACTAACATTTTGTAATACAAGACCGGAACCTCCAGGCGTGAAATAGCAAACTTGAAATGGCTAGTGGCAGACAACGTGATTACATACTCCACTAAACAAAATTAATTTACATAACTGAGCTGTATTTCCCACGTAAACTAGCATTGTTTATTTGTTTGATGAGGGGTGCGCAATAGTGCAGTGGACGGTCAAACAATTATCACGTCAGTCCAAATTTACCTGTTATAAGGCTAACGTAACGGTAATTAGGTAGACGCCTGGCCTTCTTTGCGTCGTCTGCCATAAGATTTTTCTTGTTTAATACGATCAATAATTTTAACCGATACGACTTAATGACAAGACGAACTATTCGAAGTTCTTTCCGGACAAATTCCTTTTGTTTTACTTGGTCTTAAATTATTGAGGAAAAAGAAAAGCAGCATGAGAGAAAGGGAGGGACAGAGAGATAGAGATAGAGAGAGGGGGTCATTTTTTTATTATGCTTTTTTCTTCCTCTCTCAATAAATCCTCGATCCAAATGTAACATTAGTGGGATTCTGGGAAGAGGAAATAAAGCAGTCTTTGGCACTATCCTCCTAAGCTACAGCAAAAATGCAAATAATCGAAAAGCAAAACCAAAGCTTGAGAAACTTCTAGATTAATTAATTAATTACGAAGCATCAACAGAAAACGCGTCTAAGAGGTTCTTACTTATCTTTTTCAACAGACTCGGAACGCGTCTTGAAATGATGAGATTGATTCCGGTGACGAATAGATCTGCTATGGCGAATCAAAGTCTTGAGAGATACTCGTTATAGCTTAATAATATGTGATTGAAGGTTTGTTCCCTTGATTGTTTTTTTTTTTTTTTTTTTTGTCTTTTCACTTCTTCCTCTGAAGGCGGACGTTGTTCCTCAGGCAGAGTTATTCAGAAAGCAGTTGGGATAGCCAGTAATCTACTCATCCAAGAAGCTTCCCGCTTGTCTAGCAAGGCAAGTGGGATTGGAGAAAGAGAAATGCGAGCACAACGTCGAGGCCAATTTGTATTCCTTCTTACTCCAAAAAAGGTACGTAATTGTCATTGATGATTTATGGCAAAACGAACCATGGGATTATGGTTTTAACAACGGAATTCCTAACAATTCTGAGAGTAGTAGCAGGATAATTCTTACTTGTCGGAACAAGGGCGTAGGTGTACATGTAGGGGACAAAGCTCCCTATATGAATTACAACCTTTAGACCCAGAAAACAGTAGAAACGAAACGCCTTTTTCAAAACGCTTGGGGCGCCTAAAATTTTAGAGGAAATGAAAGAAACAGGTGACACTCTCCCTTCAGAATTGAGAATATCAGCAAGCAGACTTTGAAAAGATGCGGTGGTGTGCCACTGCACAGTCTTAGCGTTAGTTGTTACTGAGAGAAAGAACCAACCTGCGTGGAAGTGGGTATTAGAGAGCATGGGTCAAGAGGAAGACCAATGCTCAAAGTTGGCTAAGGAGATTAAATTCTTTAACACTCACAATGACGACGACATAGCCACTGTTAATAGTTCTGCTACAAGAGTGCCTACGCTCACTAGCTATGTTAATAGTTCTGCTGCAAGAGTGCGTAGGCTCACTACCGATGGTAGAGGTCTCCGTGAGTACATTTATTGGCCAAGTGATTCCAAATCCGCCAATCTTCCTACAATGTTATGTTTTGATGGAACTCGACATCAATGGAAAGGTGAAGATGTGAATTTTCTTGGAGGTTTGAGATTTATTCGAGTGCTATGTCTAGAGTGTTGGTATCTTGAAATTTCTTTCCCAATTGAATTTGGCAATTTGAACCACTTGAGTTACGTTCGATTAAAAGTGCAAACTGGTCGTGTCAAACTTCCTTCTACAATTAGCAACCTCACAAGTTTAATGACATTGGATCCTCGACAATGCGAAGCTGAGCTCATCATTCCCGATTGTATTTGGAAGATGAAGCAATTAAGACACCTTCTGCTATCTGGCAGAGGTGTAATTGAATATGTTTTAGGGAGGCTACAGCCCAACGTGGGTGAGTCCAAACATTCAATTGAAGCTTTTTCTATAAATCTCCAATCTCTCAATGGGGTGAACTTCTTCTGGTTTCCTAAATTTACCAATTTGGGAAAACTAAGGATCTGGTTTCAGGATGATAACGTGTCAAACGTGAAGGTGTTGTTGGATGCTGCTGCAACCACCACAGTACCAAAGAGTAATAAGCTAGAGATATTGCAATTGGATAATCACAATCCTTGCATATATCCACGATATAATATCGCGGAACTGAATCTGTGTCGCTATGAGAGTCTTTGTAGGCTACATTTGGAAGGAGTATCCATGGTGAAGTTGCCAGAACATGATCAACTGCCTCCAAACTTCACCAAGCTCACCCTCGTGAACACTCGTTTGAAAGAAGACCCAATGGAGACTATGAAGAAACTACCCAAATTAAAGATCCTTAAATCGGATGGTTTTTCCTACGTGGTGGAAAAGATGATGGTTTGCAATGGAGGAGGGCGTGACAACTTTCCACAACTTCAAATGTCAGAAATTTTTTACTTACCTGATTTAAGGGGGTTCATAGTGGAGGAAGAAGTGATGCCACTGCTCAACAAGTTCAGAATCAAATATTGCGCCAGTATTGAAGTGGTGAGGATTCCAAACAGGATAAAAAAAACATAATGATTACCAAGTGAAAAAGGTTAGTTACCAACTCTGTTAAGTTTTAACTATTGTTTTATTTCCTCCTCTTTCATTCCTTTTTTTTTTTTTTTTTTGGTTAGATATGTAGCATCTTATATAACGTATATTTCTAACTCGAGTTATAATATGAATACCAAACAAGTAGCAGCGGTGGAGCGAAGATTTCATTTGAGGGGCAAACTAAACAGTTGATAAATTTACAAATGGAAAGGTTACCAGTTTGCTTTGAATTTGTTTTCTCTTTCTGGAATATTAGTTACATTATGACCCGTATATACTATTTTGATTTGTAAGCAATTACTGACAACAAATACGGGAGTTATAAAATAGCCAATGAAAATAAGCACAAATTGGCTCATTGTACGCTATCGTTAACGTGCTATTCTTTTTTTCTCTCTTCTTGTTCTTTGTTTGTTTTCTTGTCCAGGTCTTATGTTTATGTTGCTTTCTTTTTTAAATTATATGCTTTTTGATATTATAAATACAAGTAACCTCAAATAGGGATTAATAAACAAATTTCTCGAAATGCTTTTTGTTATTATGCCCCATCTTGAAACCCCACAAACCCCCCCCCCCCCCCCCCCCCCCCCCCCCCCCCAAAACACACACGCACACGCACGAATGTTTTTTTTATTATCTATTTTTTGAAAGATAAAATACATTGATGGTCCTGTACTTCCCAACCAAACAGTAGCATCCAATAGATATCACATCATTAAACACGTACCTCACAATTAACTTGTCTTTACACTATAATGCTTAAATCCGTATATTTATGTTGGATCATGGATTTGTTAAGAAAAAAATGAAAGGGAAATAAAATTACTTATACATAATTATTTTTTTAGATGAGTAACCAAACTAGAAAATAGATTTTTTTGACTAATACTTATTTGCTTTATTATTATTTTATCAACTCGGCCAAATAAAAGAAAACTTTAACTTAATTGACTTCATTTCTTTGCCTACATTTTTCTTTTTCCTCTACAAATTTAATATCCAAGTATACCATTCGATTATTGAAGCAGTCTCTCTTGAGAGAGAGAGAGAGAGAGAGAGGCCTGCTATATTCAGCTTCAAAAGGTTGCTTGCATGCCCAATAACAACATATGGATGGAGGAAAATGAGTTACTGCTTCTAGATCTATGTGGAAAAAGACCGTCTACAAATGATTATGGACAATTTTGTTTATTCTAATGAAAATTATATTCTTATATACATTTTTTAGGAAGCTCAATTATAATGATGTGGTAATGATTTTTAAAATTGTCTGTTAAAATAGTGGGTGCTTTGGTTTGAAAATAGAAAAATCATGAGACAGTTAGCATATTGAAAAAACATGAGAACTGTCTCAGTACAGGAGGGAGTTTTGGTGCTCTTATGACTTCTTACTTCAAAAATTATTCCTTGTGACCGCCACTATGATTTTAGCAGTTATGGTAGGTTTGGCATGTTTTTACAAATATAGAAAGCACAGTAAATCCCATATGAGTGTGACGGTCACCTGTAATAATTTTTTCTTTCAAGCTAAGTGCATGAAACTATATATGGAAGAATAAAGATTACTTGAAGCAATTCATTAGCCAAATTAGGTCACTATAGGACATCCCAACCAAGATACTAGTTAATTTACTCAACCAAATTTGTTGGTCCTGGTATTAGAGACTTAACTCTTTGTAACCTATTAGCATTAATCCAGCCTAAAGAAACCATGGGGAAACACCCAAAAAAAAAACCAAAAAACATAGGATTTTCCAATTCCATCTTCCCAGACATGAACTTAGCACTTATTTTGGAAACACCAAAAAAAAAAAAACCAAAAAACATTAGGATTTTCCAATTCCATCTCACCAGACATGAACTTAGCACTTATTTTTGCTTAATTTTCAGATAATTAACTTTGTACTTAATAAGATACATGATTTTTAAAATCCGAGTTTTCATTCAATTCGGTGGACTAGTCCAAGATAGCATGAGCCACCCTATTATAGGCACTAGGATTGTTACTCGTGAAAATGAATAGAGAAAGGGAATTGGAGTTTTGAAAAAGGTTGTGATCGCATCCATAAGAGTTACCTACTTATCATTTTGTTGGGGATCAGGTCAGTCGTAGTTTCGGACTCGGGGTGCCATTGAAAATAGACACTTTGGGGTCTTGTTTGATTTAAAAGACACCTCGTGACCTTTGAAAAGTTTGACTTAAAAAAGTTCGATTTCAACTTTGATTGGAATATTGAAAATTGAATTTTGATTAGAAATTAACTTTGAAGTAAAACTTGGACTTATTTTGAAAAGTTTGAATTGTACTTTAAAATCATCTTAACTTGAATTGGGATTTGAAAACCATCTTAATTTAAAAGAGAGTTGAAGCTTTCCTAATTTAGGGTTAGGGGGTTGAACTAGGGCTTCGATATTCTAGGGTTTAGATTACCTAGGGTTTAAACATGCACTTGTAAGTTTGATTTAAAAATTTTAATTTTAGAAAAATTTCAAATTAAGAAAGCTTCAAATTAGAAAAGACTTGATTTTGGAAAGATTTGATTTATGAAAGGTTTGAATTTGAAATTTAAAAAGTCGGAATTTAAAAAGATTTAATTTGATTTAAGAAGAATTAAATTTGGAAGGTTGAGTTTGAAAAGGTTTGACTTAAGTTTGAGGTAACTTGGGATTTAAGCAATCCTAGGACCTAAGGTTTATGCAATGCATTTGAATTGGAAAGATTGGATTTTAATTGAACAATGAAAATTTTGCTTTTGAAAATATTAAAATTAGAAAATATTTGATTTCTATTTCCTAAACAAAGGATTAGATTTTATTTCTAAAAATAGGATATTTGATTGGGTTTTCTAAATTAGAAGACTTGATTTTATTTCTAAAAATAGATGATTTTATTTTATTTTCAAAATGGAAGATTGGATTTTAATTTGAAAAAGGGAATGATTTAGTTTTAGAAATCTCATGATTTCATGGAATGCATTATTTTAGGAAAACTATGATTTTGTTCGAAAATAACTCAAGTGAGTTATACAATTTTGAAAACATGATATGACTTTTGAAAATAGTTTGATGCAAAGAATGTCATGAACGCAAGGATGTTGTCTAGGTCAAATATAGGGTTTCCTAAAAAGCTTAATTCCTAAGGTTTTGACTTGGACTTAAAGATAACATCAATTTTAGAAAGATTTGAAAAACAAAGTTTTGAAAAACATATTTAGGGCATGAAACCCTAATTTGGACTTTGTAAAGTTTCTTTAAATATTACACTTTCCTAAAGTAACCATAACCATAGAATGACTAGAATTACTTTAGAATTGTGGTTTCTTAAAAAATAATTTAGAGTTTGAACCCAAATTTGAACCTTAATGGTCATATTGAATATAACACTTTCATAAAACAACCCTAACCATAGAATGGTTAAAATCATCTTAGGGTTGTGATTTTAAAAACAATTTTGAAAGATAAGGTTTTGAATACAAGTTTTGAAAGTAGCCTTTAATACAAGTTTGAAAATGCCTTTGAATGCATGATTATGATAGTAACAATGCAATATGGACATAAATATACAAGGTTAGGCTTCACCACATAACCAAATGAGCCAAACTCACACCATCTTAGGTTGAATTCAAGGAAAATTCCCAACACACTAATTTCCTCAAGGCCTTCCTAAGCACCTTGTTTCAAGCATGCAATAAGAGGGGTAGAAGATGGAGGTTAACATAGAAGAAAACCCAAGTGGGTTAGGAAAGAGAGAGAGAGAGAGAGAGAGAGAGAGAGAGAGAGAGAGAGAGAGAGAGAGAGAGATTACATAAAAGTGAATAGAACTCTACCTTGTCTTTTTATTGTTTTGATGTTTTGAGGGTGGACTTCACTCTGCCTTGTCTTATTCTTTGTTTTACTTCTTCAATGGACCCTTTGAACTTGTACTTGATAAACACTTCGAAAGATTCAATAGGGAAGCACTTGATCTTCAATGGATGCTTAGAGGCTAAAGTTTGAGTGTATGGATTGTATGGAGGCTAAGGCTTAAAGGAGGCTTGAGAGAATTAGAGTTTTTGGGCAACTTAAAGTTTATTTTTAGAGAGGTAGAGTTTCTGAAGCAATTTTTTGAATTTGGAATACGTAGGGGGTGGCCTGTATTTATAGGCAACCAAAATTTGGCCTTGGCACATGTTGCAGTAACGCCAGCTTCTTAGAAAAGATTTTAAGGTTGCAAGAAATAGATCTTTGACACTTGGGACACAAGGTAGAAGATTTGAGCACCTATCTTATTGACTACCATGTAATTTTTTACTTGGCTTCACTACGAGTGACTTCAGAAAGTTCGAGAATGATTAGGAAGGTTCCGAGTAACCAGGCTCGTCCGGAAATGGACGGGAACCCCTAAAAGAGTGTCATGGAGATAACTAACTTGATGATCAGAGTAGGAGTTATTGACAAGGGTGATCATCCCATTAGTGGCACAACGGTCATTTGATCTAGGGAATATCGGGATCAACCCGGACTAGTCTGTGAGAAGATTTGAAGGTTAGAAACACTATTAAGAGTACTCCAAGAGATTTTTGGTTTAATACCCAAAGCTGATATGATTGAAAAAAACAACCGGCCCAATAGAGGCAAAATAGTCATTTCGCACCGGGTTTACCAAAAATGGACTTAGAATGGTCTAAAAAGATACCGAAAGATTAGGAATATTTGTTAAAAGCATCTCGAAAGGTAACCTATTTGATACCCAGAACCGGTGTGATTCTCGGAGGTGATTGGATGCCTAGGGGCAAAATGATCATTTTGACCGGATGCTCTGGAAATCGATCCGAAAGCGACTGGAAGGCACTAGAACATGCTAGATTATCTTTAGGACAATCTTGGAAGGGTGGACTTACTACTCTGAGATCTTAGGTACTTTCTCGAGAAGTGCGCCAGTGGGGCCAGGGGCATTTTTGATCATTTTTTACCAAAATTGGCTAGCAGGCGCTGGTGTTGGCTTGAGTTTTGAGTATTTTCGTCACTCTGACAATGACAAGCTGGTTTTCAAAGGTATCCCATCCGGTAAACGTGTCATGGCCAAGAGTCATGTTCAGTCCCTTGACATAGGGGGTTTGTTGGCATTCCCGATGTCGACTTATTTGCGAGTGTTTTCGTCACTCTAACTGTTGCGATGTTTTGTGAGTGCTTCCGTCACTCTGACAGTGTCCGTTCATTCTGGAGACTACCTGATCTTGGGAAGCTGCTGGATGGTCTTACAGCCTCGCGGCCGGTGCCAAAAGTGAACAGCTCTATCATCTCATGGACTTGAATTCCGTCCCGGTCGACGGGTGTGAAGGGACTTATCGTTCTGAGGGGTTTTGTGCTTTCTCGGTAAACGTGTCATGCTAGATGGACTTACCGTCTGATTGATTAATTTTTTTGAAAGACGTGTCGAATTGAGTTTAACTGGTCTAGACTGGAATTGGAACTGGAATTGAGGTTAAAAATGAACTTACCGTCTTTTCAAAGATGTGCTAACTGAAATTGAACCAAGTAACGCCCCAAGGGTATTTTGCCTCTTTTGGGCTTGGTGACTCATCCCTTCCACGCTCACCGCGATGGGGGTTCTTGTAGCTTAAGTGGGGTACTCCCACTATCGTATTCTCCCAAGAGACCTGTGCCAACTTAGCAATAGGAATGAGTAGAGTTTAGAAATATATTCAAATTGCAACTGCAAACCAAGAGGGAAATCGATTGCTATATTAGCTAAAATTGACCGAAAATCTTTTGATGTTTGAGGGTTTAGTTTACTAGCGACTAGGCGAACAATTGAAATTAAATTGAAACCTACAACTTGATTCTAGCTAAAGTAAATTGACAATTATGAACATTCTACTGCAACAATCATAATTATAACTAAATTAACTCTAAATTTAACCGGAATTCCAAATGAGCACAAGTAGATATTTGACTTAGTTAAAGAAGGGCGATTGGGTTCAAATGTTCCAATCTACCAATTCTAGCATGGAATTTGAAAGGGGGAGTTTGGGTTAACTCAAATCAAGAACCCTCCAAAGGCCCTTGATTTGGAAAGTTTAGCTTTGAAATTTTAGGGATCTCTAATTATGTTGGAATTAAGTTTTATCACAATTGATGGGTTCTTTAGAAATAAATCACATGTTATTAACTATGATTATAGATCTAAGATTTCTACAACAATTAATTCCAATATAATTAGAGAGAAATAAACAAAATAGATATTCAACAAGATTCAAGAACTCCCCTTTCATTTTCCATGCATTCTTTGGTAAATCTTCACATTTGCTCCCAAACAATGAGTTTAGCTTGAAGAATTCATGGTTGAAAGCTTTCCAAATAGTAGAGACAACATCTTGACTTTAAACCAAAAGTGTATATATATTGAAATGTGAAAAATGTAAGAGATTACACTAAACCAACCCAAGAAATCTATCTAAATACTTCTCAAATCCCTAAATACAACAAAGTAAAGTAAATCTAAGCAAAATACATCATTTTCCCCTATTCTCCCTCTCTACCCATAGCAAAAGACTTAAAATCTGATATATCCCTGTTTTTCCTTCAACTACTGGGTTGTAGGGCAAATCTGCGCTCACCGTCTGAAGTGCATCCAAAGTGCGTCCAGAGTGTGTCCGGACGCACCATCCGGATGGTGCCATAACCGTTCAGACGGTTCTTTCACCATTCGGACGGTCTTCGGACGAGGAAACTCGGCTCTGTAATTCTTCGAACGGAAAAAGACGACTCTGGAACGGCTTTGGACGGAAAATATTGCCTCTGGAACAGCTTTGGACGGGAAATATAGACTCTGAAACTCCCATGTCCGTCGCACCATCCGAACGGTAATTCGCCCGTCTGAACAGGGCGTCCGAACGGCAATTTGTCTGTCTGAACTGTGCGTCCGAACGATAATTTGGCCGTCTGAACGCACCGTCCGAACGGTCCGTCGGGACGGTCTTCTTCTCTTTAAGCCCTTTTTCCACCATTTTATCACCAAAAACCTACAATACGTATAAAAAACACTTTAGATCAGTTTATTGCTAAAAATCTATACTAATAACCATATAGAGGCTATCAAATACTTAATTAAGGGACAAAGATTACGCTTTTAGAGTGGAATCACTTGGTGGGCCCGCGAAGCGGTTGATTAACTAGATTGAGTCTGAAAAATCGATTTGGGCTTGAATGTGCCTGTGTCGGTTTGACTGTGAGTCTGGTTGATCCAGAAATTGTCGAGCGGGTAAAAATGGAGTGCTTACACTAAGAATATCATGGATTATCATTGCCACTTGTCAACTGCTCGAGTTCTTCTGTTTAATCATCTTCACAATTTGTTGTGCATCACCTTAAAAAATAACTCTCTCAACCCCCCCAATCACCAGTAGAGATAGCAAGTCAAAGAGCCATAGCTTCTTAAACTACTACTGAAATAATAGCCCAATGTGGTAGTTTCCATTTTTTCAACACTGAATTACTAATTGACGGGCTCTATTGGAAGAGTGGCACCCTTAGCATTAACAGTCATAAATTCAATTCCTTGCTTTCCATGTTGTCCAGAACACAGATGCGAATTTGAAGAATCAAAATTCGCCGATTGTCAACTGAATCTTAGAATTCGTTTGAATTTTCAACCGAATCAATATGGATATTGAAAAATCCATATTTTCTTGAATTTTATATGCGGGTTTTTTTTATTATAAATTTAACCGACTATTCCAAATTCAATTTATTTAACCGAATTTTCACCAATTCAAATTCAATCAACTGGCCAGAATCCAACCTTTTGCAGATTTTCACATAAAGTAAGCCAATCTCAAAACCATAAGAGGATGCGCATTTCATAGTTCATTTAGATTGGAGCCATTTGTTACTTTGCCTGAGTGGTAACTTGGAGATACTATATACGTGCTATTATAAAAAGAACAAGGATATTCTCAACTTAGTGTTGGTAGCTAAGAACTTGATTCAAGTGGCTCGAAGGAGATTTAACGGAAGGATTAGAAGCTGTCGCATTCATGCATGATATATATTCTGCAGAGTCTCAGTGTTAGGGTGGGTAAGCTAGGAGATTAAATTCTTGAACTCTCACAATGACGACATAGCCATTGTTAACAGTTTTGCTACAAGATCGAGTGCGTAGGCTCACTACTACTGATGGTAGCAGTCTCCGTGAGTACATTTATTTGGATTCGCAATCTGCCAAGCTGCGCGCAATGCTGTGTTTTGATAGAACTGAACAGAACATGAATGGAAATTAAGATGAAGACATGAAATTTCTTTGCCAAGTGAAAGTGAAATATTGTAAGATCGAACTTCCTTCTACTATTAGCAACCTCAGATGTTTGCCAACGTTGGTGAGTTTGGCCATCCAATTGAAGCAGCTGCTGCTTCTATAAATCTCCAAACTCTCTATGGGGTTTATTTCCCGGAGATCCTCAAATTGGATTTTCTCTCCTACGTCGGGGAAAAGACGATGGATTGCAATGGAGGAGGAGGAGGAGGAGGAGGAGGAGGAGGAAGAGGGCCTGACAACTTTCCTCAACTTCAACCGTTAGAAATTGATCGATTAGAGTATCGAAGGGAGTTCATAGTGGTGGAAGAAGTGATGCCACGGCTCAATAAAATCAGAATCACACATTGTCGCTCCGTTGAAGTAATGAGGATTCCAGATAAGATCAGAGATTCGGTACTAAAAACCGTCAAACGATCTCGGAAGTCCGTCAAACTTGACACGTAGCATGTTCTAGGCACGAGTGACGTGTGGGAAAAAAACGGCACGGTTTCCGGAGTCACGGTCTAAGAGTTGTGGCAATTTTTCCTTATTTGTTTTTCATAAAAAATTGTTTTTCAACCCGTTTCGGTACTAAAACCGTCAAACGATCTCGGAAGTCCATCAAACTTGACACGTAGCATGTTCTAGGCACGAGTGACGTGTGGAAAAAAATGGCACGGTTTCCGGACTCACGGTCTAAGAGTTTTGGCATTTTTTCCTTACTTTTTTTTTCATAAAAAACAGTTTTCAACGCTTTTCGGTACTAAAACCGTCAAAAGGTCTCGGAAGTCCGTCAAACTTAACACGTAGCAAGTTCTAGGCAAGTGTGACGTGTGGGAAAAAAACGGCACGGTCGCCGGAGTCACGGTCTAAGAGTTGTAGCATTTTTTCCTTACTTTTTTTTCATAAAAAACTGTTTTTCAACCCGTTTCGGTACTAAAACCGTCAAAAGGTCTCGGAAGTCCGTCAAACTTAACACGTAGCATGTTCTAGGCACGAGTGACGTCTGGAAAAAAACGGCATGGTTGCCGGACTCACGGTCTAAGAGTTGTGGCAATTTTTCCTTATTTGTTTTTCATAAAAAACAGTTTTTGAAGCTCTTTCGGTACTAAAACCTTCAAATGGCCTCGGAATTCCGTCAAACTTGACACGTAGCAAGTTCTAGGCAAGAGTGACGTGTGGAAAAAAACGGCACGGTTGCTGGAGTCATAGTCTAAGAGTTGTAACATTTTTTCCTTACTTTTATTTGAGAAAAAATTATTTTTCAACCCGTTTCGGTACTAAAACCGTCAAACGATCTCGGAATTCAGTCAAACTTGACACGTAGCATGTTCTAGGCACGAGTGATGTGTGGGAAAAAAACGGCACGGTTGCCGGAGTCACGGTCTAAGAGTTGTGGCAATTTTTCCTTACTTTTATTTGAGAAAAAACTGTTTTTTAACCCGCTTCATTACTAAAACCGTCAAACGATCTCGGAAGTCCGTCAAACTTGACACGTAGCATGTTCTAGGCACGAGTGACGTGTGGAAAAAATCGGCACGATTGCCGGACTCATGGTTTAAGAGTTGTGATATTTTTTCCTTACTTTTTTTTTGAGAAAAACATGTTACTCAAACCCTTTCGGTACTTAAACTTTCAAACGGTCTCGGAAGTCCATCAAACTTGACACATAGCAAGTTCCAGGCGCAAGTGACGTGTGGGAAAAAAAGGCACGGTTGCCGGACTCTCGATGTAAGAGTTGTGGCATTGTTTCCTTTGTTTTTTTTAAGAAATATTTGTTTTTTATTGACGATCGTGTTAATTTTTTTACTTGTGTTATATATAAGAAATTTCTTGCATATTTTTAAGACATTCCCCTCATTGTTGTAGAAAGGAGTAAAGGTTTCTTTGCTTTGTTTTGGTATTCCGAAACTCGAATAAGCCGAAGGACTTCTTATTAGTATGAATCCTTTGGCAGAATTTGGTGAAGAACCATTGGATCCAAATTTCTATAAAGTTTTTGTTCAGAATGTCTGGAAACCTAATGCTCTCTTATAAAGATCTCGGCAACATGTTAAAACTGTTAGAGAATCTGTCGGCCGACATGTAGCTTGGCATTCTCGTGATGTAAATTGCATTTTTATTTCAATAACCCCATATAAATACATGCATATTTATTAATTATCTTTATTGTGTAATTTATTATTGAATCTAATATTTTGATTTTTGTTTTCAGGTTGTTCTTAAAGAATAGTTCGATGATGCTCCTATATGGCCTTAGTTTGTGATAAACTAAAAACTCTTTTATTGTATGGACGTTGGATTAGGAATGTTATTTTGCGACAAACTATATGTAATTTAATTAAACCATTTCGATGTTATTGGGAGATATTATTTTTTTTGGATAAATGTTTAAAAGTTTGTTTATTTTGTTAAGTATTTGAATTTAAATGAATGTCAGAATTTTGTTTATTTCGATTATGTTAAATATGTATTTTATCAGGTGTAACAAAAAATTACAAACATTATTTGTAATTAATAAGGGGAAATGGTTTTTTCCTCCAAAAAAAAAAAGGATTAGCGACGGCATCAAACTGTCGCTAAAGGTGGGAGCAGTCGGCCGTAATTTTCAGTTTTGACCCCTTTTTGCGACGGTTTTATCCGTCGCTAATAATAGTTATTGCCAGGTACAAAACCGTCGGGAATAGTGTCGCAAATGTATTAGCGACGGGTTGAAACCGTCGTAAAAAAAAGTATTTGTGTCGGTAAAATCGGTCGCAATTATTTTTTATCTGCGACTGTATTTGCGACGGGTTATAACCGTCGCTAAAAGTGGCCGATGCCATCGCTTGGCCGTCGCTAAAACTATTTGCCACCCCACCATTACCGACCCTTGCTTTGCGGTCGCTTATCCGTCGCAAATAGTCATTTGCGACGGCAAACACCCCAATTACGACGGTTTTTTGCCGTCGCAAATAGTCATTTTCTTAGTAGTGTAAGCATACTTTTGTCGTAGTAAGTATAAATATTGTGACAAAAGTCAATTGTAGCAGTAAGTCTTTTTTGAGGCAACATTTATCACAAAATAAATTTTTTTTACAATATATAGTTTTTATCACCCGTGGAAGTTAATATTTGTTACAAAATAAAATTGCTTCCAAATAATAGTAACAATAAATATTCATATTGGAATTATGGAGATGAAATGTTAAATAACAACCATTATTACTATGAAATGTTTTGTTATAACATATTTCTTCTTTGACAAATAATAACCAACTATATTCGTCACAATAGATTAATTTAACGAAACTATGTATCACAAAAAGCATTGGTAATCAAAAAGTCAAAACAAAAACATTTTCATGTATCTTACGAAGTATTTTCCTCGCTATATTGTTTACTTATGTATAATTAATGATGACAGCTAGTATTTTGTCATAGTATAATCAAATATATTAAAACAATATATTTTGTCACAAAAAATAGAACATTATGTAAATAAAACTTTAGGCATACAATATTGCTATGGCAAAGTAAAAGGAATCACTAAACTATGTCATAACAATGATACTTTTGGTAATATTATATGTCATCACAAGGTTTGAGGTTCAAAAACTCTTACCTAGCTGCTATCAATTCTTTAAGGACACCCCCAAAGTCAAGGTTATCAGGCAGGTAATTATTTGATTTTTGTAGGACGAGAGAACTGCACAAGCTCGAGAATTAATCAATGTGAGTACAAACTAGCTCAGACACTCAATTAAAAAAAAAAAAAGTGTCCGTCAACTTGACGGCTCATTACAAATTTGCATCCTTCTAGACCGACCGTTAAATTTTAAGGCTTTGGTAGGGCTGAGTTTGGGCACTTAGCTAGGCTTTAAACTATCTTCAAGGTTCAGCCTACAAATTGGACACCAAGGAAAATTAGTTTTCTGACCAACTGGATTTTGTAGCGATCTACTCTAATATATAAATAGAGATCTAATATCTAAATAGAGAATACCAGTTTGAGTAGCATAACATTGCTTTTCCGACCCCTAACTTATTACCGACCAATTCACCAATGGTCAACTCATCGCTGAACTCATAATATAGACTAAAAGACCCGATGTACACAAAAAAAAAAAAAAAGAATCTATTTTAACAGGAAATGGACATATCTATATATCTCTGACTCATATTTATGAGATGATAAAATATGGCAAAAATTATATCGAGAATTGGTTCACGTAAAAATACACGTAGAATACCATAGGGAGTTGTTCATGTTCAAGCAAGTTTCGATGATAGGCTGCTACAGATGTAAGAGGTCGAGTGGTTTCTTGGCTTGAGCTAAAAGTCTAGTTATTAAAGAATGCTAATAGAGTAGACAATGGTTTGCTGAATTTTGCCACCAAAAAAAAAAAAAATTCATTAAATAAAGAAAGAAGAAACATGAAAAATAAAATGAAAGGTAAGGAAATTTTTTTAAAAAAAATTCTGTGGTCGGGAACAAACTATTTCAGATAAAATATTTATATTACTTATTCCTTGACATATGCAATTACATATCCTTCAAAAGGAAAAGGAAAAGGTAAAGATCAAGAAAGAACAATTACACGTCCCCATGATTAGTAATCTGATATTTTACAATCGCCATTAACAATTCAAGGGCAACAACAACAAAGAACATTTAAGCAACATTCACAAGACTCGTAGCAGCAAAAACAGCAGAGCAATCCGAACAAGCTGCAAATTCCAAATAAATACATGTCAATAACATTGAAATTGCAAATTATAAAATCATCACTTTTTCCATTAATGCAGTACATGAAAATGACAAAAATAAAATTACTATGCATTTGAATTACACTTGTTCGGATCTTAATTAGGTTTGCACAGGAAAAAGAAAGAGAAAAGATAGGTAAAGAAAATGAAGTGAACAGAAGTGAACTTTTTTTTTTCTTTTAATTGGTTGGATTAGGAAAATGAGAGAAAATGAATAGATATTTGTCACAAAAATTTATATTTTGCTTGATTAGTCATAAAAATAAAATATATAAGTAATTCCTTATCCTTTAATGTTCCTTTTCTTTGATGAATCCATCTAAACGTGTCATAATGGTAGATAAGAAAAACACAGATTAGGATTTGTAATGAAACCAAATCCACACCAAAAATGGTGGCAATGGAGATCTAATATTCCTTTGCCAGACTTAAGGTGTTTCCATCTAAAATGATCTAATCTGATCTCATCCTTTCAATATGTATGTACATGTAAGTATGCATTAGTTCATACACACCATCACCAACATATATATATATATATATATAGGTAAAAGATGAAGAGCAACTACGAACCAGGCATAAAGGAAACCTTTCTCTTCATGGCGTCTCCGGACGTGATCATAATATGTTCTCTCTTGATACTCAAGTGGTGCATACATTCTCTCTCTCTCTCTCTCTCTCTCTCTCAGTTTTACTGATATAATATTTAGAATGTTTTGCCACAAAAGCTAACAAACATGAGAAGAAATAGCTGAAGAAGTGTTAAAAAGTGACAGTGATACAAGGAGAGCGAGAGAGAGAGAGAGAGAGAGAGAGCGAGCGATGGAGGAGGAAACCTGAAAGTAGGTTCCTTCTTCGTCTTCATTGTGACACTTGTACGCACGATAAGTCACAATCTGGAAAAGATTATTGGTGCTATTGGAACACCGCGTAGCTCTCCGCCTCTTCTCACAATACATTGGAATTTGGGTCGCTCCTTTTAAATCGAGATGAGTCTAGTGGGTTACTCGCCTAGCAAGGGAAATTCACTGTATATGAGGAGTGGCACGGTACTTTTGCAATACATTGGAATTTGGGTCCCTCCTTTTAAATCGAGATGAGTCTAGTGGGTTACTCACCTAACAAGAAACATTCACTATGGCACAGTATTTTATAAGTATGTATAATTTCTTCACAATTTTGAGATTTTTTTTTCATAATAAATGAAGAGGGAATCCTAAGAAATTGGTTCAGTGGTTAAAGACTTGAGGTCTAGTGGTCTGTTCCCTCTCTCCCAAGTAATTCTTTAATTCAAAACTACTTGGGTCATCTCTAAAATCTTGGTCTAGTAATTATTTAATTTGTATGAGAAGAGAAAAATACATAAATTCCTAAATTAATTATGATAGGCACAAGAGGGTCCCAACACCCAATCACCACAAAAAAACAAAAAACAAAACAAACACAATGAAGAGGGCTACTTTTTAGTGGCCTAGTTGCCATGTGTTATGATGGTCAAGTCCACATTCTTGACCTTCTCCCTTAGGAAAATTTCTAATCTTACAGGAAAATTATAAAAAAAAAAAAAATTGACTAAAATGATGTAGTTATAACATTTTTATAATTAAAAAGTCATCTTAATTAATGTTATATTTTAAAATGAAAGAGCCCGATTCAGCCAAATCATTAGAAATAGCTTTTTTTTGGGGTATGGCATTGCTCTTCCTGTTAAATGGTAAAGATGAGGATAAATCACAATACAATTCCACCATAGCATGCAAGCTTAACTAGCATAGTTGCATTAATTTTAGCTTGCTTAATCAAAGTCTATCATAACATATAGTCTGCCCATTGAGAACAACACATGAGATACAATTGACTGCCAAGTCAAGAAAACACCATCATTTTAGAGTCCATATATCACAGATATAAAAGAATTCATTATTCTCCCCCCTGACAATCACCATCTCCTTGCCTGCGTTACCTCCAAAGCATTAAAGCATGTAAAATGGGGTAAACATGTTTTACATCCCCCATATCAAACAGCCTGAACAATCTTCCTACAATTCTGAAGAGGAAGACAACAAGCTCTCCATATTCTTAATAACAAGGAGAGGCAGAAAATGAAGAAGAAAAAGGGCAGAAACATACAGCCCTCAGATAAGGATTACAAAATGTGTGGAGACATCGATGATTGCCCAAGAAAGGGCCAATCTTCCCCTATGGAAAGCCAATACAAAGACCTTTGAGGTAGCAGCACCACCACTGCTCAACCCAGCTTCTATTAAAACCCCACACAGTAAAATACAAGCCTTATTGGCATCCCAAATATATTTACATTCAAGAACCATTTCATCTCTTTATTACAGTAAAGGCTACGACCTTCTTATGCTGTTCTCAAATTTCCCAAATACACTATCAATACTGGAAAGGTCCCAAATACACTATCAATACCGGAAAGGCTCGTTGTGATTGACGAAAAGCAAAACTCTCAATCTTTAGGAGTGAATTATAACATGCACAACCAAAGAAACAAAGTGCAGAAAAGAGAATAAACAAGGGTTGAGAAGTCCAGTCATGAATTTCATGGCTGGCTTGAAGGTTAATGGTTTGCATATACACTCATCAATCACAATCTATAGTTGTCAAACAACTGCAAAAAAAAAAGACCTCTAAACAAGACTTTGCCATCAACTCGAGACATATTCCACATGTTCCACCAAAATACATATTTCACTACAAATAATAAAGAATTGCCATCAAAAAGAGATAAAATGAATGAGTTGCCACTTTCAGAAGGCAGTCGAGGTGATAACGTCATACACAGCTATGAGAGAGAGAGAGAGAGAGAGAGAGAGAGAGAGAGAGAGAGAGAGAGAGAGCAGGAGGAGCAGCAGCAGCAGCAGCACAGCTACTTACAAAGGGCTTAGAACTTTACTATTCTCCCAAATAAGAGCATAGATCAAAAGGAATAATATATAGAGAAAAAAACATCTATAAATCCAGGAACTCGAGTAGGATTTTACACGGGCTTTGTGACACAAAGGATAAGACTGCTGCCACTCCAGCTATAAAGAACTTCAACAATTAAGTGCTTCCTGATGGAAGCTGACCAAGACTCCCAAGGTTGTTGGCATATTTAGGCCTCCATTCAGTTCTTCCCTTCACAATCTCACCCCCACCCTCAAGTCGAAGCAAATGCCGGCATTCAACATAACCAGAATCAGCCAAACCACCAACAGCACCACCAGATACAGCAGTCAGGGACTGCAGCACGCTGTCCCTTCCACATTCCCTTCTGTACTCCAGAGTCATGCCACAAAGCTCATGACTCTCCAAAATTGGCAGTGGTGCACTCTGCAACAACCAGCATTTGTTCTGATTAGATGGCAATCAAATTTGAAACTAAACAAAAAGGGAATGCCAGAAAGGTTAAAAGCAGAAAAGGCCAATGAATTTAAGATGGGTAGGAAGTGCAAACATCCTTGAATACTGGCACTATGAAGGAACAAGCACAGCCAAATATCACAATGCCACTTGATAATTATACTGCTAATCAGACACTCGCCATAAATCAGTATTCCTTGTATTATAAACTCCAAGCAAACATGTTTACGTGGTGGCATCTAAGGATGTCTACTCTTCAAGGTGCCTCACAAAAAAAAAAAAGAAATCATTCGGTAAAGCTTGATAGCTTCATTAGTCAATTATAGTTATCTTCACAGATCAAAAATTTTTCTTTCTCTTCTATTATTTCCATCTCTCTTACATTCACCCAAGTGGCATCTCTTTTATTCTTTGGTCGATTCTCCTTAAACAGGCAAATCTGTTAAACACCCAAAAATGAAAAAACTGGAAGAGGGGTCATGGTAGTAGGCTCAAACCTGAAATCCTTGCTTTAGAACTAAAGGATAGAACCATTGGGGTAAGCAACCAATGTCAACCCTTTATGTTATTGGAAAGAGTAAATAAGGACTTCCAGCAAATTTTGGTTCCCATGATATGGTTTCTAACGCATGGAAAGCTGACAAGCATCAAGGAATGCAACTTGCAATGGTTGGGTAACTCATAAGGGCACTCAGATGTTCCATTTTTATTGCAATAGAATATTATGTTTCATGCA
This sequence comes from Euryodendron excelsum, assembly GCA_033060915.1. Taxonomy (NCBI): domain Eukaryota; kingdom Viridiplantae; phylum Streptophyta; class Magnoliopsida; order Ericales; family Pentaphylacaceae; genus Euryodendron; species Euryodendron excelsum. Next base: position 34,603,639 of record CM065393.1, on the reverse strand, counting down.
ACAAATTAAAACACAACTTGGCACCATAAAACATAACCATGGAACCAAATTAAATAGAATATTAGAAACAAGGTTGTCTGTTAATTGTATAACAATCCTTGATTTTTAGAAAAACGTATCAAGCTTGTTTAGATGCTACAAGTAACACGACGGGAAACACATCTCTAAACTACAAAATAGTTGTTCAGCTGCCAAGTGAGATGCAAATGCTCCCACTCGATTTTAATCAATTTAATAAATAACTTTAAAAGCCTTCAAAATGAAACTTGTTTTTTTTTAATAAATCTTGGCTGAAGTATGTCATATTAAATCATACACAGTCATGTAGGATGGTACGATTCCAGTAGTTTATACCAAGAAGTGGTTAAAAGATGGAGACAACACAGATTATCATTTTGTAACTATGTTATACAGACAAACAGCAAGAACCTAGACTCACTATTGCAAAAAGGGAATGCAAACATGCAAGCATTATTTCGGCTAAATTAAAGTTATAACAACTAGTATGATTCCTCAACAGGAAAGGTATTGAACTGGTGTTATTCAGCCAAACCCTTCACAAAACCCGATTAGTAAGAGAAATCTGGCTTTGAAGCTTTAGGCTGTTGATTTGATGATGTATTCAACTTAAACCACTCTTAAACATTGAAAGAAATCTATTATATTTATAAGCAATATATACACTGCAATACCAAACTGTGATATACACCATCACTTTGTACTTCAATTTTTTTTTTTTTTTAAGTAGTTTTTCTATAAAGTGAATTTGTTTCAATCAAACCAGCAATTACTGAAACAATGAATTAAACATGAAGATTAAGGCTATGGTCTCTGTAGTTTCTTGATCCAATTGATTTTGCAGAAGAATGAGATCAGGTCGAGCAGAATATTCCAGTAGGGATTACAGATCATATTTTATGAGACAGGTAAGAAAATCAATAGCAAGAGAAATCACATGGAGGAAGCATCGGACGAAAGAGAAGAAATTTACCTCAAGAATCCACCCAATGTATTTCACATTGTTAACATGCTGATTGACATCTAAATCATTCCATCTAGGCTGAACAATTCAAACACACATTATACGAACAAAGCAAAGTGTGAGCGGTGAAACAGTGATATGGTACATTTCAAAGGTATTAATCAAACAGCCCTTAACCTACCTTTAAACCAGTACGAACAAAATCTGCTGTGTTTTCATCAAGTTTTGATAATTTTCTGCTGTCCTCGTCCAGAACAGGAGGCGAATCCACAAAATAAGGACCTATTTCCCCTCGTACTTCATCTGGAATTTTAGATAACCTCCGTGTCTTTTTATTCATCATCACCCAAACACTGCAATATGTCCAGTCAAAAACCACTACAAGAATAAAAACTCTGTTCACTTAGTCGAGATAAGTCATTCAAATTCATCCTCAACTCTTAGCACAAAAAAGACTATGGCTTACCATGCTCTTGAACCTAGTCAGTTAGTCCAAATAAGTCATTCAAATGCCATTCAAATGCATTCGCAGAACAAGTTACTCCTTACACTAAAAGTCATCGGTGTACCATCCTCCCTACAATATCTTTCCTAATCCTAAGAAAGGCAGAAATCTTTTTAACAGAAGACTTCCAACCAGTTGTGCATGATTTATATGTTTAGTTGCTTCATTTGCTACTTCCACTAGTATCAGATCTAATCAACAAAAAATCTTGTAATTTTATTTGCTAAAGAATGAACAGATAATACATTCACCAGCTTCTAATGCAGTTGTGGCTCTACTTAACTTTGTCAAAGAAAATAGAAAATTAGAGGAATGTCACATAACTTATGACATCACAAAAAGTCATGAGATTAAAAAAATAAGTTCCTACCTGGACGCTCTTGTTAAAATGTCCCCCGTTGTGCAGTCACGAACAAGCCAATCGCGCCGCATACCATTCTTTCCAGATGCAGCTACCCAAGTATCTACTTGCACAACATCACCCCTGAAAGAAATAAAGATGCTCAGACTATTAAACTGTAGTAATCAATTCAAATATCATAAGCAAATTCATTACTAATAATTTCCATGATTTCCAGGACATGATGTCCCATAAAGTTAGTACTTACCTTCATCAGCTAAAAAAGGGTGTAATCTAGAACCTCATATCAATATAAAGTATGTAAAAAAGAAAAAGAAAAATCTACACAGAAACAAAGTTAATTTTGTGGATAAGATAGTGATCATGCAGCAATAAAGTACATAAAAGTTGCAGAAGTTATATGTATCAATGTGTGGGTTGCCCACAGAAATTCAATCAATCCAACAAGGCAAGTCTATTCATTTCTGGTAGCCATACGGTAACATTTTCTATACTTCTTATAGAGGCTAATAGGATTGCACTAAGAACCTCAATTGCATTTTATCTGGTGATAATGGTGATGTTTTCAAGAACAAACAAGCTTTATGTTCAAAAGCCACTCAAAACAAATTAGACTCATGCGATGTTCATAAGACATCCAAAGACAATCTCAGTCTATTGTGTTTGACTATTGTTTTTTAAAACAACATATGAAAGCAATTTGAACTGTACGACGGGCTTATGAACAACCAATTTTATCAGGTCATGCATGCACCAACATGAATCTTATACAAATGTAATCCTTCTATAGCATAAGCTGTAACCACCGCATGTACCATTCTGGTAGGGAATCCCCGATTTCCCCAAAAATGAAGAAATATATGCCAAAGAAGAACCTGCATTCCTAATCCCAACAGCTGCTAATATTCCGTAGTAGTAAACGGTACGGAAAGAGCATCTCAAAACTCAATTGTCAACACCATGGAGTCCGAAAACAAGAAAGCCAATTGAGCTTGATCCAAATTGCAAATCAGAAAACAATTAGGAGAACTTTAGCAAACAAACAATCCCTATGGATCCTTGTTCACTCCACAACGCCTCAATACATAAAATAGATATTTATGTGTGTGTACTACTTAAGAGTATCAAAACAAAATTAAGACTTCCCAGTAATGCGACATCATGCTTTCTAAATAAATATTGCATTTTTCTTTTATAAGCAAAATATAGGTCCCTATTGTTACAGACTAAAGTTAGCATTCATTGCTCTGAATCAAACACAATCCAAGTTGCAACAGACTTCTGTTTCATGACACTTATTTAAGAGCTCAGTTCTTATAGCTTCCCATAATTCCCATAATATCCTCCTCTACAGCAATATCAAATCAATGCAGGTGATATACTGGGGTCAAACAGAGAGGAAGACCACATCAAGAGACTTATGTGAGCTGGAAACAAGTAGGTTGTATTTTTACATACTATCACAACCAACAACCTTCTAAAACAGAAAGGAAAAGTTGTTTTTTGACAAGATGATTTAAATGAAACTAGTAGGTATACCGAACTAGCTTATCACTTTCAAACTTTAAGTAACAATCCCAAGAGAGCTACTCCTATGCACTATAATCAGGAGCCACAGGTCTAAGTCACACGACGGCAATCCAATGATCCATGTAACATTTTTCCAAGCCAGTTAGCCACTATATTAACCAAGTACAACTGATGGCTTCACATCTATTCGAGTGACTTACAAATCTCAGGCAATGAGAAGCCTCCTACATATAGCAGCTAGTGTTCCATATTCATTTCAGGTTCACGACCATTTTCAGTAAGTTTTTGTGAAAACAAAAATTGATTGGAACATCAATAGCAATATGCAATTTGCCTATTTTGATTCCTAAAATGGGGAAACCCTTGAAAAAAAAACATATCAGATTCATTTTACACCTTCATTCTACGTGAATTTGCATTTTGTTTCTTGTTTTAAGGGTGTTTTGAAAAAGAACCCTCCATTTAGTAATCTACCCTGTAACCTTCCAACCAAAGTTTTGAACATCAACAAAATAAAGAGATATTTCATGAGGCACGGGCCTCTTAAGCCTCCAGTCATGAATTGCAACAATTGCCAAAGTGGAGAGAAAGCACCTAATTATCCAAGCATAAGAACCTGTGCCCCATCCAGCCTTGTTGTTTCCAATGCTTTTCCTCGAGGAATACTCCTCAAACTTACTTAAAATACAACAGTTAAAATAAAAAGAATCATACATATTTCAAGATACAAAGTAATGGGACTGAAGTATGCAAGCAAAAACATTATACAACAGAAATGCAGGTGTTTAATAGTAGTAAAACAGCTAAAAGAATCTCACGCAAGTCAATCAGACAATCATTATTTTCTGCAAGTCCACAAACACATGGATCTTTCACCTATCAAAAGAACAAAAGTCCAAACACATGGATTGCACATGAATCACACCTCCATAAACCGTGAACATTTATTCTCATTCCCAACTTCCATGCCCATGCATTTAAATACATGTGACATTAACAGCTATAGTCACATGTCTGATAATCTGCTCCTAAAGCTCCCTAATAATTCATTTTAAGGTCAGATCTATCACAACAACTTCAAGTCTTGAACTCTAATACTATAAATTTTCTTAAAGCAGTATGTGTTTAAAGAAAACAAAAAATATGGAACTTATAAAAAAAATAGGTAAAAGTCTATCCACCCCTTCCAACTCCTCTACCTTCTTAAGAAACAAATAACCATCAGACCAAGTGACAAACAAAAATAGACTCCAAATCTTTTAAAGCTAATGCCGTAAGCTTCACATTTATACATAAATGATTGTATGTTACGTCATCCTGAAAATATCTCAAGAGTTGGGGATTCAGCCAAGCCTCTACAACATGGTGAGGTCGTGAATACATGTAATATGAATTTAATATAGCCCTTAGCAGCCAAAAAACGCATCAAATTCCTAGATGCAATTCAACCATCAGAGCCACTAAAAAAAGGTATGATCATCATTAATTTAGTAAGAAGATTGTGACTTACCAAGTAGGATAACGATCTACCAGAACCTGCATTTTAGTGACCACCCAAATCAGGTCCTTTTTGCACATCTCTGGAGTTGAACCAAAGCCATCACCCAGAAGTCCAGCACCCTTCACGTGGTTAAGGGCCGTTTCCTGCAAAAAGAGCTTAAGCCTGTGAAGAATTGAACAAAGCTAGACGTGTTCATAAAAAAATGGCACAAATGGTCCGTACAAAGCATTTTTCTTTTAACATTGTAGTTAAACAAAAGTTTAATCATACCTGCAAATGATTCATCAATGTTTCTATAGAGGCAGTCCGATCAGCCCCTATTTCATAGGATCTGATAGAGAAGTTTTGACGGAAAACAAGACCATCCTGAACAATTTTTCCCAAACCAAACGGGTCAATGAGCATATCAGGGCGCCTTGGCTTCCAATCAAGCATCATCCATTGCTTCTCTGCTGCCAAGAATATCGTTGTGACAGCAGCAAGAAGCATGCTCCAATCCGGTAATTGGTTGATAAAAGTCCTCGAGGTACGTGATGGCACCTCATCCTCAGTCTTGAGGCCTTCCACTACAGCAACTTTGCTGCCGTTTACCTTGGAAGGGGCTTGCGCATTGGCCTTAACCTGAAAACTCCCAATAGAAGCAGATTTGGACTTTATCCCCTGAGCATCCACATTTGCTGGCACTCCTCCAAGCTTGCTGGATGACTTGGCACCAGATTCTGGTGGCAGAGATGCAACTGGAAAGAATGCAGAAGCAGCAGCAGTAGCAACCATGATGAAACACTATCACTGGATCAATCAAAGCAATCAGTGGCTAAAAGCACAATCTCAGGTGGTATTCTTGGCAAATTGAAACCTGAAACCAGATGGCACAAATTCTTATTCACCAAAATGCATAAAAGAGAATTCAAGCAATTAAGTAACTATTTTTCACTTCCTTCAACTCATTCAGCTATCAACAAAAAGCCCCCAAAAAGGGCTTCCATTTACCAGCAAAAGCTTGTTGAGAGACAGATCTTCGTTCCCATTTTTTTTTTTAAATGAAAACTTCCAACAATGCAAACTTTACCTCTGCTAAAAGCAGAGTTCAGTTCGGTTGCTGAGGAAATGTAGGACTGTGGTAATTAAATCATAATTCTTGAAACCCAGATTTTTCATAGTCCTCATAGCCTTATTGAAGATGCACATAGCCTCAAGGGAAAGAAAAACGTACTTTGCTTAGCCTGATACAATAAATTAGCAAATATGTAACTCAAAAGGTATCTATTTCCCTTTTTGTCTCATCTTTTTCAGCAACCAAAAATTGGGTTACCGGGAAATTAGTAAGAAAGTTGAAATTCCAAAGTTAGAGATTCTAACATATTGAGGAAACGATTGAAGCACCATAATTGCAAAAGATACAAATGAATCTGGGATAGGTAAATGTCATACAACCAGAGAGATGGACAAAACATCATAAAGCATACGAAGACAACAAAGAACAGAAACAAAACAACGACCATCGAAAATGCTTCATCGTACATATAAAACTCGAACATGCAACAGAACCCAGAAACAGATCTGAACGTTAACCCACAGAAACCAAATGGCTGATCACATCTCCTTCCAGTTCAGAACCAAAACCCACATTTACCCCCTATTCTGCCCCCCATTACTTCCAGAATTGCAAAAAATTCAAACCAAAATTAAATTTCTAGTAGAGAACCCAGATCACACCAAAAACAAAAAAAAAAACTAATACAAATGAAAGATAATTCAAACCCGTACCTGTCGAAGCTCAGAAGATTCTATACATATAGGTATGTATATATGTATCAGAGAGTCGACATTTTTGATCTGCAAACCCTGCTTTTTTGTCGTAATTTCTAGGGTTTGCGATCGTCTGCTCTGCTTTTATTATATTTTCCGAATTTCGTATAAGTTTCCAAAAAGTTTAGAGAGAGGAGAGAGGAGAGAGAGATAGGAGTGAAATTTGGGGCCAGCAGGCTTTGGGTGGTAGGGATTTGGCGTCCAGCGACGGATTTTATAGTATCCACCTGGCCTCCCGCCTCTCGTTTCAATTTCCAACATTTCCACCTCTTTCCTCCATTATTTACCTAAATGCCCCTCCTCCTTATATATATATATATATATATATATATACATATATATTGTTTACTTATTTATTTACTCTCGCACATATATATTTTTTTTCAAATAATTGCAAACAAAATGTTTGGGATTAACTCAAGCTAAACTTATTTAAAGCAGTGTTTTGACTTTTTACTAGTGTTTTTTGGTCTTCAATAAAAATACTTTAGTATAACCTTAAACCTCATAAAAAAAAGTAAATAATTCAAGTTTGCTTAAAAAAATTGATAAATACAAAAAGAACTACTTAAATAAACTGATCAAATGAACCGCAATTAATTAAAATATGAGGCACTAAGTTACATTTTGAAGTTATATTTCGTGATCTACGATAGTAAAGCTCTAAGTTAAATTTTCAAACATATGTGAAATTTATCAAAAATTTCCTTTCTTCCCTACTTAGAATTATAGTCTCCACCAACCTAATAAGTTGTTTCTATTGTACAAGGATGACCATGGTGAGTAGCTTTCAGTTATTTGTTGAATTGTTATAGTGTTTTCCTTTTTTCCATAAATTCTTGAAGCTTTTATTATTGTAGTAATCGAAATTTTTCTCTCCCAATTGTAGGCCCTAAAATGGATTGATTTTGATAACTACAAAAAAAAAAAAAAAAATCAATTTGAATCCTGACTTTGAATACATGCAATACTGGTGAAAGTGAAATATGGATTGCCCACACTACTTGACTTTTACGACTTTGAAACAAGCACACTAAATTTTAATAGTAAAACCAAATATGATTCACAATCAACCATTTGAGGAAATGAGGGAAAATAAAGGAAATTAATTTTCCTTCCTTCCTCCTCTGGTTCCCAATTTGAGAGTCAAAAGCAAAAAACGTAGAAGAAGAAAAAGAAAGGAAAAGTAATTTTCCTCTCACTTCCCTTGTAGTTTCCTTCCTATTTCCTTCTTCGCAGTCACCCTGCTATTTTCTTTCCCCTTTCTTTTGAATTTCATATAAGGAAAAGTTATTCTTTTTTTCATTTTATTGACAAAACCAATATAAGGAAAGAAAACACTTTCCCTGTAGTTTCTCTCACTTCTTTTCCGTTCCTCTTTCCATTGCAAAGTTGAAAACACACCTTAAATTCGCATGAAATAGGACTTAGGAGTGTACTTTGAAATCAAACTCTTTTATGCATGATGAAATGTATAGGCTTTTTACCTAGAGTTGGGCTGCTACCTACATGGATAGGTCTTTCGTTTTTTTTATTTTTTTTATAAAGATTTGTATATGAATAGGTCTTTAAGTGAGCAAAAATAACGTTTTACTATGAATGGGCATGTCCAAATGGTTCTGTGCTCCAATTGGCAGCATTAAAGGTTTCTTTTTTTTTTTTTAAAATGACAATGGTAATTTATTCTTGATCATCAGTCTATTCAATTTTAGCTATTTTTAGCATTTAGAGGATCCTTTTGCAATTGTTTTAAGCAAAACTGTATTTTCCATTTCATCCCATATATATACTTCCATTAGTGTTAAAGAAATGCATCATACAGTTATAATGTCATTGATTGTATATTGATGACCATGATTCATATCCCAAGAATCCTCCATCAATCATTCTTGTTTACCACATTATTATTTTATCAATAAATAAAGGTGATCTCTGTAATCAAAATAAGAAGATATATAGTCATTTTGGATACCTCATGTATTATCTTCTTCATTTTATTCTTCTATTACAAAATTGAATAAATAAGAGACCATAAATGGTTTGTAAACACTTTTTTTGAAACTATTACAGGTCTATAAATTTAAGAAATACCTCATTTTTTTCATTCATAAGTCTCATATAAAAGATATGTTCAATATTTCAAGAAGAAAAGAATTAAAAATCATTCGGGATTGGATTATAACGATTAATCATTTGCAAGTACAAACTAAGCTCATAATTAAGAGCGATGCACACATGCTCCCTCATGAAAAAAGAAAAATTAAATAAATAAAGGAATAAATCAAGCCAAACAAAATCACTTGGTCTAAGTTGTAAGATTTTCTTCGACCAAAACAAGAAGAGAATTATTTTTGGGAAACTTTTAGTTTAATGTTTGTTTACAGCTTATAAAAAGACAACAAAACAAGCACATATAGAAGAGTTTTTTCAATAACCCCCCTTTTTTAGATATGATTGCCTGTATGATTTTATATTATAAAATCTATATGCTAGGATATATTCATCGTATATTATATTCAAAACATAATAAACGCTCCACCATGCAATCTCCTGCTGCCAGTCTACTTGCATTTATCAACCACAATTGTATATATTCATTGAGGTGGTGCATTCCAATCTTTGGTTCTATCAACCATAAGCTTACAAACAAGTTCATTAAATAAAGGCTATACGACAAATATTTTCTCCAACTTCGACCTTGTATATTGTTTTACAACCCCAAAACCGATGCAATTTCTATCAAAATTTGGAATGTATGTTACCAGAATTTTACTGTATGCAATTATGCCTGCTGAGCAAGCGCCGGCTAATGAGTAACACATCATTATGGACCTATCATGCTAATGTAGACTCATACTAATGTGTTACTCATCAGCTGACGCTTGCCTAACAGGCACGATTATGAATAGCACAATCCATGCTACCAATGAAATTAAAAACCATTGAATGGGTCGTGGGAACTCTCAAATCCAAGTCCTTTAGTTAACAACTTCTATTATAGAAGTTCCATCAATTAGTTTACTATGGATGTGTAGTAAGAAATGGGTAATATACTATACACAGTGAAAATTTAAACATAATTTATTATTATTGTTTATTTTATTCATAAATAAAATTAATTGGTTGAATAAGAGTCTTTCATTTTAAAACAAAAGTATTTATATAAGTGTTATTAATTACAAAAATATCATCGCCATATCATTTCCTAATAATTTTTTTGTACAAATTTTTTTAAAAAATTAGCGCTTTCCGTAAGAAATTATAATCTTAACAATATTTTGTTGTATGGATCGAAAAACCCGCATAAGAAAATAACAATTTGGAGATAATCAAGCCTTCATTTTAATGCTTCACTTTGCTTGCAAATGGCATTTCTAAAAGTAATAAACTTACCTTGTTTTAATAATATCTTACTCCAATTATATCAAGTCACAATGCAAATGGGCATTTACAGGATAATAGAAATCATAAAATTAAACAAAATTAAAGGACAAATAAGTGTATAAGTAGCAGCTCCTACTACTGCAAAGTCTAAAAATGGTCAAAATATATGCAGCTTTATCCCACAGCGTACATAAAGGTTGTTTTCATATTTCAAACCGTAGAAATAAGGTAAAATTTTTAAAATAAATAGCCTGGGGGAGGGAAAAAGAAATGTATAAAGAGAAAGAAAAATGACATTTGTGTTGCTTACTTGGAATCAAAGGCGGCTTGGTAGTCAATTTGACCAGAACAGCTGATCCACCTCTCCTGTCTCAATGGCCAAAATATATTATCAGGTAGTTCAACAATTTGTTCTGTTTTCATTTTACTAGTAGAAGACGACTTTGGTTTTAATTTGAAGTGTAATAAAAGTCAAATACAACTCGCTTCCCAGAAACTTGGCTTTTCATACAAACAATCTTTAAAATCCTTTTTGAATAGTTCATCCAACTTAGAAAAGATATCGGTGACATAATCAATTCAAAACCCATTTGGACGTAGATTTTTATGAGTTTTGGTATTTAATTAACTAAGAAAAAATACAGGTAACATTATCAATTCATAAACCAATGTGAATGTGGCTTTTTATGAGTTTTTTATTTAATTTCTTTGACTTTTTCTACTAACTTCTAGATTAATTATCCACTTTTTCCTTCGAGGCAAATATGTCTCGACTTAGGCTACAAGCACTTTACTTTTGTCCCCATAGAGACCTAATGTCAATTCTATTCTACTTGTTAAAGATTATTAAATTCACAATTATTTTAGTTGTGTATATAATGCTTCCTTTGTAAAGTTGTGAATTTAATACTTTTTAATTTTGAGGACGCTGAAGAAAGCAATTACAATATCACAGTTGGTTCAAATGTTGAAAGATAAATAATTCATACATGCAAGTCCAAAAAACCATCAGTATCATCACGTGAGGTGCTCGGCTTACCAAATATGAACACTTTATGTATTTTTTATTAACTCAATAACATGCATAAAAAAAACTTGAACGTGGAGTCAAAAAAATTGTTAGTCTAATTATCTCCTAAAACAAAAATAAAGTGAAAAAAAAAAACTAACATTGATTACTAATAAAGCACACTATGTCATCAAATTGACGTGCTCGTGGTGTTTCATAATCATAAGATATTTTCTCCATCCATGGTCTCGCCCTGTGCTTAATAATTTTAAATTTATTTAGCATTAATTAAGCTTTTTACTATTTTCATGATATGATGAGACAATAAAAAATGAAATTTATACATATAAACAAATATACATATACGTATATATCTGTTTTTTTTTCTGGGTAAGTATGTATATAAATTCATTGATTTAAATCGAAAGGTGACCGGCTAACCCATTGTAGTTTCTGACAATTGTTTGACAAATCGCTCGATTCTTCCAATGAACAACGTTAACCTACTTCTCCGTTATTCCTATGGGCAGGGGCTCCACAGTCCCATAGATAGTGGCATTCTCGTAATTTGGGACTTTCGAGAGGGCAGCTCAGTAATCTAGAAATCCGCGTCGAGTGCCGTTGAGAAGCCTTTTATTCAGGACTGTTTGGCAAGATTCTTGGTCCCACGCATCAATATTCACTCAAATCCAAGTAAGGTTTTAAGATTCAAATTTTGAATTAAAGTTTGAAAAATTAAAATGGTTTATGTGTGATTGCTTATTAATATATCCCACAAATCCACCAAGATCTAAGAAAACGATACACGTGTCGTACTAATTAAATTTCTAGTTTTAAAAAAATTCACGAGATTAACTTATTGAGGGTCTGATTAATTTAAAGACAACTTTAGAAATATTGTGTGGTTTCAGAAAATTGAGGAACAAAACCGAAATATTTGTAATTAATTGGTAATGAATATTAGTGGTGATATTAGATGATCGAGTTTAATTTTCCTATGGAACTCCCATACCACCTCCAATCTTTTTTCTGGCTTGCAAATTTTTAAAAAGGAAAAAGAGGAAATTTTGTTTTTTTTTTTTCCATATAATGGTGATGTTGCTTTGAAGTTGGATATATCTATATTATAAATAAAAAAAACACAATTAATTTTTGAAACTGTATAGATAATTTTAATTTAAAAGAAATTCTTATAAAAAAATTTCATAACTGCAATGAGTGTCATTATATAACTATTGTATTAATATTAAACTGCACCCCACCTCTAGTCAAAATATAAAATTTTCAAGTCTATTTCATTTATTTATTGTCCTTTAAATGTTAACCTTTATGTCCCTCATTTCTTTGCAGCATTTTTAATGCCTGCCCCTTGAAAGTGCATCAATCTATTGGTTAAGCATACTTTTTTAGCACATACAGTCTTAATCAGTCAAGATCAATTTATTGGTCAAGTATACTTTTTCAGCAAAGTCTTAATCAGTCAACGAACTTGAGCACATTTTATTTGACGAGTCGCATATTATGTGACAATTAATTGCTAGTCGGAGTCCAATTCTGACACGTGTCTCAATATATTTTTTTATTTTTTTATTTTTTTAGAATTAGACAACTCCAAATACTTAAAGCATAAATATGAAATACACCGTAAGTTTAAAAAATATTTTGAAATCATATTATAAATTATTTTATACATAATTTGACACTTTGAACTATAGATATTTTAAATTCTAATTAGTCTAATCTTGTAACCTTTTACTATATGAATTAAATATTTTTTATATATGATGCATATAAGCTTTGTATTTTATCATATTTTTATGTGTCATATCCTATACTTTTTAAAATTTCAATCTTGTTCGTATTTGTATTCATGCTTTTAAGATACTAATAATTAACACTCAAATTTAAGTTTTATAGTAGGAGTGTCATTAAATACACAAAAAAGTCACAATAAAAATAATAGTTAAAATCACAAGTACTTCCTTCTTATTTAGATTTTTCCCACCCTCATGCTAGTTACTCTAGCGAGCTTACCTGGACTTACTCTTCAGAGGCATCTTTCTATGTAAATGCTCGGCCTCGATGCATGCGCAGTTGAGCTTATCGGACCAATAATAAAATAATATACGGCGACGCATAGATCGGTCCGTCACCGGCCGATGCACCAATGACTTTGAAAATCACTAAAATTGTAGTAAATGTCTTCCTTATTATCTTCCCTACTAATGGCCTGTTTGAAACGTGAAAAAAGGAAAAGCACAGGAAAAAAAATTCTGTTTATTATCTTTTTTTTTGTTTAATTTTGTAAAAAGAATAAAAAGAAAAGTGAGAGAAAGAAAGAGATATTTCAAATTTTTCTTCCTTTTTCTCTTTTTTTTTTTTTCTTCATTTTTCATTTTTCCTTTCCACTCCTTTCTCTTTCCTTTCTTTTTCTTCCCTAAGTTCTAAACAGACTATAAAAGGGTTGAGAGATCGTAATGTCTCTTGGCCATGCCCTTACATGAACTAATTTAGTTGGCTCCTTAAAAAAAATATTTTTATAGAAGTTTTCCTCTTATATGTCTAAGATAAGAATTTAGGAGTAGTGAATTGTTTAATTATGTCTTAAATGTTTAAAGATTTTAAGATGACCCAACTTGATTTATTTATCTTTCGATTTGGTCTTAAAAGATCACATTTGAGAAGTTTGGACAAGTTTTATAGCCAGATAGAATAGGTTGTTACATGTACATATTATTGTATATTTGTGTTTTTTCATAACAAAGGTTGTTAGACATTGAAATAAAGTTGTACCCTCATCCAATCCAATGACCCAATTGTCAACCAAATGGAAAAGCAGTACCCTCGTTCAATTATTCAACTTGTAAGCTCACAGGTGTTATAGATGGAATCGGTTGTTACGAGTACATATATTGTTTATATGTATATTTGTGCTTTTTCAGAGCGAAGGTTGTTCCACATTAGAAAAAAGTTGTACCCTCATGCAATCCGATGACCTAATTGTCAACAAAATAGAAAACTTGTACCTTCAATTTAGCTTGTAAGCTTGATATATATTGTTTTGGCTTTTATTTAACGGTTTAAATTTTTAAGTCAAGTGGTAACTTAATTTTGGTATCAAAGCTTTAGTTTTAAGAATTTTTGGATTCAAATCTCATGGCATGTGTATGTGCTCCCTTGTTTTTACAATTTGTTCTATTATGTCTCTTTACGCCTCCACGTGCAAATCGAAGAATGAATGTTAGCTTAATATACATGGTCGGACTTTTACTTAACAATTTATGCTTTTGGATTAAGCAATAATTTAACATAACCATCCGATGTTTGGAACCACACCCAATTGTACTAATCTTGGAGTTGGTCCTTCACAGGACAAATCTCTTGACTAATGCTATTGCCATGGTAAAAGTAGCTTTTAACATAACAAATTACAGGTAAAATCCAAAATACCTGTAATCGCACACAAATGACATAGTCATTAGTTAAGCTCGAGAGACATTAGTTAGAGTCAAATTCAAAACGTTCAAGTTCATCAATTAAGCTCGAGAGCCGATAATTAGAGTTAAATTTAAAACGTTCAAGTTTACAGTTGGATGGCAATTTCAATCTGTTTTCACAGCATATGAATTGCACCCACACAATGTTCTCTCTCCCATATGTTCCTTTTCTTAAGTATTCACGGCTTTGGGCATAGGTGGGGCACAAGTCTTGTCTTGGTCGCACCAGTTTATGAATGTGACAAAACTCAGGAATGGTACTCATTTGAATTAATGCTTTAACCAGGAATATAACTGATTTTGTCTTTTTAATTTAATTCCTCTGTAATTTCCAAATCCTTCGTTTTCAAAGTTATTGTACTTCTGAGTCTCTGACATATAAAGCAGCTTGCATTACATTCCATATTGATCAAACCCTTTTTTTTTTCTTTTTGTTTTTTTTGGTATATTTATAGAATTAATTAATTTTTACTTGAGTTAATGCTAATTTGGATCAGCTAATAAGCTGGTTTACTTAAGTAACCTATGGATTTTTTTATTAGTTTTTCTAATTTTCGGCAAAGAAGTAAAAGGTATAAATTAGAAGCCCATAAAGGGTAAAAACATAAATTTTAATTGAAAAGGCAATTAAAGAAAAAAGCAAAAAAAAACTAGTTAAATATGATAATTTATACTCTTTCCAAATGTTTATCTGTCATCATAAACTACATATCACGACGATAAATTTTCAAGCTCTCCTTCTTCAAAGTGCCTTTAAAAATAAATTAATCGAAGAATGAGCAAGCTTAAAGCACGATGAATTTAAAAAAAAAAAAAAATTCAAGTTGGGGGTGATGCCAACAATTTTTACACCATACATGTCTCTACCTAATTTGTGCTTTCACCATTGTTATTATTATTTTAATTCTTTTAGTTTGCGGTCTACTGTGAATCTTTTCTTGTAATTTATTTTTAGAAATAATTTTCTCACTTTTGCTAATACAACTTTGGCTATAATTGTTTTACGTAGGCCCCGACATTGATTCTAATTTCAGAAGCTTCAGAAGAGGTTTGTTGTACATGTGATCTTTAACATTCCCACCATCTTGAAATGTAATTTTTAAGTGTTTAAGGTCAGCAAAGTACCAACATTAGCAGATAAATAATAAATTTATCACTTACCCAGCACAGGGACATATGATAATCAGAAAAGAAAGTTCATATATACCCAGCAAATTTCTATTTAAGAGTATCTGAGAAATTGCAGGTGATGTTGGACAGCCATTGGGCTGTTGATCATAGAAATACATATATAAATATATATCACAAACTGTACATTTCTGTGGTGTATAGAAGTTCTTTCCTTCCTTTCTATGATTGGGCTGTTGATCATAGAAAGTCTGCAACCATATCCCCATTTGTAAGGGCATGCAATGGTATTGCATTAATTCTAACAGTTACGTGATCCATATCCTGTGATGGGTACAGGTAACAGGTGAACACAACCAACTTGGCTTCTCATTCAATCTCTTTCAATCCCATTATATCTTCACCAGAAAAAAGAGTCTTTTGAAGTTGTATTACAAGTTTAATGTGGGTAGGTTAGGGTTTGGTGAACCACAAAACATGAGGTAATGTCTCAATTAGCACATGTGATACCTGTTCTTGGTAGCCAACGTACGTGGTCTATTCCACCACCTTTTGTTCATCTCATCGTGCCGACATTGCAGATTTTCAGCCGGAGAGGCAAATCTGAAGGGTGATGGCTCAGCCGATGAACAAAATTCAGATGATCTCCTTATAATTTAAAAGTAAACATATAACCTTCATGTGATTTAAACTTAACTGTAAAATCGATAAAAAACCGTTAAGAGGTAGCGGCGATTATGTAACAATGGTATTTTTGTCATTTCATATCTAAAAATAAAATATCAAAAAGACTATTGTGTCCTTTTGTGTCAAGATAAAGGGTTGTCATTTGCAGGAACATTTTTATCTTTTCATCAAATTTGTTGTAATTTCATCCATTTTACAGATAAATCTAAATCATAAGGGGGTTATGTATTACTTTTAAATTACAAATGGGTCATATGATTTTCACTTAAATTATAAGGGATAAAATGTAATTATCCTTAAAAATAAAACAAAAACAAAAAAGAATAGTGTGTCGGCTAGGTATTTCTATGGTTAGGGTTAAAGAAGTTTAGTCAAAACCTTCTACTAGTCTCTCCCCCCCTCGTATATACATATATACACCAAAATGTATGAGATGGTTGAGGCAAATGAGAGAGGTACCCATGACCCGTTTGTACATGAATACTGATAAGTTTGTTGAATTCATCTAGTCCCCAACTTAGTTGAGTTTTGAATGTAGAAAGGTTAGCTGGTAAAAGTATCTCTTTCAATTTTAACTTAAAGCTTTTAGTTTGGTAGACTACTCTATAATGGCTCTTATATGCTCGGTTTGTGGGGCTCATCTTAGTATAAATAAAGTCCTTGTCAAACATAGAAAGCACCTTAATAGCTTTGCACTTGACATGGCCAGTGCAGAAATACTACATTTTGGAAGCTAGCTTTAGATTATCAAGCTAGCCGAGCTAATTACAGTAAATGACAATGTCATAGTTGAGGTTTGAAGCTGGAGGAAAGATTAATAGCAAAAACAAACTGTGGCAAGAACTTTAAATTAAGAGATTTTGCAAAATGAGATTAATGTTAGGACAAAAGCTTACACAAGTCATCATTTTATACCTATATTTAGCAGTAAATTAAAGGGCAATTTCGTACACTTGATTCTGGCTACTCTGGTCCTTGAGAAGAATTAGAATGAAAAAAACATATGAATTGAATTGGGAAGCTTATCTGCTTCGTTATGTACTGAAAATTCTTTGAACAAAAGTCGAATATTTGGAGAAATTGGTTATATGGAGCTTATGCTAGGAGGGAGTTAGACTAATGAACCGGATCCGGATTGGGTCCAGGGTGATTTGAACCCGATTCAATTAGAAAATCTACCTAATCCGATCTGATTCGGATCTAAGGATCAGCTGACAAAAGCTCCAAATCTGAATTCGATTTTTAGGACAAGTTAAGGTAGGCTTGTTAACCCTTCTCCTTTTGAGGAGTTGGTTTGGATAGTTTGTTATGTGACTCAAATTGCACAGACTTAAAAGGAAAATCACATCTACAATTTGATCTGATGAAGATGATCCAAATTAATTTGCCTGTGGTAATAGAATTTAGTGGCTTTGCCTAACTTATCAAGCTTTGGATCCACAAAATTAGGTACATGCATTGATGTGGAGAAATATATTATATAGGGCAGGACCATATGGTTTTGCTTAGCTTGTACACTTACCGGCTAATGTGCACTCATAAATGGCAAGTTATCTATATATTCGGTGGTATTAATGTTTAGAAGATAATAGATGTAAGCTTTCATATATACTATAATGGAGGAATTTGCTTATGATGGAAAGCTATATGTATATCTAAATACACACAAGGAAAATGTGATTGAGCCATCAAAGCATTGCATAATCATGTGGAGTCTGCCAATTCCCAAATGTAGTACAAAGCCAGCTGGTTCCTCAACATTCTTGGAAATTTTGAGGCTGCAATTCTCCACTTGCTTCTCATGATTGTAACACTGCATTATGATTATTTATGATGAAGTAAAGAATTACAGTTGTGAAAAGAAAAAAAAAAATCTAGATTTTAAAGGCATCATATTGGGAAGGATTAAAACAAATCCTATTATTATAGGAATTTTGTACATAAATTCTATCAGAATTGTGCTATTTTTTGTATTTGTTGAATTGTGCAATAGTTATCATTATGTAACTATTGTGTAAATTTACACTGCACCCCACCCCTAGTCAAAGTATAAAATTTTCAAGTCTATTTCATTTATTTATTGCCCTCTAAATTTTAGCCTTTATGTCCCTCATTTCTTTGCAGCCTTTTAATGCATGCCCGTGCATCAATCTATTGGTTAAAGCATACTTTTTCAGCACATATAGTCTTAATCAGTCAAGATCAATTTATTGGTCAAGTATACTTTTTCAGCACGGTCTTAATCAGTCAAGGAACTTGAGCACATTTTATTTGACGAGTCACATATTATGTGACAATTAATTGCTAGTCACAGTCCAATTCTGACACGTGTCTAAATATATTTTTTTATTTTTTTAAAATTAGACAATTTCAAATACTTAAAGCATAAATGTGAAATACATCGTAAGTTTAAAAAAATATTTTGAAATCATATTATAAATTATTTTATACATAATTTGACACTATGAACTACAGATATTTTAAATTCTAATTAGTCTTATCTGGTAACTTTTTACCATATGAATTAAATACTTTTTATATATGATGTATATAAGTTATGTATTTTATCACATTTTCGTGTGTCATATCCCACACTTATTAAAATTTCTTGTGTGATTTTATTCGTATTCGTGCTTTTAAAATACTAACAATTGATACTAAAATTTAAGTTTTATAGTAGGAGTGTCATTAAATACACAAAAAAATCACAATAAAAATAATAGTTAAAATCACAAGTACTGCCTTCTTACTTAGATTTTTCCCACACTCGTGCTAGTTACCCTAGCGAGCTTACCTGGACTTACTCTTCAGAGGCATCTTTCTATGTAAATGCTCGGCCTCGATGCATGCGCAGTTGTGCTTATCGGACCAATAATAAAATAATATATAGCGACGTATAGACCGATCCGTCCGATGCACCAATGACTCTGAAAATCATTAAAATTGTAGTAAATGTCGTCCTTATTATCTTCCCTACTAATGGCCTGTTTGAAACGTGGAAAAAAGAAAGGAATAGGAGAAAAAATACTGTTTACTATAATTTTTTTATTTAATTTTGTAAAAAATATAAAAAGAAAGTTGAGAGAAAGAGAGAGATATTTCACATTTTTCTTTCTTTTTCTCTTTTTTTTTCCCTTCATTTTTTCTTTCCGCTCCTGTTCCTTCCATTTCTTTTTCTTCCATAAGTTCCAAACAGACTATAAAAGGGTTGAGAGATCGTAATGTATCTTGGGCATGCCCTTACATGAACTAATTTAGTTGGCTCCTTAAAAAAAATATTTTTATAGAAGTTTTCCTCTTATATGTCGAAGATAAGAATTTAGCAGTTGTGAATTGTTTAATTATGTCTAAAATATTTAAAGATTTTTAAGATGACCCAACTTGATTCATTTATCTTTCGATTTGGTCTTGAAAGACCAAATTTTAGAAGTTTGGACAAGTTTTATAGATATAATAGGTTGTTACATGTACATATTATTGTATATTTGTGTTTTTTCATAATAAAGGTTGTTCCGCATTGAAATAAAGTTGTACCCTCATCCAATCCAATGACGAGCAATTGTCAACCAAATAGAAAAGCAGTACCCTCATTCAATAATTCAACTTGTAAGCTTACAGGTGTTATAGATAGAATAGGTTGTTACACGTACATATATTGTATTTATGTATATTTGTGTTTTTTCAGAACGAAGGCTGTTACACATTAAAAAAAAGTTGTACCCTCATGCAATCCGATGACCTAATTGTCAACAAAATAGAAAAGTTGTACCCTCAATCTAACTTGTAAGCTTGATATATATTGTTTTGGCTTTTATTTAATGGTTTAAACTTTTGAATCAAATGTTAACTTAATTTTGATATCAAAACTCTAATTTCAAAAATTTCTCAATTCAAATCTCATAGCACTTGCATGTGCTCCCTTGTTTATACAGTTTGTTAGATTATGTCTTTTTACGCCTTCACATGCAAATCGGAGAATGAATATTAGCTTGATATATATTGTCGGGCTTTTATTTAACAATTTATGTTTTTAGGACAAGCAATAATTTAACATAACCATCTGATGTTTGGAACCTCACCCATTTATACTAATCTTGGAGTTGGTCCTTCACAGGACAAATCTCTTGACTAATGCTATTGCCCTGGTAAAAGTTGCTTTTAAGAGAACAAATTACAGGTAAAATCCAAAAAACCTGTAATCGCACACAAATGGCATAGCTATTAGTTAAGCTCGAGAGACATTAGTTAGAGTCAAATTCAAAACGTTCGGGTTCATCAATTAAGTTCGAGAGACGATAATTAGAGTTAAATTCAAAACGTTCGAGTTTACGGTTAAATGGCAATTTCAATCTGTTTCACAGCATATGAATTGCACCCACACAATGTTCTCTCTCCAATTTGTTCCCTTTCTTAAATATTCATGGCTTTGGGCATAGGTGGGGCACAAGTCTTGTCATGGTCGCACCTGTTTATGAATGTAACAAAACTCAGGAATGATACTCATTTGAATTAATGCTTTAGCCAGGAATATAACTGATTTTGTCTATTTAATTTTATTCCTCTGTAATTTCCAACTCCTTCGTTTTCAAAGTTATTGTACTTCTGAGTCTCTGACATATAAAGCAGCTTGCATTACATTCCATATTGATCAAACCCTTTTTTTTTCTTTTTGTTTTTTTGATATTTTTGTAGAATTAATTAATTTTAGCTTGAGTTAATGCTAGTTTGGATCAGCTAATAAGCTGGTTTACTTAAGTAACCTATGAATTTTTTTATTAGTTTTCTAATTTTCGGCAAAGAAGTAAAAAGTATAAATTAGAAGCCCATAAAGGGTAAAAACATAAATTTTAATTGAAAAGGCAATTAAAGAAAAAAGCAAAAAAAACTAGTTAAATATGATAATTTATACTCTTTCCAAATGTTTATGTCATCATAAACTACATATCACGACGATAAATTTTCAAGCTCTCCTTCTTCAAAGTGCCTTTAAAAATAAATTAATGGAAGAATGAGCAAGCTTAAAGCAAGATGAATTTAAAAAAAAAATAATAATTCAAGTTGGGGGTGATGCCAACAATTTTTACACCATACATGTCTCTACCTAATTTGTGCTTTCACCATTATTATTATTATTTTAATTCTTTTAGTTTGCGGTCTACTGTGAATCTTTTCTTGTAATTTATTTTTAGAGATAATTTTCTCACTTTTGCTAATACAACTTTGGCTATAATTGTTTTGCGTAGCCCCCGACATTGATTCTAACTCCAGAAGCTTCAGAAGAGGTTTGCTGTAGATGTGATCTTTAACATTCCCACCATCTTGAAATGTAATTTTTAAGTGTTTAAGGTCAGAAAAGTACCAACATTAGCAGATAAATAATATATTTATCACTTACCCAGCACAGGAACATATGATAATCAGAAAAGAAAGTTCATATATAACCCTGGAAATTTCTATTTAAGAATATCTGAAAAATTGCAGGTGATGTTGGACAGCCATTGGGCTGTTGATCATAGAAATACATATATAAATATATATCACAAACTGTACATTTCTGTGGTGTATAGAAGTTCTTTCCTTCCTTCAAATAAATATACATATATATATATATATATATGTATGTATCAGAAAGTCTGCAACCATATCCCCATTTCTAAGGGCTTGCAATGGTTTTGCATTAATTCTAACAGCTACTTGATCCATATCATGTGATGGGTACAGGTAACAGGTGATGAACACAACCAACTTGGCTTCTCATTCAATCTCTTTCAATCCCTTTATGTCTTCACCAGAAAAAAGAGTCTTTTGAAGTTGTATTACAAGATTAATGTGGGTAGGTTAGGGTTTGTTGAACCACAAAACGTGAGGTAATGTCTCAATTAGCACATATGATACCTGTTCTTGGTAGCCAACGTACGTGGTCTATTCCGCCACCTTTTGTTCACCTCATTGTGCCGACATTGTGGATTTTCAGCCGGAGAGGCAGATTCGAAGGGCGATGGCCCAGCCGATCAACGAAAATCAGATGACCTCATTGTAATTTAAAAATGAACATATAATTTTCATATAATTTGAACTGAACTACAAAATAGATGAAAACTATTAGAGTTAGCGGCAATTATATAACAATGGTATTTTCGTCATTTCATATATCTAAAAATGGAATATCAAAAAAACTATTGTACCCTTTTGTATCAAAATAAAAGGTTGTCATTCAGAGAAACATTTTTGTCTTTTCATCAGATTTGACGTAATTCCATTTACTTTGCAAATAAGTCCAAATCATAAAAGGGTTGTATGTTCACTTTTGAAATACAAATGAGTCATATGATTTTCATTCAAATTACAAGGGATAAAATGCAATTACCCTTAAAAATAAAACAAAAAAAAAAAATAGTGTGTGGGCTAGGTATTTCTATGGTTAGGGTTAAAGAAGTTTAGTCAAAACCTTCTACAAGTCTCTGCCCCCCTCGTATATACATACACCAAAATGTATGAGATGGTTGAGGCAAATGAGAGAGGTACCCATGACCCGTTTGTGCATGAATACTGATAAGTTTGTTGAATTCATCTAGTCCCCAACTTAATTGAGTTTTGAATGTAGAAAGGCTAGCTGGTAAAGTATATCTTTCAATTTTAACTTAAACGTCCTTTTTGTTTAGTAGACTACTCTATAATGGCTCTTATATACTCGGTTTGTGGGGCTCATCTTAGTATAAATAAAGTCCTTGTCAAACATAGAAAGCACCTTAATAGCTCTGCACCTGACATGGCCGGGGAAGGACCAGTACATTTTGGAAGCTAGCTTTAGATTATCAAGCTAGCCAAGCTAATTACAGTAAATGACAATGTCATAGTTGAGGTTTGAAGCTGGGGGAAAAATTAATAACAAAAACAAACTGTGGCAAGAACTTTAAATATAGAGATTTTGCAAAATGAGATTAATGTTAGGACAAAAGCTTACACAAGTCATCATTTTATACCTATATTTAGCAGTAAATTAAAGGGCAATTTTGTACACGAGATTCTGGCTACTCTGGTCCTTGAGAAGATTTAGAATGAAAAAACTTATGAATTGAATTGGGAAGCTTATCTGCTTCGTTATGTACTGAAAAATTCTTTGAACAAAAGTCGAATATTTGGAGAAATTTGTTATATGGAGCTTATGCTAGGAGGGAGTTAGACTAATGAACTGGATCCGGATTGGGTCTAGGGTGATTTGAACCCGATTCAATTAGAAAATGTACCTAATCCGATCTGATTCGGATCTAACGGATCAGCTGACAAAAGCTCCAAATCTGAATTCGATTTTTAGGACATGTTAAGGTAGGCTTGTTAACCCTTCTCCTTTTGAGGAGTTGGTTTGGATTTGGGTGCTATGCTTTCTGTCTGTGTGTGGGTTCTTTCACTATGTGTGTTGTTTACTTTCTGTCAAAAAAACAATAGTAAAACCACGAGCTTGTGGTCCAGTGGCTTATTCACCACAGGATAAGGCTCTGAGATTCGACTGAGTGTGCTCCCCAGTTCGAGTCTCGGTAGCTGCAACACCTCGTGGCCAGCGGCAGGCTCAGTTCCGCGAACGGAGATTAATCGTGGTGCGCGCAAGCTAGCCTGGACACCTCGTGGCAAAGACCAAAAAAAAAAAAAAAACAATAGTAAGTAAAGGTAGGCTTGTTAACGGACCCGGATCGGATCAAGGGTAATTTGAGTCCGAAATGACCCAATCCGAATTTGACGGATCAGTTAAGCAATAATCCAAATACGAAACTGATTTTTAAGACGTAAAAGTGCATAAATAGTTTGTTATGTGACTCAAATTGCACAAACTTAAAAGAAAAATCACATCTACAATTTGATCGGATGAAGATGATCCAAATTAATTTGCCTGTGATAATAGAATTTAGTGGCTTTGCCTAACTTATCAAGCTTTGGATCCACAAAATTGGGTGCATGCATTGATGTGGAGAAATATATTATATAGGGCAGGACCATATGGTTTTGCTTAGCTTGTCCACTTACCGGCTAATGTGCACTCATAAATGGCAAGTTATCTATATATTCGGTGGTATTAATATTTAGAAGATAATAGATGTAAGCTTTCATATATACTATAATGGAGGAATTTGCTAATGATGGAAACCTATATGTATATCTATACACACACAAGGAAAATGTGATTGAGCCATCAAAGCATTGCATAATCATGTGGAGTCTCCCAAATGTTAAGCCAGCTGGTTCCTCTACATTCATGGAAATTTTGAGGCTGCAATTCTCCACTTGCTTCTCATGATTGTAACATTGCATTATGATTATTTATGATGAAGTAAAGAATTACAATTGTGAAAAGAAAAAAAAAAAGATTTTAAAGGCATCATATTGGGAAGGATTAAAACAAAAATCCTATTATTATAGGAATTTTGTACATAAATTCTATCAGATTATGCTATTTTTTGAATTATGAGCCAAAATATGAGTGTTTTGGTTTGAAATCAAAAGATTATAAACAATCACATTATTTTTTTTCAATGACTGAGTGTTTGGGTCAGTTATGTACATCATGATTAATCTTGAAACCTTTGTAATCTTTACGTCCTATATAAATCGGTTAATTACCTGGCTAAAGACAATCATTATGTATATAAACTCTATAGCCTGAACCCGGAGTAGAATCCTTGAGGTCCTTTTTGTAAGTGTCCTATATGTTACGACCCATAAAACAAATTTAGGTTTGGGCTTCGGCCCTTTTGGTGAACTTGGGGTGCTTGGTCCATGAATTTGGAACCCCCCGCCCAGCCTAAAAAGGGTCCCACTTTTGGAATGGTTTGAAAAGTTTTAGAAATTTGGGACCAAGTCATTATTGGTAAGCCCAAATTAGAAATGAATCGCTACCCTCGTACTGAAATGGGGGTGAAAATTTAATTAAAAACTTACATAAAATTTTCGATGACTTATCGATAGTTTCATGGAATTTAATACATTCGAGCTAGTAAAAAGGCTAGAAGCTAGAAGCCGAAAGCCTATACAAAGCTAAGTATGAAATAAAAAAAAATCCATCAAAAGCTGTATCTAAATGAGACATAAATGACCGCAAGAATCAAATGACAAAAACGTTGTCACCACCACATTTGATTTTAGTTTTGATTAACCTTATACACACATGCTCATTTTAAATAAGCCCACGTTGGGCTTAGAGTTTATGAATCTACAGACTTCAAGGAATCCGGCCCAAAGCCCGTAAGGGTTCGATAAAAGTTTCATTTACAAAAGCAGCCCATTTCCTCTAGCCCATAGGTATATAGAGGACTTTTAAAACTTCCTGTGAGCTTTATTTGGAAGGAAGCTACACTACCAAGTGAAACACAACAAATTCCATGTGAGAAAAAATTTTCACAACGTTACAAAATTTAAAATTTTTAATTAACTTTATTTCTAATTTTAATTTCCTTTACAATTTTTACGTCCTGTATATTTGATAAATCTCCAATTATAAAACTTAAATCTAAGTGACAGTAGTTGACACTATTGTAACACTAAAAAATTTTCCTTCATAGTTGTACTAAATTGAAATAACGTAAAATAACATGAAAAACTAAATAAACATTTCTTAAAATTTATTTTTTGTTTGGTTTCTCATAAAAGAGGTGGATAGAGGCAAGTAATTTTTTTTTTTTTTTTGGTTTACCAAGTAATTTTAGTTATGTTTTGATTGCAGGAATCAAAGAAATTTAATAAATAAAAAAATTAAACAATCATTTAGTCCCTTTAACTTTGCCTTATATTCTAATGTTATCCGTGAACTTTGATTTCTTCTATTTAATCCCTCTAATTTTTTTAAAAAAAGTCAATGTGGTCTAACTTTTCAAAATAAGTAAGAAAATATAGATGTTCATTATACTTTAGTATTCTAAACTATAATGTAATATTACTTTATCTAAGGATGACACATGAATTTTCATTTTAACATTTATTTCATCTCCATACCCTCCCCAAACAGGACGGATTTGGTCGTATCTCCACTTTTCTCCGGTCCATTATCATCCCTAACTTTATTCCATTCAACTAAAAATAGTTACATTTTCACCATCATAAAATTTAATATTAAAAATTTGTTTGGTCAAAGTTTTATACTAATCTCTAAAACAAATAAAAAGAAAATAATTTCATGGTCATGAAATGTTATAAATCATCTTAAAATGTCTAAAAAAATTGTCAGATAAAATATTACTTTTGTAAATCACTAATTATTAGCCCTAACTATATCAACGAGATTTTTGAAACTACGCATTTGTTAACCAGAAACAAAATTTTTTTACATTGTATTCGATAAGAAATGCAACAGTGCTTAATTTATATATTTTTTTGTCAATAACATTAATATGAACTTAAATTCTCATAATTTAGGGATAAAATGTAATGACTTAATTTAGTGAGTAAAGTGAATCTAAATCATAGTTGATATAGTCAAAGTGTAATTAATTTTTAATTTTTCTAACTTATTTTAAAATAAGTGACCACATTGATTTCATTTTAGGAGTTGGAGGGATAAAATAGAAAAAATTAAAGTTTAGGAATAACATTAAAATCTAAGACAAAATTGGAGGAATAAATGATTGTTTACTTAAAAAAAAAAAAATCACGTCATCAAGAAACACATTGCTAGTAATGAAATTATGTGTAATGCAATCCAGTTAGGGATGTTATGTAAAAATGGTGAAATTTTGAATATTGTGGGCCCACGTATTTTTTGCTTTTCGGTTAATATTTCTAAAGGAATGTGAGATTTTTATGGGCTCAACTCCCTTTGGATATAATCTTCTATACTCCTCCATACATCTCCTCAGTAGGTGTCAAGGGTATAAAATTTAATGGGCTAATTAAATTTTATTTATTTTATGATTTGAGTCAAAATTAGATGACTTTGCTATTGTTTAAAAATGAATACATGATCCATTTGTGATTTAGACTTATTTGCAAAATGAATTAAAATCGTTAGATTTAACAAAATTTTTATCATAGGAATATTTTTTTTATTTTATCTTTTCAAATTAAAACATAAAAAAGATGATTTGATCATTTTATGCTAAAATAAAGGGTCGTTTTTCGAGAATTTTTTACTATTATTTTAACAAATCATCTTTTTCATGTTATACTTTGGAGATATAAAATAACGAAAACAATCTTATAACAGAATTTTCGTTAAATTTAACAGTTTTTTTTTTATCTATTTTGCACTGATTTTGACTTAAATCACAAGAAAATAAAGTGTAATTGCCCCAAATTTAATTTAACGGTTGTAATCATAAATCCTCTCAAGAAATCTACCTATATTTTTGTAAAGTTTTAAAGCTCAAAATGATTAAGAAACTTAAATATTTTCAGTGTTAACAATTAATCACTTTCATCCATAAAAAACAATTAATCACTTTTAAATGTATTGTTAACACACGTAACACATGACGATTTATTGTCTGAAGAAATGCGAGGATACAAGTCTGGAAAAGAGTTGAAACTCGATTGTGTGTGGAAAGGAGATTCCTATGGAATCTAATTTCACCTTTAGAAGATAACCCAAGTCCCATTTTCTGTCTTGGACTTACCAAACTACAAAATAAAATAGATCTCAAATGAAATTTCCATTTCACTTCTCCATTCTTGCCATCCAAACATAGCCTTGTTTTTTTTTTACTTTTCCCTGTACTCCTCAAATCCGAGATCAATTCCAAAAACTGAAAAAGAGGAAAAAAACAAAAAATTTGACATTGGCTAGCATTGTGATTTGTGAAGTCAATTTCTTTCATTTTCCCTTGTAATTCTCGGATTTTCTCACACTTCCACCCCCAAACGGACGCACATTTTTCTATTTCTAGCCTTGTAACAAACGTCATATACATTATATATATATATATATAATTATGTTAATCCTCAATTCCAAAAACCCAAAAAAAGGACCAAAACCAAAAACTTGACATTTGGCTAGCACTGTGAAGTTAATTTCTTTCATTTTCCCTTGTAATTCTCGGATTTTCTCACACTTCTTCCACCGCCAAACGGACCCCACATTTTACTATTTCTAGCCTTGTAACAAACGTCATATACATTATATATATATATATATATATAATTATGTATATCGGTCTCTTCCTCTCTGGCTCAATTTGGTAGACGGAACGGCGAAGGAATGGTCGATGAAAGCTGACGTTATTTTATCGAGAACAGAGAAAATATCGAAGATCGATCTACGCAGAACTTGCCATCGCAAAGTAGATTGGTGGTAAAATTCGGAGCTTCTATATTCAATCTGCTGATTATGCACATTATTTTAGTTTATCTGTAATTTGTTGAATTTTGGATGATATTATTCAAAATTCACATGAATTCATTGCATACAGTTGTAGTATCAGGTGAATCAATTGGCTTATTCAAGACCGTTTTGAATTAGGCGCTCGAGTTCTTGATTACAGTTATTCCAAGCTTAGGGTTTTGGCTAGTTTTCAGATTAATTTGTTTTTAATTGGTTGTTTAATTTCTGTTTGGTAGCTGAGAAAGTTTCGGTGAATAGAAATGTTAAAAGGAAATTAAAGTTTGGAACTTTGATTTATGTATTTAGCTCAGGCGAGTGGTGATTTTGTTTTTTCATGGGCTAAAAGTGAAAAACATGAGTTTCAAAACTTTCCTTTTTCGTACTTTTCTCAGATGCCAAATGGGCCATAAAATGATTGTTCCTTGTTGGTTGGTATTTTCATTGTTCTAGACTTGAGATTCAGTCAGAATTAAAGTATTGCTTTGTGAGCTTTGTTATGCTTATTTTTTTTTATTAGGTCCTTTGCTTCATCTTTAAGCAACTTCTGGTTAAATTTTTCTGTTTGGTCGGTTTTCCATTTTAGCTTCTTGATAGTTTCATTTTCTCAATGTTCTGTGTATAAGATGTTCCGAGTTTGATTAGTTGATGAATTACATTTGCATAGATGGGGGCATCTTCTGATCTTAATTTCTGGCAGGCTATGATTAGGATTGCAGAGTGTCAAGTCTTTCTTAGAGTAATGAAGTGTATAAGAGCATCCATGGGGGTGTTTTGGTAAACATGAGATTGAAATAGAAGTATTGTTATTTGGATTTTGGAATGACGTATAGATTACCATTGTAACGTAAAAAAACTAGCAGAAAATTTTTTGACACTACATTTGACTTCAAATTCTGTATATTGAGTGGAAATTTAAATGTCACTGCTTTAGTATGTTGTTATATTTTTTGTTGTTATTATTTTCCGTTGGAAGAATAACCTAAGGAACTTTTTTTTTTTTTCCTTCTTTTCTTGGTTACCAGATTAGCTTCTTTCTCAAAAAGAACAAGGATAGCGAAATTCTTCAGACTTTGTGCTGCCTCTTGTTGTGTTATTCAATACAACATACATATTGGTGGTCTTCATGCAAGGCAGGCCATCTTGATATCTGTAATCATATGTTTTTTCACCTCTTCAATATTGGTGGAGTAAGATGGCAGTTTCCATGCAAGAACCTATTCAAGAGAACCCAACTGACAGATACCCTTTGCTCATGGAGCCGCAAGAGAACAATGAAAATCAGGAGCATGTTGTTGACATAGAAAGGGGTTGTGATGCTTCCTCATCAGGCTCATCTGATAATGGTTCTCCTCGTGGATTAGCTCTGCCCCATCATGAAGATAGACCGTCAAGTAGTGTTCAGGTCCCCATCACTCACTTGCCTTCAACTTTGTCGAATGGATCAAACTCTAGGAACTCTTCACTTACAAGAAGAGGGGAAGGGTCTGGTCGTCGTCATTGGAGCCCATTTAATACCATCTTATGGCTTTCGATTGAGCTATTGTTCACTCTAGGCCAAATTATTGCAGCCATTGTTGTTTTGTCTGTCTCAAGACATGAGAACCCACAAACTCCCTTGTTTGCTTGGATTGTGGGTTATGCAGTTGGGTGTGCCGCAAGCCTTCCTATTGTTTACTGGCGTTATCTTAACCGCAACCAGGGTACTGAACAAGGCTCAACTCAATTGCGTCAGGATTCTTCCCAAGGCAACCCCACATCAGAACCTAATTCTTACATTACTATCTCATTAACTCGGACCTCGGAAGAGGAAGAACGTCAGAATACCTCTTCAGGCACTTGGAATGGTCAAACAATTGGAGCTCCAAATGCTAGGTAAGAATCTTTCCTATATGTTGCTCATGATACATTGGAATTCCAATTATACTGTACATAAATTATGTATCTGTTTGCTAGTTTACGTGTCAACATGGTTTTATTGGGTACTTGTGCTGTTTTTTTTTGAGTCCATTGCAGTTAGCAAAGCTTGTCTCTATTTTAGAATTGCTATTCATCAACACTAATTATGTTACATTTGTTCCTTAGATGTTGTAGCTCTTTTGCAGTTTAATGGAAAGCCATAACACGGGTTGGTAATGAGGAACATCATGAGGTTCCAGTTGTATCTTGGGCTTCTATATGGTTTTTGTTTGGGTAACATTTGGTTCTCTGCTGTAACTTAGACTTCAACATTTTTTTTTTTAATTTTTTTTTTTAGTTTTTGCATTT
This sequence comes from Euryodendron excelsum, assembly GCA_033060915.1. Classification (NCBI taxonomy): domain Eukaryota; kingdom Viridiplantae; phylum Streptophyta; class Magnoliopsida; order Ericales; family Pentaphylacaceae; genus Euryodendron; species Euryodendron excelsum. The sequence continues at coordinate 34,572,680 of CM065393.1, read as the reverse complement.
TTGTGTGAGCATGAAACAAAAATATAACTCAGTTTGAGAAATCTTCTGCAGCCCATAGATGTGAATGTTGACTTTAACCTCTTAATTTCAAATCTTTAAAATGGCAACAAGCAGGACAATGCAAACAAAACCAAACCCACCCCACCCCAAGAAACAACCACCATTACCAACAACAAAAAGGGCTCATGCAGACATGCTGACCCAAGCCCATGGAATGGAACATAGTAGTTCTTGTTCGTAGATAGGCTTTAAACTGTTTGCAAGGCTTTCAAGTAATTGTGCTTTCTATAATTTTATCATGATTTGATATGTTAACTCCATGGCTTACCTACAAGATGCTTTGTTCTGAGCAGACTCAGTGCCCTGATGGACCACTTAAAGATGGCCTTGGATTGCTTCTTTGCAGTATGGTTTGTTGTTGGCAATGTATGGATCTTTGGAGGGAATTCATCTGCTTCTGATGCTCCCAATTTGTACAGGTACCTATTAATGACCTGCAATACCATTTTGTCTTTTGCTCTAACGCTTTTGAATACTTGGCACATTCACTGGTTTCTTTGCAGGTTATGTATTGTGCTTCTTACGATTAGCTGTATTGGGTATGCTATGCCCTTCATTTTATGCTCCATGATTTGCTGCTGTTTGCCTTGTATTATTTCAATCCTGGGTGTCCGTGATGATATGAATCGGGTGAGAGGGGCTTCCGAAGAAACTATTAATGCTCTACCAAAGCACAAATTCAAGTCAAAGGATAAAGGAAGCTGCAGCGGCAGGGACAGTAATTCAGGAGTTGATGAAGGTGGGATTGTGGCACCAGGAACAGAGAAAGAGCGTGTAATCTCAGGGGAAGATGCTGTAAGTTCTGGAGTTCTTATTCATGAGGTTTATATTATTCGATAGTTTGGGAACTCTCAACATGAAAATAGCATTGCCTCGTATTATGAAGTTTCCCTAATTTGTTACCGTTTATCAGAAAAAGATTGCTGTTTTTGTCTTATGCATATCCTACAAGTCAAGTAAGTCGTATGCTATGTTGTCTTCGCATCTTTGGGATTTGAATCTTGGGCCCTATATCAGTGGCATCACTTCTTCATTTATCTTCACTAAGTGATGTTATGTTGAGGTTGTCCAAAACATTGAGCTTTTCTTGCTGCATTAGGCACTATGCTTGGTTGCCATTGTTGCCATTTCTTTTTTCAGTTGTCTTGTTTTGACTCATACTGAGTGCTTTAAAACTTTCAGGTGTGTTGCATTTGCTTGGCAAGATATGCAGATAATGATGAGTTGAGAGAGTTGCCTTGCTCGCATTTCTTCCACACGGAATGCGTAGATAAATGGCTGAATATCAATGCATCCTGTCCCCTATGTAAATTTGAGATCGGTGACAGAAATGGGAATTCGCCATCTACAGCAGACTCGAGCCAGCAACTGTGAAGAACCAAGGGATTTAAATTACAGGGTTCACTGAATATGATCAGTTTGTGGGATCGACTTGCGCTTTAATGGGAGTACATTCTCTTAAAACTGATTCTTGCCCCATTTTTTTCTGCTGAATCCGGGATGTAGTCTAATCAAGAGTCTTCATCAACCTTGTATAATATAGTTCTCAATTTCAATTATTCAGATCAAATATCAAGATAGAATCATAGAAGGCTGTATATACATATTTGACTACTGTCTCTGGAATGAATGAATGATTGAACAGGGATTGACCCTGATTGTCTTTTTGGTTAATTGAGGCCTGAACACCTGTTATCCAGAATGAAAAACTTCTCAAATTTAAATACAGTTTCATCTGCTGAATTGATTGCAAAGATCGAGTGACCAAGGATTGCCTCCCAATTTTTATCATTGAAGCACTCTTGGTGCAGGGCACCGAGGCATTGTTTAAACTGCTGAATTTTGTTTAAGATTGTGCTCGGTTTCTTAATTTGTAACTGGTATTGTTTAGACTGGCCAATTTCACTTAAGATTGCGTCTCTAGAAGTACATTTCTTGCTTTTGAGAGCTTTGTTTGACAGGTACTGTCAAATCTTATCATGCTGTTGAGAAAAATCATCGAGACAGGTACTCTTGATCTTATTTTGGTTATTATGGTAGTGAAAGGGAACAAACTAGTAAAAGCCAGAAACTAACTGCTAATTTCTCTGCAGCCTTTTAGTCCATGCATGAGCTGAGGACCTGTTGGCAGCTTAAATAAACATCCATGCTACTGAAGCCGAACCGATCATTGCCAACAAGCTTCCGCCCAACTTTGCTACACCATTGCTGCTTGGAGTTGCTTTAGAGTCCAGACTTGAACCAGTCCCAGAAGACGAAGAAGATGATGATGATGACGGTGAAGTACCAGATGAAGTAGCAGCAGAAGCTGGCTGTGAACCTGTACCTGTTTCTTTAAAGATCTTCGCATCTGGCGAATCTACTGGGAGATTGAGTAAAGCTGTAGACATAGAAGAAAAAATTGGAAATATTGAGGTGAGACAAATTAATCTCTAAGAGTGAGACCATTTACTTTTAGTTGGGTATAACTCAGAGAAATTACAGGGGCAATCGGAGACTTTGGCATCGATGTTGCATGCTGAGGGCATTTGGAGTGCTAAAGTGGTATTGACAGGGAGGCCCATAGAGGGGTCAGTGCTCTCCTTGATGAGAACACACAGGCATTTGGGCTTGGCACTCTTCACTTTCTGGGTGTTCTCGCAGCACTGTTGCGTCGGCTTCTTGGCAGTGCCGCTCACAAATGGAATGCAAGCCGCAAGGTTGGTGAGCTGGTCTGTGCAATCCTTCTCGTCTTCCTCCATCGTTGCCATTGCCGCCACCGCCAACATGAATGCCAAAATGGACAGCACTATGAGCTTCTTGCTCCTCTCCATTTCTCTTGGTGAGTGTTATTTACTAAATGCAAGTATATATATGTTTCAGGGGCCTCTTTTTCTCTCTCTCCCAAATATTGTTGGTTAGTGTGTCCCCGTTGTTTTAGGGGGGTGCTCCTTGCTTGTAGGAGATATATATAGTGAGAGAGTTAGGTAAGTAGGGTATTTATTACCTTTCCGAGCTGAGACAGAGCTATCCCAGTCTCATATAGATTGAGTGTTCTGCACTAACCTGGTGAGCCTAGAGAAGTAACGTGAATCAAGAAACATAATTTGAAATACAAAATCTCAATAAAAGATGCAAGTATGATTGATATTTCTAACAAAAAAAACCTCTTAAGAATAGTGTTATTTTGCTTAGTAACAGCTTAATATGGTTGTGGTCTATGTTCCAGTATTTTGGAAATCATTGGAACTGTGTTTGAAAAAAAAATTTCAAAAAATTTGTTTTCGGAAAACTTTTTTAGAGCGCCCTAGTCTTGAAAAACAAAATAAAGTTGTTTTTTGATTTTTGTTAATTGTTTCATATGAAAGTGAAAATGAAAATGATGGTGTTTTCACATTTTGCTTTTTGTTTTTTTTGGTTTATGAAAATACGAAAATCGATACCAGACACATCTTGTTTCAAAATTTTATTTTGACTAACTGGGTGTTCGGACCAGCGTGAACACAGTTTGATTAATTTCGAGATTCGTGTAGTCCTTTTGTCTTACACAAACTACACAAATCGGGTAATTATCGGGTCAAAAAATTTCGAGGTAGTCTTAAAGAGTCGATAGCATTTAAGAGATTTTGAATTTAAGATATTAAAGGGAGCAGATTTTTAAATCTCAAGCTTTGACGATTAGGTTAGTCATTGATTTCTACCAACAAACCAAAAAGTAACGATCTTCCCTGCAAAAACTCTCCACGCCTGCTCTTTCAGATCTTGTTTCAATTATTACTAGAACTAAGGCCTCCTATGAGACCACTAATTTTGTTACTCGCAGCCTCATCCTGGCGGTTGGGGATTCAACCAGAACCAGGGTTCTTGCTTAAGCATTTCACAGTGGAGGAGTGGGCATTGAATGCAATAATGAGAAGATAATTGACATATGGCACTTCATTTACTACACAGCATGCTTTGAGAAATGTGAATTTCCACCTTCCAAGGGCACACTGGATTCAATTAATTTAAGGTTTCACTTCCCAAGGTTATCCCCTCCTATTATGTTTTGAGAGGGGTTTTTTATTTTTTATTTTTATGATTGGGTGTCTTAGTCAACTTACACACATCACGATTAATTTTTGTATTTGTGTAGTTCTTTCACCCCACACAAAATCGGGTAATTAACAGATCAAAGCTCATGAGATGACTCTAAAGAATTGATAGCACTTAAAAAGTTTTGAACTTGAGACCTTGAAATGAGCAGATCTCAAAACCCGAAACCTTAATCATCATGCTAATCTTGGGGGGGGGGGGGGGGGGGGGGGGGGGGTTTTGAGGGTATCTTGTGATTGTTATTTGTTACACATTTTGGGCAAAGGTTTGCTGTAGTCAGGGTCCTGCAATCATGTATTGTCTAACACTTTTTGAGTACTTTATGGTAAGTGTCATTGTAGAGATGACAAATATAAAAAAACTAATATTATTTGATAACTTTAGCCATCCAATTTTATACAACAAGATTTGACGAACACCCTGTCTGTAAAAATGTTGCAAAAAATGTTTAGGAAATATCAAATTGAGTTCGTTAACAGTAATGCATCGAGGCATACTCTATAAAACGTTAAGTTATGATTTTCAAGAATATAAATAGAAATAACTCAACCCAGGTAACCTAAGTTTAGCTGTGAGCAGGCCATGAATAGTGGCTTAGATGGATTTTGGACCCGTTTACGCCGTAGTTACCAGAAAACTTTATTTGAGGGGAAAACTTGTTTTGGATATAGAGACCAAGTTCATAAAGCTTCAAAGGAAATGATTAGAAAATGTTTCTAAGAGTCTATAAAACTCCAATACAACTAAATAAAAGTTGTAAGAAATTCTAGGAAATCTTAAAAAACTTCTTAAAACCTGCCTTTCACAATTTTTATTATTTTTCTTATACTATAATAACTTATTTTCAATAATAACATGTAATTGTTCTCACAGTTTTTTCTGAATATTATTTAGCACTAATAATGTAATTGGTTATGAAAGCATTCGAATGTTTTAAACTTTCTATTTTTAAGATTCGTAATAAATTTTGTATCACCCAGCTTTGCATGTTCTCCATAATAATTTTGGACCATGTTTTCATATTTATATTTCCCTGTATGTCTCCCTTTTCCATTTCCCATATCCCTATTGGTTTCTGTATGGTTTAGCCACCCATTGGAGCAGAGGTATGGGCTACTTGGCAGGGATTACTGTATGCTTGGAATTACCCTACCCTGAAATCTTCCTCCTCCATCAGTTACTATTGCACATTCTGAGTCTCTGACAGTTGTTCAGTCCAGGAGCATTGAGATTTGGCAACTAGATTTGGCTCAAACAGCCCCAGAGACTGGCATTCCAAGCTTAATAACACTCATAAAAAGACGGTTCATTCTTTTCCAATTAGTGCAGGAACTGCATTCTTTGGCATGGTAATTTGAAGTATCAAATTTTGAAAAGGTTTTGTTAAAGTTGTGCTGCTGCAGACAAGCAAGTTAACATTTTGTCCTTTGGTTCAAAGAGAACTCCAAAAACATCATTGTTTGGATGAGAGAAAAGACAAGAGACAGACGACTGAAATTAAATTGAAATCTTACACAATGTACTAAATTACTAATAGCCAGCCTACAAACCACCAACGGATACGACACGACACAAATACGTTGACACGATAAGCGATTTTAAAAAAATAAAAAACACGACACAGCGTGAATATGATAAAAAAATATAATTTTAATGAAATATATATATTATCCAAAGCTAATAAACAATACAAGACAACACTAATTAAAATTAGAGAAAAATATATTTCATAATTTAACTAAAAAACCATGTGCAGTTAAAGAGTGCAGAAATACCTTTTCAAGCAATTAACCATTAAAGTACTCATATTAATTGAAAAACAATAAGATGGGTAGAGCATCAAAATCAATTAGCCATCTTTTATTTTTAAAATTTGTGGTAAAGTGTTATCTTGTTCACAAAGTGTCCAAAATGAGACGCGTGTCCATATCTGAAGCAAAAAATTAAAAAAAAAAAAAATTGAACACGTTTGATTGCATGTTAGACACGTGTCTACATCCTAAAAGTATCCGACTCACATAAGGAAGTCTCGGTGGAGTATCCGTACTTCTTACTTCGTAGTAGCCTCAAAATCAATTATCCAATTAAGGGCACACATATCTAGGCCTACCAAACAAACAAATCCATGTAAGATATGTGAAATGTAACTTGAATTTAGAAAGACAAAGGATAATAAAAAGATATGAAATTATTTATAAATGTTCATTTTTTTTATGAGGTAAATGATTTTTTTGATAAATAAATTTCATTTTATCCACATTCTCCCAATCCAACTAATAATAATAATAATACTAATAAAATTACTTTCACTTCATTCTCTTTACCTACCTTTTCCTTTCATTTTCATTTCGCTTTTCATCCATTAATCGAATATCTAAACATAGCGGAAAATGTCTGAGGTAGTGGAAGTACCTGATTTTTAGTAAGAAATATAGAGAGAGTAATGTGGACTGTCATACCATAACCTTGCCAAAAGGAACAAAAGAATCAACTCGTATGCAAAGAAGCAAAAATTTTCCATTCAAAGAGAACTTGCAGTGCTAGCAATGTTCCAATAATCATTTACTGAACAAATGGCACAAAGCAAATTTTATCAAGAACATAAGAAATCAAGATGAAGCAATAGGCATGGAGTTATTTACTGTTGTCCCCACATGCTGAATGACAAATCCATAGATCTTCCGCTTTAGCTGCTCAATCTTTCCTGTCAAGAGTTCATTCTGTTTTGACACCACACGATCCAACCAGTCGTTGACTCGCTTTAGCTGTGATAGTACTGCAGCAATCGGGCCACAGTCCAGACCACCACCATTACTACACTTGCCAAACACTCGAAAACCAGCATCCAGGGATTCCTCAACGAAATGTAGGAACCACATTTGCATCTCCGACTGCAAATTCATTGCAAGTTCCACAGTTTCATTCATTCCATGACCCCTTGTCCATCTCCTGCCAGAAGAATCTAAGGGGGGTGATGAAGGAGCAATCTTATGATTTTTGGTAGGTGCAGTGAGAGACTGTCGTTTCGATGAACTTTTCTGCAGTGTTGGCCGAGGATCAATATTTTGGTCAGTTAGGAGAGTGACAATTTCAAGATCTGTGGCCAGAGCAGCTTCTACCCAAAGAGTAATGGATTTTGAATGCTCTGTCAGGATACTGTCATTAGGAGTGATAGAACTGCGGTTAATTGCAATTGATTCAGCAGTTGCTGTTGATTTCACGAGTTCCTCGTACATTGACATAAAGCGGTCGATAGTCGGTAAAGGATTTCCTGCCTTTGATGTAGAACAAAGATCCGAAAACATGCTGAAATAGCAGGCATAAAGAATAATACTCACATCAATGATCAAACTATAAGAATTATGGCCCACATCAGACTGTAAGAAAAGATTGTACACATTCAAATTTTTGTGTCTGAGTCACAGATGGATTCAAGCTCAGGAGCTAAAAATTTCAGGTCTGTTCTCCAACCTCCCATAGACATATCAACTGAGCTACCTCATATTCTAATAAAATCATCAGACTGCTTCAAATGGCATGACACATCATATTAATTATCTCATACTATATCTCCAATACCTAAACACTTTGTGTGTGTATGTGTGTGTGTGTGTGTGTGTGTGTGAGAGAGAGAGAGAGAGAGAGAGAGAGAGGATGATTACCTTAAGCTCCTTACAATAGCCTCAGTGGCAATGGCCTCTTCCAGAGCTTCAGCTGCAGCTGTAGAAGCAAGAGCCCTCCTCTGCATAGCTTCCTGCATTGCCTCAACATATGAAAATCGGAACTCAGGCTTCAAATGACACTAAAGGATTATTTAACTAAAATGTTCTGTTTGATGGTAGTTGTTGCTAAGCTTGCCTAACTCATGCTAATTATAAAATGTTGCCACAAGAGCCAAGTTGGTAGATTTAAGTTCTGTTTCAGTGCTACCCAATTGAGTAGAAATGATAATCTTCATGTTTACCTTCCCAAGCTTTGCAAGGCTCACAGAGACTGCATCCAATGGAATACTGCCATCGGTCCATTTCTTTTCATGAACAGTGATTCCTGGAGCCGCATAGGTTGGCTTCTCAGGCACCAAAACACCTTCGTTCAAGGTAGATTTTGGTTTGTCCTTGGTTTCAGAATCATCTCTATTGGGCTTTTGACCATTGACATCACTTAAACGCCTAGAAATAGCAGCCTGGAAAATTATATGTCAAAATCCCTAACAATTAAAAACTGCAGTGTATTTATATTGCTATATTAGGTGAAGTGAATAGAACTACATAAAAATGAGTAGAAGAAATAGATAAAGAAAACCATAGACAAGTGTTAAGCAAAGAGTTAACCCGGAATTTACTAGTAAAATACCTTGATAATAAAAAAACAGCTGAAAATCAGTTAGCTCTAATTGCCAGACAATAAAAATACTCTGGAAGTGAAATTGAGCAGACCACAGGAAGGGTGTCTCACAGAGAGAGAGAGAGAGAGAGAGAGAGAGAGAGAGAGAGAGAGAGAGAGAGAGAGAGAGAGAGAGAGAGAGAGAGAGAGTTTATTGTTAGGATTGGCAGGACATTGATTCTGTCATGTTTTGAATTTGTGTATTAATTCTTACCATTCCACCCATATTTATGACCCAAACAATGACTGCTTACCAAACCAGTTGTGATGAGCAACCAAATCCAAACCAGGAGCTAAGATTGATATCACCCTAAATATGATTGCCATAACTGATTTATTTCAGCCATTTACTTCTAAATCTTTACTACACACTTATATTCAAAGTAATACTTGTAAAATGACTTCTACAAGTAGATAAGTGCAACAATGAATGTTCGTTTGAATTCAAAATTTTACTACTAAGCCTTTACATTAATGATAAATCCATGGTGAACAAAAGACAACTTCATTCCATTTAACTTTTAAGAGGCTTATCTCCAACCTGCCATAAATCTAAATGGTGCATTAGACCCCCACCCTAACATCTAAAAAGTTTTATGCAGTAAGAAATTTCCACTTGAAACATGGTAGCAGGACATGAGTAAAACCTAATTAAAATTGCTGCTGTAATGAAATTCATTAGTTATTGGTAAAAATATAATGGTATGTTAAACATAGACCATGCCAGCAATATAAAATCACCTCTCAGGGGAAGAAAACATGCTGATGAAATTACCTGAGTTCGCAAAATTGCTTGCAGATCCGGCTTGTTTTTGGTTGAACTCTTCTCTTTCTGCTCCAAAGAGGCTGCCGTGGCCATCGCTGCCGCTGGTGGCTCATCCCAGCTCTTCCTATTTGCCTTTGCCGACCCAACAAGTGCCTCTGAAACCTTGGAAATCCCTGCAGCTATAGTCGCCATCTTCTTCTTAGTAGCTGAATCAACCGCGCCAACAACCGGGGAAACCTTAACTCCACCGGACAATCTCCTCCCCGGCGAAATAGACATCCTCCTTGAATTTGGTGAGGCCTGTTTCCGGCCATTCGGTGACGGCTGTCGATACCTCGAAGGCACTATAATCGCTGGTTCCCTCGACATCCTCCGATTCTCTTCACGAGCTGCAGCCAAACTCGGAACCACACACTTTGACGGTACCGGTGACGATGACCTCTTCACTTTCCCGGCAGGCGACGGATCTCTCTCCACAACGGTCGTATTCTTCTTCCCCGCCGATACTGACCGTTGTTGCCTCGCAGAACCGGGCGAAGAAAATCTCTGAGGCCTATCAGGAACCTTCAATTCCTCCTCTTTCTCCACTGAGACATTATCTCTCGGTGCCAGAACTCGTCTGGTGCTATACTTTTCATGCTTAACCTCAGTTTTTGATTCTTTACAATCAATTTTCGCTTCCTCGAGTTTCTTATTTGTCATTAACGCCGCAATTGGATCTGTTGACGGATCTGAGTCTGACACAGGCTGAATCACGAACTCGCGCTTTGAGGCTGAAATCCGAGCGATGAGCGGCTCGGGACTTCCGACGAACGGGTGGCGGCCAGCAATCGGCCGAACGCCGGAGGCGCGTGGGACCGGGGAGTCAAAGTCGAAGCGATCGACGTAGACGAACTGGCCGAGCTGGAGTCGGTTGGTGAGGATAAGATCGGTGTCGCGCTCGGAGAGCGAGACGTAGGTGGAGTTGAGGGAGTCGGAGAGCTGGACGAAGAACCCGTGGTTGGGCCAGAGGTCGGAGCCCGCTAGTGCGGGCACGATGCCAATAACTTGGAGCAGAGGGGAGCGGTGGTCGCCGGTGACTCTGGTGTTGGAGTTCATGGACTGGAGGAGCTTTAGTAGGATTCCTGCAGTGAGAGTCGCCATCGATATTGTCTAGAGAAAGTAGAAGTGCATATATTTATGTATGTATATATAGAGAATTAAGGGAAAATGAGAGATCTGATGAAGGAATTAGGGTTTTGTGAGGAAGGGGAACAGATTCAATTCATGAGATAGAGAAGGGCTAGCTAGGAGGAGCTTGAGAATTGAAAGAGTGAGTGGGGCCAGTAAATGAGACCGTTACGGGTTTTCAATTTGAAATGCCCGCTCTGTATTTGGTTTTTTAAAGTTTGAATTCAGGTGACGAAGCAAGACGTAACGGGTCCGGATCGTAGGTTAACGTTAAGGTCTTGAGAAAATGTTAAACCGACGCAGGGGATATACTGTATGTTTTGAACCTCCAATTAGATTGTGCCACGTGTGCTGGAAAACTATTTATTTTTTTTTCATTTTTGGCAAATAAATAGAGGAACTATTTTCTATGACTGATAAAAAACGACTAATATTAAACTTCCACACCATTAGTTTTTTCAGATTGATCATATTGTTCAATTTTAAGCTTAATATCTTTAAAATACGAATGTGATTTAGTTTTTCTTCTGTCTTCATTTCATTTCGTAATTGTATTTGGTACCAAAATCTAAAATAACTTAAGGAAACGACTTTGAATGAAATTAAAAGTAGAATGCGAATTGAGAAAGACAAAGGATTAAGGAAAATATAAATAAGAAAATGATTCAAATTTAGGAAAATAGGATATGAATTAACAAATCCTGATAATTCGTAAAATAAGTAAATCATATTTCTTGGAGTATGGAAATTCTCGTCAAAATGTTGGAGAATTAGGAAAGACCCACACAAAGCCAATGAAATGGTTGGTTATTACCAGATTAGTAATTTTGTGAATATTTTTATGTTATTAACCTTTTGTTCTTAAACTTGGTGTATTATTTGATACATGTAATAATATCTTCAGTAATGAGGGGGAAAAAAGTACGAACGAACAAATTACATATTTATCTTATTGTTTTATCAGCCAAAAGAGAAATTTTTTTAAAAAAAAATACATATTTGAATTTGGAATTTATGGCTTGAATTGAAATTAAAGCCAATCTTAGTTTGACATTTATTTTGTAACCTTAGACCACGCCTTGTTTCGTGGGATAAGACTCTGATATTGAACTAGTAATTCAATCTCTGAATTCGTCCCAGATTTAGTTGCACAAAACAGGGTGAAGACGAGTAATCAATATTGGTTTTTCAACTTCTTTTTTTCTTATTGGTTCCCCTTCACACTGGATTATTCAATTCCAAGAGTAGGATAAGTAATCCAGCCGAAATTCCTTATCCCCTTATCTCATTAATAATCCCAACCAGCAAAACAAACATGGCCTTAGATGCAATCACAATCCTATAAAACTGACTGCAAGGACATCTGCTCTCAGGATGTCTTGCGATATTGATCTTTCATTCTATTTTTCATTCCATAGATGCATTCTCAACATGAAATGTTCCCAGATTAACATTTCCATGTTTGTGAATTAAGAACAGGATGAGGTCAATCACCTTAATTTCTGCCTAGAAAGAGATCCAGCTAAGAAATCAACAATATGAGAAGCATATACGCTGTACATTTCTCAACTTCCACATTCCCATTGTGCACGTATGTCTGGCCTTGTATCATATTTTGACCACGCTAGTATCTATTACCATTGAAAAATTGCAAGAAAGAAGATAAGGCTCTTTCCTTTTTTTTTTTTTTTTTTTTAATTTTCTGATTCTATTAAAAACTATTATGCCACAAAAAATAGGAAAATCATAAGGAACATCATTAATACAAAGAATATCTTGATCATCAGCCATCGATTCGATGATATGCTGTTGAGGTACCTGGCTAGTTGCCCCTGAGCCCCCTCTACATTTGCAAGTGTATCATCCATGTTTTCATCAATCCTGCCAGCCACAATAGCATCCAGTGAACTTTCATCCCATTGTTATAGGAATTTTAAGACTAATTATAAACAATATTTTCTGCCACTTTAAGGCTCAAGTCACAGGTCAAAGTAATCCCAATAAGTGGTTAATTTGTTTCTCAGCATCGGGATATGACTCCTCGGTGGTAATAATCTAAACCAAAGTCCTGTTGTAATCACTAAACCCATGGTGCCTAGACAGTATTGATTACCGAGGGGTGCTGACTAATACCATCACACGTAAAAGCACAGGCAAATTACCGAGGCTTGCTCTGACTGAAATGGCAGCGGCATCCCTGCTTACCATGTTATGGTAAGCGATTAGCCGCGAGGCACGAATAAATGACCATAGAAAGCTAACCTACCTTGGAGGGTGATAATTGCTAAGATCTCTTAGTAAGACCAATCACAAGAAAGTGTCGTGTTGTTGACGACCCACGCATGTGTGGCAAATGTGCATAACCATTGATGAACCAACCTGATTGCAAGCTCCCCTTGCTGAGAAACCATGGTTGCCAGTTGAGTGAAGATGTTGCCCAACTCGTGAATAGTTGACTCCACATTGTGAAGAGCTTCAGCTCTGCTTTGCATATAACTGTCTTGTAAAGGAACCACCTGCTGTTGCTGTTGCTGTTGTTGCAGCAATGGCTGAGATTCTCCATCTGCCTGCTTCCTAGAAAAGGAAAATGAGCAACACAATCTCAATAAAAGAAAATTATTTTATCCCAAAGAAAATTGAATTTGAAGCATGTGGCAAGGCTATACATCCAAGATAAGGTTGCATGTGGAAACATATTTTTCTGGATGAATGACTTGCAGCAGAAAGTCCACTGACTCTTTTATTGCCTGTATGAAGCACAGTACATGCATCCTAAGATTCACTACTTGTACTGATACTAAACACTTTGCATTGCATCCAAAAATTGATGTCAGCACATGGTTACTCTAAATAGTTTAGTTCCCCTTATAAAATGCAAGAGTAATTCTGTCCAAACTTCAAATTAATGTTTCCTTTTTATAATTGCAAGAAGCATAAAGAAAAGGACACAACACACACAAAAAAAAAAAAAAATTTAATTATTCAAGTGATGTTTTCCAGGATCTACAAAAGAAAAATGCCGACATCAAAATTTATGCATGTGAATGTAATTTCTAACTCATAAGAAACACTTGCTATACAATCTTTGAGATACACGAACTTCTAACTCATAAGAAACACTTATTATACAATCTTTGAGATACACATTTCTAAACTTCAAGAAGAAAGTAAGTGACGCTTCTAGAAGAAATTGCTCAAAGTAAAAGTAATACCGCAGCGTAATGTATGGTAGACAATTCCCATGATCACCAAACAAAAAGCATATGAAAAGCAGTGGCCATTGTGGACCATTTTCTTATAATTTATGATTTAAACAAAAAACCATAAGCAGCATCCATGAGTGATAATAATGAACATGGAATTCAGAATGTAGGCACTGATCCAATGGAAAAGAAAGGAAGAAACTGCATGACCAAAAGATAGCCATTTTTTGTTAAAAGCACACATGGTTTTCACCAGACGAAATGGCAAAATATTTGGATGATTGGATTCAATAACCATTTGAAAAGTATTCACCTTTGAAGAGAATCAGAAACATTATCAATGAATTCATCTTAAATTACCAAAAGAATGAGGCATTCAAATATGTTGTTTATGGATAAAAAGCAGCTTCAAAAAAAGAAAACCAATAGCGCCCCATCCACTCCCAGCCACCACAACCACAAATATATATATATATATATAACGTAGAAGCATATTTAGATGCTCGCAGACACGGAGAGAGAGAGAGAGAGCCAAATAATGACAATCTAAGAAATGCGCGTAGTCATAATGATTAGACGCTACATTTACCTAGGAAATGACTGGGATGAAGATGCAGAGCCATTGGCCCATGGAGGAGGAAATGCTGATGCACTAGCTGCTGATCTGGCAGCCAATGGCCGCTGGCGAACAAAAGGATTAGCAGAATCTTTTGAAGCAGTAGAAGAAAACAATTGCCTTCTGTTCTCATGAACCTTCAAGTTCTGCATCCAAAAGGCTCAAAGAGGTTTGTCAAATATGACAGACAAAGGGAGAAAAATGTTCTTCTGATCAATATAGAGATTATAACATTAAACCATCACTTTGCTAGCTACGCTAAATGGTGACAATTGATATACCTCTGTCCGCGTAGTGAGGACTTCTTTGAAGTCTTTTGTGGTGCTCATTAAACGATTCTTTAGGTTATCAACAACTGTGGCCGAATGTGTGGTGGTGTCACTTGATATATTTCCACTTTCATTTTGGGAGTCGCAGACGAGCTGGAGGTCCACTACAGCTGAATTAAGTGCAGTAATATCCTGCTTGATGACGGCTGTCAACTCTTGGATCTCCATTGTTGGATCATCAAAAACAGAAGTTCTCTTTGCCACTGAAGGTATGCAGAAAAAATATTTCATAAGTACAGATCTAATAATTTACCCTTAAAAAATTAAGAGAGAAACTTGAACAATACTGTCAACAATGTTGTGACCAAAGAGAATATGGGTTTCTTTAGAATTTCAATAATAATTGACCTCATTCTTTTCTCTAGTGCTTATGGGGAGTCATCAAATTACAATCCCAAGAGTTCACCATTGGAGATAGCAAAGCTGGGGAAGCTATTATAGTTGTTCTCATCACTGACAGTGTTTTGCATCCATTTTTAGTCTGTTTTCAACAAATAAAGAACCATGTCTAGTGAATTAACAAGCTCCCAAGGTATAGCAGAATAAATAATACCACAATCATAAACCACCTCTGCTAGCATACTCGTGCTCTCTGTATTCATTCATATAATTGCAATACCCTCCTTTACATGTCTGGCCAACCTCCCAATCTGGGCATACTCAAATCATTTGTTTCAATGGACTAGTTCTTTGCAGGAATAGCCTCCAAACTTGCACTCCATTCACCTCAAAAAAATCTCAATGGAAAACTAACATAGTTCTCTACACGTCAAATTTATTTATTTCTTGGCAACGCTCTTCCATAAAAATGTCACATTGAAACGAAGATAGGTTTTTGCAAAATTAAGCTAGTCAAACATAAATACCTGTCTCCCTCCCAAAATATCAATAGTCTACTATCTGCAATAACAGCAATTTCTCCCACCACGAACAACCATGAAATATTCCCAGCTCCATAATATTCATCCCATGGATTTTTAGCCCCATCACCCTAGTGCCATACAAACTTTATTTTAAAAACATACTTCTAATCATGGTGCCAGATAAACTTTGGGGTTCAGACTCCACAAATACTAAAAGTCCAGCATCAAACAACTAAGACGGAATACAAGTCATGCAAAAAGGTATGAATGCTAAATAAATTTGCCAAAAGAATTGATAGAAGTGGCTCTGAATACCACTGGATAAGTACTTCTCTAGTTCTCAAAGTACTATTGGCTTCAATTGTTTGCTTGCAAAACAAATGAAGCTGTTCCAAATTGCTCATGAAAAAAGGTGTAAAGTTCAAACCCATATTACTTTTAGCTTAAATATGTAAAGTTCCTCATTTACAAATCAAGTCAACTGCTCGTAGAAGAAGAAAACATAAAGTTAAACACCAGTCCAACTGACAAATCCCTCAGGAATATAAAGGAAGGTAATTAAACCTGCAATTAATTCCATACATTGTTCATCACAAACTTCTCAGCGAAGAGAATGGCTCGTTTGGAATATGTATTATTGTAATTGATATGCACGCGATGTTGTCTATAGCAAATTCTACAATGTAATGGCGCAATTAATCTAGAACAACATCTGAACATTCAATTACTTCCATTTTCTAACACAATCTACCATTCAACGACAAAATTGATACACATAATGTGTGAAACAACAGAATTGACAATGTAACTCACAATTTGCGAGCTCTGCCAGCTTCTGCGACGTCTGGTGAATCCCGAACCCGATCTTCGAAGCCCTCTTGCTGAACTCCGACTGAATCGTGACCGCCGATCTCGTTCCATCCTCCTTCGAACCACTGGTACTACTACCCGGCGCATTTGGCGCCGACGAGACGGACTTGCGTAGCTTATCGGCTACATTCAGGAATTCTTGCGTGCGATCTCGGCACGACGACTGAGTCGATTTCACCGGCAATTTCTACGACACACCGAGTTGGCCCTAATCCACCTTGTAATAAGGGCTAATTTTTTTATATGTGTAAAAATATATGTGTACGTGTATTTAGGACATTTGAACGTAATTTATTTAGTAATTTATAATTTATATTTATAATATTTTAAAAATATATTTAGGTAAGTGGCTTAACAAATAACTTATGTCTAATTATATTTTTTTAAAATATTATTTTTAAAAGTAGTTTATAAAAAATAGTTTATGATTTATAAACAGGACATCTAAACATATTTTTAAAAACATAAAATTTTCATTTTTACTTTTTAATACCAAAAATAGTATTTCTTCTTTAAATTAATATTTTTTTTGTCTAACTAAAAATATAAGTTCTATTTTTGCCAAGCTATTGCGTTTATGAGGAGGATTTTCTTATGCTGGGCAACAAAAATATCTTGCTATCTTGTTTTTTCACATTGACAAATTTCTTGTTGTTTGGTTAAAAAGAAATTTTTTTTGAGTTCCTAATTACTCAAGTCCAGTGTGTAAAATCTAACCATGCCACATACTGTAAATGCAGTGAAAAAAATATTATGAAAATATATGTTAGTCGTTATTTTAAAATTTTATTATTTTTGGGTAGGTTGGAGTTTTTAAATCTATCCAAATCTGATTGTTAGAATCTGATGGATGGTTTTGAGCATCCAACTTCTTTAGACTAGGTATCTAATGGCTATGAAACTGAGATAAATATTTGCAATATAATGTTGAATTCATTTAAACTTAAATCAAAACTTTTGAAGTCATTAGGGTTAATTCATAGTGGGGTTGTGTATCATTGGTTAGCTTCTTAAACTAATCACATCAAATCTTAACGGTTTGTTTAGTAAATGTTTTCTGTTTTTATTTTTTATTTTTGTCAAAATAAAAAATAAAAAAATACTAAAATGGGTATGTTTTCTGTTTTTAAAACATTAGTCTAGTACTATTAGTAAAATGGTAACTTACGAATGTTATCACTAAATCATAAAAAATAAAAAATAAAAATACATACTGTACACACAACAAAAAATAAAAATTAACAGTACTTCGAAATGTCATGTTAATAGGCAAGGGACTACTCCTTGTTTATTTCTTTTGGGAATTGACACAAACATGAATGCACAAAATCTCAATCCCCTTTGGGAATTGATCCAAACAGAGTGAGAACTTTTGACACCAAAACCAGAGGCTCAAGGAAAGAGTAGTCTAATTTATAATACAATCTCCTTACTTCTCCATGTAGTAATCTACCCAAAACAATCCAAAAATGCCTCTTGAAATCACTTTTACTGATAATCAAATTCACCCCAAAGCTTAATATACAAGAAGCAAAAACAATACAAACCCCTCGAGAACAGCTAGCAAAACAAGAGGAAGTGTCCTCTGAATCACCATTGGAGCACCATGAGAAATCATAATCGGAAACCGGCACTTCTCGTCCGACGGATCCTCGTCGGTCACCATAGCCAAACCAGAGAAATTACAGTCCCAACTGTGCTGGTTCTTGATCTGATAATACATGTTGAAAGCATAAGAAGCATTCCCTTTAGCACCGATGTGATTGCAAGAAGACCCATAGCCTAAAGCAGTGCAGTCCGACATGCTACAAGCATAATCAACGCTTCCCGGCAAATCTTCAGCTCCATCCAAATCTGGATTCAAAACACACCACCTCTTCATCATATATTTCACACCTTCCACAGCAGCCAGGCCTCTATTCTTGCTCAAACCCAACAAATCTAATTCATATTTCGGTTTTCCGTCGAATTCAAAGATCCCCCAATGCCTCTCGAAGCTCCCCGGAGCAATGCTCTTGGCATTCTCGTCAATGAGGCTGAAGAGGTAGAGATCAATTAGGCCTTTTCTAGCAGGAGTTCCCTTTCCACTCAAAGCATGATGAAGCAAACCCATATTGAATCTCTTGGCGTTTTCGACGCCGGCGTTCTTATCGCCGTCCGTCGGCCACCCGACTTCTCCGACGATGATGTTCATTTCAGGGTACCCTGCTTTTTTCAGAGACCAAACCAGAGTGTCGAAATTTGCATCAAACACATTTGTGTACATATAGTTACCGTCTCTAATGGGCTTATTTGAGCCATCGAAAAATGCATAATCGAAGGGGAAATAGGAGTTGCCATAGAGGCTGAGAAATGGGTAGATGTTGACGGTGAAAGGGGCGTCGTTTGAGTGAAGGTATTGGATTATTTGGATTGCGAGGTCTCGGACTTCCGGCTGGAAGTCGCCGGCGGACGGAACTGGGTTTGATTCCGGCGAGTAGTAGACGTCGGCGTTGAAGGGAACTGTGGCCTTGACCTTTGATCCAAGCCCGGCATGGATGAGGGATTCCTGGACATTTCTGAGGGCTGGTAGTGTGAATGGGAGATAGGTTCCATTGTATGTTCGGAGAAAAGGTTCATTGCCTACAGCAACATACCTGCAAAACCGGATCTTTAAGGTAGTCTCATGCAGAGAGTGATAGATGAGAAGATCAAAATTAAACATGGTACAAAATTTTCGTTTTGTTTATATCCAAATAATCAAAATGTTTCTGTTTTCAAAGTGACTCAAATGGCACAATGAGGGAAAATAATGGCATTCTAATGTTTATATTGAAACATAGCAAAACACATTACAACTTATCCAAACAGTAAGGTATGTTGTCAATAATTTAGAACTTTTTGTAAATATTATAAAATTTTTATTGAGAAAATTATAAAATATTGTATTTCATTATACTAATATTTATCACTTCTGAAACGTTTTCAAAATATTTTCATATATGAGCAAATCAAAATAGCAAAACGAAAATTTGATTATTGGATCGAAATCATACCATATTATATAAATGTAAGTAAACACATACAAATATACATAAATATGCATATTTATATAAACCCTAATGAGTCTGGGAGCATTGGTGCAGCTATATGTGTCTATATATACATATAGATAGATAGATAGATAGATACATATATGAATTATATGATTAAACAGCAGTCATATAATGAAAAGGGATTGAAGGGAGGGTGTCAAGAATGGGTTTTAAGAATTCAAGAACAAAGGTGGAAGAGAGGAATAGACTTCAGTTACTGGACTGGATATTTGTCATTCTTGAAAAGTTTTCAACATTTTCAAAACATTTTCGATTTTTGTGCTAATCGAAACAGCACACTGAAATAAAATTTTGAACTTTGGATCAGAATCATACCATATTATATAAACAGAAGTATACACATATAAATATACATATGTATACATATTTATATGAACCCCAATTAGTCTCGGAAGTATTGGTGAAGCTATGTGTCTATACATATATATACATAGATAGATACATATATGAAGGGAGGGTGTCAAGACTGGGTTAAGAATTCAAGAAAAAAGGTGGGAGGAGAGAGAAGTAGACTTCAGTTACTGAACTTGATATGGACTCCACCAGTGTAAAGATAACTAGTCACATTTGCATCCACCCAAGAAGCAGCAAACTCAGGGTCTTCACTCATCTGCTGCAACATGTAATTGGGTATTGCCAACATGACTTCAATAGGGGTCCCAATCAGAGCTCCCAAAATCCTCTCGTCGGCCTCGAACAGCTTCACCTTATCGAACCCATTCTCCTTCATCATTCGGACCACCTTCTCCGGCGGCAGCTGGTGGGTCGCCATGGTTCCCCAGTTCACTCCGACGCTGGACACATTTGAGACCATGGTCAAGAAGACGATAAACATTATCAAGAGATAATTACAGAGGATTCTTGCTTCTACCATTTTTGTTTTCTTTAATGTATCTCTAATGGGGTTTCTTTGAATCTTTCTTGAATCAAGAGACGAGAGAAAGGTGAATTTTCTTGTTACTGTTGTAGGATATATATAGGTGAGGATCGATGACTGCCCTCTCTAGAATTTTTTGTGTTTGGCTTTTGAGAAACTTAAGGGGGAAGGTGAGAAATCTGTAAGGAAGTTGGAAAGAGAAAAGGAGCGATTGGGAAGATTCCTTTCTTAACTCAGCGATTCAGTTATGCTTCCAAAACCATGCAATTTTGGGCCACAAAATTGTCACATAGTGAATATTAGGAACTTCCTTTTTTTTTTTTTTTTTTTCGGCTCAAATAGCATTAGGTACTTACCAAATAAATAAAAAAAATATTCAGTGCTTTTGGAGATCGAACCTGACTTTTACTTTGCTTCACCTCTTATATATGCATTGCATCCTCCTGTTGTTAAGTGAGTTTAGTTAGAGACTAGAGTGTTCCAACTCACCTAATAGTCCCTCATGTTAAAAGAAATTATCTAGAGTGATTGTTATACCATATCATCATACTTATCACATCATATTATTGTACTTACGTGATTTGATTGTTTATTTTTATAATGTCAAGTGTCTATTTTTTTTAGAGAGACAATATTTTTTGAGAAATTATAGGTATGATCATACTTGTTCGGTGAAATTTTTCAATCTAAATTCTCACTGTGTGAAAAAAACATGAGTGTCGATCAGAATTTGAATATAATGTCATATTATATCACATAAGCACGATGATACAGTGTAAAGGTCACCTTAAATAATTTCTCTCACATTAACAGATCATTATTAGAGTAGTAAACCAATGAAGCCTTTTTGACTTCTAAATTTTCATATGAGATTGACTTGTTATGTAATACTCATTTCATAACCTTCTCAAAATTCTTTCACTACGTAGTCAATTTTTTTAAAAATCTTTTTACCCTATGTTTAATTTAGGATTGTGGAGGGGAAAAAAAGGGAAAGAGAAATGAATTCACTTATTCATTTTTCTGTAAAAAACCAAATAACAAAATACTTTTTTTTTAAAGAATACCTAATTTTCTAACACAACTCATAAAATTAAAAAAATTAACTTATTTTATTTCATTGCCCTTTCTCTTTACCTTTACACAAATTCGAAACACGTGTAAAGCTGTGGAAACTTAGTAAGGATTGTAAGACAAGTAGCTGGACTCCCAAAGAAATATTGAAGACCAGTGTCGTTACTTGATAAGCAGGGCATTGACCGACTTTTGAAACTTGGAAGAAGAATCGGAAAGAATCCCTCCCAATTCCAAACTTTCCAGCCCAAATCAACGTATTGCATTCTCATACAATCTCAATCTCTCTCCCTCTCTCTCTCTCTCTCTCTCTCTCTCTGTTTATTTTGCCTCAAAAAAGTATGGCTTTTGCTTTTCTTTTCTTTTTTTTATAACTTTCATGGTTAAAAATGGGTAGCAGTTTATCTTAAAGCTATGGTCATCCCCAAAAAGGCTTTGCTATCTTCACTAATGTCCCTCCTTGCTCTCTTAGTCCTATCACCACAAAACCATGCCACGCATGCCACAGAATTTTTAGGCATAGGCTTGTTCAAAGTTACTTGTGTTAGGAAGAAGATGGGAATGTGAAAGGACCCTATTTTACTCTTGCCTCAGCTTAATCTGATGATTCATATAACTCAAATTTACTTCATTTCAAACCGTTGTTTCTTGATGTTGATGAAATGCATGGTTATTGCATGCAGCCAAAAAACTTCTACACAGCATTTGCGTGTGATTACAACATAACAAGATCACCAACAACAATTGTGTTCATATTTCAACCAAAAGCTTTCAAAGCAAGACATGCAGTTCCTTTCTTTTGCTAAATGGGTTTTCCCTTCTTATATTGCGTTTAGAATCCGGATGTATTTAGAATATGAATTTATCAAGAAAAAAAAAAGAAAAATGAAAAGGTGAGAAAAAAGATAATAAAATGAAAGAAAATTATTATTCCTTTTCTCTTCACCTTTTTCTTTTTCTTCGTCTAACTAAATTCTTAATCCAAATATTGAGTTAGTATATTTTCTTTTATGAAGTGGGAGAACTGGTTCAAGGCAAAGCCTTTTGGACTCATTTTTAACGAGTAAACTCCCCTAAAAACACCAAAAATTCACCAATCTTGAGTAAAACAGCTGCCCACATAAAGGGCTCGAACTCGGACAGTGCGGATATTGTGGAACGGTATACTCCTTTTCTTAAGGTTAGTATTTTTCTCCTAACCTAAGCTTGACCGTCTCTTCTCTTTACCTTTTCTATACTCGGCTTCAGTGTTAAGTAAAAGGCCTGCAATATTGGGATCAACCAAGACCCCCAAAGACTTGAATTCTATACTGCTTTTGACTCACTCCAAACGGGTTTGGCAACCTAAAGCTTTAACAAAACATGCCCGCGTGACGGAGCAAAGTCTAAAACACCTAAAGGGATGCAGATGCATGCTTGTATGTGTAATTCAGAAACTATTGCTGTCAAGAAAAAAAAAAATAGATAATTACACTTTGTTCCCTTGTGACTTGAGCAAAAGTTAAATAATCATTTCATGGTTCAAAAGTAAACATATAATCTTTCTCTGATTTGTAAAATGAATGAAAACTATTAATTAATAGCAATTCTATCATAGGAGTATTTTTATAATTTTATCTCTTTAAAATAGAACATTAAAAAGATAATTTTGCTCTTTTATGTCAAAATAAAATATTATTCTTTGTAGAGACATTTTTGTCATTACACCAAATCCATCACAATTTTAACCATTTTGTAGATAAGTCCAAACTACAAAGAGGTTATATGATCCTTTTGATTCACATGGGGTCATTTGATTCTTACTTAAACCACAAAGAGGTAAAGTGTATTTACCCCAAAAAAAATTTAGTCATGATACTGGTTTGTGCCTTGTTTGGAGCAAAACATCTGACTTTATGAAATATTGGGTCTTGTATACTAGCATTCAAGGTGGACTATGCCTCCTGTAAAACAGTTGATAAGGAAATCAGTACTTAGTGTGAATATGAAGATGTAATTGCAGTTTAGTTTAAATGGAATGTAACAAAGTTGAATGGAATAGGCAAAGTAGGGATCACAATACCCATTTAGCATTTAGGGCCTTGCCTCCCAGACAAAATTAAGGACCAAATATTGGACAAAGCCATTGGGAAATTTTTCATAGCTGGGATTACCAAGCATTCAATAGCTGATTTCTTGAAGCGGATTGGCTCAGTATTTGGTGCATAGTTATTATAAAGGGGAGTGAAAGCAGAAAACTCTAAGAAAAATGCAATAAAAAAATATAGGAGAAATGAAAAGTGGAGAATCGATTAAAAATCGATTGGAAAACTTATGTAGTAGGAATTTTAGTAAGTAACTTCTGTAAAAGGGAATATTTAGAAAACTTATTGAAAACCTTCATGAAACTTAGTAGAAACCTATATAAACAATAAAAATAGATACTTAGTTGACATTTCCAAATAGTTTCTGCAGGATTTTTCACCAATTGCTCTTTAGTTTTTCAAGAGTTACCATTAAATATTCCCTAAGTGTCACAAACATTTCTCAAACATTTTCAAAATGTTTTTTTAAAAGTGAATTTTGTACCTGTGTTGTAAACATTCTCTTTTAAATGAGTTTATCAGTAACTATGATATGGTGTTCAAGAAAATGAGTATGGCCATGTCATTCAACATAACTGAATATTACACATCAATTTCACTTCTGGAGAGACCAAAATCACATCTTCAGTCTTTTGTTGGCCCCATGATGTTTTAATTTCTGGAATCCTATGGCCTGACATGGTAGAAATCATTTTCTTTAATCTTTTCCTAGAGGGCATATCAGTGCATTGAGTTTCACTCTTCAATATTCATTACTTGTTTCTCGAGAAAGACAAATTATACATAAGCTTCACCTAAATAATGAGTATTTCAGAATCAGTGTTTCCAAACAACTGATTCAATACCAAATCCAAAATGATAAAGCTTGCCATCAATATAAAACTGGTAATTGGAAAATACAAGATGTTTTAAAGATTTGTACAGGATTTGGAAATTTGTATACTTTTTCTATGCAATGTTACAATTGTTTCCGACTTCACTGTAGGATTCTCCTCCTGTATAATACCAGAATAAAAAATTCATTCATTTAAATTTCCTATCCTCTGCTTCATTTCGTTCCATTGCTCTCTCTCTCTCTCTCTGCGCAAGACTGCTCTGTTCCAACTCCATCATTTCAGTTCACCTTATCAAGCTCAAATCTTGAAGACCTGGGTTGAAGCCTTGAACCCGAGCTGGTTCTCTAATGGAAGGCGCTTTGTTTTGCCAATTTCGGACCAATCAAACCAGATGGGTGATTTGATCATTCAATCTGATGGGTCATGTTCATGCCAGCATAGAAGCATGGAGAGACAACGCCCAATTATGTAGAACCTAGCCCTCTGCTGCTTGTACATGTACAAACACCTCCTCCGGAAATTGGTTTTCCGGCAACTTCTCCGGCGAGGCTCGGGAGCTTGGGTGAAGTGAGAACCACCTGTCATGGCCATGGTATATCTTGACGACGGCGGCGGCGGTGGCGGCGGAAATAGCAGGAAGGGAGTTAAGAGATCAGAAGTTAGAGAAGCCAAATGCAACGATCTGTTAATTTATAGGCACTCTTGTGAACTTGGACAATGGGGACCCCTCTTTTGGGATTGGTCATGTCATGGAAACTCCTATATCCTCTGTTTGACAAAACTACCCTTGCTTCTTTTTTTTGGGAGGGGGCCGGGGGGGTTTGCACAGGAACACGTATAATATTTCCAAATTTATATACTTTGACCTAATATATTACCATATTTTTTCAAATTTATATTCCAAAATGTAAAATGTAGCTTTGATAAAATAAATAATAAAATCTATTTTTATCATGTTGTTAAAAAGATAGGGTACCTTTTTGCTACATGAGTTTTGATTGAAAATTTATTAAAGAGAGAAAAAGATTCATGAAAAAACCTGTACTAGATGGGTGAACCTGAGTCAATATATAAGATGTTGATTCCCTTCCTCCTACCATTCGTACTTAATAGGCTTCAAAAAGTTTCAATTAAGTTTACAATGTCTTATTTTGGTGACATAGAAAGAAAATTGATAAGTTCTACTCTACTGACCGCTTAGCAAAAACTATAATAATGTTATACAAATAATATATACTTTACACCATTTTACTTTACACTAAATTTCACTTTAGGACATATACTTTCAAACAATTAAGTCCTTATATTCTTAATTTGTTGTAATATCACTCTCTGTAAGCTTTTGTTTGTGCAATTGACGACTAAAAATACTTTTAAGATAAAAATGTATTTTTAAATCATATTGGCACCCAAATGCCCTTAGTCCTTCCTCACACGAGACGATTTGAAAGTCTTCTTTATAGTGATTCTATGTATAAAATGAAATTAGAGTTACAAAATATTCCCAAATCGTCTCACATGAGGGAGGGTTGAGAGTGTTTGGATATCAAAATGATGTGAAAGTATATTTTTGCCCTTGAAAGGGCCAGTGAGACGTACAGAGCTTTTAACCACCAATCATACAAATAAAAATTTACAGAAGGATGATATTGTAATAAATTCAAAGTATATGTATTTAATTATTACAATTCAAAGTATAAATACTAAAGCGAAATTCAATATAAAGTGTAACGGTGCAAAGTGTATTTAACCTTATATTTTATACAAAATAATGTGAGTCATTTATATTCAATTATTAAAAAATAAAAAGTCTAATATGATTTATAATTACAAAAATGTTACTACCATTTTGATATTTTTATATAAAGATCTATATATTTATTATTTTTTAAAAAAGTTCTAACATAAGAGCACTTTCATCTCAAGTTCTGTTGAAGGGTAATTCGGTCATCTCAAGGTTTGCGAGTGGGAGCCGCGGGGGCACATCTAAGGACTTTAGTGTCAATGCTGATAAGCGCACAAGAAGAGCCGTGTGGGGAACTAAGGAATCCAAACGGTTCCCACACGACCCTCTTCTTGCCTTAAAAGTTGCCACGTGTTAATTTTTGGTCTTTTTTTGACCTCAAAACCCCGTTTTCACTTTTCACTTTCTCACCTCTCCAATTTCTCGCGAGAGCCAATAACAATATAGGCCGACATCGTAAGGCCTGTTTGGCCTGTTTGGTGAGATAGTAACTTTCCGGGGACCTAAATTTCCCCCCGGGGGGGCGCTCGACCTCTGAATTTTGAGAATTCTCTTTAAGTTCTAAGTATTTTGATGTATTTATTATGTAAAATAGTGTATTGATCCTTCTAAAATTTAAATTTTTTTTTTAGTCCTTAAAATTTCAAAATTCTTTTACCATGGCACCCCTCAACAAAATGGTTGGATTTGTGACTTTTAAGAAGTGCTTCTGAATTAAGTGTGCTTACAGATAGACTTCATATTGTTTGATTGTCACACTTAAAAGAAGTGTTTTTAATCCTTTTTCTGCTGAAACGGTAAAAAAAAAAAAAAAAACTTACTAGAGTGTATAGGCTTGCGAGCAAATTTAACTCCAAGTAATACAATCCTTACAACTAAGAAAACAGATTGCATTGTAAAAATTAGAAATCAACAACAAAAGAAAAAAAAAAAGAAAAGAAGTAAGTGGACCTGACCCATTGAATCATAACTCTATCCGCTATTCTGATATTAAAATTCGATAGAGATGAAATTGGACTAGTTGACCTTTTTTATTTTTATTTCATTGGACTCCACAAGAATTTGTCGATATTTCCGATTAAATCTTCTTGTTCCTAGATGTTCCATAGGAATAAATTGTTATTCCGTTCTTACACGGAAAAAGGTTTAGTTTATTCCAAGTCACAACATAAAAGCCTTTTTAATATCTTTCTTTTATTCCAGACCAAGATTAATTTGAATTTATATAATTTTATATAATTAAATTAATAAATAAAATTATGATATTGTAGTAGTTTAGTATACATAGAAATTAGAAGAATCTATAAAAATCTTTTTTTTTCTCAATATCACGAACAAGATCCAAGAATAAGAGAAAATTTTTGTCAAATTTGTGAATTTAAATGATCAAGTCCGTGATACGAAAACATAAAATAACACATTTTTATTTAATTTTTTTGATCAAATAAAGAAATGACTAGTGTAATTATTGTGTTTTATTTATTTATTTATTTTGACAATATAAATTTAACTATCGTTTTGAAGAAAATTGATACATAAAAAAATTAATTGATATATATATTTATCTTTTTATATTTAAATATAATAAGTATGTATGCAGCCATTCTAAATACTCCGGCTCTTAATATTTTGGGTAAACAATTATTTTCTTTATGATTTCTTTTATTTTGGTCATCCAACATTTAAAAAGAAGTTAATGTAGTTTAACATTTTAAAATAAGTTAGAAAAATTAAAAATTAATTACACTTTGACTCTATCAACTATGATTTAGTTTCACTTTATCCGCTAAATTAAAAGTCATTATATTTTACCCCTAAACTATGATAATTTAAGTCTGTATTAACATCATTGACAATAAAAATAAAAGTAAATTAAAAACTTATAGCATTTCTGTTAGGATAAAATATAAAATTTTTTTGTCTTTGGTTTACAAATGAGTAGTTTAAAAAATCTCCTTGATATTGTCAAAGCTAATAATTGATAGTTCACAAAAGCAAGATTTTATGATAATTTTATCCATTTTCAGAGGCATTTTGAGATGATTATAATATTTCATAGCTATGAAATTAATTTTTTCTCTTTACTTTAGGTATTAGAATTAAATTTTGACCAGTATAAAATTTTGACAAAAGACCTAATTTTAAATTTTACGATAGTGAAAATATAACTATTTTTAGTTGAATGAAGGGTAAAGTAATACTAAGTTATAGTTTAGATGGTCAAATTATAATTATTATTTAATTATTTAATCATTTTAAAAGTTAAACCACATTGATTTCCGTTTAAAAGTTAAAAATTTAAACAAAAAAAATTAAAATTTAAAAATAATATTAAAATTTAAAACAAAGTTAGAAAAACTAAACGAATATTTTCTTTCAACTTACCTTCTCGCGCTCTTCCGCTCCAGCTTTGCGAATCCATTGCGATAAAACGACGACAATTTCACGGCGGCTGTGTGGCTGCGGTCACACTTCACTTCACACCCGCGCACAATACAACGTTACACGCACGGGCATCACGTGTAGGGCCCACCTTATCTGACGTGGCAGAGTGATTGGACTTTCTCAACTCGCAATGACATCAGTTGATAACATTTGTCGTATAAAAAAAAAAAAAAACGCTATGTTTAGATTTTTAATTTTTAAATAAAAAATGAGAGGGGACTAAAATTATTCATATTAATTTTAATGAGTAATCAAAATAAAAAATAAATTTTCTAATGAGTACATTTCTCTTATTATTTCTTAATTTAAAAAATAAATAAATTTAAATTCTTTTATTTTATTTTATCTTTATTTTTGTTGAGCATAAACAGAAACAATGCAATGACAAAAAATAAAGTCACAGGACATAAAATTATTATTTGTCCTCAGTAGTAAACTTCATTATATTTCATATGTCCGTGAGTGTCACTTCGCTCACGGATCAATCTTATGACTTATATTTATGTTTTTTTAAAATATGTTTAGGTAAGTAGTTTAAAAAAATAACTTATATCTAATCATATTTTTTGAAAAAAATTATTTTTAAAGGTAATTTTTTAAAACTAACTTATAACTTATGGCTTATAAGTCAGTTGGCCAAACACCTCTTAAGTATGATCTATTCACTATTTCCAATGATTTTCTCCATAAATCAGATATCCAAAGATTTGAATAATTAGATCAAATATTCAAATTGATTCATTGAATAAGAACACTGGATCAGTCGAATGGAGCTTAGGTGTCCGTTTGGTAGATCTTCTTCAAGCTTCTTTCATTTGACATTTTTTGCTTATAAGTCAAAAAATTATTTTATTTTTACTTTTCTAATTTTATAAATACTAAAAATAAGCAAAAAAGTCAAAAAAAAAAAATTTTAAAAACTGATTTTGTTTTTGCTTATAAACTCTAAAAAAGTCAAGCCAAAAAACCTTACCAAAACCAGCCCTAAGCCTATTTGATATGAAAGGCAGATTTCCTCCAGGGGATGAAGAGAATTACCATCTCCGCATTGGCAACGTGCCAACCAGGTTTCTAAGGAGTCCGTCGGTTTGCTTTTAGGTCTTAAAATAATCGAGTTAACATTTTACAAACCCGATCTACAAATTACAGAATTATATACGTATATATTGTATATATGGCCTCAAATCATTTTTTGCTGTAGTTAATTATTGTTGGTTTTTCACATTTATATATTTGTTAATTTTTTAAGAAATTAAGGATGCAACATATGTGATTGATTCGGTTTCGGGTATTAAAAAAACTTGAATTTTGACACCGAACCAACATGACCAGACTCATGCACATTCCCTAGTTCAAATGTAAATAAGCAGCATTATTATACCAGGATGGCCATAAAATATATGATCTGCGGATCCTAGTTTCTCTCTATGTATCTCGCAATTATATATATAGAGCAGGAAAAACTCATTAGTCTAGCATTTGGTGTCAAACAGATTTATTTTAACTGATGCCCACTATATTCTAATAATAATTTTTTTTTGTGCCATAATTAGGCACTAGGACAAGTAGACATATGAAGCTCAAACTCTCAGTTCCTCAATTTCTGGGGCCAATGGCTCAAAGAGTTCTTCCACCTCTTTCGGGTTAACTTCCTCGAGGCTTGCCGGGTTCCACTTTGGGTTCTGCAAATGCATAAACAAGGAAACCAGTAAGAAAAACCAGATGAAACACATTACAGATCTCGAGCAAGGCATTCAAATTCTATCTACTACTCTTTTCCGGTATGAAACCCAACCCAAACTCTAATTGAAATCGTTCTACACCTAACTCAATTCAAGTTGTCAAAGAAGAAAGTTAAGGAAATTGAAATCATCTGCTAAAGAGACCAGATATGGAGAGTAATTTACATACATGCCAGTACTGCCTTAACCATATTACATTAGAAGTGCAACCAAACGGAACCACTGGCTGCAGAATTAAATGTTATTTAGGTAACATCTTGGGGTATTTAGACAATGAATAAAAACTAGAAAGCTAAGGATTGTGTTGCTTGCTTTAACTAGTTCCTGATAAAACTCCTCTATGGAAAAAGTAAAAATTTCATTGAGGTAAAATCTAGTTAACCTGCAACTCCTTGAATCAATAAATTACAACTTTCCTGATCCTCTATTATAGAGTGGAAAGAGACTAGGAATGAGAAGCAAACCTGATCCTTGTCCACCAAAACTGCCCGGACACCTTCAGGAAAATCATTTCGAAGGGAAGACCTTACAGCTATGCGATATTCGGTTTTCATTACACCGCTTAACTGGGTACAGCCAATTGCAGGAAGAATAAATGTTACAGGTCATGTCTCCGAATGGGTTTACTATGTAATTCAAAATGAAAAGCGAAATGAAATGCAGCTCCAAACTCACATTGCATAGATCATTGTCATTTTTGTCACTGGCAGATGCAACTCTAGAGAAATGTTTTCGTGTCAAGCAGAGAGAAAAGGGAGCACCTTTTCCAACCCCTGTTAGGGCATCCTTGGCCCACTCTGCCACTGCTCACAGAAACAAGGGCAATTACTATAAAGGCTGAAATGAAATGGAGAACACTAAACTACCTCTAAAATGTATACATCTCTCACAACTCTAGTGATAGACAACCAGCATTAAATAGCTCACCTGTGGCATCAGTACTCAGCTGATGCTTTTTCAGCTCTTCTATTATTTCAATAACAGATTTATTCCCACCAAAGGATGAAGCTATTTGAGGTAAAAGCAGCTTCAACTGGGGCTCAGACTCTGGGTTACTGCTGTATTTTGCCAGAAGTGTGCTGATATCTTGATGTGGATCTTGAGAACTGTAGGGAAAATAAATATATGGCTTGAATAATATGAAGTGGATATATGGAAACAATCTCTATTCAGTTTGCACAACACAGCGGACTAGCCGAGGAATATTGACATATGATGTCAAAATAAGTGCACACCACTTAGACATAAAACAGAGCATTACTAAATGTTTCAGTAAAATATATTGGGTGGTGAAAAGGGGATTCATTAACAATATTGGACAAATGTAAACACAAGTTCATGCATGAAATCCATATGACATAATTGCGATATATCAGAAAAAGAATTCAAGATACTCCTTATAAACCGAAAGAAGATCTGAGACATACAAGTTAGCTGCCAAGAGAGCCTCCTTCAATGAACCCAAGTTCCCAGACGGTACATAGTGTGTTCCAAGACCTACATATAGTGCATCAGCAGGTGTAGAAATCCTTTTTCCAGTCATTCCAAGATAAGCACCTGCAGAAACTTAAATAGTTAAATTTGTTAAACAAATGGAAAAACATAGAAAATATACTCTTAAGTAGACAGGGAAAAAAAATTGACTATCTTATAGCAAAGCTACATAACTCCCTGACATAGAATACACTGCCTAGAATACAAGCATATAAGGTGAAAGCCACATGCAGCACCCGAAACAAGTATAGCCCATTTAGGTGTCCCACAGGTGAGAGATCCACATGATGGAGTTTGAGATTATGTGACAGTAGGACTTCTGCATGGATAAAGAACCAAAATGCCTACAGAACGCGTTATCAAAAATTCAGAAACTTCCAAGACTCTGAAACCATCTACTACTTAAGACTCACAGAGGCTGCAGAACAAACTAGAAATGGCCCTCAGCCTGGAACAAATGATTTGTACCTAGGTTTTACTGGATTCTTGTCTCTCCTAAGTGAGAGTTTTCTCTTTGCTTTTGATTACTTATGCCTGGTCTCTCCAAGTGTTAGAACACCCATCCTGCTACCCAATGTTTTGAAAACCAGACCGAACCAGCTGGTTCAACAGGTTGAACCATTGACCGGTCCAAGAAACAGTCCGGTTAACCCCCTAAACCCATTTAGGTCAAAACCTAGTCAAACCCGTGAAGAATTGCGGTTAAACTCGGAACCGTACTCCAAAACTGCTAATTGGACCATCCGGTTCAAACAATTCTATAAAAGGGGCAGATTTTAGGGTTTTTTATTGTATGATTTCACTATTCAGCTCCTCTCTCCCCTTCACGCCTATTGCGATTTGCCGGTTTGCTCAGTCGTCCGGGTTTCAAAACATTGCTGCCACCTATTACTCCATCCACTTTCCTTGTCTGGACAACAACTATACTTCCCAGATACTTCTTTCAATATTCTCCTTGTTCATTTCCCTGATGCATCTTATGTGTTCCCACCTAACTGACTTCCTCTTCGTTTTCACACAATGCAGTGGCTCTGGCAACCCCATGTTTAGCCACTTCTACATTAGGCCGAGACTATAAGATCCTGTGTTGGTGAGTCTATGACCTATATTGGAGTCAAAGGGTCTTCAAACCAGCTTCCTATCAGCAGGGACGAAACCAGGATTTTATTTTAGGAGGGGCCAAGCTGAAATGGAAACCATTAATAGCGATGGTTTAGAGACTTCAGACAAAAAGGAGACTTATGTATTTCACCATATTGTGACTTACACTTGAATTAATTGGGCATGGATAGATATAGGCCTTGAACCACAAAAAAAAAATCAGGCCACATAGCAAACAAAAATGGACCACAATATAAATTTTACATGGAAAGGCCCACTTTATAGTATTTAATTTTTTGGGCTTGATTATATACTAGACAAAAATGGTTTTTTTTTTTTTTTTTTTAACATTAGGGGGCCACTTTATTGCTTTAATTTTTTGGGCCTAAATTTATACTAATTATAGTGGGGTTTTCTAAACATTAGGGGGGGCCCTGGCCCCCCTTGGCCCAAGTGTTGCCTCGTCCCTGACTATCAGTCTGATTGGTCAGAAGACCCACTGCAGCTTTGATTTATTTTTTTTTTTTGTGCTTGCTTCAATTAAAAAATAATGAGCATCATGCCCCTCGATGATGAATTGAAACATCCAAATTCAATAAATTTAAAGCTAATACAAAAAAATCTTAGATGTGAAAACAAGAGAAAAGAGAACATGATAAACATTCCCTCCATGAAAACCAACTGAACTTTCTAAAATAACAGAAAGCATACCAACTGATCCTTCTCCTGGAGTTTGTGCTGCTATATAAGCAAACCCAACATCTGGGAACAAGCCAATCCCATTTTCAGGCATAGCCAGAACAGTCCTCTGGAATAAACCCGTACAAGTAAAATTAATAACTTAACTTCCACAATGATTTTTAGTTATGAAACCAAAACATATCTGTTAGAAAAGGCAATCGGACCTCCGTGATGAGCCGGTAGCGGCCATGACCAGATAGGCCAATTCCAAAGCCCATTGTTATGCCATCCATGAAGCATATATAGGGCTTCTTGTACTCAGAAATTTTACAAATTAGAGAATATTCTGCGGTGAATACCTGCAGAAGAATTTGGCATGATAAGCACTTATAAACTACAGCCAACATAATAGACAAAAATCTAAATCTTTACAAATTATTGCACAAGGTGTTAATGCAAATGAAAACTAAAACAAGTTAAAATTGTTATTTAATCCATTCAACGAGGAAGATATCACCTAACATAAGCACACAATAAAACTGAATAACATGAGCAACAAGCTATTGTAAACTGATTCTACAAATTTAGTGTCACAATTCCAGAATAATAAGTAAAATTATGTCTTGATGAGGGGAAAACGTTATTGACAAACACAGAGCATGCAGAGTGCAAGAACAGTTAAATGTTTGCAATTTCAATATATTCATGCAAGTAACTTAACCAATCAGAACAACGATGCACAATGTGCACACCCGTGCTTGTGTTTCTGTTGAGAGATGTAATAGAACTTGTGTCTCAAAGAATTTCATATTTGTTAGAAGGTCAGCATAATCTTCATTATTTACCTGTTTCAGAAGGGTATAAGTTGAAACAGTCCAAATCACATGCAAAAATAATGACATAATATCCACTACAGTAATGCCTATCATCCTTGAGTATGCATCAACATCACCCCATTTCATCCTCATAACCTAAGAGAGGTTTAGAAGCAAAACAAATCAATAATGCTTGGGTAAAAAATCATAGGAGCTTATGTGTGGTGCATTCATTACAGCATAAACACCCAATGGCAGACATGCTTTCTAAAGGTTGATGGTAGGTTCGAGAGTATCTATGACATATAAAATACCATACCCCATCAATGATTAGCATGTCTGACATTGTTGGCTTAAGCCCTCTGTCTATGGTATCCGATATTATTTGGTCACTTGCAAGATGATTCATCTTTATTACTTTAAGAATGTGTTGAAGAACCAGAAAATTTTAAATTTTGTGAAAAAGTTTCCAGTTTAAACTGACCACTTTTGTGCACAATTTCTTTTTATCTATGATCCCCCATATGAGACTCCAATTGCTAAAAAATTAAATGCATATTAAACAAGCATGCATTTTGTCGGATTCCAGTGCCTAGAATTTGGGAGAGCCCCTCCCCCTCTTTTGACAGGAGAATTTGGGGTACTCTCGGTTGTGACACCTTTATTTCAATATGAACTTGTATTCACACCCACAGATGTAAGGCTAAAATAGCTGACGCAAGCAGGAAAGTGGTTTAGGAGATTGACTGTCTTTGTTGCCACTATCATCATTTTAAACTACGAATTATGCTAGCATTGCAAATAATAAGCTGCATTAATCTGCCACAAGCTATAAGCTGAACTTAATGAAGTACATAATCTGATATTTAGTTCAAAGATCACAAAAAAAAACCTCAATCATATCTGACAATTGGTTTTTGCTTGTGAGCTGTGGGTACAATGAAGAAATAAGACTTGGGTCATCAATTAGACCAGCATTGACTAAATCTAATTAGGAAAAACAATGATGCCAGTCACAAATATGCAATGAAAACAGGCAACATATAAAATAATTGAAGTTGAGTATGCAGAAGTGCAACAAACATTGATAACAACAGCAAACCATTTATTTATCTACTTTTCATAAGTATATCAACAAGAAACAATTGGCAATAATTTGATCCATAGAAGACACTCGTAGCATAAAAATATAAGAATTATTGAGAAAAAATACCTTCTTCACGATAGGTGTACTTTTATCCTTTTGAATTTCAGCAACAACCCCCTTGATATCCATTCCTGCATTGGAAATGAATGGTTGCCCTCAAAACCTTACCAAACACTTTATAAGAGACATATAACCCTAGAAAAATAGAAGAAAAAAATCAATGACTAAAACGTAGATCAAATCAAATTAAGCATTTTAGTCCACAAGACTTTTATTGAAGTGAAGGCCTGAAAGTGATTATCTACAGCTGAAGAAGATATTCCATATATCCTTGTCAGTTGTCACCTGCTGAAAAGGCACGTGGTGAGCTGCTCTCAACCAGTACGCACTTCACCTTAGGGTCTGCTTCCCATTGATCAAGATAACTTTTGTATTTGATATCCATATCTGAATCAAAATACATTTAAATTTCAGTACAATCAGAACCCCACTGAAAGAGCAAAGAATCACATAAATAACAGGGAGAAATACATGTTGATCCCCTGAGGTTTGGGTTGATTCACAGTTGTAATCCTGGCCCCTTAAACTTTCAATGGAGTATGTTTTCATCCCCGCTACCAGTGCATTATCAATTAAATGATGAAAAATGTGCTCATGGAACAGAAATCACAGCTTTTAAAACCAATAAATCTAAAAAAAAACCTCAGCATATGCACAGACAGGGAAAATTAGTGATAAAAACAGGAAAGTAACTTGAAGAATTTTAGTTTTGCAGCCTACTATTTGAAAAAAAAAATGCTAAATCCTATCCAATACAATTTGCATGAACCATTGCAAATTGACTGCCAAAATTTCAAGGGCATCTTCGATTTCAGGCCGTATTTAAAGTCCACCAAAAGCCTTACCAGTGCAGATTGTTTCACACTGTATCAGTAAAATACACAACTCTAAACTCTCTGGCGATATATTGAGGCAAGTTTGGTTTTGCTGTTGAAGAATATCTCTGAGACTTCAGAATTCAACAACATAACTTCACTAAGAGTAGAATGCCATCCTATGAATTTCAAATAAACACTTTTTGGAAGTGCAACTCAAACAGCCCGAAACTCCATTAGTACTTTCCAAAATTTAATCAATAAAGGCTTGCAAAAAAAAAAAAAAAAGGTATGAACTTAAATTTATTCTCGTATAAGCATTATTAAGTACTGTCAATCATACTTAGATCATCACAATTGATCACAATTGTGATCACATCTACTTATAAAAATCCAACTATTCAAATGCACTTGTACATGGACGTGTGCCCTCCAAAATTAAATCACCCACGTCTTGTAAAAGCCAAGCTTGAACTTAAAATTCATTTCTGATTAAGCATTATTAAGTACAATTATTCATAATTAGATCACTAAAACTGTAATTCCAATCAATCTCCAATCAAAAGTCAATCCAATAAACTAAAAGTAATTGAACTATTCAATTCAAGTGCTCATACGACGTATACACATCCACACAGAGAGAGAGAGAGAGAGAGAGAGAGAAGACCTAGGTTCATGGCGTTGAGGGCTTTGGGGCGATCGAGAGTAATGATAGCGACGCCGTTTGGGAGGACACTTCCCTTGACGAACTCGTCGCTGGTGGCCATGGTCGAGAAGGTTCGTAGATAGAGGAAAGTTCGGGAGGTGTTGTAGAGAGAAAACTTGCAGAAGGAGAGACTTTTAGAGAGAGATAGAGTGATAGAGTTGGTGAAGAAGAGAGTCGACGATCGGTTCAGGAGCTGAGAAGCACAAATCAGACTTCGCATGCTTTTACTGTTTCGTGTAAGAGAGGAACTGTAAGGGGAACCAGAGAGCGAGAGAATGCGAGAGTGATATTTTCGTATTCTTTGACCGATTTACCCTTGAGATTTCATTTCAATTACATCAAGAGAACTATGGGATTGATTGTAAATGAGTCGGCCAAGCTTTGCTGCAAAGGGGCGAACTTAGACGGGTTTGGGCGGGTTTAAATGGGTTTGAGATTAAATGAATTCAATTTAAACTCGTTCAATTAATAAGTGGGTTGAGTATAGGCGGGTCACTAACCGGTCAATTTAAACCCATGAATCCAATTATGATTCATTTATATATTGTCTAAATTTATGTGATTTGCCATAATTTTTATATTTTTATTATTTTTTTTCATAATTTAGACTCATTTTGTGTCTACTTTTAATTAATAATATCCGTACAAAAATAATCACGCATTTTTTTATTGGATCTTACATTCTCCATCTAATTCTATAATCGTATTAGAAAGATAAAATAATAATAAAATTAATTTTTTTGTTCAAATAGTGTTGCACCAAAAATTTTTGAATTGCACTTATAATAATTAGCCTTTCTTATTAAAGGATGGGGACGTGGGCATTCCCTTCTCTGATTGCTTGTTCGGTGGCACGAGCGTACATAATAAGCTAGCCAGCTTAAAAAGTGTAAACCAGTTTTGATTCGTGGGTTCGATTTTTCAGGCGAATGATTGGCAGTTTTTGATATATGATTAAATAATCCTAATCCTTCAGGTTCAGGTGTGTTGTAATGTAAGGCTATGAGAAACGGAATCAAATGTGGGGTGCTGTGGGATTAGAAAGGGGGTTTGGGTTTATGGTTATGGGTGGAGAGACAGAGAGAGAGAGAGAGAGAGAGAAGTGGGGGGCGAGACCGTTCTGTTTGTTTTTAGATTTAAGAAGAAATTTTTTTTTTATCAATTTTACATGTGGTGGCAGGTGGTCGTGGTGGTAATGGGCAGTGATGAGTGCAGCAGCTATGGTTGGCAGTGGCGGTGAGCAGTAGTGGTAAGTGGGTGATAGTGCTTGGAGGTGGTGGTGAGCGTGGTGGTGGCTGTTGTGGCAGAGGTGGAGGTGGCGTTGGAGTGATCAGTGGTGGTGAGTAGATGGTAGTGCTTGGAGGTGGCAGTCAATGGTGGTGAGCGTGGTGGTGGTTGCAGTAGCGGAGGTGGTGGTGGCATTGGAGAGAGGAAGGAAGGAAGACTTATTTTAAAAATAAATACAAAAAAAAAATTTAAAAACTTTTTTGTAGGTGTCAATTTTTTCATAATTTTTTTTTGCAAACTCAATGAGTACTTATGTTCAACCCATTTAAACTCGCTTATAATTAGGCTTGTATGATGTAACCCAATTAAACTCTTTAATAAAGTTGAGCGAGTTTAGATGGGTTTTAAATAGGTGAAATTGGATGAGTTCATGGACATGGGTTGAGTTTGCCAGGCCTAGTGCTGCTCATGGAGTTTAGAGCACTCGTTTATATTGGATCTCAAATAAGTTTTAATTTAAAAAATTAATAAATTTTAAAATATTTTTAAGTTTAGTTTTTTATATGACAAATCAATTTTAAACAATTTTTTAATAAATCGAATACAAGTTGAGTTTGAATAATTTGGTTTGATTTTCATAATTAAGAAGCAAGATTTGACTTGCATAATATCTTGTTTGAATGAAACTTTTTTTTATTGACTTTTAACTTTAACTTATGAGTTTTTTTAGTGCTGAGCAAATAAGCTGAGATGCACACCTATATGTGCTTTCATTTATTAAGCAGGATATCTGCTCAATTTTAAGCTAACCCTAATCTCACCAAATAGTAGAAGAAATTTGGTGGTACATTAGCTTAAAAAAAGCAAAAGCACCCTTAAATAAGCAACACCAAATAGGGCCTTAGGCATAGTGAGGTGACTCAGGTGAGTGTACATTTATTGGAGAATCTTTATTAAGAATCAACACATAAATTCTTTAGTTAGCTAATATTTATGTGTTGGAGACTAGAAGGCAAACTTAGACCAACTCATGAAAGGGTTGCTTGCCAACCAACTAATCTCTTTACAAGTAAAAATTTAGAATACGATTACCAAGAAGTAAAGAATGTTTAATTTCTACACTTTGGATCTAAACATGGGTTTAAGAAAACTGCTACTAATGTGGAGTTTGGGTTGGCATGTTCAGGAACCCAATATGGGCATGGATAATGGGTTTGGGTCAAAATCCATCCAAAGCCACTCAGGCCCAATACATTGCAACTACTGAATTTGGGTGATTAAGCAGTTGGGTCTAAGAAGTGAGGGATTGTCTGTTGAGACTCCATATCTTTAAACACTGCCGCCCCTCAGTTGTCTTGGGTTGATTTTAAGCTAAAATTTCTCATAAAAGAATGGAATTATATTTTGAAGACTTTTTGGCTAAACCAGAGTTGTTTTTTAAACTCAGATAATTTTAAACTTATTTATCAAACCCAAGTCGTCGGACAAGTTGTGTCTTGAAAACACAACTTTAAGCTTAAAGTTGTGTTTTCAAGACAACTTCTATAAAAGCCTGGACAAACTTTAAATAATAAAACTTGTGTGTTCAAGACACAACTTTAGGTTTGAAGACACAACAATAGAACTTTAGGCTTTAAACCATAGAACTTGTGAGTTTTGAAAACACAACTTTAGGTTTGAAGTTGCGTATTCAAGTCATAACTTGGGCAACTTGAATTTGATAAATAAGTTTAAAACTACATACACTTACTAATTAAGTTTAAAAACAACAATGATTTTGTAAAAAAACTCATATTTTGCAGCTGCAGGTGGGCTCTATGGACATCAGCCGATGGCCTGTGAGGCCAGCCCATAAATTATGGGGCTGTGGATCACATTTTTGACCTCTAGAACAGGGCTGGGTAGACTTTTAGGCTTGCCTATGTTGTGAACCAAGCTTGGGAAGTATGCTTGAGGCTTGTCCGACCTTGCTGCAATTTTATACATACAATTTCTTATATATATACACACACATTTTCAATGGGGCGGTGATACTGGAATAGTAGAATGGCTCATATTGTTCTTGAATCACCAAACCTTTGAAGATTGGTGGATTTTTAGGCTTGAAATTAAGATTCTGGGTTGTGTTTATTCACTGGTTAGACCCGAATCCTCTCTTATATTTTGGGTTTGGTTGTGTAGGCCTCGGCCTTGTCTAATCTGGCCCAATCTACCCGCAGTAAATTCATGCAATTAAGGTAAGATTTGTGGTTTACTCAGTCATACAAAGCTCAGTTTGGGTTCCTAACTCATTCATAGAAAGTACATTTGGGCTTTTGATTTCCTTCAACCTATGCAGTAAAATTTCTTACTGTCTTGTGTGCGTAACATCACATTTTATATTTTGAGTCTATGTTGTAGATAGAGTAATCTCATAAATAGTGTCAAAAATCTAGGAGAGCAAAAAGAAATTAACAATACAGGCTCAAAATGTGACAGCCTGGTCATCTAGCCTGGGCTAGAAAAAATCCTTGTTCTTCTTGTTATTACCAAAAAAAAAAAAGAAATAGGGTAACTTTGTAGCTTAAGACCTTTTAAATTTGTATATGAGGAATTAACTTTCTAAGCAGACAAACAGCTATAGTAATAAATTTTGTACATGAAAGTAATTTCATTCCACAAACTTCCATATATACATTAATCCAAACAACTAAACATTAAACAAAAGTATACAACTCAAGCTATAAGCACCACAAAAAACACTACCCAACAGCCATTTCCCATCACCATCCCAAGAGGTCATGATCATACAAGACATTGTCCAAATGGGCTTTATTTAGGATAAAAACAGAGAAAAGAAATTAAATAAATAAAAAAAACAAAAGCTTAAAGTACCCACTAGTCGACTACTTAAAAATCAAACATCAAAACCCAGAATTCCACCCAGCACCCCTAGGAACTGCAGATGTGCAGTCAACTGTGGAAAATGGCCATCTGTGTCTATGATCTCCACCGTCGTTTTCCCCTTGATCTTCTTCTGCATGTACTCACCGACGGAGTTGGGAACGGCAACATCATTTGTAGTCTGGATGATGGTGCATGGGATCATAACCTTCTCAAGCATGTCTCTTTGGTCACACTGAAAAATCAATTTGGCTGTGGAGAGTGCAGCTTCAGGTCTCATTCTCTGCAAGGACTTATCGAACTTTTCGATAAAGTGAGGGTCGTTTGCAACAGCTTGAGAAGCAAAGCCCGAAGCCCACTGGTGGAAGTTGGATTCTATGCTTGACAAGACTTGCTCAACCTCTGAGCTCTCAAATCCCCCTTCATAATCTTCCGAATTTATGTACCTATATCATTTGAATGTGGAAAAAATATTTTAGAACTCCATTTATTTTTGAAGAGTTGTAATGAATTAACATCAAGAATTTAGGACCCTACAGTGAAGTTGTGATTATTACATTCTATAGTCATCTAAACCACTCAATATATGTGTATATATACAGAAAGATATATATACATAGACACATATCGTATGCATACAAGATTCTCCTAGGG
This sequence comes from Euryodendron excelsum, assembly GCA_033060915.1. Lineage (NCBI taxonomy): Eukaryota > Viridiplantae > Streptophyta > Magnoliopsida > Ericales > Pentaphylacaceae > Euryodendron > Euryodendron excelsum. The sequence continues at coordinate 34,530,866 of CM065393.1, read as the reverse complement.
TAGTTAGAAATGGCTTATTTTATTAGTTTATAACTTAAGTTAGCTTTTTTTTTTTTGGCTCACCCTCAAATAAATCACTTAAAAAAATTACTTAAAAATGCTGTTTAGCAAATCTCTACTTAAAAAAAATCATTTACAGACTTTACACATTTTAAAAATAAACCATGTAAAAAATTAAATTTTGAAAATAACTTACAGTTTATAAGCTGCCGGTCCAAAACTCCCACTTAATAACAAAATGGAATTATGCAAATAAAATTTATACAAGCAAAGAAAATTTTCTATTATATACATACATATATATATATATATATGCATGTATATATAATGAATACCTGGGTGAAGCTGCAACAAGAATGAGTCTCTTGAAGAGCTCCGGCCTTTTAATGGAGGCAATACATCCGACCATGCCGGACATGGAGTGCCCGACAAAAACTGATGATCTCAAGTTCATCTCCTCTAAAAGAGAGATTAAGTCATCAGCAAAAGCATCAAAAGTAGAATACTTGACAGGATCAAAGAGGTTTGGATCTTCGATAGCCCCAGAGAAGCTCCAGTCGAAGACAAGAACCCGGTATAGTCGGGCCAAGTATGGGAGGACTTTGTCCCACACAGACTGGTCTAATCCATACCCATGTGCCAGAACTATGCTTTCGTTGCCGGAGCCGATAATTCTGGCATTCATGGCTGTGGAGAGACCCTTCCCAAGCGTCACCATGTTTGGAAGAAATGATAAAGGAAGCACAGAGAGAGAGAGAGAGAGAGAGAGAGAGAGAGAGAGAGAGAGAGAGAAACTAGCTATTCTTAGCTATGTTTGGTATGGTTTTATGGTTTGCTTGGCTCCTGTTATATAGGCAAAAAAAAGGGAGGTCAGGTTTACTGTTGAAGATAGATTATGACTGGCCTAAAAAATTTTGGGTTGATATTAGAAGTTTTAAGGGAGTCTTTTGGCAATGACAATGGCCTTCCAGGGCTCAAAATAGCTGGCTAGTAAGCATAACACCGAAAATAGCTGGCTAGTTCACTTCAAGTAAAAGATTAAAAAACACCCCTCATGTGTAATTAATCTATTTATTATTATTTTATGATCCTATTTGCCCGACTTATGAAAAGTATACATATTTAACTGCGTATAATATGTCTGCTTTTTTTATGTTGGGCACATATGACGCTGTCACCCTTGACCCATAAGATAACTTTCCCATAAGATGGTGATAGCTCTCCTAATTCCCATAAATCTCCTCTTCCTAAACCACCTTTTATTGAAGCATGGTAGATGAATCAGATATCTATAACTTCAACAACAATACTAGAGATAGGTATGTCTGTATGGTTTGTGACCTAGGCTTAAATTTATGTACTTAGAGGCTTGTTACTGCTTTATTGCTTTAAGTCGGTGACCAAAATACTCAACTAATTAAATGATCAGAATGCCAACCGGGTATCACTTTACAGTGAGTTTAAGCATGCAAAGGGAGTCAATCTCGGCACCATGGTAGCAATAGATTGACATATATATATATTACTAGGTAGAACTTAGAAGTTGTAGGAGGGCCGGGTATGGATTTATTAGACAGTTGGGGTATCTTTAATATGTTTGACCTTTTCAGATGCAATGAATAATGATGATCATGAAGGGCCAAATATATATATATATATATATAGCAAATGCTAACATATGCCCTAAGGGTATAAGTTAAGGAGCATTTATTTTCTTGATTTTTGCTCACATTTACATATTTTTATGTAATGATTTTATGAGAGCACTAACTCCAAAACTTAATTATGACAATTAATCTAAATAACAAAATTAGCCTTCTAAACTATTAAACTCACACTCTCAATTCCATAAATAATAAGTGGACCCACTTATTTAATGCCCAAGTGGTTGAAAACGAAGAAGATTAGTGGTCAATTATATATAAACCAAGGATTGTTAGATACTATACCAATTTGAAAATATTTGACATGGATGAGGTATAAATGTAGGATAAAAAAAATAAAAAATAATGTAAATGAATTTTAGAGCAATTAAAAAATTGTATTTATTTTCTTGTGATATTGCATACAAATTAAAGTGTTATTCTTCATGTATAATACTTTATTGTCTAAACTCCAATCACAAATTACCAGCATATAACAAAAAGTAAAAATATTATCTCGTTGTTTTATTAACTATGATTTGAATGACTAGATATAATTTTTATTTTACCTTATCCATCAAAGAAAAAAAAAAGTGCCTACAACGCTAAAAAACTAAAAGTATTATCTTGTTATTTTATTAAATATAATCTAAATGTCTAGATATAACCTTTATTTTATCTTGTCCATCAAAGGAAAAAAGAAAACAAAATAGAATAAAAAAAATGCGTGATCCTGCAACACAATAAAATTCGTGTTGCTTGGTTGGATTTTTAAGTGACATCATCATGGTGTTAAATATATTTTTTTTATATCATCAGTTAAATAGTTAAAAACAAAAATGTGTGAGCCTTCTATTGCCTATACATATACATAAACTACTTAGAAAGGTTACTTTAGACATTTGAATAGTGTAGTTAAAAGCATTTATTACATAATTTTGAAAACAGTTGAAAAGTGAGAAAATTAATGTAAGAATAGACTCCATTGTATTAAAATAACACTCTTTAACTTCCTTAAAATATGCTCTAAGGGCATATGGTAGCACAACCCTATATATATATATATATATAAAATATGTTGTAGGCTACACTCAACAAGCTATAAAGATGTGTTGGCATTGGTTTTTGTTTGTGTTTTAATGGCATAAATAAGCTGAATGAGAGTTGAGGATATTTTTTTCTACCTTCTCCATTAATTCCCAAAAATAGTGATATATCATAAACCATGATTAATTAGTTTTAGTAAAGGGGCCCCCTTTATCAACATGCATGAAAATGTTGTCCTTGGCTATAATAGCTCATGCTATCTCCACAAGAAATGCTTTGATGACAGTGAATTTGAGATTCTGGGAAGGGCTAGCTCTACAATAAGGTGACTTATGAAAAAGAAAAATGCTATTTTTTAAAAAAATTTATACATCAAATTATATCAAAATAATGTAACAATAGTATTTTTATAATAAAAAAAAATTACGATAAGTATTTTATTTTAAAATAAAAACTTCATCCAATCACAGTATTCTAGTACACAAAAATTGAGTTCGAATGATTCGTTCATATTAATTATTCTACTGCTTTTTACAAAGCAGTAAATTGAGATCTGAATTGGTACGAAGAGACTTCCAAAATTCAAGTTCCAATATATGCACTGCTCATTAATAAAAACACTACTAATAGTAGGTACCATGACAAACAAACAATGGACAACAAAACACAGCAATCCTTTACAATACTAGAATGCAGAAGAAGACACACCGAATTTAGTTTTCTAAACGAATTCCAAGACAAGAGAGGTTAGAGATGGCTATATTTGGTAGGTATGAGACAAAAGGTTGCTTTACTCTTACTGGGTTTCACGAATTAAATGCGACTGTTTTTGATGGGATATGATTTAAGCTCGAGAGAGAGAGAGAGAGAGAGAGAGAGAGAGAGAGAGAGAAACGGACGAAATTCATTGGTGATTTGTCTCTTCGAGTTTCGCAATTGCCATCGAACGCACACAAGACTGGATACGAAGGTTTAATGAGAAGAAAAGAAGTGTGATTATGGATTTTCTGAAGTTCTGAACATGCATATGGGTGATTGAGAAGGAACAGAGAGGTAAGAGAAAAGGGGATTGAGAAGGGACAGAGAGCTAAGAGAAAATCAAAAAGAAAGTAAAAGAAAACGAAGAGTGAAAAGAGAAATTAATTTAAAATATTTCTCTAATTTTTTTCCTTTCCTGTTAGGTAGAATGAAAGAAAAAAAAAAAAAATAATAATAATTTTTTTCTAAATTCCGAACAGATTATTACAAAACCAAACCAAAAAAAAAAAAACCTTTATCCTATTTTCTCTTTCCATTTCGTTTTTTTTTAAAAATTCCAAAACAGGCTAAGGGGATGGGAGAGTGTGTCATGTGGTCTTGGCTTGTAGCCTCGTAGTGGCAAACAGAAGAGAGAGAGAGAGAGAGGACCGGTGGGGGAGCCTAGGGCAGTTGGCAAATTTTACTGTTGACACAAATTTAAGGTAAAAGGGCCCTTTTGTCTTCTTGTGTTTGGGGATAAGTCCAACGACCAACTTTTTCGCTCATTAAAAGGTAGTAGGTTGGGTGGCTCCCACCCACGTTCTTCTCTCTCTTGAATGATCTACACCGCTGGAGATAGGATAGGCATGGAATGGCACGGGTTGAGCTTAACTGTAAGTTCCTTCGGCCTAAAATTAATCAAATTAGTTGAATTTAATTTGTGTTTTTCTTGCAAAAAGTTTGTCAAATATTAATTTGTTGCGTGAACGAGTTAGATTTAAAAATATTTTAAATTAGTTGACTTTTTTTAATATACATAAGTTTACAAAGTCAGGTCAATTCAAAAAATAATAAAGTCAAATTCAAACGTATTTTAAAATTTAATAAATTCTCAAACCAAATTTAAATAATAACTCACTACTTGCACTTAGATCACATTTAAACAAATTTTAAAGTTTGATAAGTTTTCTTTTGAACAACGCTTGACTCAGTTTATTTATAACCCTACCTGTTCTTACTGAAAAAAACTTTACATGGAGTTTGAGTTGAAATGAACAAAGAAAACTTATATTGTTTGGTAAAAACACAATATAAGCACTTGAAAACAATTCATTAACCAATTTATACAACCGCTAGAGTTACATGAACAAACTGTTTGAATATCTGGTATTTATATGCGGTAATTATGTAAAAAAATAAAATATCATAAAATTATGCTATTAAGTACAAATCTAAAATCAAAATCGTATATTAAAAAAAGTGACTTGCCAACCAGTTATGTTAGTGGTAGTTATATATGTGTGTGGTTATGAGTTTGAGTCTTGGAAGTAGATGGAAAATGAACTGTGTTGAATCCATGTATGTCATTGTCCTTCTATTCAAAATATTGGTTAAATCAACATGTATTTAGAACCTTCTTCTTTGGCTATTGTTCAAAGTATTCGACGTGCATTTAACCTATTCATTTTCAAACTTTAGCCGCGACTCTCAAGCTTTTGTTTCATATATAGCTTTTAATGAGCTAAATATGTAGCAATCTCAACCTATATTTCTTTATTGGTAAGTGTTACTTCAACGTTATCAAATTGGGTTGAAAAAAATGTGTTTTGAATAATCAAAGGCAAAAAGCAAAGGTTGAATTCAAACTAACTAATTCACAAAAAGTCACAACCATGCACATGCCTATCCTCATGTAAATTGAGTTAAAATTGTAACTCAAATGTGGTCAGTTGGAACTTGGGGAAAGAAATGGAAAGGAAGGGCAATACTTCTCCTTCCTTTTGTTGTTTGGTTTTTAACCTAAAAGAAAAGAGAAAGAAAGAGAAGAATTGTTTTCTTCCCATTTTTCTTCTATTCTTTCCTCTTTTCTTTTTATTCCAAACAAGAAAAAGTCATGTTCTTTTCACTTTCCTTTCATGCTTTTTATGTTATATTTGGATTTCGGATTTATGAAAGAAAAAAGAAAAGGAATGAGAAAGAAATTACTCTTGTTGTATGGTTGTCAAGGAAAAGTAATAGGTAAAAGAAAATGAAAGAGAAATGAATAGAAAATCATACTACCTTATTTACCTTTACATTGTTAATTCATTAGAACTCAACCGCTATTCATTTCTTTCTCATTTTCCAAATGTAACAAAACAAAAGCATAGAATTTAGAATCTCACATCCTTCTTATTTTTCTTTTCTTTTATTTTTTATTTTTTTAAAATCCGTGTTCCAAATACAACATTACAAAATAAAACTAAAAGAGTCATTTTTTTTTCTTCTAAAATTTCTATCACAGTCCCTTTCTCTTTCCCTTTCCCTTTCCCAACTTCTTTTTACTTTTCTAGTCAAGGTTTCCTATTTGTATTCAAAAGATGACTGAAAATCTTCTCCTAATGATGTCACCCTCGCACGTGTGAGACCCTCTCTCTGTGGGTAGTTTCAGTTGAAGATTCTCCCTATCAAAAAATAGTAAAATTAAGCAGAGATATCTATAGATTTCTTTTTTCTTCTTATTCCACTATTTGTGAATTGATAGAACTTACTATTTTCTTGATAAGTGTTTAAGCAAAAAAGAGGAGTGTTTATATAGTTGTTTGGAGAAAAATGTCAATTTCTATTGTGTTTTCCTGTTTTTCTCAAGAAAACAAAGCACGTGGAACAAAGAAATAGCCTTCTAATAGTAATTAGAGAAAAGAAAAATGCTAGACGTAATTTATCTCATTTTCTCACTTCTAAACCAAAAAAAAAAAAAAAATAACAGTGCTAAATGAAACTATATATATATATATCTAGTTATGAATTAGTCACATATCTAGAATCATTTCTTCAAGAGTGTTGTTATATATCTAGTTATGAATTAGTCTATATATACCTAATCTCGGACACATTCCTAGACATATGACTAGTTCAAACCTATTTTAACCTAGTCCCATATCTAACACATCGGACAAAAGAGATGAATTGTTTGCATTAGTATTATACTAACAAAAATTAAAATAATTGAACGAATGATTCGAACTCCTAACTCATACGATTTATGGGATAACAAGACTGAATTGGCAAGTAGAATAGCCCAATTGCGTGCAAAAATGGGTGACTAGTCAATTATATCTTTGCCTCAAAATTCATCGAGGATTGAATTAACAAACCGCATATGTCACTCTAAATTATGCTACCAAGAATAATGAGGGGCCTGCGACGAGAAATTTTGGATTGTGATAACACATGAGAGGGACACCGTGACAAACAAATCCTTGGAAAATTTATAATTTTTGTGGAAAGCCAAGCTATCTTCTCATAGAGCCTGAAAACGATTTTTACTTCAATAATGCAGCCACTAGGTCGTTTATTTGGAAAATAGCCAAAAGAAATGGACATAATTTCTTTTTTTTTTTTAATTTTTGTTTTAGATTTTTATATACTTTAATTAACCTAGAACAACAAGAAACTACTTTTTGAAGCACTTAAATGGGTTATAAGTCATTTTCCTTCCTTTTCTTAACATATCAAATTTGTTATCAAACATCATAAGCACAATGGTAAACATCTAGTTCTATGCATTTGAATCGGTTTATTTAACTATATTTTTTTAACCAGATTTCACTTTTTAGAATTTTTATGAGCTTTTAGCATATATTTTTGAATTTTTTTAATACAAAAACTAAGTAATTATTAAAAAAAATGTCTTAAGATACTAAAATAAGTAAGCTTATAAGTTGATCCAAGCTTGAATACATGTGAAAGCACCCAAAGGGATGGGATCGGTAAAGTGCTCAAATTAATTGTTATATAGAGAAATTATTATGAATTTGATGCGTTTCATCACTTCTTGCTTTACTTCTACACAAAAAAATTATCATTAATCCATTAATTTCTAGCCATTGTAACCTCATTAGTTTGAGGGGATTATTTGTGTAAATCACCATCGAAGAAAGCATATTTTGGTAAAAGAAAAAAAAAAAGAAGATAGTAGAACTAAAAATGATGAAAGTGTGATATAACTCTAATATTTTCATGATTAAGCATTAGAAGCACAAAATAAATACCTTTATATATTCATATATGATATTTATTACAATTTACCTACTGGTATGTATATATATATAGGACCCATATGCCATGCGAAGTGAGTCCCCTTTTGCCAAAAAGATATCCAACCAAACAAGCAAATGAAAATAAAAGTCTAGATGAATAAATACATACCCTCAAATTATAAATACAAGATCTTGAAAATAAGATTTAGTTGACCACCATCAAACCTGAGACCATCTAGATGCTCATATTTTACTGAGGTAGATGCGCAATAACTGTGGTTATCACTTGAAGTCAAAGCAACGGGTAGGGAAAAAAAAAAAAAAAAAAGATCTCAATCATCCAAAGAAATTAAGAGGCTAAAATATACACCCCATACGAGGGGAAAAACACGTTATAATGCATATCAATTTCGATGCGTGGCCTTTAGGCCACATTTGCATGCATGAAAATTTAATAAGTAGGTAGTACCCATGCATTTAGAATACTATTGCCGTTATAATTTTTATCTTTTATGTTTGTCAAGCTTAATAAGTGACATGTAGTTAGTACTATTGTACCATGCTATTATTCCCATCAATTTATGAGATCTTGAAATTTCTTTTTGTTTTTTAAAAAAGATAGTTTTCTTCTTTTTTTTAATATTATCATGGCTCAAGTTTTGGGAAAATAGCTCAGTAATTGAGTAATACTGAGTACTCGGTAGCAATTCTTATCAAATAGTGACACGTGGTGTATAAATACAACAATATCAGAACTGTGTGTAGTGAAGAAATTTTTAAGAAAACACTCTATCAGATTTTTTCATGTGGTATTTTTTTTATTAAAAGTCTTTCCGCTACACTATAAATTCAGGTTACTGATATATTTACACATTACGTGTTATTATTTGATAAAAATTATTGCCTAACACTTAGTACTACCTAATCATTTAACTTTTTCCTAAGTTTTGATTTGATTAGAGGTCTTTATCAGGCTTTTGGAATTTTTTAGGACACTGCCATTTTTTCAACATAGTGTAGTTGGAAAAGGATAAGAGTAGAATATGGATCATGTAAACGAAACACGTGACGGAAAAAAATTACACCTATACTTTCATCCGTTCTTAGCTCATCTTTTAACTAATTTAGCTCATTTATTAGGTAGAGTCTATAATATTGTAACTGCAGCAGAGTTTATTCACCAAGTTCCAAAGCCAACCATATTGTCACTGCAACAGAGTTTATTCATAAAGGAGTGTTTGGACTTAAGTTATTTAATAATTTATAATTTATATTTATAATTTATTTGAGTTGTGTTTAATAAAGTGACTTAAAAAAGTTAATTATGTTTAATAATATTTTTTTAAAAAAATTATTTTTAAAATTATTTTTTTAAAATTAACTTTTAATTTATAACTTATAAGTAAATTACCTAAACACTCTCGAGTTCCGAAACCTATCATTATGTAAAAGTGAAGCAAAAATAAGTACATTGAATAATTTTTCATTGGGGTGAGTACAACTCAATAATCGATGCTTGAAATGTAATTCCTAATCAGACCACAAAAACCAGATTGGCTTTATGTATATATATATATATATATATATATGAGATCTTTATGAGACGTCTTCGTCTGCGTTCAAATATTTATATCAATTGGTCTAATTTTTTTTCCTCAATTAACTATATCTTTCACCACTTTTAAAATATAATTAATATAATTCAGTTCATTTTTTCAAAGAGGTCACGAGTTTAGCTATAAGAGGTTACAGGTTTAATACTTGCTGGCGCCCCTTATCCATTGATCTTGTTGGGTCGGTTGCTTGTTCACTTGGCATTTTGGTGGTGTTGTAGTGACAGACTCGCCCTGTTAGGTAGTAACAGTGGCTCAAATCAAACATTTCATGACGGGTGAGAGTTCTTATAGTCATGTCTAAAAAAGTTGTTATCATCAGTCGCCCCTTCTCACTCTTTTTCTAATCAGCCAAAAAATTCATTTTCCCAAAGAAAACCCAAATATTGGGCATCATCACAATACCCTCCATCAACTAATAGAGATAAATTAGGCTTAAACAAACTTAGATACTGTTGTTTAGGTGTAGGCAGTGCTGTTGTTTAGGTGTAGGCAGTGCTTGTGGTCATGTTGTTCAGTCATGAGAAGTAGCCGAATTAGTGGTGGACCCAGATTTTTGGTCGAGGGGGCCAAATTTTTTTTTTTTTTTTTGGTTAAACGGATGGTTAAGAATTTTTTTTTGATTTTTTTAAGAAACAATACAATGTATAATATTCTAAATTTTTAAAAATTTACAAGGATGAAGTGAAATTTTAAAACTTTGGGAGTGCCAATATACCATGTTGTATTCTAAATATCTAAAAATCTAAAAAAGTGAAGTGAAAATTTTAAAACTTTGAAAGGACTAATACACTATATTGCATTTTGAATATTAAAAAATTTATAAGGTACAAAACAAAATTTCTAAACTTTGGAGGGGTCATCCCCCCCCCCCCCCCCAAAAAAAAAATCCTTAGTCTAACCACACGCAGACCAAGTGGGGTTGGAACCCTCTTGAGTTTTAAAAATTCTACTCATGTCCTATAAATTTTTGAATATTTATGATAAAAAAATAATATATTGGTCTCCTTAAAATTCAAATAATTTATTTTTACTTTCTTAAAATTAAATTTTTTTTTACCTTAACTCTCCTCCACAAAATTTGTGGATCCACGCTTGGTCATGATAATGAGCTCTAATGTAGACCCATAAATAAAAACTTGAACTGCAAATATAACGTAGTTGTGGTGCACTTTCAATGACAACAAATACCACCTACAACTAAAGAATTGCACTAAGTTCTTTTCTTGCTAACAAAATAAAGAATAATGTTGATTAAAAAATTTATACAAAATTTTTGTATAAAATAATATAATTAAACTATAATATTTAATTTTAAAATAAAATATTTATTATAATGACGACACATCATTTTGTTAAAAAACTTTCTATAAAAATTTCCTGAAACAATACAATTTTGCTGTAATATCGCAATCCTGGAGATGTATCATAAATATTCTACCGGGAAGGCCAAGGGTGCATTGAACATATAGATATGGTTGTAAAGGCAAGGGTGCATTGAACCTGTAAAGTGGGATATGGACCATATGGTATTTTCATCAACTGAGAAAAACAGCCTTTTCGCCTTTTGGCATTTAAAAAGGACAGAGAATTGGTTTGAGCATTTAAAGCCTAAAAGCAAAGAAAACTGGAAATTTGGGCCACCAATGGGAAGGAGGCACAGGCCAACGGTCGAAGGCGTTGACATTGACATTTCCGATTGCCGTACCTTATATCACTGATATAATAAAAGCATCACCAATTAGGTCTGCTCATTCAAGGACGGTAGTTTCTATTCCGTCTTCAATTTTGATGATAGTTGCTAATCAATATTATTCTATTATTTGAAAATAAAAATGAAAATATGTACATTTAAGCAACATGTTAAGCCTGTATAATTTGATCGTGCAGTTTTAAAAATTATAAAAAAATGTAGGCCTCCTAATTTGTATAATCAAATAATGCATGCAGTACATATTAGTACTTGTTTTCATTTAAGGGTTAATTACAAATACATATTCTAAATTATGATTTAATATCACAATGCTTCTAAATTTTAAAACGTAATAAGTTGATAAATGTTCACAAAAATATAGTTTAATACATAAATTGTTATTTTTTTTGTTATAATAATTATTTAATGACTAAAATATCCCTTAAAATGACATATAAATATAAGAACAATATAAAGAGTATTTCAGTTATTAGACAATTATTATAAACAGAAAATATAATTTAGTTATAAAATGAACTTTTGTAAACATATGCAAATTGCATGATAATTTTTCTTCTATTCTCCTAACTGATTGCTAATATATTGCTAAGGGAAAGAGTTGATTGGTACAAATTGATAGTTCAAGAAGTTAACTTGTTACGTTTTATAGTTTAGAGGTTTATGATTATACTGGATCATAGTTCCGTGTGTGCTTGTAATTAACCCTTCAATTAATACTGATTATACCTTCCCATATATCTTAACAAGGAAAATGCAATTGTTTCATAAAATTTGTATAGAAAACCTCATAATTAACCCTTTAATTAATACTGATTATACCTTCCCATATATCTTAACAACGAAAATGCAATTGTTTCATAAAATTTGTATAGAAAACCTCATCCAAATGATCTAGCGATGACGTTTTACAATTAATAACCATCATTAAGAATATTTTTGTTGTAAAGTAAAAGGATCAGATTAAAACACATCATTTATGTACAAATTTTATGTACATATAAGGCTCGTTTGAGAACAGTTTATTTTGTGTGTTTTTTTTAACTTATTGCTTAAAATAAGCACTTGGTGTTTGGTAGCAAGTTTTTTTTAGCTTATATTACGTTTTTTTTTGGTTTTTTAGGCTAATAAGCAAAAAAGCAAAAAACAAAAATTTTAAATATTTTTTTGCTTATTCTACTATAAGTTTTAAATAATTAATACACTACCATAATTAATGTTAAAATGTAGTTTAGCTTTATAGAACATGTAGTTTAGTTTTATAGAACATCACGAATATGACATCTAATTTATTTATAGCATTTTTGTTTAAAAAAGCTAAAAAAACTTTAAGTTAGTACCAAACACCTTAACCAAGCTTTTTTAAGTCAGCTTATTCTTTATACTTTTTTTAAGCAGCTTATTTAATCAAAAAAGCTATTCCCAAACGCGCCCATAGTATCATTAATCTTAACCAATCTCTCTCTCTCTCTCTCTCTGTCTCTCTCTGTCTCTCTCTCTCTCTCTCGTGGAAATTTCATTTTTATCTAGTTTTTGTAATCAGAATGATGTGATAATGACATTTTTAAACTTATAAACAAAAATAATGAGCATTTTGGTTTGAAAATGAAATAACTACAAACAATTATATCAATCCGTATGAAAATTATGTACAAAATTTTTATTTATATAGCATTAATCTTTTCTTTTTGTGTTTTAATTCCCATTATTCTATGATACGCGTTCACCATTAGGGGCAATAACACAAAGTTACTCCAAGTTGCCACTTAGACAAAGTAAGCAAACGGTTCTAATCTATATGAAATAAGCAATGCACGTCTTAACGTGGTTTTAAGATTTCCTTACTTTCTTTGAAAATCTGCAAAAGATTGAACTCTTCCCAGTTGATTGAATTGAATTGGTCAAAATTCGGAGGATAATTGGCTAATAATTTGGAATAGTGAACGAAATTTGAAAACTCCAATATAGAACTCAAGAAGATAAGGATTTTTATTATCTTATTACTTCTGTTGAAATTCGGTTGAATTTGAAAAGATTCAGTTGACATTCGTAGTGTAAGGTTATATAATTGGTTAAATTTCATGCAAAGTCTTATTTGATATAATTTAGGGATTTGCGTTATCAATTACAACCATTTAGAAAAATATTTGAAGTTTATTCATGCAAAGTTCATGCTAAGAGAGTCTTATATGATACATATTGGCTGATGAAGGAGACTTTGAGAGATGTCGATGGATTTGAAGGGCAAAAATAGTGCGCTGGTTGCAAATGAAGACCTCGCGAGATGTCGCGGGCAAAAACAGTGAGCATACCAGAAATTTGGGATTGAGTTCGTGAGATCTTCGCGGGTTTTCAAGGGATCGCGTTGCACCTCGTTGGATCCCCGCAGGTTCTCGCGGGATCGAGGTACACGAAATCTAGATTCTCGAAAATCGTGTCGCTAGGATTTTTTTTATTTATTTAAAGCCAAGCACACTTCCCTAGACTGGTTCTAAGCGGCTGCTATTAAAAATACCAAATGATAAGTATTTTTCATCTTCCTAAAAGCTCATAAACGTGTCTTAGCAATAACCTTCTTCAACCCAATTGAAGACATCGAGAGTCTTGAAGGAGTTCAAGGCGCCAAATCCGTTCTAAGGGGATCTGAACGGTGATCAAGAGCGGTGATGGTGAATCATCATGGATATGAGCAAGATCCAGACTATCGTTAGATCAAGGAGTTGATAAGTTTTGATTGTAAAGAGCTGACGCAAGCAGGAAAGTGGTTTAGGAGATTGACTGTCTTTGTTGCCACTATCATCATTTTAAACTACGAATTATGCTAGCATTGCAAATAATAAGCTGCATTAATCTGCCACAAGCTATAAGCTGAACTTAATGAAGTACATAATCTGATATTTAGTTGAAAGATCACAAAAAAAACCTCAATCATATCTGACAATTGGTTTTTGCTTGTGAGCTGTGGGTACAATGAAGAACTAAGACTTGGGTCATCAATTAGACCAGTATTGACTAAATCTAATTAGGAAAAACAATGATGCCAGTCACAAATATGCAATGAAAACAGGCAACATATAAAATAATTGAAGTTGAGTATGCAGAAGTGCAACAAACATTGATAACAACAGCAAACCATTTATTTATCTACTTTTCATAAGTATATCGACAAGAAACAATTGGCAATAATTTGATCCATAGAAGACACTAGTAGCATAAAAATATAAGAATTATTGAGAAAAAATACCTTCTTCACGATAGGTGTACTTTTATCCTTTTGAATTTCAGCAACAACCCCCTTGATATCCATTCCTGCATTGGAAATGAATGGTTACCCTCAAAACCTTACCAAACACTTTATAAGAGACAAATAACCCTAGAAAAATAGAAGAAAAAAATCAATGACTAAAACGTAGATCAAATCAAATTAAGCATTTTAGTCCACAAGACTTTTATTGAAGCGAAGGCCTGAAAGTGATTATCTACAGCTGAAGAAGATATTCCATATATCCTTGTCAGTTGTCACCTACTGAAAAGGCACGTGGTGAGCTACTCTCAACCAGTACACACTTCACTTTAGGGTCTGCTTCCCATTGATCAGGAAAACTTTTGTACTTGATATCCATATCTGAATCAAAATACATTTAAATTTCAGTACAATCAGAACCCAACTGAAAGAGCAAAGAATCACATAAATAACAGGGAGAAATACATGTTGATCCCCTGAGGTTTGGGTTGATTCACAGTTCTAATCCTGGCACCTTAAACTTTCAATGGAGTATGTTTTCATCCCCGCTATTAGTGCACTATCAATTAAATGATGAAAAATGCGCTCATGGAACAGAAATCACAGCTTTTAAAACCCAATAAATCTAAAAAAAACCTCAGCATATGCATAGAGAGGGTAAATTAGTGATAAAAACAGGAAAGTAACTCGAAGAATTTTAGTTTTGCAGCCTACTAGTTGAAAAAAAAAAATATATGCTAAATCCAATCCAATACAATTTGCATGAACCATTGTAAATTGACTGCCAACATTTCAAGGGCATCTTCGATTTCAGGTTGAAATTACGTTTATTGTTATTTAGAGTCCACCAAAAGCCTTTCCGGTGCAGATCGTCTCACACTGTATCAGTGAAATACAAAACTCTAAACTCTCTGGCTATATATTGAGGCAAGTTTGGTTTTCTGTTGAAGAATATCTCTGAGACTTCAGAATTCAACTACATAACTTCACTAAGAGTAGAATGCCCTGCTGTGAATTTCAAATAAACACTTTTTGGAAGTGCAACTCAAACAGCCCTCAACTCCATTAGTACTTTCCAAAATTTAATCAATAAAGGCTTGCAAAAAAAAAAAAGGTCTGAACTTAAATTTATTCTCGTATAAGCATCATTAAGTACTGTCAATCATACTTAGATCATCACAATTGATCACAATTGTGATCACATCTACTTATAAAAATCCAACTATTCAGATGCACTTGTACATAGACGTGTGCCGTCCAAAATTAAATCACCCACGTCTTGTAAAAGCCAAGCTTGAACTTAAAATTCATTTCTGATTAAGCATTAATAAGTACAATTATTCATAATTAGATCACTAAAACTGTAATTCCAACCAATCTCCAATCAAAAGTCAATCCAATAAACTAAAAGTAATTGAACTATTCAATTGAAGTGCTCATACGACATACACACATCCACAGAGAGAGAGAGAGAGAGAGAGAGAGTATAAAGACCTAGGTTCATGGCGTTGAGGGCTTTGGGGCGATAGAGAGTGATGATAGCGACGCCGTTTGGGAGGACACTTCCCTTGACGAACTCGTCGCTGTGGCCATGGTCGCGAAGGTTCGTAGAGAGAAGAAAGTTCGCGAGGTATTGTAGAGAGAGAACTTGCAGAAGGGGAGATTTTTAGAGAGAGATAGAGTGAGAGAGTTGGTGGAGAAGAGAGTCGACGATCGGTTCAGGAGCTGGGAAGCACAAATCAGACTTCGCATGCTTTTACTGTTTCGCGTAAGAGACGAACTGTAAGTGGGGAACGACAGAGCGAGAGAATGCGAGGGCGATATTTTCAAATTATTTGACCGATTTACCCTTGAGATTTCACTTCAATTACCTCAAAAGAACTTTGAAAGTGTTTGAACGGGACTTAATTAGTAACTTATAATTTATGCTTATTATTTTTTTGAGATGTGTTTCGGTTAGTGACTTAAAAAAATAATTTATGTCTAATTATATTTTTTTAAAAAAATTATTTTTAGAAATGACTTTTAAAAAATAGCTTATACCTTATAAGTTGTCATTCAAACACCCCCTTTATTGTAAATGAGTCAAGCGAAGCTGTGTTGTTCATAGGTTGTAGAGCTTGACTTGTTTATTGTCAATTTCAAATAAATTTTAATACAAAAAATTAATATATTTT
The DNA here is from genome assembly GCA_033060915.1 of Euryodendron excelsum. NCBI lineage: Eukaryota > Viridiplantae > Streptophyta > Magnoliopsida > Ericales > Pentaphylacaceae > Euryodendron > Euryodendron excelsum. Next base: position 34,514,452 of record CM065393.1, on the reverse strand, counting down.
AAAATATTTTTAATTTTAGTTTTCTATATAACAAAGTAATTTTTAATAATTTTTTAACAAGTTAAATATGAGTTTAGCTTGAGTAATTTGGTTCTTTTTACATAATTATGGAGCAAGATTTGGCTTGTATAATACCTTGTTTAGATGTGACTTTTTTTTTTTATTATCAACTTTTAGCTTTAATTTCTGATTTTTTTTTTCTGTTTTTTAGTGCTGAACAAATAAGCTGAGAAGCACACCTATGTGTGCTTTTCATTTATTAAGCAGGATATCTGCTCAATTTTAAACTAACCCTAATCTCACCAAATAGTAGAAGAAATTCGGTGGTACATTAGCTTAAAATAAGCAAAAGCACCCTTAAATAAACAACACCAAATAGAGCCTTAGGCATAGTGAGGTGACTCAGGTGAGTATGCATTTATTGGAGAATCTTTATTAAGAATCAACACATAAATTCTTTAGCTAGCTAATATTTATGTGTTGGAGACTAGAAGGCAAACTTAGACCAACTCATGAAAAGGTTGCTTGCCAACCAGCTAATCTCTTTACAAGTAAAAATTTAGAATATAATTATCAAGAAGTAAACAATGTTTAATTTCTACACCTTGGATCTAAACATAGGTTTAAAAAACATACTACTAATGTGGAGATTGGGTTGGCATGTTCAGGAACCCAATATGGGCATGGATAATGGGTTTGGGTCAAAATCCATCCAAAGCCACTCAGGCCCAATACATTGCATCTACTGAATTTGGGTGATTAGGCAGTTGGGTCCAAGAAGTGAGGGGTAATATGCTGAGACTCCATATCTTTTAACACTGCTGCCCCTCAGTTGTCTTGGGTTGATTTTAAGCTAAAATTTCTCATAAAAGAATAGAATTATATTTTGAAGAGTTTTTGGCTAAACCAGGGTTGTTTTTAAACTTTATTATCAAATTCAGGTGATTTCAAACTTATTTATTAAACCTAAGTCACTCGAGAAATTGTATTGAAAACACAACTTTGGATTTGAAGTTGTGTCTTCAAAACACAACTTCAAGTTTGAAGTTGTGTTTTCAAGACACAACTTCTATAAAAGTCTGGACAAACTTTAAATAATAGAACTTGTGTCTTCAATACACAACGTTAGGCTTAAAGACGCAACAATAGAACTTTAGGCTGTAAACAATAGAACTTGTGTGTTTTGAAAATACAACTTTAAGCTTGAAGTTGTGTTTTCAAGTCACAATTTCTTGGACAATTTGAATTTAGTAAATAATTTTAAAACCACTTGCACTTAGTAATTAAATTTAAAAACAACTATGATTTGTTAAAAAAACTCATATTTTGCAGCCGCAGGTGGGTCTTTGGACATCAGCCAATGGCCTGTGAGGCCAGCCCATAAATTATGGGGCTGTGGATCATATTTTTGACTTCTAGGACAGGGCTGGGTAGGCTTTTAGGCTTGCCAATAATTGTGAAACAAAGCTTGGGAAGTATGCTTGAGCCTCGTCCGACCGTCTCTGCAAATTTTATACATACAATTTCTGATATATATACACACATTTTCAATGGGCCAGTGATACTGGAATAGTAGAATGGCTCATTTTGTTCTTGAATCACCAAACCTTTGAAGGTTGGTGGGTTTTTAGGTTTGAAATTAAGGTTTTGGGTTGTGATTATGCACTGGTTAGACTTATATCGTTCTGGTACGTGGAACGGAAACGAGAACGTGGTACGCCACCTGTTCTAAAACATAGTACGCTAGGAGTAGACTTTTATAAAGTATATTATTAGAATTAAGATACTTCTAAAAGAATTTTCTTCAATAATTAAACATTTAATAGAACATAAGTTATGTTTTTTCAAATTAATCATTTAAAAATACATTCTAGGAGTATTATAACCCATTTTTTTGCACATTGTTATGCCAAACTTCTATTCTTCTTATATTTTTATTCATTATAATTGATTTTTTTCCTTCGTTAGGTGACCTTTAAAAATATAAATAGAAAAAAATTTGGGATCGCTTTGGATCGTTAAATTCACCGTTTTAGAATGCTAGAGTACCATGTTTTGGAACGTCGTATCAAAAACACAATTCGCTAGGATAATAGAATATTATGGTAACACAGGGTTAGACCCGAATCCTCTCTCATATTTTGGGTTTCGTTGTGTAGGCCTCGGCCTTGTCTAATCTGACCCAATCTACCTGCAGTAAATTCTTGCAATTAAGGTAAGATTTTTGGTTTACTCGGTAATACAAAGCTCAGTTTGGGTTCCGAACTTATTCATAGAAAGTACATTTGGGCTTTAGATTTCCTTCAACCTACGCAGTAGAATTTCTTACTGTTCTGTATACGTGACATCACATTATATATTTTGAGTCTCTTTTGTAGATAGAGTAATCTCATAAATAGTGTCAAAAATCTAGGAGAGCAAAAATAAATTAACAATACAAGCTCAAAATGTGACAGCCTGGTCATCTAGCCTGGGCTGGAAAAAATCCTTGTTATTCTTGTTATTGCGAAAAAAAAGGGTAAGTCTGTAGCTCGAGGCCTTTTAAATTTGTATATGAGGAATTAACTTTCTAAGCAGACAAACAGCTATAGTAATAAATTTTGTACAAGAAAGTAATTTCATTCCACAAACTTCCATATATACATTAATCCAAACATCTAAACATTAAACAAAAGTCTACAACTCAAGCTATAAGCACCACAAAAAACACTACACAACAGCCATTTCCCATCACCATCCCAAGAGGTCATGATCATATAAGACATTGTCCAAATGGGCTTTATTTAGGATTAAAAAGGAGAGGAAAATAAATAAATTAAAAAAACAAAAGCTTAAAATACCCAGTACTCGACTGCTTAAAAATCAAACATCAAAACCCAGAATTCCACCCAGCACCTCTAGGAACTGCAGATGTGCAGTCAACTGTGGAAAATGGCCATCTGTGTCTATGATCTCCACCGTCGTTTTCCCCTTGATCTTCTTCTGCATGTACTCACCGACGGAGTTGGGAACGGCAACATCATTTGTAGTCTGGATGATGGTGCATGGGATTATAACCTTCTCAAGCATGTCTCTTTGGTCACTGTGAAAAATCAATTTGGCTGTGGAGAGTGCAGTTTCAGGTCTCATTCTCTGCAAGGACTTAGCGAACTTTTCGATAGAGAGAGGGTCGTTTGCAACAGCTTGAGAAGCAAAGCCTGAAGCCCACTGGTGGAAGTTGGATTCTATGCTTGACAAGAGTTGCTCAACCTCTGAGCTCTCAAATCCCCCTTCATAATCTTCCGAATTTATGTACCTATATCAAAAAATATTTTAAAACTCCGATCCATTTATTTTTGAAGAGTTGTAATGAATTAACATCAAGAATTTATGGACCCTACAGTGAAGTTGTGATTATTACATTCTATAGTTATCTAAACCACTCAATATATGGTTGTGTATATATACAGAAAGATATATATACATAGACACATATCGTATGTATACAAGATTCTCCTAGGGTGGTTAGAAATGGCTTATTTTATTAGTTTATGGCTTAAGCTAACTTATTTTTTTGGCCCACCTTCAAATAAGTCACTTAAAAAATTACTTAAAAAAAGCTGTTTAGCCAATCTTTACTTAAAAAAATCCCTTATAGACTTTACACATTTTAAAAACAAACCACTTAAACAAATTAAATTTTGAAAATAACTTGTAGTTTATAAACTGCCGGTCCAAAACTCCCACTTAATAACAAAATGGAATTATGCAAATCAAATTTATACAAGCAAAGAAAATTTTCTATTATATATATACATATATATGTATATATGCATGTACATATAATGAATACCTGGGTGAAGCTGCAACGAGTATGAGTCTCTTGAAGAGCTCCGGCCTTTTAATGGAGGCAATACATCCGACCATGCCGGACATGGAGTGCCCGACGAAAACTGATGATCTCAAGTTCATCTCCTCTAAAAGAGAGATTAAGTCATCAGCAAAAGCGTCAAAAGTAGAATACTTGACAGGATCAAAAAGGTTTGGATCTTCGATAGCCCCAGAGAAGCTCCAGTCGAAGACAAGAACCCGGTATAGTCGGGCCAAGTATGGGAGGACTTTGTCCCACGCAGACTGGTCTAATCCATACCCATGTGCCAGAACTATGGTTTCGTTGCCGGAGCCGATAATTCTGGCATTCATGGCTGTGGAGAGACCCTTCCCAAGCGTCACCATGTTTGGAAGAAGGAAGGAGAGAGACAGAGAGAGAGAGACAAAAAAAACTAGCTATTCTCAGCTATGTTTGGTATGGTTTTATGGTTTGTTTGGCTTCTGTTATATAGGCAAAAAAAGGGAGGTCAATTATGGTTTACTGTTGAAGATAGATTATGACTGGCCTAAACAATTTTGGGTTAATATTAAAAGTTTTAAGGGAGTCTTTTGGCAATGACAATGGCCTCCCAAGGCTCAAAATAGCTGGCTAGCAAGCATAACACTGAAAATAGCTGGCTAGTTCACTTCAAGTAAAAGATTAAAAAGCACCCCTCATGTGTATTTAATTTATTTATTATTATTTCATGGGCCCTATTTGCTCGATTTATGAAAAGCATACATATCTAACAACTGCATCTGATATGTCTACTTCTCTTAGATTGGGTATATTGGCGTCGTCGCCCTTGACCCATAAGATAACTTTTACATAAGATAGAGATAGCTCTCCTAATTCCCATAAATCTCCTCTTCCTAAACCACCTTTTATTGAAGCATGGTCTATGAATCAGATATCTATAACTTCAACAACAATAGTAGAGATAGGTATGTCTGTATGGTTTGTGACCTAGGCTTAAATTTATGTACTGAGAGGCACTGGCGGAGGCAGGTGGGGGTCCAAAGGGGGCAGTTGGCACCCCTCAATTTTTCAAAAATTTTACTAGTTATATGTGGGGTTATAGACAAGCAAGAAAAAAAATACTACTTTAGTATCTTGCATATATATCATCTTTTGAGGATAACAAATCTAAAGTGATAATCACAAAAGAATTCTAACTCATCAGTCCTCTTCTTCTCTTCAATTTCTCTTCAATTAGTTTCCTACTTAATTTACAACTTTACATATTTTTACGAAAACTAGTCTTCACTTATTTCGATTGGTTTCCTATTAAAAATAAACTCTTAAATTTGTGGGAATTCTATGATTATACATGCTCTAGGGTAAACAAAATTTTATTTTTGAGAACATATAAAAATAAACATAATAAAGTAAGAATATATGAAAACTTCATGAAAATTTTTTGTGACCAAATGAGATTAAGAAAAAAATATCAAAGACAAAAACACAACTAGATTTGGAAGGGCCAGCCAAAGTATCTGTTATGTAAATTTATAAAAAAAAATTAAAAATACTTGTTGATTTAGTACAATTTTTTTTTGGGTAAATAAACTATACAATTCAAATTAGTTTTTAACTAACTTCTTATGATTATTGTTAATTTGGCTACCATTTATTTTACTGTGAGAAGTTTGATGTTCAATTAATGGAAACTACAACATATTACATTAAAAAAAAAGGAGAGAAATAGAAACCAACATAAACTTGACTAGTTTGTGGGATATGTATATATATATATATATATGCATATGTTTATGTTAGAAATATGCTTATATGAGTTAGGGATTAATTTTTTTCAGTGAGATTGAAAATTTGTCAGCCCTCCTAAACTTGATTGCCCCTCTCCTCACTTAGAATCCTGGTTCCGCCACTGCTAAGAGGCTTGTCACTGCTTTATTGCTTTAAGTCGGTGACCAAAATACTCAACTAAATGATCAGAATGCCAACTGGGTTTCACTTTACAGTGAGTTTAAGCATGCAGAGGGAGTCAATCTCGGCACCATGCATGGTAGCAATAGATTGACATATATATATTGCTAGGTAGAACTTAGAAGTTGTAGGAGGACCGGGTATGGATTTGTTAGACAGTTGGGGTATCTTTAATATGTTTGACCTTTTGAGATACAATGAATAATGATGACCACGAAGGGCCAAATATATATATATATATATAATATGTTGTAGGCTACACTCAACAAGCTAGAAAGATGTGTTGGCATTGGCTTTTGTCTGTGTTTTAATGGCGTAAATAAGCAGAATGAGAGTTCAGGATATTTTTATCTACCTTCTCCGTTAATGCCCAAAAACAGTGATACATCATAAACCATGATTAATTAGCTTTACTAAAAGGGCTCCCTTTATCAACATGAAAATGTTGTCCTTGGCTATAATAGCTCATGCTGTCTCCACAAGAAATGCTTTGATGACAGTGAATTTGAGATTCTGAGAAGTGCTAGCTCTACAACAAGGTGACTTATGAAAAGGAAAAATGTTATTTTTAAAAAAAATTTATATATGAAATTATACTAAAATAATGTGATAATAATATTTTTATAATAAAAAATTATTATAATAGTTATTTTATTGTAAAATGAAAAATTCATTTAATCACAGTATTCTAGTATACAAAAATTGAGTTTGAACAGTTCGTTCATATTAATTATTCTACTGCTTTTTACAAAGCAGTAAGTTGAGATCTGAATTGGTATGAAGAGACTTCCAAAATTCAAGTTCCAATATATGCACTGCTCATTAATAAAAACACTACTAATAGTAGGTACCATGACAAACAAACAATGGACAACAAAACACAGCAATCCTTTTACAATACTAGAATGCAGAAGAAGACACACCGAATTTAGGTTTCTAAACGAATTCCAAGACAAGAGAGGTTAGAGATGGCTATATTTGGTAGGTATGAGACAAAAGGTTGCTTTACTCTTACTGGGTTTCATGAATTAAATGCCACTGTTTTTCATGGGATATGATTTAAGCTCGGGAGAGAGAGAGAGAGAGAGAGAGAGAGAGAGAAACGGACGAAATTCATTGTTGATTTGGCTCTTCGAGTTTCTCAATTGGCATCGAGCACACATAGACTGTATACAAAGGTTTAATGAGACGACAAGAACTGTGATTATGGATTTTCTGAAGTTCTGAACATGCATTTGGGGGATTGAGAATGGACAGAAGAGTAAAAGGAGAAGGGAGGAATTTTTTTAAATCACTTTCTTCCTTTCTTCTCTCTCTCTCTCTTTTTTTTTTTCTTTAATCTGTTTAGAATTTGAGAGAGGAAAAGAAAGACAAAGAAAAGAAAACAAAGAGAGAAAATGAAAAAAAAAATAATTTTCTTTTTATGTTTGAGTTTACAAAGAAAATAAAAAGATGGTGAAAAGAAAAGAAGAGTTAGAAAGAGAGATTGATTTAAAAAAAAATTCTTCTTTTTTCTTTTCTTTTCTATTGAGTAAAATCAAAACAGAAAAATAATAATAAATAATAAATTTTTTTCTAAATTTCAAACATATTATTACAAAAACTAAAAAAAATACATTTATTTTATTTTCTCTCCGGCAGTTTGTGTCGTCTGGTCTTAGCTTCCAGCCTTGCAGTGGCATTTGCCCTTGTGGAGGGCCAAAACAAGAGAGAGAGAGAGAGAGAGAGAGAGAGAGGACAACAGGTGGGGGAGCCTATAGGGCAAGTGTGTTCAGACTTGACTGTTGACACAAAATTAAGGTAAAAGATCCCTTTTGTCTTCTTGTGTTTATTGTGTCTGGGGATAAGTCCAACAGCCAACTTTTTCCCTCATTAAAAGGTAGTAGGGGGGTGGCTCCCACCCACGTTCTTCTCTCTCTTGAATGATCTACACCGCTGTAGATAGGATAGGCATGGAATGAGACGGGTTGGGCTAAACTGCAAGTTTCTTCGGCCTAAAATTAATCAAATTAGTTGAACTTAATTGGTGTTTTCCTTGCAAAAAGTTCGTCAAATATCAATTTGTTGCGTAAATAGGTTAAGTTTAAAAATACTTTAAAATTAGTTGACTTTTTTTTAAAATACATAAGTTTATAAAGTCAAGTCAACTCAAAAAATAAAAAAGTTAAATTTAAACGCATTTTAAAATTTGATAAATTTTGAAATCAAATTTAAATAACTCACTACTTGTACTTGGATCAAGTTTAAACAAATTTTGAAGTTTGATCAGTTTTTTTTTGAACAAAGCTAGACTCAGTTTGTTTATAACCCTACCCATTCTTAATAAAAAAACTTCACAATTTAAGCACTTGAAAATAATTCATTAACCAATTTATACAACTGCTAGAGTTATATGACCAAACTGCTAGAATATGTGGTATTTATATGCCTTAATTATGTAAAAAGATAAAATATCATAAAATTATACTATTAAGTACAAATCTAAAATCAAAATCGTATATTAAAAAAAGTAACTTGCCAACCAGTTATATTAGTGGTAGCTAGTTATATATGTGTGTGGTTATGAGGTTGAATTTTGGAAGTAGATGGAAAATGAACTTTGTGTTGAATCCATGCATGTCATTGCCCTTCTATTCAAAATATTGGTTAAATCAACATGCATTTAGTGCTTGTTTGGTTTGGCTTTTCTACAACTTTTTTAATTTTGTTTTTTTGGTTTATAAGTAAAAAAGTTAAGTTTTTTCAGCTTTTTTACTTTTAACATGATAAGATATACAGAAAAGCAAAAAATAAAGAGCAAAAAAGTTTTAAAATCTTGACTTTTTTGCTTATAAACAAAAAAAGTTAAATAAAAAAGCTGGCTTATAAGCCAAACCAAACGGAGCTTTAGAACTTCTTCTTTGGGTATTGTTCAACGTATTCGACATGCATTCAACCTATTCATCTTCAAACTTTAGCCATGACTTTAAGCTTTTGTTTCATATGTAGCTTTTAATGAGCTAAACATGTAGCAATCTCAACCTATATTTCTTTATTGTTAAGGGTTACTTCAAAGTTATCAAATTGGGTTGAAAAAAATGTGTTTTGAATAATCAAAGGCAAAAAGCAAAGGTTGAATTCAAACTAACTAATTCATCAAAAATCACAACCATGCACATGCCTATCCTCGTGTAAATTGAGTTAAAATTGTAACTCAAATGTGGTCAGTTGGAACTTGAGGAAAGAAATGGAAAGGAAGGGCAATACTTCTCCTTCCTTTTGTTGTTTGGTTTTTAATCTAAGAGAAAAGAGAAAGAAAGAGAAGAATTGTTTTCTTCCCGTTTTTCTTCTATTCTTTCCTCTTGTCTTTTTATTCCAAACAAGAAGAAGTCATTTTCTTTTCACTTTCCTTTCAAGCTTTTTATGCTATATTTAGATTTCGGATTTATGAAAGAAAAAAGAAAAGGAATGAGAAAGAAATTACCCTTGTTGTATGGTTGCCAAGAAAAAGTAATAGGTAAAAGAAAACAAAAGAGAAATGAATGAAAAATCATACTACCTTATTTAACTTTTAATTAATAATTTATTAGAACTCAACCTCCGCTATTCGTTTCTTTCTCATTTTTCAAATGCAAAAAAAGAAAAACATAGAATTTAGAATCTCACATCCTTTTTATTTTTTCTTCTTTTTTCATTTTCTTTAATAAATCCGTGTTTTAAACACAACATTACAAAATGAAACTAAAAGAGTCATTTTTTTCTTCTAAAATTTCTATCTCAGTGCCTCTCCCTTTCCTTTTCCCTTTCTCTTTCCCAACTTCTTTTTACTTTTCTAGTCAAGGTTTCCTATTTGTATTCAAAAGATGACTGAAAATCTTCTCCTAATGATGCCACCCTGGCACGTGTGAGACCGTCTCTCTGTGGTTAGTTTCGGTTGAAGATTCTCCCTATCAATAAATAGTAAAATTAAGCAGAGATATCTATAGATTTCTTTTTTCTTCTTATTCCACTATTTGTGAATTGATAGTACTTACTATTTTCTTGATGAGTGTTTAAGCAAAAAAGAGGAGTGTTTAACCAAACCTAGTTCCCCCCTTCTCCAGATAGAATAGTGCAGCTGAATCTTATTTGTCTTCTTGATTGCCGAGAAAAAAGTCACAACCACCTCATTTGAACATACTTTATATGGTTGTTTGGAGAAGAATGTCAATTTCTATAGTGTCTTCCTGTTTTTCTCAAGAAAACAAAGCATGTGGAACAAAGAAATAGCCTTCTAATAGTAATTAGAGGAAAGAAAAATGCTCCACGTAATCTATCTCATTTTCTCACTCTTACACAAAAAATAGAAATAAAATAACGGTGCTAAATGAGATTATATATATATATATATATCTAGTTATGAATTAGTCACACATCTAGAATCATTTCTTCAAGAGTAATGTTATGTATATATACCTAATCCCTATCTGACACATTTATAGACATATGACTAGTTCAAACCTATTTTAACCTAATCCCATATCTAACACATCGGACAAAAGAGATGAATTGTTTGCATTAGTATTATACTAACAAAAACTAAATTAATTGAACGAATGATTCGAACTCCTAACTCAAACGATTTATGGGATAACAAGACTGAATTGACAAGTAGAATAGCCAGATTGCGCGCAAAAATGAGTGACTAGTCAATTATATCTTTGCCTCAAAATTCATTGAGGATTGAATTAACAAACCACACGTGTCACTCTAAATTATGCTACCAAGAAGAATGAGGGGCCTGCGACGAGAAATTTTGGATTGTGATAACACATGAGAGGGACATCGTGACAAACAAATCCTTGGAAAATTTATAATTTTTGTGGAAAGCCAAGCTATCTTCTCATAGAGCCTGAAAACGATTTTTTACTTCAATAATGCAGCCACTAGGTCGTTTATTTGGAAAATAGCCAAAAGAAACGGCCATAATTTCTTTTTTTTTTTTTTAATTTTTGTTTTAGATTTTTATATAGAACGAAAAGAAACTACTTTTTGAAGCATTTAAATGGTTTATAAGTCATTTTCTTTCCTTTTCTTAACATATCAAATTTGTTATCAAAGATCATAAGCACAATGTTAAACATCTAGTTCTATGCATTTGAATCTGCTTATTGAACTATTTTTTCTCTTTATTAATTTTTTCAACCAGAATTCACTTTTCTAAATTTTTATGAGCTTTTAGCATATGTTTTTGAATTTTTGAATACAAAAACTAAGTAATTATTAAAAAAATGTCATAAGATACTAAAATAAGTAAGCTTATAAGTTGACCCAAGCTTGAACACATGTGAAGGCACCCAAAGGGATGGGATCGGTAAAGTGCTCAATTAATTGTTATATAGAGAAATTATTATGAATTTGATGCGTTTCATCACTTCTTGCTTTACTTCTACACAAAAATTATCATTAATCCATTAATTTCTAGCCATTGTAACCTCATTAGTTTGAGGGGATTGTTTGTGTATATCACCATTGAAGAAAGCATATTTTGGTGAAAGAAAAAAAAAAAGAAGATAGTAGAACCAAAGATGATGAAAGTGTGATATGACTCTAATATTTTCATGATTAAGCATTAGAAGCACAAAATAAATACCTTTATATATTCATATATGATATTTATTACAATTTACCTACTAGTATATATATATATATATATATAGGACCCATATGCCATGTGAAGTGAGTCCCCTTTTGCCAAAAAGTTATCCAACCAAACAAGCAAATGAAACATATTTTTGGCATTTTGGTACCCCAAGAAGTTGACATGAATAAATACATACCCTCAAATTATAAATACAAGATCTTGAAAATAAGATTTAGTTGACCACCATCCAACCTGAGATCATCTAGATGCCCATATTTTACTGAGGTAGATGCGCAATAACTGTGGTTATAACTTGAAGTCAAAGCAAGGGGTAGGGAAAAAAAATAAAAAAGATCTCAATCATCCAAAGAAATTAAGAGGCTAAAATATACACCCCATACGAGGGGAGAAACACATTATAATGCATTTCAATTTCGATGCGTGGCCTTTAGACCACATTTGCATGCATGAAAATTTGATAGGTAGGTAGTACCCATTCATTTAGAATACTAATGCCGTTGTAGTTTTTATCCTTTGTGCCTGTCAAGCTTAATAAGCGACATGTAGTTAGTACTATTGTATGACTTTATCTGATGCTCTTACTCTCATCAATTTATGAGATCTTGAAAGTTCTTTTTGTTCTTTTAAAAAGATAGTTTTCTTCTTTTCTTTATTTTTTCAAAATATTTTCATGGCTCAAGTTTTGGAAAAATAGCTCAGTAATTGGGTAATACTGAGTGCTCGGTAGTAATCTATATCAAATAGTAAAATGTGGTATATAAATACAACAATATCATAATCTGTGTGTAGTAAAGAAACTTTTAAGAAAACACTCTATTAGATTTTTTATGTGGTATTTTTTTTTATTAAAAGTCTCTTTGCTACACTACAAATTCAGATTACTGATATATTTACACATCACGTGTTATCATTTGATAAAAATTATTGCCTAACACTCAGTACTACCTAACCACTGAACTTTTTCCTAAGTTTTGATTTGATTAGAGGTCTTTATCAGGCTTTTGGATTTTTTTAGCACACTGCCATTTTTTCAACATAGTGTAGTTAGAAAGGGATAAGAGTAGAATATGGATCATGTAAACGAAACACGTGACGGAAAAAAATTACACCTATATTTTCATCCGTTCTTAGCTCATCTTTTAACTAATTTAGCTCATTTATTAGGTAGAGTCTATAATATTGTCACTGCAGCAGAGTTTATTCACCAAGTTTCGAAGCCAACCATATTGTCACTACAACAGAGTTTATTCACCAAGAGAGTGTTTGAGCCTAGGTTATTTAGTAGTTTATAACTTATCTTATGATTTTTTTGAATTGTATTTGATAAAGTGACTTAAAAAAGGCTAATTATGTTTAATCACGTTTTAAAAAAAAAAATTTAAAGATAATTTTTTAAAATTAACTTTTAATTTATAGCTTGTAAGTAACTCACCTAAACACTTTCAAGTTTCGAAGCCTATCATTATGTAAAAGGTAAAGCAAAAATATGTACATTGAATAATTTTTCATTGGGGTGAGTACAACTCAATAATCGATGCTTGAAAAGTAATTCCTAATCAGACAACAAAAACCAAATTGGCTTTATGTATATATATATGGTAAATGCTAACATGTGTTCTAAGAGCACATTTTAAGTATGTTTGATCTAGTTATACGTAATGTTGGTAATTGTATTTTTAGTATTAAAAATTATGAAAACACAAATTTCAACACTTTGTACAACCAGACAAAGTGTGCTTAAAATGTGCCATTAGGACATATGTTAACAAGACCCTATATGTATATATATATATATATATGAGATCTTTATGAGACGTCTTTGTTTGCGTTCAAATATTTATATCAATTGGTCTAATTTTTTTTTCCTCAATTAACTATAACTTTCACCACTTCTAAAATATAATTAATATAATTAAGTTCATTTTTTCAAAGAGGTCATGAGTTTAGTTATAGGAGATCAAGGGTTCAATACTTGCTGGCGCTCCTTATTCACTGATTTTGTTGGGCCGCTTACTTATTCACTTGACATTTGGTGGTGCTGTGGTGACGGACTCGCCCTGTTAGGTAATAACAATGACTCAAATCGAACATTTCATGACGGGTGAAAACTCTTATGGTCATGCCCAAGAAAGTTGTTATCATCAGTTGCCCTTCTCACCCTTTTTCTAATCAGCAAAAAAAATTGATTTTCCCAAAGAAAACTCAAATATTGGGCATTACCACAATACCCTCCATCAGCTAATAGAGATAAATTAGGGTTAAACAAACTTAGATACTGTTGTTTAGATGTAGGCAGTGCTTGTGTTCATGTTGTTCAGTCATGAGAAGTAGCCCAACTAGTGGTGGACCCAGATTTTTGGTCGAGAGGGGCAAATTTTTTTTTTTTTTGGTTAAAAGGAGGGTTAAGAATTTTTTTTTTTAAAAAACAATACAATGTATAGTATTCTAAATTTTTAAAAATTTACAAGGATGAAGTGAAATTTTAAAATTTTGGGAGTGACAATATACCATGTTGTATTCTAAATATCTAAAAATCTAAAAAAGTAAAGTGAAATTTTGAAACTTTGAAAGGACTAATACACTATATTACATTTTGAATATTAAAAAATTTATAGGATACAAAACAAAATTTCTAAACTTCGGAGGGGCCATCCCCCTCCCCCCAACCCCCTCCAAAAAAAAACCTAAGCCGAACCACACGCAGACCAAGTGGGGTCGGAGCCCTCTTGAGTTTTAAAAATTCTACTCAAAGTCCTATAAATTTTTGAATATTTATGATAAAAAAATAATATATTGGTCTCCTTAAAATTCAAATAATTTATTTTTACTTTCTTAAAATTAATTTTTTTTTTACCTTAACTCTCCTCAACAAAATTTGTGAGTCCGCACTTGGTCATGATAATGAACTCTAATGTAGACCCATAAATAAAAACTTGAACTGCAAATATAACGTAGTTGTGGTGCACTTTCAATGACAACAAATACCACCTACAACTAAAGAATTGCACTAAGTTCTTACCTTACTAACAAAATAAAGAATAATGCTGATTAAAAAATTTATACAAAATTTTTGTATAAAATAATATAATTAAACTATAATATTTTATTTTAAAATAAAATATTTATCGTAATGAAAACACATCATTTTGTTAAAAAACTTTCTATAAAAATTCCTGAAACAATACAATTTTGCTGTAATATCGCAATCCTGGAGATGTATCATAAATATTCCAACGGGAAGGCCAAGGGTGCATTGAACCTATAAAGTGAGATATGGACCATATGGTTGAGAAAAACAGCCTTTTCGCCTTTTGGCATTTAAAAAGAACAGAGAATTGGTCTGAGCATTTAAAGCTTAAAAGGAAAGGAAACTGGAAATTTGGGGCGACCAATGGGAAGGAGGCACAGGCCAACGGTTGAAGGCATTGACATTGACATTTCCGAATGCCGTACCTTATATCACTGATATAATAAAAGCATCACCAACTAGGTCTGCTCATTCAAAGGACGGTGGTTTCTATTGGGTCTTGGATTTTGATGATAGTTGCTAATTAATATTGTTCTATTATTTGAAAATAAAAATGAAAATATGTATATTTAAGCAACATGTTAAAGCATGTATAATTTGATCGTGTAGTTTTAAAAATTATAAAAAAATGTAGGCTTCATCTGTATAATCAAATAATGCATGCGGTACATATTAGTACTTGTTTTTATTTAAGGGTTAATTACAAATATACATTCTAAATTATGATTCAATATCACCATGCTTTTAAATTCTAAAACGTAATAAGTTGATAAATATTTAAAAAAGTATAATTTTATACTTAAATTGATTTTTTTTTGTTATAATAATTATTTAATGACTAAAATGTCCCTTAAAATTGCATATAAATATAAAAATAATATAAAAGGTATTTTAGTTATTAGACAATTATTACAAATAGAAAATATAATTTAATTATAAAATGAACTTTTGTAAACATGTGCAAGTTGCATGATAATTTTTCTTCTACTTTCCTAACAGATTGCTAATATATTGCTAAGAAAAAGAGTTGATTAATACAAATTGATAGTTCAAGAAGTTAACTTGTTACGTTTTAGAGTTTAGAGGTTCATGATGATACTGGGTCATAGTTTAGTTGGTGTGCTTGTAATTAACCCTTCAATTAATACTGATTATACCTTCCCATATATCTTAACAAGAAAAATGCAATTGTTTCATAAAATTTATATAGAAAACCACATCCAAATGATCTAGTGATGACATTTTACAATTAATAACCATCATCAAGAATATTTTTGTTTTAAAGTAAAAGGATCAGATTAAAACACATCGTTTATGTACAAATTTTATGTACATATAAGGCTCGTTTGGGAACAACTTATTTTGTGTGCTTTTTAAATTTTTTTTTTAAAATAAGCACTTGGTGTTTGGTAGCAAGTTTTTTTTAGCTTATATTACGTTAGCTTTTTTTTTTTCTTTTTTAGGCTAATAAGCAAAAAAGCAAAAAACAAAAAATTTAAATCTTTTTTTGCTTATTCTACTGTAATGGAAATTCTGTAAGTTTTAAATAATTAATACACTACCATAATTAATGTTAAAATGTAGTTTAGCTTTATAGAACATGTAGTTTAATTTTATAGAACATCACGAATATGACATTTAATTTATTTATAGCATTTTTGTCTAAAAAAGCCAAAAAACCTTTAAGGTAGTACCAAACACTTCGACCAAGTTTTTTTTAAGTCAGCTTATTCTTTATACTGTTTTTAAGCAGCTTATTTAATCAAAAAAACTATTCCCAAACGTGCTCATAGTATCATTAATCTTAACCAATCTCTCTCTCTCTCGTGGAAATTTCATTGTTATTTAGTTTTTGTAATCAGAATGATGTGATAGTGACTTTTTTGAACTTATAAACAAAAATAATGAGTATTTTGGTTTGAAAATGAAATAACTACAAACAATCATATCAATCCGTATGAAAATTATGTACAAAAAATTTATTTATATAGCATTACTCTTTTTTTTTTTTTGTGTTTTAACTCCCATTATTCTATGATACGCGTTCACCATTCGGGGCCATAACACAAAGTTACTCCAAGTTGCCACTTAGAAAAAGTAAGCAAACGGTTCTAATCTATATGAAACAAGCAATGCACGTCTTAACATGGTTTTAAGATTTCCTTACTTTCTTTGAAAATCTGCAAAAGATTGAACTCTTGCCAGTTGATTGAATTGAATTGGTCAAAATTCGGAGGATAATTGGCTAATAATTTGGAATAGTGAACGAAATTTGAAAACTCCAATATAGAACTCAAGAAGATAAGGATTTTTATTATCTTATTACTTCTGTTGAAATTCAGTTGAATTTCAAAAGATTCAGTTGACATTTGCAGGGTAAGGTTATGTAATTAGCTAAATTTCGTGCGAAGTCTTTATTTGATGTAATTTAGGGATTTGGGTTATCAATTACAACAATTTAGAAAAGATTTGAAACTTATTCATGCAAAGTTCATGTTAAGAGAGTCTTGTATGATACATATTGGTTGATGAAGGAGACTTCGAGAGACGTCGATGAAATTCAAGGGCAAAAATAGTGCGCTGGTTGCAAATGAAGACCTCGCGGGATATCGCGGGCAAAAACAATGAGCATGCCAGAAATCTGGGATTGAGTTCGCGGGATTCTCACGGGTTTTCGAGGGATCGCGTTGTACCTTGCGGGCTCCTCGTAGGTTCTCGCGGGATCGAGGTACATGAAATCTAGATTCTCGAAAATCGCATCGCTAGGATTTTTTTTTTTATTTAAAGCCAAGCACACTTCCCCAGACTGGATCTAAGCCGCCTCTATTAAAAATACCAAATGATAAGTATTTTTCATCTTCCTAAGAGCTCGTAAACGTGTTTTAGCAATAATTTTCTTCAACTCAATTGAAGACATTGAGAGTCTTGAAGGAGTTCAAGGCGCCAAATCTATTTTAAAGGAATCTGAACGGTGATCAAGCGCGGTGATGGTGAATCGTGGATATGAGTAAGATCCAGATAATCATTAGATCAAGGAGTTGATAAGTTTTGATTGTAAAGAGTCTTATAACTGTCTGAACTGCAAATAGTGCATGCTCTTTGTTTGGTAAAGGAGACACGTGGTTTTTTTCCCATTTAAGGGTTTTCACGACAAAAGACTGGTGTGTTCTTGATTGAATAGTTTGTTCTCTTTTTGTGTTTGAAAATATACAATATTACTCGTTGCCATTGCATCTTGATCTAATATTGTAGGGTTTAGTATCCTGGACAAATCATAGACTGAGGCTAGGTTTTTTAATTGGTATTAGAGCAAAACACTCAAAATCGTTTATGATTTTCTAAAAGAGTGAGGTCCTGATAGCTTATGTCTATGGATTGGCTAAAGGAAGGTAGTTTTACCTCTCAACCCCCATTGCTTGATGGAATCAACTATCCCTATTGGAAAGCTAAAATGAGGGCTTTTCTTAAATATATAGATGAACGTGTCTGGCAGACAGTTGTTAATGGTTGAACTCCACCTATAGTCACAATCGGTGAAGTGACTACCTCAAAAGCTATTATAGCTTGGGATAGAGTCGATTATGAGGAATGTGGATGGAATACTAAAACAATAAATGCTATCTATAACGGGGTCACAACTGAAGATTTTCATAGAATCTCACAATGTGAAGCCACAAAGAAGCATGAGATGTTTTGCAGATCACTCATGAGGGTACTTTGCTAGGTTTCAGCGATTGACAATTGTTTTTGAAACTTTGAAAATGGAAGATGATGAAACATTTGATCAATTTTATTTTAAACTAAGTGACATCGTCAACTCGAGTTTCAACCTTGGTGAACAAATATCTTCTTCAAAAGTTGTTCGAAAAATCTTGAGGTCTTTAGTTGAGAGATTTTAAGCCAAAGTTACAACCATAGAGGAAAGTAGGGATGTTGATACCTTGAAAGTAGAAGACTTAGTGGGATCCTTACAAATCCTTGAAGCAAATTTTCGTCAACCTCAAAAGAATAAAGGTGTTGCCTTAAATTCTATTAAAGAAAGAATTAATGAGGCTGATGATAGTGATTCTAATATAGGTATCAAGGAGATGGCCTTGTTTGTCAAAAAGTTTAAAAAAATTTTCAATTAACGACAACAAGATCAATCTTCCTTATTTGATAAAATTTAAGGAAAACCTTTTGAAAAAATGAAGTTTGTAAGGAAGCCATCTGATAAGTCTAGCCAAAAACACTATTTCAAATGTCATGGCTTTGGGCATATTGCTACAGATTGTCCAAACAAAAAGAAAAACAAGGGAAGTAGAGTTTTGGCAGTCACATGGAGTGATTCCAATAAAGAAGAGGAATCGAACGAAGATGATGAGTCTAAGAATTTCACAACATTCATGGCATCTGCTTCTAAGTTAACCAAAGCTACATCTAAGATTCCTGAAACGGAAAAATCAGATGAATAAGATAATATAGTAGGATCTCTCAAGGAAGATGAGGATGAATCAGATGATGAAGATAAAAGTAAATTGCAGTGAGCATATGATCAACTGTACAAATAGTCATATAAACTTACCAATGTGAATGTCAAACTAGGTAAAAAGTTGAAGAAGCCTCTAGAAGAAATTGATTCCTTAAAAAGGGTGAATGTTGATGCTCAAGCAGAGATTAGTCAGTTGAAGAAATATTGAACAACTCTGACTAACAAAGTGAAATTTCTCGAGAAAGATACATTTGATAGAGATGGGTTTAAGAAGGCTCTTGAAGAAAAAATTCTGAAACTTGAAGCTGATCTCTCTAAGTCTGATCTGACCTTGAAGAAGTACAAGGCTAGTGCATCCATGGTAGAGAAAGTGTGTTTGAATTAGAAATATTCTTGGGATACATGTGGTATTGGGTATGAGGCCAAACCTTCAAAGTCAAAGCATTACCAATATAGTAAGCCCATCATATTTGATCTTGAAGAAAAGTATAATTCTCTTCAAAATCAAGGTAACCTTTCTTGTTTTGTACCTATCTGTCACTACTGTGGTATAGGAGGTCATAATAGGCTATAATGTCATAAATTGTATGGATTACCTGTAGATTATATTCAAACTCGTAACTTTCAACACCCAGGTAAATCATACAATGGTCAGATGTCTAATAGGTTTCATGTGTTGACTGAGCAAATGAATTTTACAAAACATCATTTTCAAAGACATGCTCAGCCTCAACACTATGGAAACTATATGACAAGATTTGCGGTCAACCATACCTCTAGGAAAGGTCAAAAGCCTAACCAACAGTCACTCCCAAAGTAGTCAAATTCTAATCCTAAGACTGTATGGATAAGGAAAAATGACCTAAGAGAATATGTGGTTCACACTGCCCTGAAGGCTCACAGTTCTAATATGTGGTATTTAGATAGTGGCTGCTCAATGCATATGTGTGGTAATAGATCATGTTTTGACACTGTGACTAAATATGATGGAGGTTTAGTAACCTTTGGAGATGATAGCACCTCCAGAGTTGTGGGAAAAGGTAATATAAAATCAGGGTTGCCAAATCTCAATGATATACTACTAGTTTAAGGCTTAAAGGCTGATATCATAAGTATTAGTCAGCTATGTGACACACAACATCAAGTATAGTTTTCTAAAACTGAATGCTCTATTTTTGATAAAAATGGTACTTGTGTTATGAAAGGTGTGCGTACTCCTGACAATTGCTACGGGATCACCTCAGAAAGTGGTATTATTTGCAATTCTACTACACCGGATGAGACTGAGCTGTGGCATCAAAGACTTGGCCATGTAAATTTTAATAATCTATTTAGACTTTCTAGTTCTGAACTTATTCTTGGGATTCCAAAACTTGAAAAAGTCACGAATTGTGTTTGTGGACCTTGCCAATTGGGGAAGCAAATTAAGTCCACACACAAGAAAGTCAAGCAAATTGTGACATCCAAACCTCTTAAACTTGTTCAAGAAGATCTTATGGGTCCCACTCAAATAGAGAGTACTGGAGGAAAGAAATATATTTTTGTGGCTGTCGATGATTTTTCTAGATTTACTTGAATTGATTTTATTTGAGAAAAATATGAAACCTTCTCTGTGTTTAGAGCTCTTTGTCTGAAAGTACAGGTAGAGAAGGATACCAAAATCGGATGCATTCACAGAATTTGTACAGACCATGGCAGGGAATTTGAAAATTCTGAGTTTGCTAATTTCTATGATGAGCCGGGTATAAGACATGAGTTCTCTGCTCCGAAAACACCACAACAGAATGGCGTGGTGGAAAGAAAGAATCGGGTGATCCAAGAAATCGGCCGAGTAATGCTTATGGTAAGAAGGTTCTACAGAAGTTTTGGGCCAAGGCAATAAACACATCATGCTATATTGCAAACCGAGTCTATTTGAGAGTTGGTACCAAACGGATGCTATATGAACTGTGAAAAGGTAAAAAGCTTAATGTCAAATACTTCTAAGTATTCAGGAGCAAATGCTACATTTTGAAGGATAGAGAACATCTGAGTAAGTTTGACACCTTAAGTGATGAAGGAATATTTCTAGTGTATTCCAATAATAGTAGAGCTTATCGTGTTTATAACTTGCGCACTCT
This sequence comes from Euryodendron excelsum, assembly GCA_033060915.1. Classification (NCBI taxonomy): domain Eukaryota; kingdom Viridiplantae; phylum Streptophyta; class Magnoliopsida; order Ericales; family Pentaphylacaceae; genus Euryodendron; species Euryodendron excelsum. The sequence goes on along the minus strand of CM065393.1, from coordinate 34,493,413 downwards.
TATTATTATAGAATCTATAAATGTGATTATTAATGATGCTTTAGTTTACACTGATGATGCACTTGATGAGGATTGTGATTAAGATAATTCATCTTCTGGAGATTTGGAGAAGGAAGATAACGAAAAGAGGGATGCAGTTATGACCCACATGGATAACACTAAAGATGAACTTGAAATCATCCTCGAACCATCATCCAGAGTAAAACTAAATCATCCATTGGACCAAGTGATTGGAGATGTCATAGAACCAATGAAAACAAGACGTTAGGTAAAAAATGAGTTAAACTACTTGTGCTATACCTCTTCATTTGAATCTAAAAATGTGAAAAAAGCCTTAATTGATAAGCTAAGCATGAAGAATTAGGTCAATTTGAGCGTAATGATGCTTAGACTCTTGTGCCTAGACCTAATAATGTGAATGTGATATGTACCAAATGGATATATAAGAATAAATCTGATGAGTATAGCACTATCACTAGAAATAAGGCAAGATTTGTAGCTCAGGGCTACACTCAAATTGAAGGAATAGACTTTGATGAGACCTTTGCCCCTATTATAAGATTGGAGTCTGTTCGTATCTTACTTGCCATTGCTTGTCATCTAGGCTTTAGAATTCATCAGATGGATGTGAAAAGTGCTTTTCTAAATGACATTCTTCAATAAGAAGCCTATGTTGAACAACCCAAAGGGTTTAAGAACCCTAAGCATCCTGACCATGTGTACAAGCTTAAGAAAGCTTTGTATGAGTTGAAACAACCTTCTTGAGCTTGGTATGAGAGGTTGACTACTTTTCTGCTTGAATCTGGCTTCTCTCGAGGGGTAGTTGATAAAATTCTGTTTATCAAGAAGGAATCAAAACACATTCTTATTGCTCAAATCTATGTGGATGATATTGTGTTTGGTTCTACTTCTGAAAAGCTTGCTCATTTTCTATGAACATATGAAAAGTCAATTTGAAATAAGCATGATGGGTAAATTGAATTACTTCTTAGGTTTGCAAGTTAAATAGATAGATCAATAAATCTTTATCTCTCAGTCCAAATATGCTATAGACCTAGTGAAGAAGTTTGGCTTGAAAAATACTAAGTATGCTACGACTCCCATGAGTACTAGTCTTAAGCTTAGCAAGGATGCTTCAGGCAAAGATATTGATCAAACCTTGTATAGGAGCATGATTGGTAATTTGCTTTACTTAACTGCTAGTAGACTTGACATTGCATTTAGTATTGTTGTTTGTGCCTGTTTTTAGACATGTCCCAAAGAGTCACATTTGTTTGTTGTTAAAAAAATCATTAAATATGTTAACGGTACTCTTGAGAATGATATTTGGTTTACCTTGAACACTAATGCTGATATTGCAGGTTATACTGATGCAGATTGGGTAGGGTCTGCCGATGATCGTAAAAGCACCCATGGTGGGTGTTTTGATATAGGTAATAACTTTGTTGCTTGGCATAGTAAAAAGTCAAATGCCATCTCTTTGTTCACTACTGAGGTAGAGTGCATAGCTGTTGGAAGCGGCTGGACTCAACTCTTGTGGATGAAATAGATGTTGTGTGATTATGGCTTGGAGCAAAATGTCATGACCTTGTTCTATGATAACATAAATGCGATTAGTACTTCCAAGAATCCTGTTCAACATTTTCATACTAAATATATTGACATTCGATATCACTTAATCCGTGAATTAGTCAAAGAGAAAGTCATCTCTCTAGAGCATATTTCCACTGAGAATCAACTTGTTGATCTCTTCACTAAACCTCTTACTACTCTTAGGTTTGAATTTCTACAGAAATCCATAGGAGTGTGCTCTCTTGAGTAGTCTGTTTTATTAAGGGTTCTGGCTTGAGTTTTTTATTTTATTTGTTTTTGTCTCTTGTTTCATCTTATCTCAAGCCATGTATAGTGTTTGTGTTTTTTGTTTTTTTTGGCTTGCTCTTAGACTATTTGTTTCCTGTTTAAAGCTCTTCCCATGAAATGCTAAGAAGTATAAGGATGTTCTAAATTAAATCTTGTATGCTTCTTTAATTTTATTTTAGTAATTCTAATGACATTTGATGATTCTTGTCATGCTAATGCTTCGTGTGTACGTGGTGCTCACCTCATGAGATCTCTTAGAATATAGAGAATATGAAATCCGTTGTTTTTTTTATCATTTTGCAGTACTTATCATGAATGATCTCCCGTGTACATGAAATGTCTAGATTGACCTTGTTCACATGTATACTCTTTCAAAAAAAAAATATATATATATTCTTTTATTGGGTGAAAAGGGTTACCAATGAGTGTGTGAAAAGCTACCTTTATTATGTAACAAAAGGAGATGGCTACCTGCTCATGTGTGTGAAAGCCACCATCCATGTGCTTCTATAGTGGTTCATTTCGGAGAGATAGGATTGGAACTTTAAAAAATAATGAGCATCATGCCCCTCGATGATGAATTGAAACATCCAAATTCAATAAATTTAAAGCTAATACAAAAAAATCTTAGATGTGAAAACAAGAGAAAAGAGAACATGATAAACATTCCCTCCATGTAACCCAACTGAACTTTCTAAAATACCAGAAAGCATACCAACTGATCCTTCTCCTGGAGTTTGTGCTGCTATATAAGCAAACCCAACATCTGGGAACAAGCCAATCCCATTTTCAGGCATAGCCAGAACAGTCCTCTGGAAAAACCTGTACAAGTAAAATTAATAACTTAACTTCCACAATGATTTTTAGTTATGAAACCAAAACATATCTGTTAGAAAAGGCAATTGGACCTCCGTGATGAGCCGGCAGCGGCCATGACCAGATACCCTCTGTCTATGGTATCCGATATTATTTGGTCGCTTGCAAGATGATTCATCTTTATTACTTTAAGAATGTGTTGAAGAACCAGAAAATTTTAAATTTTGTGTAAAATTTTCCAATTTAAACTGACCATTTTTGTGCACAATTTCTTTTTATCTATGATCCCCCATATGATACTCGAATTGCTAAAAAAATTAAATGCCTATTAAACAAGCATGCATTTTGCCGGATTCCGGTGCCTAGAATTTGGGAGCCCCCCTCCCCCACTTTTGACAGGAGAATTTGGGGTACTCTCGGTTGTGACACCTTTATTTCAATTTGAACTTGTATTCACACCCACAGACGTAAGGCTAAAATAGCTGACACAAGCAGGAAAGTGATTTAGGAGATTGACTGTCTTTGTTGCCACTATCATCATTTTAAACTAAGAATTATGCTAGCATTGCAAATAATAAGCTGCATTAATCTGCCACAAGCCATAAGCTGAACTTAATGAAGTACATATTTTGATATTTAGTTGAAAGATCACAAAAAAAACCTCAAACATATCTGACAATTGGTTTTTGCTTGTGAGTTGTGGGTAAAATGAAAAACTAAGACTTGGGTCGTCAATTAAACCAGCATTGACTAAATCTAATTAGGAAAAACAATGATGCCAGTCACAAATATGCAACGCAAACAGGCAACATATAAAATAATTGAAGTCGAGTATGCAGAAGTGCAACAAACATTGATAACAACAGCAAACCATTTATTTATCTATTTTTCATAAGTATATCAACAAGAAACAATAGGCAATAATTTGATCCGTAGAAGACACTGGTAGCATAAAAATATAAGAATTATTGAGGAAAAAATACCTTCTTCACGAGAGGTGTACTTTTGTCCTTTTGAATTTCAGCAACAACCCCCTCGATATCATTTCCTGCATTGGAAATGAATGGTTACCCTCAAAACCTTACCAAACACTTTATAAGACACAAATAACCCTAGAAAAATAGAAGAAAAAAATCAATGACTAAAACATAGATCAAATCAAATTAAGCATTTTAGTGATAAAAACAGGAAAGTAACTCAAAGAATTTTTGTTTTGCAGCCTACTAGTTGAAAAAAAATTTATATGCTAAATCCAATCCAATACAGTAAATTGACTACCAAAATTTCAAGGGCATCTTCGATTTCAGGTCGAAATTACGTTTATTGTTATTTAGAGTCCACCAAAAGCCTTTCCGGTGCAGATCGTCTCACACTGTATCAGTGAAATACAAAACTCTAAACTCTTTGGCTATATATTGAGGCAAGCTTGGTTTTCTGTTGAAGAATATCTCTGAGACTTCAGAATTCAACTAAATAACTTCACTAAGAGTAGAATGCCATCCTGTGAATTTCAAATGAACACTTTTTGGAAGTGCAACTCAAACAGCCCTCAACTCCATTAGTACTTTCCAAAATTTAATCAATAAAGGCTTACCAAAAAAAAAAACAAAAGGTCTGAACTTAAATTTATTCTCATGTAAGCATTATTAAGTACTGTCAATCATACTTAGATCATCACAATTGTAATTCCAACCGATCTCCAATCAAAAGTCAATCCAATAAACTAAAAGTAATCGAACTATTCAATTGAAGTGCTCGTACGACATACAAACATCCATAGAGAGAGAGAGAGAGAGAGAGAGAGAGAGAGAGAGAGAGAGAGAGAGAGAGAGAGAGAGAGAGAGAGAGAGAGAGTATGAAGACCTAGGTTTGTGGCATTGAGGGCTTTGGGGCGATCGAGAGTGATGATAGCGACGCCATTTGGCGATGCAGCAAACTGGCGATGGCTTGCCCCCATTTTCGGGATGAATTGCCTTACAGCCGGTCGGTGATCTCCTGCACAAAACTCACCGGTGTGGTGGGAGTTAAAGGCCCTCCGGTGTTCAAGCTAGATTCAAAGTGTTAGAGAGGAAACGATGTTAGGGTTTTTTTCTTTGGGTTCAATGTTTGCGTACCTACGAAGGGACTGAACTTTTCCCCTTGTATGCTTGCATGGGGGTGGTAGGTGGTCTCTCTACGTGGCGACCTTCGGTTGGAGATGCAGAGTAGTGTCAGAACATTCGAGTGGATCACTCCTATACTCTAAGGTGGCGGGTGTCACAACGGTGTCAAGGGAGTGGGAGATTGTTGCGATTGCCCGCCACACCCACACCCCTGATGTGTGCCAGGGTGGCCGGTGTCAAAAGTGGGCCCTATTGACACGATCGAGCACCGATCCAATCGGTGGGCGGCTAAGGGCATCCATTCGGCTCGGAAAGGCGAGGTCGAACGGCATGAGACCTGGTCGGGCGGTGACCAGGTAGCATGGGAAAGGCGTCGTCTAGCAAGTGCCGGTCGACCGATAACACGACTCTGGTCTGGTCGGGAAACCATCATCACCAGATGCCCCCAATTCATCTAACCATCTGCTCGGGGTCAGAGGAATTCTACAGGACGGTCCAACCGCGAAACACGGAGTGCATTTATAGTGGGGGCGGCGCAATAATGACAGGTACTGTCGCGTCGCTTCACCTGCCCCCATGTGGCGGCCTGGGATTAGTGGCCAGTAGTTGAAAAGACGCGCAGCATCTCAGCCGTTGGTGTCTCGTCACCGCAGGCCATCTGGGCCATTGATTTCAAAGATATGGGGGGAGTTTTATAAGGTGGTTGCCCCCATTTTCGCCCTCACAACTTTTTACCAAATACGTAGAGAGGACAAGAGAGAAACAAAGCTTACTTCGTCGCTTCTAGCGTCATCTCCGTCGCCTCTGGCTAGTCAAAAGGGTACCATTGTTCACGTCGTACCGCCGGCTTCCTTCGGAACTCGTCGTAGTTACTGCAAATCATGGTAAGTCTTGTTTCCTAGTTATACGTACTGGTTGGTAACTTGCTGTGTTTGGGTTTACGAAAAGAGGGCCAAAATCCCCAATCTCTTAGGGTTTGTTGATAGGCCGGAGTTTCTTAGGTCGATATTTGAGGAAGTGGCCCTGTTTTTCAAACCCGTATTGCTTAGGATTGAAAACGAGAAACGGTTAGGCACTATGGCGAACCCAGAGCACGTGAGTTCGGATTCTGAGAAAACGGACTCGAATTGGTATGAGGTAGTTAGGCGTGAGGCTGGAGATGGGGCTTCTGCTAGCGGCTCCGGGGAATCTATGTAGGGTCTTGAGTCGGGTCGGGCAGAGGCCATTGACTTTGGTGCCATAGAGGGAGGAGAGTCGGAAGAGTCGAAAGAGGAGGATCCTGGGTATGAGGCCGTTGAGGTGTCCTCCATTCTTACAAAGGAGAAGGTGGGGGGCCTGCGGGCCGCGTATTAGATCCTACAGGGTTTGAAGCTCAGGATCCTGAAAAAGGATGACTAGGCATGCTCGGCTAGGGAGGGCGAGATCACCGTGTACGAGGGTGCATTGGCGGGTGGCCTTCGGATGCCCTTTCCTTAGTCTTTCAGGAGGATCTTACAATGGCTTCGCCTTTCACCGGGGCAGATACAGTCGAACGGATGGAGGATCTTGCTCGGCTGCTCCGTCCTCTGGCAGATCGTCCATAAAAGGGACATCACTCCAGAGGAATTTATGTTCTGTTATAAGCCGGCAGAGAGGGGCACGAGCTGGTGGTAATTCTTGGGCAGGTCGAAGGAGTACAACTGGATCAACGAGCTTCCTTTCTCGGTCAAGAACTAGAAGGATTGGTTTTTTTTTGTCAGTGGAAATGGATGGGAGTTTCAACCCTGGGAGACCAACTTCTCTGCTCAGGTCCCCAGGCAATGGGGTTATCCAAGCAAGAAGGGTATGTTCTTTCTCTACCGAACTCGGTTTCCTTTCCTTTTTATTTTCAAGTGTCGGTGTCTTGACCTAAGTTGCCTTAGGTGTCAGGTCCGGCCAAGCCTAGAATATCTAAGGAGGTGAGGGCCGTCATAAGGAAGGTCCAGCAACATGATGTCCATAGTCACAAAGACCTGGTCACCGCTGAGAGCTTGTCGAACTACTTGCTAGGTCCTGAGCCCACAAGAGAAGCCCTAGCTGCTGAACGTGAGAGGAGTGAGTGTTTGGATGTTTGTAGAGCCCTTCAATGCTGCCCAACTAACATTTGTTCTACTTGCAGCTGGTGCAATCATTGTCGACAGTCCGGCTCCTGTTATTGCCCCTTAGAGCGTTGCTTCCACTCAAGATCAGGCCGCTGAGGAGATGAGCTTCAACATCGCTTTTCTGAAGAAGAGGAAGGCTGGTGGGTCCAAGCCCGAGCCGAAGCGGTCGAAGAACGTCAAGACCTCAGAATCGGCCAGGAAGGACACGGCTTTGGTCAAATCAGGCGAGCCAAAGGCAATTGAAGCCCATTGGGTCTAGCCCCCTATGCCGCAGACCGAGAGGAGACGCAATTTGGTCGCTACAGTCGAGCAGCAAGCCAGGGCCGAAGCCACTCCTTCATCCAGGAACGTTTTCGAGAGCCCGGAGGAAGCATAGACGAGGGCGGCGGTTGCCATGAAGGACGCCAACCTTTAAAGGATCGACAAATATAACAACAATCGTCTAGTGAAAGACATTAACCACGATCTCCTCAGGGTACGTGCTTACTACTCAGTCTTCTCTTTTCTGTTCCTTCAGTTTGTTCTGACTCGTCGCCTTTGCCAGTCTGTTGCCAGGAATATCAAGATAGGCCATTGCCTGGTAGGCCTGGAAAGGGCATTTAACCACGAGAAGAGTACCTGTGTGTCCCTTCTCACCGAGCTGAACGGGATGAAGGAGGAGATCACCGTTGCCCATGCCGTGAAGGATGAGATCACCGTTGTTCGGGCAGAAAGGGACTCGGCAGTGGCGAACCTGAAGAAGGCCCAGGACGAACACAGAAAACTTGACGCCACTGCTAGTAAGCTTATATTGGATCTCTCGGCTGAGCAGGCCAAACGGCACGAATTCAAAAAGAAGGCGACAACTTTTGACGAGGAGCTCGTGAAGGCCAAGAGTAGAGCGGTGGAGGAGTTCAAGGAGGGGGATGACTTTCAGGCTCTGTTGGAGTCGACCTTCCTCCAAGGTTTCGAGCATGCTAGAGGTCAGGCTTTAAAGAAGTTCCCCGGTCTGGACTTCTCCATTCTTGAGCCTTCCGAAGTGGCTCCACCAACTAATGAGGAGGTTATGACAGAAGATCCTGCTCATACTGTTGAGGAGGGTGCTAAGCTTCAACCCGGTGTTCAGGGAGTGTCTCCTACTGAGGGGGCTCAGCAAAAGGGTTCTGGGCGTCCTACTGAGGGGGTTCAGCAGAAGGCTTCTAAGAAGAACGGAGGGGTGACTGCAGAGCAGGCCCGGACTTGAGTAGTCTTTCTTTTTGTAACAGTTTTTTTTTTTTAATATGGGCATTTCGCCTTTGTACCCCTCTTTTCATTAATGAAATGGACTTATCTTCATATGCTCTGTGTCGGCTATGTTTTCTGAGTATTTGACTAGAGTGACCTAGAGAATGCTTGTAAGTGCTAACGAGGACCTGACCGGCAACAATAACCGAACAGGTTCAACATCTGGTTTTACTCGGCACTTGACCGAGCAGATTCTATTTCTGCGCCATTGCCACTTAAGGCCCTTTGGCTTTGATTGGCACTTGGCCGAGCATATTCGATTTCTGTGCTATTGCCACTTAAAGCCCTCTGGCTCTGCTCGGTGCTTGGCTGAGCAGATTCAATTTTTGTACCATTACCACTTAAGGCCCTCTGGCTCTGCTCGGTGCTTGGCCGAGCAGTTTCAATTTTTGTGCCATTGCCACTTAAGGCCCTTTGGCTCTGCTCGGCACTTGGCCGAGCAGATTTAATGTTGTTTCCACACAAGTAAGCAGATTCTATATCGATTTTACATAGGCAGACAATTATCGAACAATATCTTTTATTGATATTCAGTTGAATTATAAGTGGGAGCCTTTTAAGAGTAGTACTTCCTCAGATGCTCTGCGTGCCATGGGTGCGGGAGTTCCTTGCCTTCTGAGTTCTTCAACCTATACGTCCCCTTCCTAGTACTGCTGATCACCTCGTAAAGTCCTTCCCAATTGGGTCCGAGCTTGCCCTCTCTAGGATCTTTAGTAGACTGATTGACTCTCTTCAGAACAAGGTCCCCGGTCGTGAAGTCTTTTGGTCGGACTCTGGAGTTGTGGTATTGGTGCATCTTCTGCTGGTAAGAAGCCACCCTCATGGCCGTTTGTAGCCTCCTTTTTTTCAACAAATCTAGGTCGACATTCATCGCTTCGCCATTGGTTGCCGGGTCAAACTGCACCGTTCTGGGGTTGGGGAAACCGATCTCTACTGGGATGACGGCTTCGGTGCCGAAGGTGAGTGAGAACGGGGTTTGTCCTGTGGACACTCTCTCCGTCGTTCTATAGGCCCAAAGGATGTTAGGGAGCTCCTCCGCCCACAAACCCTTGGCCTTCTCTAACTTCGTCTTGATGATCTTCAAGAGGGACCTGTTGGTGACTTCGACTTGGCCATTGGCTTGAGAATGCTCGGGGGATGAAGCATGGTGGCTTATTCCCAAGTCAGTGCACAGCCGGTTGAACTGCCTGCCCTCGAACTATTTCCCGTTGTTCGTGATGATGACCCTGAGGATTCCAAACCTGCACACAATGTTCTGCCACAAGAATTTCTTCATCTTCTCCTCAGTAATCGTCGGTGGGGCCTCTGCCTCCGCTTACTTTGTAAAGTTGTCGATGGCCACTACTGCGAACTTCGTCTGTCCCTTGCTGAGAGGCAGGGGTCCCACGATGTCGATCCCCCACTGCACGAAGGGCCAGGGGGTCTGGATCGGTGTTAGCTCCTGAGAGGGCAGTCTTGGGATATTGGCGAACCGTTGGCATTTGTCACACTTTTTGACGAATTCCTAGACATCTTTCTCCATGGTGGGCCAATAATAGGCCGTTCGTAAAATCTTCTTGGCGAGAGGCCAACCGCCAAAGTGGTTCCCACACACCCCTTCGCAGACTTCCCACATTATGTAGTCTGCCTCTTCCTCATTGGCGCAGCAAAGCAGTGGCATGGTGTGCCTCCTTTTGTATAGTATCCCGCCTTGTATGGGGTACCTGCTCGACTGGTACTGAATCCGCCTCGCCTTGTTCTGGTCTTCAGGCAGGGTTTCGTTCTCCAAATAATTCCTGATCTGGCCATCCACGAGGATTTGGGCTTAATTTGGTCGACTTCCGAGCTCTGGATGCTCGGTGAATTAAGAATCTCAATCGGGATGTTCGGGTCGGGCTCATTTGACGAGGCTATCCTGGCCAGTCGGTCTGCCTCTTCATTCAACAATCTTGGGACACGTTCCAAGAGTATCTTCACAAATCTTCTACCCAGGCTCTTCGCCACTCAGCAGTATTGCTTCATGTTGTCTTCTCTAGCTTCATACTCTGCTTGGACCTGCTCCACTACAAGTTGACAGTCGCTTAGCACCACTATCTTTTCAGCCTCCATTCGTCGAGCCATTCTGAGACCGGCAATGAGTGCTTTGTATTCTGCGACGTTGTTGGTGGCGAGGAACTTGAAGCGGAGCGCATATTCCATCTTGTAGCCATCCGGGGTGACGAGGACCACACTGGCACCACCGGAATTGTGAGTGGAAGAACCATCAACGTTCAGGACCCAGAGGTTGTCAGGTTAGTCGGCTTCAGGGGTGGCAGGAGGCGTGTTAGTGAATTCTATAATGAAATCCGCAGCAGTCTGCCCTTTGATCGCCAGTCAGGGTCGGTAGTGGATGTCGAACTGACTAAGTTCAACGGACCATTTCACTAAGCGTCCTGACGTCTCAAGCTTGTGTAGGATGTTCTTAGGGGCTGAACAGATAGTGGTGCGAAGCGACTCTCAACTTGTAGTGGAGCAAGTCCAAGTAGAGTATGAAGCCAGAGAAGATAACATGAAGCAATACTGCCGAGTGGCGAAGAGCCTGGCTAGAAGATTTGCGAAGATACTCTTGGAACGTGTCCCGAGATTGCAGAATGAAGAGGCAGACCGACTGGCTAGGATAGCCTCGTCAAATGAGCCCAACCCGAACGTCCCAATTGAGATTCTTAATTCACCAAGCATCTAGAGCCCGATTGTAGGGCAGTTCATCCCGGACCTGGGGGCAAGCCATTGCGAGTTTGCTGCATCACCAGCTGGCACCGTCTGTGGGAACCGACTTCTCTCGTGGCATTTCATGGTCTTGACTAGGTCTGGGATGAGCACCCTCCCTGAAGGAAATCCGATGGCCTATTCCAGTGCAGAAAAGATAGCCGCCTTGGAGAAGACGGTGGCTGACATGATGGGTAGCATGCAACAACTGGTTCAACAAAATGCAGACATGGCTGAACTGATGCTTCGGGCTCAGAAGCACATGAATGCAGAAAACGCCATGAGCGCTAGGCGAGATAATGATGGGGGGGCTGCTCGTGCACAGAGAGGAAGAGGTCGGGCGAAACCTCAAATGATGAGAAGGAGACAAAGGCGAGCAGAAATGGCAACCAAGCGAGGAGCCGGGGGGAAGAGAGATGCGAGCACCACCGCGGTTTGGATCGGACGTTCACCCCATTCACGACGAAGTTGAAGGGTGTCCTAATGGAGATCAGGGATGACCCGGACCTGAAATGGCCCAAGCCTCTGAAGACGCCCTCGAGCATGAGGAACAGAAGGAGATACTGTCGATTCCACCGCGACCATAGCCATAACACGGAGGACTGTATCGACCTGAAGCAATAGATCGAGGATCTAATCAAACGGGGGAGGCTCAACCGCTATGTGGCTGGCCGACACATAACGCGAGGGGAACGACGCAGCCCAGTGAGGACGGAAACCATCGCCTAGCCCATTGGAGAGATAAAGGTGATCGCAGGAGGATTCGCTGGGGGAGGAGAGTCCTTTTCGGCGAGGAAGAAGCATGTTTGGGACATCCGAACTGACGCGGAAGTAACGTTGGTTGGGACGGTCAGCAAGAAGAGGAAGACCGAGGGCCCCAGGATCACCTTCACGGAGGAAGAAGCAGCCGAGCTACACCAACCATATGACGACCCCCTAGTCATCTCGGCGGTGATCTCCAACTTCAAAACTTAGAGAATCTTGGTCGACAGCGGGAGCTCAGTAGACATCCTATTCCGGGGAGCCTTCGAAAAAATACAGATTGGCTAAGAGAAGTTGAGGCCGGTAAGCTGTCCTCTGGTCGGCTTCACCGGTGACTAGGTGGTCCCCCTTAGGTCCATCGCCTTACCAGTCACCCTTGGAGAGGAACCGCACCGGACAATGAAAATGGTCCACTTTCTGGTTGTGGACTGCCTATCCACATACAATGCCATAATTGGTCGGACTGCCCTGAACCAGTTCAAAGTAGTAGCTTCCACGTATCACCTCCTGATCAATTTCCCGACCGACACGGGGGTCGGCTACGCAAGGGGCGACCAAAAGGAAGCACGAGAATGCTACATGGCCTCCTTCAAAGGAGAACCTAACAAGGAGACCTTGGTCATCGAAGAGCTCAAGTCGAGGGATGAGGAGGAAGTCAGAAGGGGAGAGCCGGCAGAAGAACTGGAAGACGTCCAAGTCGGGACCCCAGGGCAGAACAGGGTAGTGAAGATCGGGGCTGCCGCACCCGAGGAGTTGAAGCAACAGCTGAGGAAGTTCCCGGGGGAGAACGCTGATGTGTTCGCCTGGTCTCACGAAGACATGCCCGGGATTGACACCCGAGTAGCGGCTCACTATTTTAACATTGACTTGAGGACAGGCCCGCTAAGCAGAAATGAAGGAAATTTGCGCTGGACAAGAACGATGCAATTGCTGAGGAAGCAGAGAAGCTGGTGCAGGCGAAGTTCATCAGGGAAGTGCACTACCCTACTTGGCTCTCCAATGTTATCATGGTGAAGAAGTCCAATGGGAAGTGGCGGATGTACATTAACTTCACCGACCTGAACAAAGCATGCCCCAAAGACAGTTTCCCACTACCGACCATCGACCTCCTTGTTGACTCCACTGTTAGGTATGAAATGCTAACCTTTATGGATGCTTTTTTAGGATATAACCAAATTTGGATGGCAGAGCGCGACCAGGAGCATACGGCCTTCATCACAGACAGGGGACTCTATTGTTATAACATCATGCCGTTCGGATTAAATAATGCAGGGGCAATATACCAGCAGCTGGTCAACCTCATGTTCAAATCGCAAATTGGACATAACGTGGAAGTTTACATGGACGACATGTTGGTGAAAAGCAAGGAGGCCACCAACCACTTGCAGGATCTTGAAGAGACATTCCAGACATTCCGCAAGTACCGAATGAAGCTCAATCCCGCCAAGTGTGCCTTCGGCGTCGCCTCGGGGAAGTTCCTAGGCTTTATGGTCTCACAAAGGGAGATTGAGGTGAACCCAGAAAAGATTCAGGCCATCATCGACATGCAGGCGCCTCGGACGACAAAGGATGTTTAGCGGTTGGCAGGACGCGTTGCAGCCCTGAACAGATTCATCTCCCGCTCCACCGACAAGTGTCTTCCGTTCTTCAAGATCCTACGAAAGGCGTTCGAGTGGAACGAGGAGTGTGAAGTAGCATTCGGCCAACTGAAACAATATTTTTTAGATCAGTCCCGCTGCTCAGCTGAACTATCCGGGGGAGGAATTGTTTCTCTATTTGGTAGTGTCGGCGACAACAGTGAGCTCAGCTCTTGTCTGAGAAGAAGGGGGATCTAAAAGCCAGTATACTACACCAGTTGAGCCTTGCGTGGAGTAGAAAAGTAGTACCCGAAGATGGAACTCATGGCCCTCGCTCTGGTGACGGCAGCTCGATGCCTAAGTCCTTACTTTCAAGCCCACACGATTGTGGTACTCATCGATCAGCCCCTAAAGAACATCCTACATAAGCCTGAGACGTCAGGATGCTTAGTGAAATGGTCCGTTGAACTTAGTCAGTTCGATATCCACTACCGACCTCGACTGGCGATCAAAGGGCAGGCTGCTGCGGATTTCATTGCAGAATTCACTAACACGCCCCCTGCCACCCCTGAAGCCGACTTACCTGACAGCCTTTGGGTCCTGAACGTTGATGGTTCTTCCACTCACGATTCTGGTGATGTCGGCGTGGTCCTCGTCACCCCGGATGGCTACAAGATGGAATATGTGCTCCGCTTCAAGTTTCCCGCCACCAACAACGTCACAGAATACGAAGCAATCATTGCTGGTCTTAGAATGGCTCGGCGAATGGGGGTTGAACAGATAATGGTGCGAAGCGACTCTCAACTTGTAGTGGAGCAGGTCCAAGGAGAGTATGAAGCCAAAGAAGACAACATGAAGCAATACTACCGAGTGGCGAAGAGCCTGGCTAGAAGATTTGTGAAGATACTCTTGGAATGTGTCCCGAGATTGCAGAATGAAGAGGCAGACCGACTGACCAGGATAGCCTCGTCGAATAAGCCCGACCCAAACGTCTCGATTGAGATTCTTAATTCACCGAGCATCCAGAGTCCGGCTGTAGGGCAGTTCATCCCGGACCTGGGGGCAAGCCACCGTGAGTTTGCTGCATCGCCACTTCCCTTGATGAACTCATCACTGGTGGCCACGATTGCGAAGGTTTGTAGAGAGAGGAAAGTTCTCGAGGTATTGTAGAGAGAGAACTTGCAGAATGGGAGATTTTTAGAGAGAGATAGAGTGAGAGAGTTGGGGAAGAAGAGAGTCGATGATCGGTTCAGGAGCTGACAACACAAATCAAACTTCACATGCTTTTACTGTTTCGTGTAAGAGAGGAACCGTAAGTGAGGAACTAGAGAGCGAGAGAATGTGAGTGTGATATTTTTGAATTATTTGACTGATTTACCCTTGACATTTCACTTCAATTACATCATGAGAACATTATTGTAAGGGAAACACTAATTATAGGCGCGGCTGCCCAACACACTCAATGGCTGTCTCATTGCCCCATTGGGTGTGTTGGACAGCTGCGCTTGTAATTAGCACTGCTCTTATTGTAAATGAGTCGAAGCTATGTTGTTCATGGTGTTTAGAGCTTGACTTGTTTACTGTCGATTTTAAATAAATTTTAAAATATTTTTAAGTTTAGTTTTTTATATAACAAATTAATCTGAAATAATTTTTTAACAAGTTAAATACGAGTTCAGTTTGAGTAACTTGGTTCGTTTTGCATAATTATCGAGCAAGATTTGGCTTGTATAATACCTTGTTTAGATGTAACTTTTTTTTAATCGACATTTAGCTTTAATTTTTGAGTTTTTTTTTTTTACTGCTGAACAAATAAGCTGAGAACCACACCTATGTGTGCTTTTCATTTATTAAGCAGGATATCTGCTCAATTTTAAGCTAACCCTAATCTCACCAAATAGTAGAAGAAATTCGGTGGTACATTAGCTGAAAATAAGCAAAAGCACCCTTAAATAAACAACACCAAATAGGGCCTTAGGCATAGTGAGGTGACTCAGGTGAGTATACATTTATTGGAGAATCTTTATTAAGAATCAACACATAAATTCTTTAGTTAGCTAATATTTATGTGTTGGAGACTAGAAGGCAAACTTAGATCAACTCATGAAAGGGTTGCTTGCCAACCAACTAATTTCTTTACAAGTAAAAATTTAGAATATAATTACCAAGTAAACAATGTTTAATTTCTTCACTTTGGATCTAAATATAGGTTTAAGAAAAATGCAACTAATGTGGAGTTTGGGTTGACATGTTCAGGAGCATAGTTGCACAGAAATTCGTTTGGGAGGCGAAAACGCGTTTTCAGGATGGGTATGAAACTTGTTTAAAAAATTTAGGGAAAAGTTTTAAAAATGCAGGGGAAACGTTTTGAAAACTCCTAGAAAACGTTTAGAAAACTCTTAGGAAATTTTTAGGATACTTTACGGAAATTCTTGGGAAACTTAGGAGAAACTCTTGGGAAACACTTCGGAAACTTAAAATGTTAATTTTTATACATTTGGTTCTCTTAAGTTCTAACTAAGTATTTATAAAATTATTTGCATAGGTTTCCACTAAGTTTTCCAAAGACTCTACTAAGTTTCTCCAAAGTTTCTATTAAGTTTCCCAAAGATTTCTACTAAATTTCTTAAAAGTCTTGTTTGAGTTTTAAAAAAGTTTTCTATTAAGTTTCCCAATCATTTCCCATTTCTTGTTTCCCCCTATATTTTTTGACCGCACTTCCCGTTTCCATTTCCCTTAATATTTCTTGCTTCCGCTTTCCATTTTGATAACTATATTTAGGAACCCAATATGGGCATGGATAATGGGTTTGGGTCAAAATCCATCCAAAGCCACTCAAGCCCAATAAATTGCAACTATTGAATTTGGGTGATTAGGCAGTTTGGTCCAAGAAGTGAGAGATAATGTGTTGAGACTCCATATCTTTAAACATTGCTACCCCTCAGCTATCTTGGGTTAATTTTAAGCTAAAATTTCTTATAAAAGAATGGAATTATATTTTGAAGAGTTTTTGGCTAAATCAGGGTTGTTTTTAAACTTTATTATCAAACTCAGGTGATTTCAAACTTATTTACCAAATTCAAGTCACCCGAGAAGTTGTGTCTTGAAAACACAACTTCGGGCTTGAAGTCATGTCTTCAAAACACAACTTCAAGCTTGAAATTGTGTTTTCAAGACACAACTCCTATAAAAGTCTGGATAAATTTTAAACAATAGAACTTGTGTCTTTAAAACACAACTTTAGGCTTGAAGACGCAACAATAGAACTTGTGTGTTTTGAAACCACAATTTCAGGCTTGAAGTTGTGTTTTCAAGTCACAACTTCTTGGGCAACTTGGATTTGGTAAATAAGTTTGAAATCACTTGTACTTAGTAATTAAGTTTAAAAATAAATATGATTTTGTAAAAAAACTCATATTTTGCAACTGCAGGTGGGCTCTTTGGACATCAGCGGATGGCCTGTGAGGCCAGCGCATAAATTATGGGGCTGTGGATCACATTTTGGACCTCTAGGACAGGGCTGGGAAGACTTTTAGGCTTGCCTATAATTGTGGACCAAGCTTGGGAAGTATGCTTGAGGCTTGCCCGACCTTGTCTGCAAATTTTATTGATTATACTTTAAAAAGTGTAATCTAAAGTCCCTAAATAGTTGTTGTTAGTTCAGTTAGGTTGTATATATGTTATATTTTAGCAAAATAAACGTCTTAATGAGTGATTGTGGGTTTTGTGCAGGAATACGGGCGAAAAGTGGAGCGAAAAGCCCAAACTGCGAAGTTACCGTACGTACGGTAGGATACACCGTACGTACGGTTATCCAACCGTACGTACGGTGTCTCAGACCGTACGCACGCTCCCATTTCCAGACCAAACTTTAGAGAAGGGGATTTAGCGTAAGCCTAAGTGTACGTACGATTGTACAACCGTATGTACGGTATGTTACAACGTACGTACACCTGCAGCACCAGGACAAAACTTCAGAGAGGGGATTTTTGCGTAGGCCTTACCGTACGTACGGTGGTACACACGTACGTACGGTATGTCCCACCGTACGTACTGTTCCCGCCTGTGTGCGCAATTTTTGTAGCTGTATCACTTAAAGAATGACGCGAATTCTGTACTAATCATGGGATATAGCTTAGATTTTCTGTTAGGATTAGAGATAGAGAGAGAAAGTGGGTTAGATATAGTTTTGCTTGTATTTTCCTTCCATTTTGTCGCACTTTCTTTGTACACGTATGTTCATAAGTGTCTGAAACAGATTCAATTCTAAAAAATTTTTGTAAAATAATATGAAACATTTCAACTCATGTCCGACACGTATCGAAAAATGTTCAATGAGTGTCGTATCCAACTGTCAAGCACATACATTCTTAGAAGTAAGGTTTTGAACCACTTATCTTTGCACACACGGTTTCGCATATTTTTATTCGTTTACTGTCTAACTAACTAACTGACATCAAACAGAGCTTTTCATTTGGATAAATGCACCGGGAACAAATGTTACATGTTAGTTGCAAGGGATTTCAAGATTAGATGGGGGTGAAAACCCTCTGTATTGGAAATGGATTTGTCTATCATTTCCTTTAACAATTAATGAGAGATCTTCAATTCTTCTTACTTTCTTCCATGGAATCAAGTAGCTAAACATCTCTTGGATGTAATTGTGGAGATCTACCAAGGGTTTGCATGGGCTTCAATGGAGGTATATGAATTGTAATGATTTATCCTATATTTTCTCTAATTCTTGCTTTAATTGAGTTGTAGACACATAGAACACTTAGATTCATAATCTAGGTTGGTAATTGCTGTGCACAATCTTTTAATTGGTATAGGAATTGCACAATTGAGGATTTGTCTCTAAAATTCTTACAATGAACCAACAATCTACATTCAATTGGACTTGAATTCAAGTGTTTATGGTCGAAATCCTCCAGGTCAAGACTCCATGGAGTGAACCTTAGCTTGAGTTAAACAAAACCCCATTGAATGACCTTGTAGAGATTTGGTAGATTGAAGCAATTGCATCCAAGCCCTTCATTAATTGTTACAAATTTAGTATAGTCGTTTTCAATTTCAATCCTAATTAGTTTAGTTTAGCAAATCACAATCTCTCACCATTCAATGATTTTTGGTCTTATTTTTAGAATAGTTTCAATTTGCTAAGTAATTCACTAATTCATCCCAATTGTTGTGTGTTTTGACTTGTGCCACGCCTATATTTGGCTCAATCCCTTGGGAGAACGATACCGGTCCTTGCCGGTTTTTTACTTCGATCGACACCCGTACTCTTGCGGGGAAAGCTCAAAATCAACGTGCATTTGAGAGCGGATTCAAGTTTTGGCGCCGTTGCCAGGGATTGAAAACATAAGGCGAATACTAACAATTACAGATTGGAGAAGTACTTAGCGGATTGCATATACAAAAAAAAAAAAAAAATCCAAAAATAGCAAATAAAGGAGAAAAAGAAAACTAAACAGAACAGCAAAATTGCAAACTGGTGGGAGTTGATCACTCACCCTCGACGGAAGCATCTACGGCTTTGGGCCTTGGTAATCTCTTTCTCCCTTAAGGTGTTTAGATTTTCGGTTTTTCTTTGTTTAGTTTGTTTTGTTTGATTTAGGTTTAGTTGCATTGCATTTTGTTAGGACTCCTTTTGAGGAGACATTTAGTGGAGATAGGATAGTGTGCTTAACTTGCAAATCGGTGGTACTGCTTTGTATAAGGAGATTGGAGGATCGGTTGGTAAACAAGAGAAAAAGCCGTTGTCCGGCAATGTATGATTGTGTATGATGTGCTGTATGACCTGGACGGTCTATTATTTGTTGCATTCATCATCGCATGCCACATTTCATCAGGGACATTCATAAACGATTTGTGAGGCTTGAGAGTAAGAGTAGTTCATCACCACCCACACCTGGCCTTCCATTAGTTGTGGACCTAGGATTTCTTCCTATGGCTAACATGAATGACCAAGGTTTACCTAACGTCTTCCATCCAAATCTTAATGCCGCACCGAATGCACCCAACCCACAAGTCCATCCTAATCTTCAGCCCATTCCTCCAGGGGTAGATCATAATGTAGGGGTGACGATGACATAGAGAGAGGGAGCAACCATGGTGACATGGTTGCCCCCTTTCAAAGAACCTTACGAGACTACTTGAACCCTCCACGTCAAGCACCAACTTCTTGCATAGTATTCCTGCCACATTACACTTCCCTTAACATTCGGCCGGGAAGCATGCAAATGCTCCCCCAATTTCACGGAATGGATTCGGAACAACCATATGACTTCATAAAAGAATTTGAGGATGCTTGTTCGCTTATCATGGATAATTCGTGCCCGAGAGAGGTCTTCTTATTAAAACTCTTCCCTTTTTGTTTAAAAGACAAGGCTAAACTTTGGTCTAATTCGTTGAGACCTATGTCTATTCACTCATGGAATGTACTCCAAGGGGAGTTTTTAAAGAAGTTCTTTCCCGAAAATCGAACCGAGAGCATTCGGAGACAAATTTCTCAATTCTCCCCCATGATGGGGGAAACATTCTTTCAATGTTGGGAGAGGTTTAAGGACCTCTTGAACACTTGTCCTCACCATGGGTTTGCCGATTGGCACATCATCAACACTTTCTATTCGTCTCTAACCCCCCAACTTAAACATTTGATTGAATTAATGTGTGCGGGGACATTCCTTGACAAACAACCCCATGAGGCCTATGAATACTTTGATAGTTTAGCAAACAAGGCTAGGGATTGGGCACTCACCGGGACTCAAAAATCCCGAGGGTCGTTCCGTACAACAAGTGGTAGGGAGATACCAGTTGAAAGATGTTGATGATGTGAGTGCGAGAGTGACCACTTTGACTAAAAAATTAGAGGCTCTAGAAGGGAAAAAGGTGTTAGCGGTCGAGAGTGAGATAAGAAAAGAGATGTGTTGCTTAGTGTGTGACACTACCGACCATGACACATCTTCATGTCCTATCATTCCGGGGGTGAAAGAAGCATTGCATGGCCAAGTTAATGCGATTGGCTAATTCCAAAGAGGAGGGGGTAACCCTTACTCTAACACTTATAATCCGGGATGGCAGGATTACCCTAATTTTGGGTGGAGGAATGAGGGGAGTTCAAACTCCCAATCTTACCAAGGAGGGTATCAAAACCCTCAACACTATTCCAATCCTATTTCCCCATTCCAAGCACCTCAACCCCAAGTCTACCAACCCCAACCCATGGCACAACTTCCAAATCAACCCAAACCGTACCAACCTCCTCATAGGAAACCCGTGGAAGATAACTTTTATCAATTGTCCAATGATGTGAGGGGGGTTAACGCAAGGGTAGATAAGTAAGATAAGGTATTGGATCAACACACTAGGATGCTTGAGGATATTCAAAAGCAAATGTCGACATTGACACAAGCTTTGACCCAAAATGTCCCGGGGAGATTCCCGGCCCAACCTCAACCCAATCCGGTGGTTAGGCAAGTACACATTACCGAGGGTGGCATGGACCCTCAAACAAGCCATGAACAAGTACAAGCCATCACCACTCTTAGAAGCGGTAAAGTCATTGATAAGACCATTCCATCAAAGGATGTAGCTTCTAAATCGTGTGTTGACCAAGAGGGGAAGGGTAAGGCAAAGGAAGGTGAGAAAGAGGAACAATTGAGAGAGGAAGGAAAGAGTGATGAGCATCACATGAAGGAGTCGGTTGCTACTCCGTTTGAGACTTCGAATGAGACCAATAGGGATAAGAGGAGGGATATGTTGAGACATGCACCTTTTCCTCAAAGGTTGACCAAATCGGAAAATGAACTTCTAAATGCTGAAATTTATGAAGTGCTTAAGCAAGTAAAGGTCAACATCCCTATTTTAGATGCCATTAAGCAAATTCCATCATACGCCAAGTTCTTAAAAGATTTATATACTTTCAAGAGAAAGTTACACGTCAAGGAAACGGCTATGATGAATGAAAATCAAAGTGCAATCTTGCAATGCAAGACTGTACCGAAATTCAAGGACCCCGGGTGTCCTACCATTTCTTACACTATTGGGGGCACTAGGATAGACCGCGCTTTGTTGGACTTAGGGTCTAGCGTGAATCTTCTCCCATTTTCGGTGTATAAAGAACTTGGTCTAGGGGAGTTGCAACCTACCCGAGTCACTTTGCAATTAGCAGATAGGTCTATCAAGGTGCCTAAAGGTATCATTGAGGATGTGCTCATCCAAATTGATAACTTCTATTTTTCCGTGGATTTCATAGTATTGGACACTTAACCCGTCGATAGTTGCATAGCTCACAACCAAATCCCTGTCATTTTAGGGCGACCTTTCCTAGCTACTTCCAATGCCATCATCCATTGTAGGAATGGGTTAGTGAAGCTTTCATTTGGTAACACCACGTTCGAATTGAATATCTTTTCGGTTACCAAACAACTGGGTGAGTGTGAGGATATTAGGGAGGTAGATATTGTTGAGACGATAGTGCAAGATCATTTTGAGAATGAGTTCTTCGTGGACTCATTGGAGAAAGCATTGTTGAGGAGTGAGCCTCATGAGGCTTTGGATTGTCAAGATAGGGCTTTAGGCGAAATTTCATCTCTAGGTCATGAGAGGGCCCAATGCATGCATGTGGGACAATGGATTCCTTCATTTGAACCTCTCCAACCTAGTGATACAAAGCCGATTCCATCGGAGGCCAAGCCTCCCATTCCCGATAGGAAACCATTACCAACCACCTTGAAATATGCATTTTTAGGTGATGGTGAGTCATACCCCGTTGTCATTTCTTCCACCCTATCTTTGAGCCAAGAGGAGAGTTTGATAGACTTGCTTAAACACCATAGAAAGGCTATAAGGTGGACCATTGCCGACCTCCATGGTATTAGTCCTCTTTTATACACTTATCGTATTTTCTTAGAAGAAGGAGCTAAAATCATGCGTCAAATGCAACGGAGGTTAAACCCCAACATGAAGGAAGTGGTGAAGGGGGAGGTGCTAAAATTGCTTGATGCGGGTATCATTTATCCCATCTCCGATTCTAAGTGGGTGAGCCTTACCCAAGTAGTGTCAAAGAAATCCGGTGTCACGGTAGTCGAGAATGAGAAGAATGAGTTAGTGCCCACCCGTATCCAAACCGGGTGGCGTATGTGTATTGATTATCGCCGCCTCAATGCCGTGACCCGAAAGGATCATTTCCCCTTGCCATTCCTTGACCAAGTGCTTGAGAGGGTATCCGGAAAAGCCTTCTATTGCTTTCTGGATGGCTATTCCGGGTACAATCAGATTGAGATTGCTTTGGAAGATCAACCCATGACCACTTTTACATGTAGTTTTGGTACTTATGCATACCGACGCATGCCTTTTGGCTTGTGTAATGCACCGGCCACTTTTCAAAGGTGTATGATGAGTATTTTTAGTGACATGGTGGAGCACATTGTGGAAGTGTTCATGGATGACTTCTCGGTTTAGGTAAGGTATTGGAGAGATGTGAGGAGAGTAACCTAGTACTTAATTGGGAAAAATGTCATTTTATGGTTACTAGCGGGATTGTCTTAGGACACATTGTATCTTCTAAAGGGATAGAGGTAGATAAGGCTAAGATTGAATTAATTCAAAAACTACCTCCTTCCACTTATGTTAAGGAGGTGCGTTCATTCCTTGGGCATGCCGGTTTCTACCGGTGCTTTATTGAGGGATTTAGTGCGATAGCTAGGCCCATGTGTCGACTCTTGTCCCTTGACGTACCATTCGAGTGGACCCTATCGTGTCAACAAGCCTTTGATGTTTTGAAATGGTCCTTAACTTCCGCCCCGATCTTACGTGCACCTAATTGGTCACTCCCTTTTGAGCTTATGTGTGATGCGAGTGACTATGTTATAGGGGCCGTTTTGGGACAACGAGTTGACAAGACCCTCAATGATGCCCAAGTCAACTACACCACCACAGAAAAGGAACTTCTTGCTGTAGTTTTTGCATTGGACAAATTTCGGTCTTACTTGATAGGGTCTCTAGTCATCATTTACACCGATCATGCAGCCCTTAAATATCTTCTCACTAAACCCGATGCAAAACCCCGCCTCATTCGGTGGATTCTATTGCTCCAAGAATTCCATATAGAAATGCGAGATAAAAAGAGGGTAGAAAACGTAGTAGCGGACCACTTGTCCCGGCTTCCCTTTGATGGGAGAGCCACCGACCCAACCCCTATCAATGAACATTTCCCGGATGAGCAAATTTTGCATGTGCAATTTTTGGAGAAAGCTTCCCCACCATGGTTCGCGGATATTGCCAATTACCTTGTGACCGGTGAGGTTCCATCCCATTGGTCATCCATTGATAGGCGCAAATTTTTTCGAAATGTGCGTTACTTTTCATGGGATGATCCTCACCTTCTCAAATATTGCCCGGATCAAATAATCCGGTGTTGTGTGCCTGACCATGAATTCAAGCAAGTCATGGAGTTTTGTCACTCCCAAGCTTGTGGAGGGCATTTCTCCTCCAAAAAGACCACCGCCAAAATTCTTCAATGTGGCCTTTATTGGCCAACCATGTTTAGAGATGTGCATGCATTTTGTCTTGCGTGTGATAGGTGCCAAAGATTAGGAACTCTCACAAAACGTCACATGATGCCCCTTCACCCCATTACCATATTAGAGATCTTTGATTGTTGGGGAATCGACTTCGTGGGTCCTTTTACCAATTCTGTTGGTTACCTTTACATCTTGGTGGTAGTGGATTATGTGTCTAAATGGGTAGAGGCCATTGCCTCTCTGAACAATGACCATCAAGTGGTGGTTCGCTTTTTGAAAGAAAATAATTTCTCACGATATGGAATGCCCCGAGCCATCATTAGTGATGGTGGCTCACACTTTTGCAATAAGCCCTTTGCATTTTTGTTGAAAAAATACGGTGTGGTCCATAAGGTCGGTTTACCTTACCATTCGCAAACCCAAGGGCAAGTTGAATTATCCAATAGGTAGATTAAGAGAATCCTTGAAAAAACTGTCAACCCTAGTAGGAAGGATTGGTCCCTTAGGCTAACCGATGCATTGTAGGCCTACCGCACGGGCTTCAAAACCGTGCTCGGTGCATCCCCATATCGGCTTGTGTATGGAAAAGTGTGCCACCTCCAGGTGGAAATTGAGCACAAGGCCTATTGGGCCATATGGCAATGCAATGAGGATAGTGAGGTCGTAGGAGCTCACCGGAAGCTTCAATTAAATGAACTCGATGAACTTCGTAATGATGCTTTTGAAAATGCTAAGATTGCTAAGGCGCGCATGAAGAAGTTCCATGACCAACACATTCTTCGCAAATCATTTAAAGTTGGTCAAAAGGTGCTACTTTATGATTCGCGCCTTCATTTATTTCCGGGCAAGTTACGGAGTAAATGGGTGGGTCCCTACATTGTTACTGACATCTTCCCCCATGGAGCCATAAAAGTGAAAAATCTTACCAATGAGGCGGCCTTCAAGGTGAATGGCCAAAGATTGAAGCCTTATTTTGAGACTTTCCAAGGAGAAGTGGAGTGTGTGGATCTCATTGATCCACCACCGTTTGATTGATGATGATCTTTGTCCCAATCTTTAGGAGTAGGAGTAGCTTAGACCAATTTTTTCTTAGCTTTCTTTGTTTGTTTCTAGTTGGGTAACTCACATGGTGTTAGGAATAGGATTCTTTCGTAGAGCCATTTAGCCTAGTTTTTAGTTGAGTTTGTATTAGTTTGTTTGTTTTCCATTTTTAGGATGATTTGGGAGTAGGTGTAGGTTGTTTTGTGGGCCTAGCCTTGTGTTGTTGGGGAGAATCATTTAATTTGATTGAGTGCATGGCATCTTCTAGCTGCATTGTACATTCCTTACATCATCCTTGATGCCTTCCATGTGATTTCTTGGGTGCATAAGAGAAGGGACCTCCGCCCTCAATTCCCTGCACTCACCTCTCACATTATTCAGCCCCATTTGTGCATTTGTCCTCTTTGTCTTAGCTTTCTCTATGGCTTCCAAGGACTCTTCCAAGAGCTCTTCCAAGGCTAGTGAAAAGGCTCCCCAAGCCTCACAATCCGATGAGATGGAAGACCCGGACTATGCCGCGTTCATGCAAGCTTACACGTGCACCGCTTTATCCCGCCTTCCTTCGGACGATACCGTCACGGTTGCTTATTTGGTGGCTTCTCGCCTCCTTAATGAGCCACCCTCCTCATCTTCCGGCACAACCAAGAAGGACGCCGCGTCGTCTTCCAGGTCCACCACTTCAAAGAAATAGGCTTGAGTAACCCACCCGAGTGGTAGTTTTCATTGTAGGTTGTCGTTTCTTGGACTCCTTTTCTAGGAGTCCTTTATCCTTCATTTCTATGTCGCTTGAGCCACTCTTGGCTTTGTAATGCTTGGTTGCTATCTTTAATGAAATAATGGGTTGTTTTAGTGCCTCCGGGTTGCCTTGATTTATGTTTTTGCGGCTTATTGTGTGACATTGAGGACAATGCATTGTTCTAGGTGGGGGGTGAGGGTAGATGGCAGAGCATCCTCCCCTGTTCTGAGTGTTTTGGGCCCATGTTTGGTGTTGTTTCTCTTTTTTTGTTCAGATTAGGCTAATTTTTTTCGATTGTGCAATTTTTCTTCCACCCGTACGTACGGTATATCCCACCGTACGTACACTTGTGAAAGCGTACGTATGGTGGTACACTGTTTCGTGCGCTGACGTGGCACGCTTTTATTGAGGGCTGATCTGTGCTTTTCTTCCGTCATCGTACGTACGCTGTCTTAGTGTGTACGTACGGTACCGCTAACCCCAGCATGCATTCGCTAGCCAGCCGGCACCGTACGTACGCACTAGTAGACTGTACGTACGGTGCCCCCCCAATTTCTATAAAGACCTTCAGTTTTGAATTGCAACTCATTTTTAGAACTGAGTCAACTCAGAGCTGACTCAGTGAAGGAGAGTGAGGGAGTGTCTGAGAGCGTAGTGGAGCCCTGCCGGATCTCAGCCGTGGCCTTCATTGTCTGTGCCCGTCATTTATCCACTCTTAGGTATTTCTTTTGAGCCCTTTCCTTTTCATTTCCTTTACTTTCTTTAGTAGCTCGTTTTTAGTTGCATAGTTTAGTTAGATCCTTTAGTCTAGATGGCCCCGCGGACCAAGAAGGTCCGTAGAGTCCCTGTAGCCTTCGACGCCTCCCGGTTTGTTGACAGGAAAGCACAACAGAGATTTGATCAGATCTTCAGTCAGAAAGGCTCGGTGCAGGAGAGAGCGATGACTCTCGAGCACTTCGCGGGTGAGCCTTATCTTTGGCGAGAGATGTTTGAGAGCCGGGGGTGGCCGAGATTAGCACAGTATAGTGGTAGGCATAGGACGAGTTTGGTCGCCGAGTTGATGGCCAACATCCGAGCACTGTCGGATATGGCCGGAGATGAGCGTATTGTTTCCTCTGTTAGAGGTAAGACCATTACCATTACCCCAGCCACCTTTGCAGAGTTCTTCGGTCTACCCCGGGTCTATGACCCAGCTTTGTGTTGGCCTCAGCGGGGAGAGGTAGAGCATGAGATTATGGTAGTAGAGATTTGTGCGCTCGGTACCCAGTGGATTTCTTCTCAGATTGAGAAGAAATCCCTTACTCCGAGATACGCGCCGATGTTCATTTTCACCTGCGGGTCGATCTTCCCGTTAGGGCGACGAGGAGAGGTGAGCAGGCGTAGAGGCCAGTTACTTTATGCCTTGGGGACGGGTAGGAGTACAGATCTTCCCAGTTACATGTTCGGTGCCTTCTATGAGTCTGCGGCTTCGACGAAGTCGCAGGGGGCATTGTCATTTGCGGGGATGATGACTGAGTTGATTGTGCGCACCGGCGTGGCAGCCCCAGTAGATGATCCTTTAGCTCAGATGCTTAGACCCATCGCCCTGTCCACTCAGAATAGGGCAGCGGGTCAGCTAGCAGGTATTCAGAGGCGAGTTGAGGCACTAGTTCAGGCCCAGCAGCAGCAGCAGCAGGCCCTTGCAGAGGGAGAGCAGGTTCCAGGAGAGTAGTAGTAGCCTCAGGCTGAGGGCGAGTCACAGTCAGCTCAGGCGACCCCTATGTTTCAGGCAGTGGCCCAAATTATAGACCAGTAGAGTTCGCATATCGAGAGGCAGACTGCAGCCATCCAGGCGATGCAGCAGTCGGTTGATGGACTTCAGGCAACCCATGCAGAGCTCAGTCAGAGGTGTGCGACTTTAGAGACTGCACACACAGTGCAGATCACTGCTGTGCAAACAGTTTTGGGTGCCCAGATAGCAGAGCTCCAGGCCTCTCAGTCCAGATTCCAGGAGGATGTTCGACAGGAGCAGGCGAGACAGAGTCAGATGTTGACTGATATTTTGTCTAGACTTCCCCATGAGGAGGAGACTGACTTCCCTGACTTAGCTGTTGGTGCTACAGATCTTACATCTCTAGGGGAGCATGATTTTCAGGATGATGATGAGTTTGGACTTACGCAGGGCAGAGTTTAGATAGCATCACATGCATAACATCATTTGTATAGCATCTCATGTACATCCCTTGTATACATTTTGTTCATTGATGTATCTAAACCTCTGCAGCATTTTGATGTATTCCATTTCAGTTTTATATGAGTATATACCTGTTTTGAGCTCACATGATATATTTCTTTTGGTGGATGTCGATCTCTTGTATAGACAGGTTCTTTTTCAGATATGATTTAGTGGATATTCTTTCTTTATATATCACAGGATGGTAAGAGGTTGACGATATTGTATGGCTTTTCTCATTATGTACTTTCCATTGCTAGCATCCATGAGTGGTTTATTCATTGACCTTTATTATTCATAGTGGATGTGTTGACTCTTGGTTTCCGAGTACCATGACATAACTTGAGAGAGTGCTATTCGAGATGAGAAGAGAGGAACATGTGCTTTTATTTTGCTAAGATTGATGCATTGTCTCTCTATACTTGATCTCTTTATGGATTGTGCCTCATTCATGCATAAGTAGAGGGGACCACTTTATTGTGCACAATTATGATGACGAGCATCAATCTTTACTACCTCTAGCATGTTCATCTTTGCATTAAGTTAAGATTATTACCTTGTGAGCTTTAGAGCATTTATCGCCTTTTTAAGCATTTACATTTACTCAAGGTTAAATTCTTCACCCTCATTTAATTCAATAGCTTCATTTTACTTGTATTTGGTTCATGAGTTGTGTTTTGATCTTGATATTGACACTTATATTCTATGAAATGCTTCGATTGTACAATTGTGGAAATGATCCTAAACCGTATTCTTCTTGATAGCCATTAGCCTTCCATTGCCAAACCATGCATTTCCCTTGACTTTGTTGATCTTTTATTGTTCTCATTTGAAGAAAAAAAAAAAAAAACACAAATGCAGAGTAATTTCTTCTCTTGTATCACAAAGGGACCCTATGTGAGAATAGAAAGTGTTGCTTCCTTGCTAAAGTTGAAAAAAAAAAGAAAAGAAAAGAGAGAGAGGGAGATTGATTTGGGAATCTCATCATAAAAAGTGCATTTTAAAGTAAAAAAAAAAAAGAAAAAAAAAGAGAAAAAAAAAAGAGCAAAGAAAAGAGAGTTGATGTGAAGATATTTCAAGTAAGGGCAATGAGTAGAGAAAAGTGTATCAAATGATTCGAAAGGGGGAGAGTTGTAGTTGCTTTGCATCTATCATTTCATGTCTTGATCACACATGTTATAACCATTTACTATCTCTTTACCCTCGCCCTTCATCTCCTCTACATTGTTATTCCCACCTTTACATGGATTGGTGATCCAAGTTGTACCTAATTGAAGTTTTCACTAGAGTTTAAGCATATTTTGTCAACATCTTTGAATCGATACTTAACTTTGAATATTCTTTCATGGAGCTATGCTAATGTCGATACACTTCCATCTTGTCGGTTTTTGTAATTGGTATGTTCACTTGATGTGTTTCTTTACATTTACTCCATTGTTGAGCATACTATTGTGAGAGCCATGTGGGTCTTTTAATTGAGAGTGTATTTCTAGTGAGGTTTGGATCAAAGCTTTAAAAGATGAACTTATGTTTAGAGATGTCTCGGATTGAACTTTTCATCATGATATTTCACACACTCACTTCATCCTCTCTTTTGCATGGCATGTTGCATGATCTTGTAAGTGTTAAGTAGTGAGAGTAGAATGCATTAATTAAGGCTTGATTAGTTGTTGTTCCTTAATTTCATCTAAATGTTACAACTCATAAAGGGATGTTTGTGGGTATCATCACTGTAAACCCTCACGAGACACCACTCGTCCACTAAGGGTAACCTAGGGGTTTAAAGGCTTGGTGCATATGCTAAATGCATCCGGGATTCTCCCGAAAGTGGAGATTATCTTTATTGTATATATTTTTGTTTTATTTTTTCGCATTTTAGCTAGGGACTAGCAAAAGCTAGGTGGGGGGTGGTGATTACACTTTAAAAAGTGTAATCTAAAGTCCCTAAATAGTTGTTGTTAGTCCAGTTAGGTTGTATATATGTTATATTTTAGCATAATAAACGTCTTAATGAGTGATTGTGAGTTTTGTGCAGGAATACGGGCGAAAAGTGGAGCGAAAAGGCCAAACTGCGAAGTTACCGTACGTACGGTAGGATACACCGTATGTACGGTTATCCAACCGTACGTACGGTGTCTCAGACCGTACGCACGCTCCCATTTCCAGACCAAACTTCAGAGAAGGGGATTTAGCGTAAGCCTAAGCGTACATATGGTTGTACAACCGTACGTGCGGTATGTTACAACGTACGTACGCCTGCAGCACCAGGACAAAACTTCAAAGAGGGGATTTTTGCGTAGGCCTTACCGTACGTACGGTGGTACACACGTACGTATGGTATGTCCCACCGTACGTACGGTTCTGGCCTGTGTGCGCGATTTTTGCAGCTGTATCACTTAAAGGATGACGAAAATTCTGTACTAATTATGGGATATAGCTTAGATTTTCTGTTAGGATTAGAGATAGAGAGAGAAAGTGGGTTAGATATAGTTTTTCTTGTATTTTCCTTCCATTTTCTCGCACTTTCTTTGTATCCAAACATCATTTCCTTCAACAATTAATGAGATATCTTCAATTCTTCTTACTTTCTTCCATGGAATCAAGTAGCTAAACATCTCTTGGATGTAATTGTGGAGATCTACCAAGGGTTTGCATGGGCTTCAATGGAGATATATGAATTGTAATGATTTATCCTATATTTTCTCTAATTTTTGCTTCAATTGAGTTCTAGACACATAGAACACTTAGATTCATAATCTAGGTTGGTAATTGCTATGCACAATCTTCTAATTGGTATAGGAATTGCACAATTGAGGATTTGTCTCTAAAATTTTTACAATGAACCAACAATCTACATTCAATTGGACTTGAATTCAAGTGTTTATGGTCGAAATCCTCCGGGTCAAGGCTCCATGGAGTGAACCTTGGCTTGAGTTAAACAAAACCCCATTGAATGACCTTGTAGAGATTTGGTAGATTGAAGCAATTGCATCCAAGCCCTTCATTAATTGTTACAAATTTAGTATAGTTGTTTTCAATTTCAATCCTAATTAGTTTAGTTTAGCAAATCACAATCTCTCATCATTCAATGATTTTTGGTCTTATTTTTAGAATAGTTTCAATTTGCTAAGTAATTTACTAATTCATCCCAATTGTTGTGTGTTTTGACTTGTGCCACGCCTATATTTGGCTCAATCCCTTGGGAGAATGATACCGGTCCTTGCCGATTTTTTACTTCGATCGACACCCGTACTCGTGCGGGGAAAGCTCAAAATCAACGTGCATTTGAGAGCGGATTCATTTATACATACAATTTCTTATATATATATATATATACACACATTTGCAATGGGGCGGTGATACTGGAATAGTAGAATGGCTCATATTGTTCTTGAATCACCAAACCTTTGAAGATTGGTGAGGTTTTAGGTTTGAAATTAAGATTTTGGGTTGTGTTTATTCACTGGTTAGACCCGAATCCTTTCTTATATTTTGGGTTTGGTTGTGTAGGCCTCGGCCTTGTCTAATTTGGCCCAATCTACCTGCACTAAATTCATGCAATTAAGGTAAGATTTTTGGTTTACTGAGTCGCACAAAGCTAAGTTTGGGTTCATAACTTATTCATGGAAAGTACATTTGGGCTTTAGATTTCCTTCAACCTACGCAGTAAATTTCTTACATCACATTATATATTTTGAGTCTCTTTTGTAGATAGAGTAATCTCATAAATATTGTCAAAAATCTAGGAGTGCAAAAATAAATTAACAATACAAGCTCAAAATGTAACAGCCTGGTCATCTAGCCTGGGCTAGAAAAAAATCCCTTCTTCTTGCTATTACCAAAAAAAAGAAAAAGAAAAAGAAAAAGGGTAAGTTTGTAGCTTGAGGCCTTTTTAATTTGTATGAGGAATTAACTTTCTAAGCAGACAAACAGCTATAGTAATAAATTTTGTACATGAAAGTAATTTCATTCCACAAACTTCCATATATACATTAATCCAAACATCTAAACATTAAACAAAAGTATACAACTCAAGCTATAAGCACAACAAAAAACACTACACAACAGCCATTTCCCATCACCATCCCAAGAGGTCATGATCATACAAGACATTGTCCAAATGGGCTTTATTTAGGATGAAAAAAGAGAGAAGAAAATAAATAAATAAAAAGAACAAAAGCTTAAAATACCCACTAGTCGACTACTTAAAAATCAAACATCAAAACCCAGAATTCCACCCAGCACCTCTAGGAACTGCAGATGTGCAGTCAACTGTGGAAAATGGCCATCTGTGTCTATGATCTCCAACGTCGATTTCCCCTTGATCTTGTCCTGCATATACTCACCGACGGAGTTGGGGACGGCAAAATCATTTGTAGTCTGGATGATGGTGCATGGGATCATAACCTTCTCAAGCATGTCTCTTTGGTCACTGTGAAAAATCAATTTGGCTGTGGAGAGTGCAGCTTCAGGTCTCATTCTCTGCAAGGACTTAGCGAACTTTTCGATAGAGAGAGGGTCGTTTGCAACAGCTTGAGAAGCAAAGCCTGAAGCCCACTGGTGGAAGTTGGATTCTATGCTTGACAAGAGTTGCTCAACCTCTGAGCTCTCAAATCCCCCTTCATAATCTTCCGAATTTATGTACCTATATCAAAAAATATTTTAAAACTCCGATCCATTTATTTTTGAAGAGTTGTAATGAATTAACATCAAGAATTTATGGACCCTACAGTGAAGTTGTGATTATTACATTCTATAGTTATCTAAACCACTCAATATATGTGTGTGTATATACAGAAAGATATATATACATAGACACATATCGTATGTATGCAAGATTCTTTTGGGGGTTAGAAATAGCTTATTTTACTAGTTTATGGCTTAGCTTATTTTTTTGGCTCACCTTCAAATAAGTCACTTAAAAAAATTATTTAGCAAATCTCTACTTAAAAAAAATCACTTATAGACTTTACACATTTTAAAAATAAACCACTTAAAAAATTAAATTTTCAAAAAACTTATAGTTTATTATAGTTTATAAGCTGCCGGTCCAAAACTCCCACTTAATAACAAAATGGAATTATGCAAATTAAATTTATACAACCAAAGAAAATTTTCTATGATATATATATATATATATATGCATGTACATATAATGAATACCTAGGTGAAGCTGAAACGAGTATGAGTCTCTTGAAGAGCTCCGGCCTTTTAATGGAGGCAATACATCCGACCATGCCGGACATGGAGTGCCCGACAAAAACTGATGATCTCAAGTTCATCTCCTCTAAAAGAGAGATTATGTCATCAGCAAAAGCATCAAAAGTAGAATACTTGACAGGATCAAAAAGGTTTGGATCTTCGATAGCCCCAGAGAAGCTCCAGTCGAAGACAAGAACCCGGTATAGTCGGGCCAAATATGGGAGGACTTTGTCCCACACAGACTGGTCTAATCCATACCCATGTGCCAGAACTATGGTTTCGTTGCCGGAGCCGATAATTCTAGCATTCATGGCTGTGGAGAGACCCTTCCCAAGCGTCACCATGTTTGGAAGAAATGATAAAGGAAGCACAGAGAGAGAGAGAGAGAGAGAGAGAGAGAGAGTAGCTATTCTTAGCTATGTTTGGTATGGTTTTATGGTTTGTTTGGCTTCTGTTATATAGGCCAAAAAAAGGGAGGTTAATTATGGTTTACTGTTGAAGATAGATTATGACTGGCCTAAACAATTTTGGGTTAATATTAAAAGTTTTGAGGGAGTCTTTTGGCAATGACAATGGCCTCCCAAGGCTCAAAATAGCTGGCTAGCAAGCATAACATTGAAAATAGCTGGCATGTTCACTTCAAGGAAAAGATTAAAAAGCACCCCTCATGTGTATTTACTTTATTTATTATTATTTCATGGGTCCTATTTGTCCAACTTATGAAAAGCAAGCATATCTAACAATTGCAACTGATATGTTTGCTCGTAGATTATTGAGCACATATGGTGCCGTCGTCCACGACCCATAGGATAACCTTCCCATAAGATAGAGATATTTCCCCTAATTCCCGTAAATCTCGTCTTCCTAAACCACCTTTTATTGAAGCATGGTAGATGAATCAGGTATCTATAACTTCAACAACAATACTAGAGATAGGTATGTCTGTATGGTTTGTGACCTAGGCTTAAATTTATGTACTTAGAGGCTTGTTACTGCTTTATTGCTTTAAGTCGGTGACCAAAATACTCAAATAAATGATCAGAATGCCAACTGGGTTTCACTTTACAGTGAGTTTAAGCATGCAGAGGGAGTCAATCTCGGCACCATGGTAGCAATAGATTGACATATATGTATTGCTAGGTAGAACTTACAATTTGTAGGAGGGCCGGGTATGGATTCATTAGACAGTTGGGGTATCTTTAATATGTTTGAACTTTTGAGATACGAGGAATAATGATGACCACGAAGCGCCAAATATATATATATATATATAATATGTTGTAGGCTACACTCAAGAAGCTAGAAAGATGTGTTGGCATTGGCTTTTGTCTGTGTTTTATCTACCTTTTCCATTAATGCCCAAAAACAGTGATATATCACAAACCACGATTAATTAGCTTTACTAAAAGGTCTCCCTTTATCAACATGAAAATGATGTCCTTGGCTATAATAGCTCATGCTATCTCCACAAGAAATGCTTTGATGACAGTGAATTTGAGATTCTGGAAAGTGCTAGCTCTAAAATAAGGTGACATATGAAAAAGAAAAATATTATTTTTTTAAAAAATTTATACATAATATTATACTAAAATAATAAGATAGTAGTATTTTTATAATAAAAAATTATTATAATGAGTATTTTATTTTAAATTAAAAGACTCATTATTCTATACAAAAATTGAGTTTGAGTTCGTTCATATTAATTATTCTACTACTTTTTACAAAGCAGAAAGTTGAGATCTGAATTGGTACGAAGAGACTTCCAAAATTAAAGTTCCAATATATGTACCGCTCATTAATAAAAACACTACTAATAGTATGTTGCATGACAAACAAACAATGGACAACAAAACACAGCAATCCTTTTACAATACTAGAATGCAGAAGAAGACACACCGAATTTAGGTTTCTAAACGAATTCCAAGACCAGAGAGGTTAGAGATGGCTGTATTTGCTAGGTATGAGACAAAAGGTTGCTTTACTCTTGCTGGGTTTCACGAATTAAATGCGACTGTTTTTGATGGGATATGATTTAAGCTCTAGAGAGAGAGAGAGAGAGAGAGAGAAACGGACGAAATTCATTGGTGATTTGGCTCTTCGAGTTTCTCAATTGCCATCGAACACACATAAGACTGGATACAAAGGTTTAATGAGAATACAAGAAGTGTGATTACGGATTTTCTGAAGTTCTGAACATGCATATGGGGATTGAGAAGGGACGGAGAGGTAAGAGACAAGGCAAAGAAAAAAAATTTAAAATCATTTTTTTTCTCTTTTCTTGTTTTTTTCTTTTAACTTTTTTTTTTTTTTTTTACAATTTGTTTGAAATTTGAAAGAGTAAAGAATAGAGAAAAAACAGAAAAAATGAAAAAAAAATAATTTTCATTTTCTGTTTAGTTTTACGAAGAAAATAAAAAAAAGTGAAAAAAAAAAAAGTGAGAAAGAGAGATTAATTTAAAAAATTTCTCTCATTTTTTTTCTTCCTTCTCTGCTAGGTAAATTTAAAAATAACAAATAATAATTTTTTTTCAAATTCCAAACAGATTATTGCAAAACTAAACAAAAAATATGTATATTTATTTTATTTTTCCTTTCCATCCTGTTCTTTTTTTTTTTTTTTTTAAATTCCGAACAGGTAAAGGGGATGGGAGAGGGAGTGTGTCATGTGGTCTTGGCTTGTAGCCTTGTAGTGGCAAACCGAAAAGAGAGAGGAGACAGGTGGGGGAGCCTAGGGCAGTTGTCAGACTTGACTGTTGACACAAAACTAAGGTAAAAGGACCCTTTTGTCTTCTTGTGCTTATTGTGTTTGGGGATAAGTCCAACGACCAACTTTTTCCGTCATTAAAAGAAAGTAGGTTGGGTGGCTCCCACCCACGTTCTTCTCTCTCTTGAATGATCTACACCGCTGCGGATAGGATAGGCATGGAATGGTACGAGTTGGGCTTAACTGAAAGTTCTTTCGGCCTAAAATTAATCTAATTAGTTGAACTTAATTAATATCTGACAAATTAAATTAATTTGTCAGATATTAATTTGTTGCGTAAATAAATTAAATTTAAAAATACTTTAAAATTAATTAGTTTTTTAAAATAATCATAAGTTTATAAAGTTAGGTTGAATTAAAAAATAAAGAAGTGAATTTTAAACATATTTTGAAATTTAATAACTTCGCATGCCAAATTTAAATAACTTATTATTTGGCTCAAGTTCAAACAGATTTTGTAGTTTCATAACTTTTCTTTTGAACAACGCTCAATTCGGTTTGTTCATAACTCCACCCGTTCTTAATAAAAAAACTTCACACGTGGATTGAGTTGAAATGGACAAAACAAAACTTAAATTGTTTGTTAAAAACACAATATAAGCACTAGAAAATAATTCATTAATTAAATTATACAAGCACTAGAGTTATATGAACAAACTGCTTGAATACGTGGTATTTATATGCAGCAATTATGTAAAAAAATGAAATATCATAAAATTAAACTATTAAGTACAAGACTAAAAGTCTAAAATCAAAATCGTATATTAAAAAAAAGTGATTTGCCAACCAATAATGTTAGTGGTAGTTATATATGTGTGTGGTTATGAGGTTGAATCTTGGAAGTAGATGGAAAATGAACTTTGCGTTGAATCCATGTTTGTCATTGCCCTTCTATTCAAAATATTGGTTAAATCAACATGCATTTAGAACCTTCTTCTTTGGGTGTTGTTCAAAGTATTCGACATGCATTTAACCTATTCATCTTCGAACTTTAGCCGCGACTCTCAAGCTTTTGTTTCGTATATAGTTTTTAATGAGCTAAACATGTAGCAATCTCAATCTATATTTCTTTATTGGTAAGTGTTACTTCAACGTTATCAAATTGGGTTGAAAAAAAAATGTGTTTGGAATAAAAAAAGGCCAAAAGCGAAGGTTGAATTGAAACTAACTAATTCATCAAAAATCACAACCATGCACATGCCTATCCTCATGTAAATTGAGTTAAAATTGTAACTCAAATGTGGTCAGTTGGAACTTGAGAAAAGAAATGGAAAGTAAGGGCAATACTTCTCCTTCCTAGACGTATGACTAGCTCAAACCTATTTTAACCTAATCCCATATCTAACACATCGGACAAAAGAGATGAATTGTTTGCATTAGTATTCTACTAACAAAAACTAAATTAATTGAACGAATGATTCGAACTCCTAACTCATACGATTTATGAGAGAATAAGACTGAATTGCGTGCAAAAATGAGTGACTAGTCGATTATATCTTTGCCTCAAAATTCATTGAGGATTGAATTAACAAACCACACGTGTCACTGTAAATTATGCTACCAAGAATAATGAGGGGCCTGCGACGAGAAATTTTGGATTGTTATAACACATAAGAGGGACACCGTGACAAACAAATCCTTGGAAAATTTATAATTTTTGTGAAAAGCCCAGCTATCTTCTCATAGAGCCTGAAAACGATTTTTACTTCAATAATGCAGCCACTAGGTCGTTTATTTGGAAAATAGCCAAAAGAAATGGACATAATTTCTTTTTTTTTTTTAATTTTTGTTTTAGATTTTTATATACTTTAATTAACCTAGAACGACAAGAAACTACTGTTTGAAGCACTTAAAGGAGTTATTGATTACACTCCAAAAAGTGTAATCTAAAGTCCCTAAATAGTTATTGTTAGTCCAATTATGTTGTATATATGTTTCATTTTAGTATAATAATTGTTTTAATAAGTGCTTCTGGGTATTTTGCAGGTTTCAAGTGGAAAACGGGTGAAATTGGAACAAAAATGGCCAAAGTGTACATTGACTGTACGTACGGTTTATCCCACCGTACGTACGCCTGCAGCCAGAAACCAAACTTTAAAGAGGGTCATTCAGCGTACGCTTTAGAGTATGTATGGTACGTCCACCGTATGTATGGTGAACAATATTGTACGTACGGTCCCGACACACTCTGCACGAGTTTTGAAGGTATATCACTCAAAGATGACGCAATTTTTGTATCTATCTTCATTTTTAGATTAGATTTTCTATTAGGACGTACTTTAGAGAGAGAAAGTGGGTTTGTTACATATTTTCTTGTATTGTCTTATATTTTCTTTGTATCCAAACACTATTTTCTTTATCAATCAATGAGCAATTATCAATTCTTCATGCTTTCTTCTATGAAATCAAATAGCTAGACTCTCCCTTGGATGCAATTGTAAAGATCTACTAAGGATCTTCAAGGTCTTCAATGGAGGAATATAAACATTAATGCTTTATCTTATGAATTCATTCAAATTCATATCAATTGTGATGTAATTCCTTGAAAAACTTTGATGGATAATTACTTTTGGTAATTTCTATACACAATTACACAATTGGTATAGGTATTGCACAAATTACGATTTACATCTAAGAATCTTAACAAATGATTAACAATTATATTCAATTGAGCATGAATCCCCGCTTATATAATTGAAATCTACCGAATTAAGAGTACGCGGTGTGATCCCTTAGTTTGAGTAAAATAACCCCTCCATTGAGATACTTGTAGAGATTTTGGTAGATTGGATCAATTGTGTCTAAGTCTTTTATTAATATATTCAAATTTAGTATAATTGCTTTCAATTCTAGGTGAAATTAGCGTAGCTCAAGTAGTTTCCACCATCTCACCATACAAGCATTTTTGGTCATATTTTTAGTTAGTTCCAACTTGTTAAGCAATTCACTAATTCATCCGATTTGTTTGGTTGTTTCGGCTTTTGTGAAGTCTATATTTAGTCGATTCCTTAGGAGAATGATATCGGTGTTTACCGGTTTTTATTTCGATCGACACCTGTAAGCCTTGCGAGGAGCTCAAGTTCGACACACGATTGAGAGCGATTTCAGTTATAAGTCATTTTCTTTCCTTTTCTTAACATATCGAATTTGAATCATGAAAAACATATATCAACATAGTTATGAAACTTATTTCGCTTTAAATGGACTATTATCTTCACTATGAATGACAATGCATAGGTTGTCAAATGTTGTGAGTGGCTTGCTCCGAAAACTACAAAATGGAGTTAGTACCCCGCAAGAGTGCGGGGGTCGCGATGAAGTATAAACTGGAAATCCGGTATCGTTCTCTCCCAAGGGACCTAGCCAAATACAGGCTCTAGCACTCAACTCACACTAACCTAACCTAGGATCGAATTGCAATTATGTGGGGAATTGAATCTAAAATAAAAGGAAAAAGAAAAGGATCGAAAATCTTTAGGTTTTTGATGGGGTTTTGATTTACTAAACTAATGCAATGAAAATTAAAGCAATTAACTAGGCAATTGATTTAAATGTAAAGCAATTAAAATGGAAAGCTTGGATATGATTGATTCAATCCACCAATTCACAATAAGAATTTCAATAGAGGATTTTTATAACTCAAATCAAGAATCACACCGTGAATTCTTGATTCGGAATATTTTGACTATAAAACCTTGAATTCATACTTAGTTGAGTGTAGGGATTAAACCAATTAATAGGACCCTAGAAACAAACCTTATAAATGTGCAAGATTTATACTAATTGTTGAATTGTGCATAAATATTACCAAATGAGTTATGAATCTAAGTTTTCGAACAAATTCAACACCCAACCAAATAGAACTATACAAATCTATGAATAAAACTTTGAAGTTCATGAATCCCCATTGAAATACTTGAAAATCCTTGGTGGATCTTCACAATCACACCCAAGAGATGTTTAGCTACTAGAATTCATAATAAAGAGTATAAATGAAGGTAAATCTAACATTAAACTAAATAAAACTAGTGTTTGGTTGCTAAGAAAGTGAGAGAAAATGACAAGAAAGTGAAGGAAAATAAATTACAATGTAAGAAAGTTACAATTTCTACTCCTACATTAACACTACAAACATAAATTTAAGCTAAAATACACAAAAACATAAAAAATCAACCTTGGAGGAGCCTTTTATGCCGCCCCCTAGC
Organism: Euryodendron excelsum; assembly: GCA_033060915.1. NCBI lineage: Eukaryota > Viridiplantae > Streptophyta > Magnoliopsida > Ericales > Pentaphylacaceae > Euryodendron > Euryodendron excelsum. The sequence goes on along the minus strand of CM065393.1, from coordinate 34,453,500 downwards.
TGCTACAAACCCAAAAAATCTTCCTCCCCTCCATTTTTTCGAACAACATAGCTTTTAAGCTCCAGATCTGTATCGACCGATCGATCAGCACTGTTCACCAATCGATCGGCCGATCGAACGACAATTGGAGTGTTTGATCGATAAAAAAACTGTTTTTACTGTTCATGGGCACTGTTCGCCGATCGATCGGTCACTGTTCACGATCGATCGGGTTACTGTTCACCGATCGATCGGTAAATCACCCTCTCTGAAGTTTGCCAAGCCAATCAATCGGTTACTATTCATCCCTCCACCTTGAAGCTTGATTTTGACTACTTTAGAGGCCGATTCAGCCGATGCACATTAGAGGATAAATTATAGCTCTTGAAGTTTTCTTTCCAATGGCACAAAAATCAGCTTAATCGGACATCGGAGTAAAAAGATATGACCCAAATACCAAGACAAGTCTAAATTTTCATGAACAAATTATTCGCCTTGAACCCACTTTGATTATTTTTGCTTTCTTTTTGCCTTTATTAGCTTATATAACCTACAAAGCACACACAATACATAATTAAACAAATATCTAACTAAAATGAGAAAATTAACACTAATATAAATCTAACAAAGTGCGGATTAAGAGCCTATGATTACACTTTTAGGGTGTAATCAGTGAGCAATCTTGTCTGCGGTGAGGAATCTCATTTCTGATCAAACATCAAAAGCATAATGTTAAACATCTAGTTCTATGCATTTGGATCCGCTTATTTAACTATTTTTTTTTTTTTTTGTCTTTACTAATTTTTTCAACCTGAATTAACTTTTCTAAATTTTTATAGGCTTTTAGTATATATTTTTTTAATTTTTTAATACAAAAACTAAGTAATTATTAAAAAAATGTCATAAGATACTAGAATAAGTAAGCTTATAAGTTGATCCAGCTTGAATACATGTGAAGGCACCCAAAGGGATGGGATCGGTAAAGTGCTCAAATTAATTGTTATATAGAGAAATTATTATGAATTTGATGGTTTCATCACTTCTTGCTTTGCTTCTACACATAAAAATTATCATTAATCCATTAATTTCTAGCCATTGTAACCTCATTAGTTTGAGGGGATTATTTGTGTATATCACCATTGAAGAAAGCATGTTTTGGTAACAGAAAGAAAATAGATAGTAGAACTAAAGATGATGAAAGTGACATGACTCTAATATTTTCATGATTAAGCATTAGAAACACAAAATAAATACCTTTATATATTCATGTATGATATTTATTACAAATTTACCTACTAGTATATATATATATATATATATATAGAGAAAATATTTAATATAACAGTGATGTCACGTCATCATATTGATGTGGTATCATAAATCAATAGAAATGTATCAAAATATAATTTTTATTCTTATCTAATAAAATTAAAAAGTAATTATCTCATTAACTGATATGACATCTCATCACAATATTCATATGTGAATAAATTTTATTAATTTGTGATACCACGTCAACAATAATGACGTGGTATCACAGTTGCATTAATGTGAAGTGAGGCCCTTTTGCCAAGAAGATATCCAACCAAACATGCAAATGAAACATAATTTTGGCATTTTGGTGCCCCAAGAAGTTGACAAGAAGAAATACATTCCCTCAAATTATAACGCATAGCAATGGTGATATACAAAATAAGATTTCGTTGACCACCATCTAACCCGGGACCATCTAGATGCCCATATGGTACTGAGGTAGATGCGCAATAACCGTGGTCATAACTCGAAGTCAAAGCCTGGGGTAGGAAAAAAAAGAAAAGAAAAAAAGATCTCAATCATCCAAAGAAATTAAGAGGTTTAAATATACACCCCTACGAGGAATCAAAGTCTAGCGGTCAGATAATATTAAGTATTTAGTTATAATTCTTATTAAATAGTGGTACGTGATGAGTAATTATAGTAGTAATTTAAATTAATAAAGTAATAAAGAGATTTTAAAAAAAAATATCACTTAACAAAATTTAATTAAAGAAAACACATTCTAATGCATATAAATTTCCATGCGTGGCCTTTAGGCCACATTTGCATGCATGAAAATCTAATAGGTAGGTAGTACCCATGTATTTAGGATACTACTGCCGTTATAATTTTTATTTTTTGTGCCTGTCAAGCTAGTGTAATGTATAAGTGACATGTAGTTAGTACTACCGTATTGCTGAAAATTTATCTGATGCTATTGGTATCATCAATTTATGAGATCCTGAAAGTTCTTTTTGTTTTTCTAAAAAGATAGTTTTCTTCTTTTCTTTTTTCTTTTTTTTCTTATGTTTTGAAAAAATAGTCTAGTGATTAGGTAATACTGAGCACTCGATAGTAATTCTTATCAAATAACGATACGTGGTGTATGAATATAACAACATCCTAAATCTATAGTGTAGTGAAAAGATTTTTAAGAAATCATCCTATTAAATTTTTTCGTGAGATATTTTTTTATTAAAAGTCTCTCCATTACACCATAAATTTAAATTATTAATGTATTCACACAACACGTATTATTATTTGATTAAAATTATTATCGAGCACTCAATATATACCACCAAATCACTAGACTTTTCTCCGGGCTTTTGATTAAACTAAAAGTCACTATCACGCTTTTGGATTTTTGAGCACACTGCCATTTTTTCAACATAGTGTAACATAGTGTAGTTTTTATTTATTTATTTTGTGATAGCATAGTGTAGTTAGGAAGGGATAAGAGTAGAATATGTCATATCCTGTAAACGAAACACGTGACGGGAAAAAATATACACCTATAGTTTCATCCGTTCTTAGCTCATCTTTTACCTAATTTATATGACCTACTGGGTTGGAGAAATTATTTATTATTCTTAAAACGTCAAGTATTGTCACTTTACTTTTCACATTGAGGTGGATTTCTCACCAGTTAGGTAGAGTCCTAAATATTGTCATGGCAGCAGAGTTAATCACCAAGTTCATAAAGCCCAAAAAAACCAGATTGGCGTTATATATATATATATATATATTTGTATATATATATGAGACCTATATGAGACGTCTTCATTAATTTGCGTTCAAATATTTGTATCAATTTGTCTAAATTTTTTTCTCTTTTTAATTAACTATAACCTTCACCACTTCTAAACAATAATCAATATAATTAAGTTAAGAATTGCTAAATGTAGTCGTGGTGGTTGGACCACCGCCTGCTGATGTGCAACACATCAGCTCCAACCATCGCGACTGCAAAAAGTATCTCTCAATTAAGTATGTTTTCCCAAAGAAAACTCAAATATTGGGCATCACCACAATACCCTCCATCAGCTAATAGAGATAAATTAGGGTTAAACTAATTTAGATACTGTTCTTTATACGTAGGCAGTGCTTGTGGTCATGTTGTTCAGTCATGAGAAGTAACCGAACCACAAGTAGACCAAGTGGGGCCGGAGCTCTCTTGAGTTTTGAAAATTCTTCTAAGTCCTATAAATTTTTGATTATTTATAATAAGAAAATAATATATTGATCTTCTTAAAATTTAAATAATTTTTTTACTTTCTTAAAATTAAAATTTTTTTTTATCTCAACTCCCCTCAACAAAATTTATGGGTCCACACTTGGTCGTAATAAGAACTCTAATTAGAGCCATAAACAAAAACTTGAACTGCAAATATAACATACTTGTGGTGCACTTTCAATGACAACAATGCAACTAAAAATTGCACTAAGTTCTTTCCTTACTAATAAAATAAAAAATAATGTTATATGATTAAAAAATTTATACAAAATAATATAATTAAATTAAAAAGTTTTATTTTAAAATAAAATATTTATCATAATAACGTCACATCATGTTGTTAAAACACTCTCTATAAAAAAAATTTAAACCAATAGAATTTTGCTCAAGTATCGCAATCCTGGACATGTATCATAAATATTCTAACGGGAAGGCAAGGGTGCATTGAACCTATAAAGTGAGATGTGGTTGGAAAGTTAAGGATGCATTAAACCTGTAAAGTGGGATATGGACGATATGGTATTTTCTTCGACTGAGAAAAGCAGCCGTTTCGCCTTTTGGCATTTAAAAAGGAGAGAATTGGTTTGAGCATTTAAAGCCTGAAGGGAACAGAAAACTGGAAATCTGGGGCTACCATTTGGATGGGGGCACAGGGCAACGGTTGAAGACATTGACATTGACATTTCCAAATGCCGTACCTTATATCACTGCCATAATAAATGCATCACCAATTGGGTCTGCTCATTCAAAGGACGGTGGTTTCTATTGTGTCTTGAATTTTGATAATAGTTGCTAATTAATATTATTTTATTATTTGAAAATAAAAATAAAAATATGTACACTTAAACAATATGTTAAGCATATATAATTTAATTGTGCAGTTTTGAAAATTATAAAAAAAATGTAGGCTCATTTAAGGGTTAATAAGATAATGCATGCTGTACATATTAGCATTTGTCTTCATGTAAGGATTAATTATAAATACATTCTGTAAATTATAACTTAGTATCATTATGCTCTTTAAATTTTAAAATATAATAAGTTGACTATTTGAACTATTAGTTTATATCAATTAACCATTCCTATTAGCAATCCGTTAGAAAAATAAAAGAAAAATTATTATTCGACTTGTACAAGTTCACAAAAGTATAATTTTATACCTAAATTGATTTTTTCTTGTTATAATAATTACTTAATGACTAAAATGCCCCTTAAAATGACATATAAATAAAAGGACAATATGAAGGGTATTTTAGTTATTAGACAATTATTATAAACAACAAATGTAATTTAGGTACAAAATGAATTTTTGTGAATATATGCAAGATTTATGATAAGTTTTCATTTATTTTCCTAACATATTGCTAACAGAAAGAGTTGATTGAAACAAATTGATAGTTTGGAGGTTTAACTTGTTACGTTTTAAAGTTTAAAAAGACATGATGATACTGAGTCATAATTCAGTAGGTGTGTTTGTAATTAACCCTTTATTTAATATTGATTTTACCTTCCCATATATCTTAACAAGGAAAATGCATTTGTTTCATAAAATTTGAATTGAAAACCCCACTGAAATAATCTGGCGATGATGAGGTTTTGCAATTAAGAGCCATCATTAGGAATATTTTTATTTGAAAGTAAAAGGTTCAGATTCAAACACATTGTTTATGTACAAATTTTTTGTATATATAGTATTATTAATCTTAGCCAATCTCTCTGTCTCTGTCTCTCTGTCTCTCTCTCTCTCTCTGTGGAAATTCCATTCTTAGGCAGTTTTTGTAATCAGAATGATGTGCTAGTGATATTTTTGAACTTATAAACAAAAATTATGACTATTTTGGTTTGAAAATGAAAAAAATCACAACAACCATATCAATCTATATGAAAATTATGTACAAAAATTTTATTTATATAGCATTACTATTTTCTTTTTGTGTTTTAATTCCTATAATTCTATGATATGCGTTCACCATCAGGGGCAATAACACAAAGTTACGCCAAGTTGCCACTTAGACCAAGTAAACAAACGGTTCTAATCTTTATGAAATAAGCAATGCACATCTTAACATAGTTTTAAGATGTCCTTACTTTCTTTGAAAATCTGCAAAAGATTGAACTCTTGCCAGTTGATTGAAAACTCCAATATAGAACTGAAGAAGATAAGGATTTTTAAAATCTTATTACTTTTGTTGAAATTCGGATGAATTTCAAAAGATAGGGTTGACATTCACAGAATTTGATTCTTCAAAATTCAAGCATAATTTTTTTTTTTTTTCAGATTTACACTAGTTCACCCAATTGGAAAACAATGTGTTCTATTAAGCACAAAGTTAACTACGCAAAAATTAAGGAAAAAAAGAAAGTGTAAGTTCACGTCTAGGGAGAAGAAGTAGGAAAATCCTCTCTCTATAACTCTTTTTTTTTTTTTTTTGGTTTTCAGGGTTTCTCAAGTCTGGGAATGCTACAAAAGTTCTTTTCATTAAATTAGCAAACACAAATAATATCAACACTATAAGAATGGCGATGGGTATACAAGCCTTGAGGATGGAGGAATGAAGAGGGTGAAACTTGATCCCGAGACATGAGCAAGGGTATTGAAGTCCTTTACTAACTAGGATGCCCATTCGCTCGTTTCAAAGAGTTAAGTTTCTACTATCAAGTAATTTCATTACTATCAATTAGTAATGACCAAGGAATTTCATTACGCAAATTAACGAGTATATTGATTGGGATTTACTGAGTGACCTAATTTGGCTAACAAAGTCACTTCAACTAATCTTTATACTTTCACTTTATCATAAGAGAAACAATTGTCACTTGTTACCATCACATCTATGTGATAGTGATATCAATTGTAATTTATGCATCGTTAAAAACATGTCAAATTTACTATAAATGCTAAAATTATAGTGATCGTCATGCATGCCTACGACCGTCACAAGAAACAAGCTCTCAGGTAGAGATCATAGAGCACATAGGCCGCCTCATGCCTTTAGACGGTTACTGTGTGTATGCTAAATTTGTATGTTTAAGCTAACAAAAAACAAAAAGGTTAGTTGTAATAAAGGTCAAAAAAGAGGCAAATTTGCACTTTGTATTTTATTCCAAATCTCACTTTCAATTGTAATAATTAAACTTTTACAATTTTAATTTGTTACAATATCAATATTTTGTTTAGAAAATTAATAGAACATTCGCATGTGATAATCACATGACCTTTTTCAAGGGATAAATATGTAAAATCTAACCACTTTTCATCTAAAGACTCAGTGCCCATTTGGTAGGGCTTAAAAGCCAAGCTTTTTTTAAGTTTGCTAGTAAAAAATTCAAGTTTTTTTAATTTTTTTGCTTTTCTAATTTTAGTTTAGATAAATATAAACAAAAAAATAAAAAAGCTAACTTTTATCGACTTTTTTGCTTATAAACTTATAAAAAAGCAAACAAAGAAGCTGTACCAAATGCAACCTCATATATATTGCACATGAGTTGAATTGAGAGTTCTTACATGAACCCTAATTACATTTTATACATCATAAAGTTGATTATACTCATAATTTTGAAGTGATTTAAGAGAAATTTGTGGTGGATTATTAAGAAATAATATGATTTTATATATTTAGCCATTGAAAAAGGCAACGTGCTTGTCATCTGCGAATTGTACTTCTATTTTCTAAATGATAATTAGTAAAAGGTTGATATTGGAACAAATTAGAAGTGTAAGGGTTTAATTGTTATAATTAAAAGTGAAGGTCCTAAAATTAAATTTAGTATAAAGTGTAAGGGTGTAAAGTGTAATTAATCCAAAAAAAAAATAGAGGAGAAAAAGGGTTGAATTCAATACCATTGCTGTGCACCAAAGAATTTACTTGAAAAGGTCAATTTTGTGAATTAAAACAAGTGTAATGGTTTACAAATAGAAAATTTTTACATTTAGTATAGAATGATGTGATTGTTTGTTGTCCTTCTATTTCAAACCAGAATACTCACTATTTCAAATCATAATTTTAACATTACCACTGTTATATTATTCTAGTATAACTTTCTTTATTAAAAGTTTTGTAAGAAAATAATTTTCTCTAGAATAAACAAAACGGTTTATTATCATTTTTAAATAGTCTGCTGTTTTTGGTCTTGCAATCAGCCTTTCCGAGGTGAAAACTTTCAAATATTGATTGAATAAAATACAATATTGGATGTATATATTAGAATTAACATCTCTTGTAATTTTTATTTATTTATTTTTAGGTAAGCAACATCAACAGGAAAGCAGTAATCCATAATCGCCGGAAACCAAGAGGAAAAAAAATTGAAATTAAACACACTTTACAAGCTTTGCACTACTCCAACTTTGGCATTAGGTATTGTATAAGAGAATCTTCCAAATCTCTACTCTTTATCCAGTTTCCACTTTAAGTCATGCCAGTAGCTGTAGGAGAGCAAAAAGGTTAGAGCTCTGCGATAAATGGAAAAACTAATTTAAACTTCTCAAATCATAAAAAAGAGGATTTTTATATAGTACATGAACTTTACAATTTATCTTGATGAGATTTTATATTTTAAAATTGTTGCATAATAATCTCATTATTAACACTATCAAATACATTATTTTAAATATATATAACCAAACAATCATTCATCTATTGATCTCTTACTCGGGATAAATTATTCATTGTTTGTGGAGCGTCACGTCTCCTCACTCCTCCAATCACATGGAAGTGAGTCCCTCACCTATCATACCCCACATAATAAGGGGACTTCATCACCATGTGAGTAGTTAAACAAAGATGACGTGGTGCGCAAGAAGCATTGAATATTTTTCTCAATCGATTACGTAATCGGTTCTTTATGAATTACATAAAATTAGTTTCAACAAACAGTTGCATAAAAATATATGCATTGGGTTCAATGCATAAGGGTCAGGGGTTCAAGTATTTTTAAAACAAAACTTACCCTTAGTAAAAAAAAAATTTTAAATTTCAGGGGTTCAAGTGACCCCACTCACCATAGGGTAGAGTCGCCCATCCGCGCGCGCACACACTGAAGATTGACTTTTTCAATCTCCTAGTTTATGGGTTTAAGCATTCTAGTGTAAAGACATGCTAATTTCAATAAGTAGAATTCACAAATCAGAAGTTTAGATACATGGGAATGTCGGACATATTAGTTGCTATTGTTTGGAAGTATAGGATCATCAATATATGTTATATATATATATATATGAAGAAAAAAGTCAGTGCCAAACTTACTAGGGGATGGAGGGAAGGGAGGTCCAAAGGGGCAATTGCCCCTGAATCTTTGAAAGACAAAAAAAAAAAAAAAAAAACTCTTTTGTTCTTAATTCAAGAAATCCGAAGAGAGGTAAGCTCCTATACAACTTCAAACTCCCTCTAAAGAGTTAAAACTCCTTTTTTTTTTTAATTTTTTTGATAGGTTCCTTGTTTAATACAACTTTGAATTTAATGTCGTAAATTTTCACCTCTATGAAGAATAATAAAGAGAAAACAGAAAAGAAAGAGATGTGTATGAAAATGCACTATTTTATAGGATTAAAGGTCTATTTGTTTGCTATAACATAATAGTTATTTGTGTATACATTAGATTCAGCTCTCTTGATTAATTGTGCTTAGCATAAAATTATTTGTTATTTTTTTCTACAATCTATAATGATTGTAATAAAATATTTTAGCTTTTACACATTATGATAAATAAAAGAACGTTAACAATAGCGTAAAATCAATTAACAAATGATTAGTAGTCTTTCTGCTTATTTTCTTTATCCATTTTATATAATCCCTATATTTGTTGTTATTAATTACATTTACATCAAAATAATGCATATCGGGCATAATGTAACAATTCAATAATGCATAAAAGGAAATGAGAGCAAACTAATAACTTTTTCATTTGCTTTTGTATCAACCTTTTAATTTGCCCTCGATCTCAAGAGAAATTCTGACTCTGCCACTGTAGCTTAATTGATAAGTATTTATGTTATAAATATACTTTTTGTAAACAAGGATGCTGCATATCTAAAACTGAAAGAAGAAAGAAAAAAAAAGAAGAAAAAAGACACAGAAAAGAGGAGCAATAAAACCACAGTTAAAAGAATTGGTCACTAACCTTTTCATTTGGTAGTCATTGTGCTTCTGATCCTGTTTGGAATACTTATTAGTGGATAACCGCAATTTGTGATTCTTAGCTTATTGAGCCGTGCATCACTTCTTCCTCCCCTATTAACTCATTTAGATAAGGCAAGTGATTAATTTCCAACACTTGAAGTTGAGGAAAATTGTTAGGCCCTCCTCCTTCTCCTCCTCCTCTTTCTCCTCCTCCTTTGGTGGTGGAGCAAACCATCAGCTTCTTGGATTTGGATTCTCTCCATTGTATGATTTGAAATGGAAATCTCTATTTTATAATTAATAAACTAGATGTAATCTTATCACATGTTTTACTAAAACTACGTCATTTTGTATTAAAATTTATTTTCTTATATATAACTATAAAATTATTTATTTTTAAATAAATTTTAAGTCATCTTATTTGAACTCTTCATTTTTATGCAGCTGAAGTGCTAACACCTCAATCAATGAAATAAAGATCTCCATTCCAAATCATAAAATGAAGAGAATCCAAATCCCAACTTCTCCCCCAAGAGAAAAGACCCGATTTGAGGATCTTTAATTTAGGTTGTTTCTTCAGTGTCTTCATTGGGTCCTCTTACAAACAAGCGTACTTAAGGGTAAGCTTGGTGAGGTTTGGGGGTGGTTTATCATGTTCTGGCAACTCTTTCACGGTGGATCCTTCCAAATGCAGCCTATAGAGATTCACAAAGCGAGAAAGATTTAGATCCACGATATCACCCTCCTCTACGAGAGGATGAGCCTCCAACCGCAAGATCTCGAGCTTATATGATCTCGTGGCGGTGGTGGTTGCATCTAATAATCCCTTGACATTTGACAAATCATTCATCTGAAACCTGACCCCCAGTTTTCTCAAGTTGGTAAATTTGGAAAACCTGTACTTGGAGGGCCAATGGTAATTCTTGAAATCCAACCCATATAGGGTTTGGAGATTTACAGACGAAGAAGCTTCAATTGGATCGTCGAAGTTACCCTTGTTGAGCTTTTGCCCCCCTAATACAAATTCAGTTTTACCCCACGTAGGTAGCAGAAGATGCCTTAATTGCTTTATCTTCCAAACACAAACAGAAATGATGAGTTTCTCGCATTCTTGAGCATCCAATGTAAGTAAACTCGCGAGAATCCTAATAGTAGAAGGAAGTTTGATACGACCGTGTCTCACTTCCAAACGGATGTAACTCAACTGGCTCAAATTGCCAATTTCGCTTGGCAAAGAAATTCCAAGTGAAGAAGAACACTCTAGACTTAGAACTCGAAGAAATCCCAAGCCCCAAAAAAATTCGTATCATCTTCTTTCCATTATCGCGTCGAATAAATCCCTCTGCCAAGTGATTTAAGTAATCCTCCCCAACTTCCTCAACCTCTCGCAGTACTCCACTATCGCGTCGAATAAAGCCCTCTGCCACCCATAAATTAATTGTGTGGGTAAATTAATTTATAGTCGAATGCAAGAATTTCATAGTCCTCGGGAAAAAGACCGAAGTAGAGAAGGCATGGTTCCAATTGTGTGGGTAAATCTTTGTAGCTCAAAGCAAAGATCTTTGAGCATTGGTCTTCTTCTTGACCCATGCTCTGTAATACCCTATTCCATGCAGGTTCCGTTCTTTCTCTAAGTAATAACGTACCTGCTATTAATACAATTGCGAGTGGCACGCCAACACATTTTTTCAATATTTGCTGGCTGATAATCTCCAATTCTGGAGGGAGAGGGTCACCACTAACCATTTTGGAAAAGAGGTTTGTACTATTTTCTGAGTCTAAGAGTTGTATCTCATATAGAGAGCTTCGTCCACCAACATGTATATATACCTACATCTCTGTTTCGAGAAGTAAGAATTATTCTACTGCCACTACCATAATCCCACGGTTCGTTTTGCCACAAATCATCAATAACTATTACGTACCTTTTGTGGCGTAAAACTGTGAACAAATTGGCCTCCACGTTGTGCTCCCATTCCTCTCTATTCATGCCCACTTGTCTTGCTATGTTACGTAAAAGCTCTGGTATGTTCGGCCGTTGAGAAACACAAATCCAAGCTGAACAATCGAAACTTTGTAGAACAGAGTCATAAACTTTCTTGGCAAGAGTTGTTTTGCCCAGCCCAGTCATTCCAGTGATTGAAATGACACCGCACTATGAATCCCCATGTAGCATTATGGCCACCAGTTTCTTGATGTGTTCTTCAAAACCAACAACGTTTGGTTCATCAACGTGAGGGAAAGATCGTCTTTCATCCCATATTGTGCCTCCTTCATAGCCGCCACTTTTTTCTTGGATTTCGTAAGTTTGTCTGCGACGATGAATTTCAATGACCCTTGTTTTATCCCTTCAACCTCTACTGTGAATTTATGAGCAGTGTAAATATAGCCGAAGATGCCACAGGCACTCCTCCTCAGGCGACCGAAGAATCCCTTCCCCTTCTTGGATGATGCAATCTGAGGGAAATATTTGCCGAGAATGTCCTCTACATCTAATCCCAAGGTCTTTAATTTGACTAAGCAATCTGGCCACTGTTGGAAAAAATAATCTTATTTAAATGCTATGTATATAATTAGTGATCGATAATAATAAAATAATAGAAATGTATCTAATTGTCAACTAGAAGCAATTTTAACTAGAAGACAATTAGAATATGAATAAGAACAAATTAAATTGTAACGATTTACCCGGTTGTCGTTTGCAAAATAAAAAATCTAGAAGTTAAAAAATAGACCGAGTCGAATGTTTCACACTCTGTCCTTAAAAAGATATTCAACCCTCACAATTGGTGCTCACAGAATGATGTACGTCTGACTCTCAGAATAAAACGATCTTAGTAGTCTTTAGGCAGCACTTCAATAAAAACTGCTCAGCGGCTTCACAAGATGATTTGAACTCTTTCAGGAAAATATGGGAGGAAGAAGAAGAAGAATTCGTTGTATGCAACAATTCAGAATTTTGGAATTTCAGCATGTTATGAATGCTAGAATGCTACTCTTTTTATAGAGCCTAGGTGCCTGTTCGAAACACCGGTTTGAACATGTACCAGCAATCAAACAACCCCTTACCGGAGAAGCACACCTGTTCGGTCAACGAATACATCCGTTTGGTCAACATTTCAACAAAAGGTCTAAGCATTTTAATATAACAAATCACTACTAAAAAGTTTAGCCATTGTTGTGTGTATATATATTATAAATATAGAAATCATTCATATTAAAAATTTAAAAGTCACTAAAACGAAATAACTGATATAAAATACAATGATAAATTAGAAATGGAGTAAAAAAAATCAAATTGTCCGGTACCGTTCGGTACAAACTGGTATAAGTTTGTAAGTTAACTGGTACAATATTTAAACCTCTTCGCACCGTATAAGCACTGGTGTGAGGCATACCGGCTGGTACGGGTCGATGCATTGCGAGATTGACAACTATACAAACAACCACAAGTAAAAAGTTGATATTATAGTTAGCACCCCGTATACTTTATATATCATACTATAGTCCTTCCTAACTATTTTTTTTGCCAGAGAGACAAAAGATGGAAGTTCACATTGTAATTTAACCATGAGTGTAGGAATTTGATTTCTACAATTGAAAATGAGAGATTAAAGTAAAATTCGGTAAAAAGTATAAGAGTGATAAGTGTAATTAATTTAATTCTTTTCCTTATATTTGACTGGCTTAAGAAAATAAGAAGAGAATGAATAGGTATTTGCCCAAAAAAGATCCATCTTTTTGTTTGGTTACTTATAAAATATATATATATATATGTAATTTCATTTTATTTGTTCTTGACATATCTAAAATTTAAACATATGATCCATGCAAAAATAAAAAAGTGAAATTTCCTAAGTTTTCTTGAAAAATTTGTGGATGGAATCCCTACATAAAAATAGCAAAAAATTGTGGCTGTTGTTTAAGGAAATTATTTACTTGAGTACATATGAAGATGGGTTATGCTTGTATCATCACTGCTTAGAATTCGTATAATTAAAATCTCTTCGATGGAGTCCAATATATAGAGGGAAATATATGCACATACAAATAATGGACTGTATTTTAAAATGCGATAGTGGGTTTAGTTAGTACTATACTGACCCATCTGTGATGATGTGAATTATTGGAGGGACATGATTAGTTAAACATAAAAAAAACAAGTAGCTTCGGCTTTTGCTTTTGGATTTGGATTCGCATTTTCACTTTAGCTTTGGAGGCTCGAGCTTTCCATTACACGCTGCATAAGACTGCTTTATTTCTCATTCCCACTAATGCAATATTTGGACTGTAAATTTATTGAGAGAGAGCAAGAAAAAACACATAAAATACTTATTGAAGCGAAAAAAAAAAAAATCCAAACAAAAGTGAACAAAAAAATTTACTCTCTCTCTTTCATCTTGTTCTTCCTTTCCCTCAACAAATTAAAAAAAACAGGTATAATAAAGGAATTGATCGGTAGAAAACTTCAAGTATAGTACCTCTAGGCTCCCTTAAGTAATTTTGTTTAGTGGAGTAGGTCATCACGTTGTCTGCCACTAGATTTTTCAAGTTTGTTCACATGGTTTTGCGTTTCAAAGTCATTTCATGCCTCGTATTACAAATTAGTTTAGCAGCATGAATCACACAATAAGCTCATTGTATTACTCTATTTGCATAATAAAATCACTTACTCTATTTTTGAATTTAAAATTTATGAAGAAAAATAAAAGAAATGAGAAAATATAGGTAAATAACAAGAGGATGCTAGCCCTTATGCTAAGTATGAAGTCTCAAGTCCAATTTTCTTTTTATGCCATTTACAGCGAGTCATTATTCATGGAATTTAAATGGGTCATGCAAATAATGGCATTGCATGAGTTCAAAAGAGTAATCTACATCAGCTAAAACCTCACCCGTAGCCGCGCCTGTGGGTAGAGATGCTCTTTATTCCAATGTCCGGGTCATAAGAATTTTTATTTTTCTGGGTACTTGGCAGCATGTCATTTTATCATTTCTATATGTCTCTCTTTGTTACTTGCATACCCTTTTGCAATAGAATCATGGTGCAAAGAATCTAGAGGAACAAAAGTGGACTAACAATACGGTTTTAAAATTAAAATTTACAGCTTGGTGTGTGACTCAACCTCTGAATGTATACTCGAAATATCTCAAATGTAGGACGGCAGAGTAGTATAACTCATAAGAACGAGGTCGATCCACAGGGAGCAAATTATACAGAACCACAAGCACTAAAAACACTTCCCTCAGGTGTTCACAAAAACCTTACGACTTGCTTCAAAAAGGAAAACAAAAAAAATCTGATTGTTTTGAGATGATATATTTGTCTAAGCTAATTCAAACTCAAGAGTAATTAATTGAAAATAATGTAGAATTTAACTATTGATAAGAAGGTCCCGAGATCAGTCGCTCAGATCAATTGCATCTTTTGAAATCCCGAAAGAGATATTCTGATGATTCAAACCCTTCAACTACGTCGCGAGTCTCGGGTTCAGAATATTTAGCGATAAAAACTGATATCTTTCAAAACTCAAACTCTTAGAATAATTCAGGTTGTTTTAATCAATGACGATTACCATCGATTCGTGCAACGCATATACTGAATATAAATTCATGCATAAACGTTACTGAACATAATCAAACGTCCAGGTTTTCGAAAGTTCCAAAACGAAGAAGATGAAGAGAGAATAACTTTAACTTTAAAACCAAAATATACCTCCTTCGTTCATTTAAAACATTTAATTAATCTTCGCTTTTGATCCCGAGAGTAAAAAGTTTAGCTACTCATATTCTTAATGTAGAAATAAGTTACATAAATATAAATTGAGAACATTGATTTCAAACTTGAGAATCTGATTACAGCAATTCTGAATACTATGAAAAACCTTGAAAAGAAACTAGAAAAATCATGTATCTACAGCTGCTGCTACCTCTTAAAGCTGTAAAAAAATCGCGAGCCCTAATATAGCTCACAATCCTAACTTATATAGGCTTCCAAGTCTGTGCAGGATTGGCCAACCGTTCGAACGCCACAGGGACCGTTCGAATGGTGCGTCGAACGCACTTCGAACAGGAAAGCCTGCTCTCTGAATCTATCGAACGCACTTCGAACCTGGTCTTAACATGTCATCGTTCGACTTAGCGTTCGAATGCTTTTGTTTATCGTTCGAACGCCCTTCAAACGCTTTCTCTATTTCAGCGTGTATTTATTCCTTTTTAGCTAAGATTCCTAAAAATTAACATAAAACTGAGTTAGTGACGGATTAGGGTTAAAATAACACAATTAAACATAATAGAATACTAACAAGTAGCTAATTAAGACATATAGATTGCACTTTTAGAGTTCAATTACACCCCCCAACTAAGCTTTTACTAGTCCCTAGCAAAATACTAACACTAAGAACCTATCTCCACTTTCGTGGGAGTCACGAGTGCATTTAGCATATATACCAAGCCTTTAGACCCCTAGATTATCTTGATAGAGTTATTTTTGAAGGTGATGCACCAGAAAGTGTGAAGGTGATTAAATAAAAGAACAATAGTGGTTGTAAGTGGCAGTGATATTCTTAGAATAACAGATAGCTGTAGCAATAGCTCTAGCTATCTCCATTTTCCCTAATAGCGTGGCTTATGCTATTTAGTTTCATGAATAGCAATCCCCGTGTCTGTAATAGGGTGGCTCATGCTATTTTTCACTAAGTTTCTTGTGCCTGTTATAGGATAGCTCATGCTATAGCCAAGCGAGCTCTATATTTGGAAGTTCTTAGAACTTAACCTATGGCTTTTCCTAACTGGTTGTCTAGTAAGGCTCGTCTCAATTGTACGTTCGATGATCATTGATTTTTGTAATAAAATTTTGTGCCATTGGAAAAAAATAATAAATTCAAGCATAAAATTAAAAAACGGCAAAATTCAGATTTAGACTAGTCCATCTAATTCAATGAAAACTCATATTTTAAAAACCATGCATCTTATTAAGCACAAAGTTAATTAACCAAAAATTAAGCAAAAAGAAGTGCTAAGTTCATGTCTGGGAGATGGAAGCGGAAAATCCTCTGTTTCTGTTTCTTTTTCTTTTCTTTTTATCTCCCCATGGTTTCTTTAGGCTAGGAATGCTAATAGGTTACAAAGAGTCAAGTCTCTAGTACCACGACCAAGAAATTTTGTTGAGTAAATTAACTAGCATCGTGGTTGGGATGTCCTGTAGTGACCTAATTTGGCTAATGAATTACTTCAAGGAATCTTTATACTTTCATAGTTTCATGCACTTAGTTTGAGAGGGAAAATTATCATACGTTATCGTCATCTACTGTGATTTGTACATTTGTAAAAACATATCAGAGAATACGTGTTTGATGATGTGATAGATCAGGATTATACTTATTTAAACGTGGCACAATTACAGAACGACTATGTAGGATTATAGAGGTTAAAGTTTGGAGGGGAGCTGGACCCATGGATTAGATGCTACTGTTTGGGAAGTATTGGAACATCAACGTATGTTTGTTTTTTTTTTTTTTTTTTTTTTTTTAACAGACGAAAAAAATAGTGTTTAAACCTTTTTTTAAAAAAAATTTACTCTTATATTTTCTTGAATCAAGTAACCCGTGAGAGAAATTAACTCCTATACAACTTCATCCTCTCTCTAGAGTAAAAACTTGTTGAATAATTTTCTCCTTTAATACAAATTCAATATGGTATATTTTATACTCTATGAAAATTTCTCAAAGAGATAAATTTCTTTTTAATAGTTTTCTTTTACATGTTTCTTGCCTATCCAATCAATTAGAGAAATTTATATATTGATCCCCATTTGAGATTACTTATATATAATGTCAAAAAACATATAATTGCGAAAAGAAAGCAACATAAACAAAAGACATGGAGAAGAAAACAAACCAATAATAAGAAGCGAGGAAAAAAGAAAAGAAAGAGAAAAAAAAAGTACGTTAATGATAGCATACAATCAATCAATCATTTTATGCTTATTTTTATAGGCAATTTTATGACACTCATGTTTGTTGTCAGTAGTAAACTTTTAAATCAGGATAATATAGAGGGGTCCGAATGTAACTAATCAATAGCCTAGAAAGAGAGAGCAAATTGAGAGCAAACTAGTAATTAACATTTCCATTTGTATTCTCATCAACTTTTTAATATGCCCCCTCAAATGAAATCTTAGTTCCACCTCTACTACTTGATTGGTAAGCATATTATAACTTCAGTTGAAAATATATATATATATATATATATATAGTATAAAGATGTTACATAAAACAAAAAAATGGAAGAGGAGGAATAAAACAATAGTTAAAAGAGTTGGTCACTAACCTTTTCACTTGGTAATCACATTATGTTTTTGATCCTGTTTGGAATCTTCATTACTTTGATAAGGGGGCATTCTGAGAGTCTGAACTTGTTGAGCCGTGGCATCACTTCTTCCTCCACTATTAACTCACTTAGACGACGTAATCGATGAATGTCTAACACTTGAAGTTGAGGAAAGTTGTTCGTCACTCGTCCGCCGTAGCGAACCACCATTTTTTCTCCCAAGTAGGACTCCTCACCCAATTTGAGGATCTTCAATTTAGGTAGTTTCTTAAGAGTCTCCATCGGGTCCTCTTTCAAACCAGTGTTCACGAGGGTGAGCTTGGTGAGGTTTGGGGGCAGTTGATCATGTTCTGGCAACGTCTCCATGAATGCTATTTCCAAATGTAGCCTACAAAGATTCTCATAGCGACACAGATTCAATTCCCTGATATTAAATTGTGTACTAATGCCATCAGCCTCCAATCGCAAGATCTCTAACTTATAGTTTGATACTGTGGCGGTTGTAGCATCTAATAACACCTTCACCTTTGACAAGTCATTCTTCCAAAACCTGACCCCTAGTTTTCTCAAATTTGTAAATTTGGGAAACCAGAAGTTCACCCCCTTAAGAGTTTGGAGATTTATAGAAAAAGCTTCAATTGAATGGTCGTCGGGCTCACCCACGTTGAGCTGTACCCTCCCCAAAACAAATTGAATTACACCGTCGCGAGATAACAGAAGATGTCTTAATTGCTTTATCTTCCAAATACTATCGGGAATGGTGAGCTCAGCATAGCTTTCTCGAGCATCCAATGTTAGTAAACTTGTGAGATTGCTAATTGTAGAAGGAAGTTTGATACGACCACCACTTCTCACTTTCAATCGAATGTAAATCAAGCGGTTCAAGTAGCCAAATTCACCTGGCAAAGAAATGGAAACGTCTTCAAACTCCAGACACAGCACTCGAATTAATCTTAAACCTCCAAGAAGCTTTAGATCATCTTTCCCTACTTTTTGAGGAAACCATAGCATTGCATGAAGCTTGGCGGATTTAGAATCCAAATGAAAGTGCTCACGGAGACCCCTACCATAAATAGTGAGCCTACGCACTCTATTAGTAGAGCTATCAGTAGTGGCTATGTCGTCATTATGAGTGTTAAGGAATTTAATCTCCTTAGCCACCCTAATACTAAGACTGTGCAGAATATCATGAATGCGACAGCTTTTAATCCTTCCGTCCAATCCCCTTCGAGCCACTTGAATCAAGTTCCTACCAACCAAGTGATTTAAGTAATCTTCCCCCACTTCCCCAACCTCTCGCCGTACTTCACTACCTCCTCGTTGAATAAATCCCTCGGCCGCCCAAATACTAATCAAGTCGAATGCAGGAATTTCATAGTCCTCCGGAAAAAACCCAAAATAGAGAAAGCATGGTTTCAATTGTGTGGGTAAATCTTTGTAACTCAAAGCAAAGATCTTTGAGCATTGGTCTTCCTCTTGACCTATGCTCTCTAATACCCACTTCCATGCAGGCTCTGTCCTTTCTCTCAGTAACAACATACCTGCTGTTAACACAATTGCGAGTGGCACGCCACCGCATCTTTTCAAAATCTGCTTGCTGATATTCTCCAATTCTTGAGGGAGAGGGTCACCTGTTTTTTTCATTTTCTCTGAAATTGCAGGTGCCCCAACCATTTTGAAAAAGAGGTTTCTACTGTTTTCTGAGTCTAAAGGTTGTAACTCATATAGGGAGCTTTGTCCCCCTACATGTACACCTACGTCCCTGTTCCGAGAAGTAAGAATTATCCTACTACCACTCTCAGAATTGTTGGGAATTCCGTTCTTAAAACCATAATCCCATGGTTCGTTTTGCCATATATCATCAATGACAATTACGTACTTTTTTTGGAGTAAAAACGAATGCAAATTGGCCTCGACGTTGTGCTCGCATTTCTCTTTCTCCAACCCCACTTGCCTTGCTATGTCACAAAGAAGCTCTGGTACGTTTGGCTGCTGAGAAACACAAATCCAAGCTGAACACTCGAAATTTTGTTGAACAGAGTTATAAATTTTCTTAGCAAGGGTTGTTTTGCCCAGACCAGCCATCCCAGTAATTGAGATGACACCACACAGTGAATTCCTGTCTAGAATTCTGGCCTTCAACTTTTCGATGTGCTCTTCAAAACCAACAACGTTTGCTTCATCAACATGAGGAAAAGATCGTCTTGCGTCCCACGTGCCCGCAGCTCCTTCGCCGCCGTCACCTTTTTCTTGGATCCCATAAGTTACTCTGCGACGATGAATTTCATTGACCCTTGTTTTGATCCCTTCGACCTCAACAGCAAATTTATGAGCGGTGGAAACGTTGCCGAAGATCCCACAGGCACTCCTCAGGCGACCGAACAACCCTTTCTTCTTCTTCTTCTCCGGTGAAGCAGCGATCTCAGGGAAATATGTTTCGAGAGTGTCCTCCACATCTAAACCAAGGTCTCTAATTTGAGTCACCCAAGTGGCCACTGCTTTATCTCCGGCAGCTTCCTTGGCATCAGCATCTTCCAAGTAAGATTGGATGAGACTCATCTCGCTCTGGATCCAATCAATGTCTTCTTTCACCCGAGACAAGCGAGAAGCTTCTTGGATGAGTAGGTCGCTGGCTATCTCAACTGCTTTCTGGATAACTGCCTGAAGAACAACGTCCGCCATCTTTGATTTCTCCGACCCAAACTCACGAGAAGAAGAAGAAGAAGTTAAAAAAACTAACACTAAGCAAAGGAACAAACTTTCAATTGGCTTAACCAGAGCGCACCTCCATCACATAAAAAACTAAACCATAGGAAGACTTCTAGAGGGAAGATGAAATATCTTTCTTGACATAAGAAGACTTATCGAGTGCAGATGAGAGACTTCTACCCACAAATCGGTTTGGATGAGATATTGGTTCTATTTTTTTTTTTCTTACATTTTGTCCATTCAATTTTTGACCTAGATTTCAATATTGTTCCTTAATTTTTTTTCTATATTAGCCTTTAACTTTTAAAAGTGAGTTAATATGGTCTAACATTTTTAAAAATAGGTAAAAAATATTTAAACATTAATTACACTTTGATTTTCTTAACTATGATTCAATTTTATTTAACCGCTAAATTAAAAATCATTATATTTTTACTCTAATCTATTAGAATTTTAGTTTTATTTGACGTGATAATGTGAATTATTGGAGGGCACAATTGATACTCCATAATTAATTAGTAGAGCATCAACAAGAAATATCTCAAGCTTTGCTTTCGCTTTTGGATTTGCATTTTCTCTTTCTTTTTCAGTATGAGAAAAGGCGCCCTCGGCGGCCAAAATTTCGTGGCTAAAAGTATCTAAAGCTTTGCTTTTGCTTTTTTGAGGATAGTGCGTTCCTTCATAATTTCACATGACTAAGACTGCTTTATTCCTGATTCCCACTTGAATCGAGAATTTTTTATTAATAACTAAAGGTTTTTTTTTTTTGAAAAATACTTTTTTTTTTCCTCATTTTCTTCGAATAACCACGTGAGAGGAAAAAAAATGGCTCTCTTTCTCTCATTTTACTTTTTCTTTCCCTCAACAAATTGAAAAACCAAGTATAATAGAGCATTTGGTTGAAAAAAACTTCAAATAAATTTTTGTCATGCCCTTAATATTGGTTACAGTAATAAAGGAAAATTATATTTTTACAGAATTTTTATACAAAATTCTTGACCAAATGTAGTGTTTTTGTAACTAAAAATCATTTTAATGAGAACTTTGCTTTTAAATGATTAGTCACAATTCAACTACATTACTCTGTATATAAATTTAGTATACCTTTTTTTTTGTGTTTATATAATTATCCTTGTATTCAAAGTATTCATTTTCTGTTTGTATAATCTTACTTTGGTATAAAAACAATATATTGGAACTAAGTAGAAGCGGGAGTTTCTTTGTGGAATATTGATAATGCAGTAAATTGGTGGGGTCGGTCTCCAGACTGGCGGCGAGCTGATCCGGTAATTTAAGAGATAAAGAGGGGTAAGGGACACTGGTGTGGTATCTGCCAAGGACACTCTGATACTAAAGTTAGGTTCTTGGAGATATTTTAACAAAATTTTGGCTAGGATTTATGTTTGCGTACCTTGTTGGAGAAAATGAGTTTCCTTTTTATACGGGTAGACCTCCTGGTAGCCCCAAGAGGGCGTTGCATATATGGAGATAGTGGAAAATGGTTGTCTCTTCACGTGGCAGTGTGGAATAGTGGGGGAAGTGGTTGTCAAACCCCACACGTGGCGCTCTCTTAAGGGTGTGTCAGAACGGGAAGGTGACTACCTCTTGCTACACGCGAGGTCTTGAAGTTGGGAGCACGTTATCATAATTGAGTTGTGGGTGATGGCTCTCACTGGCATGGCAGGTTGGGGGAAACACGTTATCATAATTAGGTTGTCAGTAATGACCCCCACTAGCGTGGCAGGTGGGGGGGAATGATCGGCATCGTCCCACAAGATTTGCTCGATCATGCTCGACATGGTTGTGCTTGGTCGTGCTCGGTAGGTTGTGCTCGGCATGGTTGACTTGGTCTTGCTCGGCCACGGTCTGCTCAGCCTTGCTTGGTCATGGTCCCTCGAGCGTGCTCAGCCATGGCCTGCTCGGCCATGCTCGGCATGGTTGTGTTTGGTCATGCTCGACATGGTCGGTCATAGTCTGCTCGCTATACTTGAGTCAGCTAGAGCTCTCAGAGTTGATCTCTATTGTCTTCTTGCTTGACATATACCTTGGATGCCATATTTTTTATACAAGCACCGGTCAGTCCATTATTAGGATCCTGAAATCCAGATCAATTCCCATCAAATACAATTGGGTTCCATTGATTTTGTTTAGTGAAATATGTCATCACGTTGTCTGCCGCACCTTAACCTTTTTGCTTTCACCTTTTTTTTTTTATTATCAAATTTTTTATCCAAACACAAGCTACAGTTTCGGATCACATTACAAAAATGTAAGTGGATTAGTTTAGAAGCATTAATGACGCAATGAACTTTATTATATTATTCTCACCCTTTTTTGTAATAAATCGTTTAGATTTTGAATTTGTGAAGTGAAATAAAAGGAAAAAAGTATAGATTTCTATACAAAATAAAGTGAAAGAAGTTAAATTTTTTTGGGTGAATGGCTCTTCCCAAACTTAAGTTTACACTCAATCTGATTTTGCTCCTTGGCTTTCAATTGTGACCGCGAATTTCCTACACTTACGATCAAGTTGTATTTTGAATTTTCTATCAGTCGTTTGTCCAATAGGCAAAAAATGTCCATGAAGGATTAAAGTGAGATTTTATACAAAATATTGGAGTGCTAAGTAAGGTAGCAACCAGCAACCATACATTTTATACATAATCTCACTTTAGTCCCTCATGACTAATTTTTTGTCCATTGGTCGAATGGCTACAGAGGGTTCACATTGCAACTTGACTATAATATTGACATTTGATTTCTACAATTGCGAAATGATAGACTAACATGAGATTCAGTACAAAGTACATTGGGTTGCAAGTGTAGTTTACTTAATATTTTTCTTTTATTTGATTTGTTTAGAAAAATAAAAAGAAAGTAAATAGGCATTTGCCAGAAAAAAAAAACCCTTTTTTGTTTAATTACTCATAAAAATTGAATGTATAAATAATTTTATTTTATCTTCTCTTGATAAATTCAAAATTCAAACATATCATTACATGCAAAAATAAATTGTGAAATTTCCTGAGTTTCCTTGAAAAATTTGGGGATGAAATCGCTACATAAGAATAGCAAAATTTCCTGGTAGTGGTCGAAGGAAATTATTTAACTGAGTATGCAAATTGAAGGTGCGTTATGCTTCTGTCATCACTAGTTGGAAATCATAAAACCAAAACCTCTTAGATGCAGTCCCATAGAGGGGAATCTATGTACATATAAAAAAATGGCCTATATCTTATTCTTCAAACTATGGGTTTAGTTAGGATACTGACCCATCAAATAACTTTAATTTGATGTGATAATGTGAATTATTGGAGGGGCATGATTGATACTTTATAATTAATTAATAAAGAATAAAAAAAAAAGTAGCGATACTGACCCATCAAATAACTTTAATTTGATGTGATAATGTGAATTATTGGAGGGGCATGATTGATACTTTATAATTAATTAATAAAGAATAAAAAAAAAAAGTAGCTCAATCTTTTTCTTTCGCTTTTGGATTTGCATTTTCACATTTTAGCTTTAGAGGCTCGTGCTTTCCATCACAGGCTGTGACTGCTTTATTCTGATGCTATATTTAAATCAAAAATTTATTGAGGCTGAGAAGAAGAAAAAATAAAATAAATAAAGTATTTGTTGATTTTTAACGAATAAGTTAATATAATTTTTTTTTAAAAAAATGTTTATCCATGTTTACTCATTCTTTTTATTACCAAACAAAAGCAAAACAAAAAAAAAGAATTAAAATTGACTTTCTCTCTTTCATTTTGCTTTTTTTTTTCCCTTATAAATTCAAAAACCAAGTATAATAAAGGAATTGGTCAGGAGAAATCTTCAAATATATTTTCATCATGTCCTTAGTATTGGTTAAAGTAATTAATGATTGTACGAAACTTATTGAAGCGACAAATGAGCTAGCGCAAGTTTTTTTGAAAAATAAAGCTGGATTCCCTTAATTATTTATGTTTAGTGGGGTATGTCATCACGTTGCCTGCCACTAGATTTTTCAAGTTTGGTTGGGATACTTTCACCTGGTTTTGCATTTCAAAGTCATTTCATACCTCATATTACAAACTAGTTTAGAAGGTATTTAACAAAATCACTCACCCTATATGTATTTGGATTTTAAATTTAGGGTAAATTTTACTTATTACTCTTGCATTTTGATCACAATTTTACTTTAGTCTCTCTACTTTTAATTGTCCCATTTTGCCCCTTACACTTTCAGTTAAGTAACAATGTGGTCCTTCCGTCAAATTTTCGTTAATAAAGGTGACGGAAAGCCCTTTTTTTATTTTTTTATTTTAAAAAAATAAAAAACAGTATTTGTTTATTATTTTTTATTTTTAGTTGTTAACAAAATTAAAAAAATGAAATAAAAAACACTAAAATGGGTGTTTTTTTTTTTATTTTCAAAACATTGTTTTGATACTATTAGCATAAAAGTAACCTACAAATGTATTGAAAACCAGAAAAAATCCATTTTATTGTTTTTCGTTTTTTTTTCAAATTTTGTAAACAACTAAAAACAAAAAAAAAATATTAAACAAACACTGCTTTTGGTAACGTTTTTGTTTTTGTTTTTTATTTTTTTGGTAACGTTTTTTTTTTTGTTTTTTATTTTTTATTTTAAATAAAAAGCAATGTTTGTTTAATATTTTTTTTTTGTTTTTAGTTGTTTACAAAATTTGAAAAAGAAAAAGAAAAACACTAAAATGGGTTTTTTATTTCAATACATTTGTAGGTTACTTTTATGCTAATAGTACCAAAACAATGTTTTAAAAACAAAAAAATCACCCATTTTAGTGTTTTTTGTTTCATTTTTTGAATTTTGTTAACAACTAAAAATAAAAAATAATAAACAAATACCGTATTTTTATTTTTTTAAAAGAAAAAAAATAAAAAAAAGGCTTTCCATCACCTTTATTAACGAAAATTTAACGGAAGGACCACATTGCTACTTAATTGAAAGTATAAGGAGCAAAGTGAGACAATTAAAAGTAAATGGAATAAAGTGGGATTGTGGTCAAAGTGCAAGGGTGATAAGTGAAATTTACCCTTAAATTTATGGAGGAAAATAAAAAAAAATAGAAATGTAGGGAGAAAAAACTACAGGCTGCAGTAACAAAGCCAATAATTTACTCTTAGGGGGGCAAGCGTAAGGGCACTATTGAAAATGAGGGTTTTTTGCAAGGGGATTTTTTACAGGGGTTAAATTAAGGTGACTTTTTTTTAAAAATAGAGGGGCCCAGATCACCCCTGGCTTCCTTCCCAATAGGGGGTGACTTAGTAGTCAGTTGGCGTTCATGCTAAATATATGCTCACTATAAGGTTATGTAATTGGTTAAATTTCGTTCCAAGTCTTGTTTAATGTAATTTGAGGAAGTAGGATATCAATCACAAGCATTCGGATAAGATTTGAAGCTTATTCACGCAAGCTCGTACTAAGAGCGATTTGCATGATACTTCTTGTTTGATAATGGGGATCTTGAGAGATGTCGATAGATTTTGAGGGATCTCGAGGGCAAAACCAGTGTGTTGGATGCAAAATAAGCTCTCGCAGGTTCCTCGCGGAATGTCGCGGGATGTCTGGAGTGAAAACAATAGGCATGCAAAATAGGCATGACTTCGCGGGATGTCGCGGTTTGTCGATGGCAAAAACAATGAACATTTAAAATCTTGGGATTGAGCTCACGGGATCGAGCTGTACGAAATCTGAATTCTCGAGAGTCAGGTCGCTAGGGTTTTTGTACTTATTTAAAGCCCAGTACACTTCCCCAAACATGATCTAAGCTGCCACAATTCAAAACACTTAAAGAGAAGTTTTTTCCACCTTTGAAAAGTTCAGAAACGTGTCTCAGCAACAATCTTCTTAAACCCAACTCAAGAAATCGATAGTCTTGAAGGAGTTCAAGACGCCAAATCCATTTTAAAGGGATCTGAATGGTAGTTAAGCACGGAGACGGTGAATTGTGAATACGAGTAAGATCTAGACAATCATTAAATCAAAGAGTTGATAAGTTTTGATTATAAACAGTCTTGTAACTGTCTAAAGTACAAGTTAAAGTCCATGATCTTTGTCCGGCAGAAAGGACATGTGATTTTTCTCCCATTTAAGGGTTTCCACGACAAAAGGCTGATATGTTCTTGATTGAATAGTTTGTTCTCTATTTTATCTCGGATTGTACAATATTGCTCATTATCATTACATCTTGACATAATATTGTAGAGTTTAGTCTCTTGAACAAAACATAAACAAAAACTATATTTTTCACTCTCAAATTTGATTCCCTCCCTATACCCCTTGTTGTCAGCCATTATTTCTGCAATGCATGAAGTTCATATGGTTTGTTTGGCGATAATTCTACATGAGCTCGAGAGAGTAGTCGATCGGAAGCCTGAACACCCTGCAATAAAAAAGAAAAGAAAAGATAGGTAAAGAAAATGAAGCAAAAGAAGCTATTTTTTTCTTCTTTTATTCGGTTTGGGTTGAGAAAATGAGAAGAACATAAACATTGATTTGTACAAAAAATTTTATTTTTTATTTTGTTACACAACAAAAATTAATACATGTAAGTAATTTCCCCTTCCACTTTCCTTTTTATTAACAAGCCCATGGTTCAATTATAGCATTACTTAAAAAAAAAAAAATTGCTAAGCTCTAAAGAGGCTTCTTGAATGTGGTGAGATATAATTCTTGAAAGAGTACATTCCAAGTGATGTGGGATGAAGTCTTCTTAGGTTTGTGTCTCAAGAAAATTAAAACATCTCACCCTTATATGGAATATCTCAACATTTCCTAACATTTCAAAATTTATAATTTTGCAAATTTTGTCCAAATTGAGCAATAATTCAAATTTGAAGGCCCATGATAGTCCAAACCTGCTTTATATGAATATTTATCAAATTTTCTACAGAATTTGATGGTTAAGAAACTATCTCTTTTTAAGAATTCTTGCTTCCAATGGAAACGATGAATTCATTCCAGCAAAGCTGGTCATTGACAGAGAATCCAAATTGCTCGGTGATTCCAAATTGTTCTCACACAGCCTTCTAGGAGGATTTGTGATTATAGTACAGTTAACTGTGTGAGTACTGCACTGACTAAGGCGGGCTAGAATTAGAACTCGTCCCCCAGGGTTGCTTTGATGAAATCAATTTTTGGATATAGATTTACTAGAGTCAACCCGTACTATGCACGGAGTAAAAATAATATTTACAAAATATAAAAATATTATAAAAATAAATTATCACTTAATATACTTATAATATGATTAAACTAAATTATAATAATATAATATAGCTTTAAAATACAAAATTAAAAGTTGATTGTAATAAATAAAAAAACCTAAACTTGTAATAAGAAACAAATTTTTATTGTGAACATTTTAAAGTATTATTTTTTTATCTTAAAATCTTGCTAAGGGCCTATAGTGATCAAATGTATATGTTACACATCTTAGATGATTTTATTTAATAAGTACATATATAATGCACATATAGCTACTTAAAAATAACAACTAACTAAAAAAGAATTTAAAATTTTAAGTTAGGGAGATTTGATTTACCTAGATTACTTTAATTTTGTTAAATATTTACTAATTATAAATAAAAGGTAAATTTTTTTTTTTTATATTTTATGCTTAGATCAATACTATTATAGGATATATAATATGATTATTTAAAAATTTTAAAAAGTTCACCTAACAACTAATTGCTATAGTATATAATACAGATAGATTTGTTCTTCTAAAAAAAAACTAAATGGATTTGAATAAAAAATTTCATAGTTTTGAATTAAATAAACGACTTCCTAAATTATAAGGGAAGAAGCCACAAAAATTAAAAAATAAGAATACTGATATTTTGAATTTTATGTAAATTTTTTTAAAATAAGATGAGATTTTAGTACAGATTTATTAATCATGAAAAAAAGCAAAATTTTCTATATTTTATGGTTAAACCTACACTATTATAACATATTTAGTATTAGTAATTTAAATTTTTAAAAAACTAAGAAAATTATTTTAGGTCTTTCAACATTAGAGACCCAACAACGTATTGCTATAAACAGATAACTATAAATGCACATTATTACAGTCTGCATAGCATAATAATATGTCAGAACTTCTCATTAAAGTAATAAGTGTCATGTCAATATTACCAAATATTTGAATTTTCATAAATTTAAGGGAGTGACTTTAAAAAAAAAATCTAATAGTTTGAATTGTGAAATAAATTTAAGATTTTAGGAAAGTAATAAAATAATATATGTTAATCAATCAAATTGTAACAATTTGTCCTAATATTACTAAAAATTCAGTTTCTAGAAATTTTAAGAGAGTGACTTTACAAAATATATAATAAGAATTAAAGTCCATCTATATACTATATACAATTCTATTAGTGAAAGGTTTTAGCTAATCAATCAAATTGCAACATGTGGTATTTTGATATTTTAAAAAACAAACATTCAGTAAAAATTGGATTAGGATTTTATGCTTAGATTAATACTATAATGAGATATATAATATGATTATTCAAAATTTTTAAAAAGTTCACCTAACAACTAATTGTTATAATATATAGTATAAATGGATTCGTCCTTCTAAAAAAATAAAGGGATTTGAATAGAAAATTTCACAATTTTGAATTCAATGAAGAACTTCCTAAATTATAAAAGAAGAACCTATGCAAATTTAAAAATAAGAATACTAATATTTTGAATTTTATATGAAGCTATGGCTTTTTGACTTGCTATCTTTGCTGGTGGTTGGAGGGGTTGAGCGAGTTATTTTTGAAGGTGATGCACAACAAATTGTGGAGATGATTAAACATAAGAAGTGAAGTAGTTGTCAAATGGTAGTGATAATTGATGATATTCTTAAAATAACAGAGAGCTCTAGCAATCGTCATTTTCTTGAATAGGCTATTCATTTTCACAACACTACAAGAAAAGAGGGCATTTGCGACGAAGTATTTGCGACGGCTACTTTTGCCGTCGCAAATGCTCTATTATTTGTGACGGCAATGTTCCCGACACAAAAAATACTATTTGCGACAGAACTATTTGCGACGGCAATTTTACCGTCGTAAAAAAGGTATAAAACGACATCGTTTGGTTTAGTTAAATCCGACACCTTTTATGCGACGATGTATTTGCGACGGGGTGAAGCCGTCACAAATAGTATTAAATGAAACGACATAGTTTCATTTCCAAAATTATTTCCCCCCTTTTTATTCTTCTCTTTCCCTCTAACAAGCCTAAAATCAACTTAGCCAAAAAAAGCCCTTTCTCTCACTTCAACAAAGCCCTAGGAAGCATATTTGAGAGAACCAGCCGCCACCCCCATCCTTCTCCTCCTCCTCCTCCTCCTCCTCCTCCTCTACCGCCGCCGCCTTCAGCAACACCTCCAGCTGCCGTGGCCCCAGCTGTTCTCCTTCATATCTGCTGCTTCTGCTGCCGCCGCTGCTGCTACCTTCTCCTCCTTCTCCTCTGTCGTCGCCGTTCTCCTCCACAGCCGCCGCCGCCTCCAGCAGCACCTCCAGCTGCCGTTCCCCCTACCGTTCTCCTCCATAGCTGATGCCGCTGCTGCTTCTACCGCCGCCGCTGCTGCTGCCTCCGCCTCCTCCTTCAAGGGGTAACTGTTCTATTCCCTGTAAGTCTCTCAGCTTTGTTTTTGCGGCCGCTGTGATTTTCCAGGCTAGATGTATATGCTGGAATCATTGACCCCACTTTAATGACCAAGGGTAAATACTTCCCACTGTTATAATGAAAAAGAATCACCAACTCTGCATGAGGCTATGTTAGTGCTTCAACCTGACATTGTTTGTACCATTTTCAAGTTTATAATTTCTGGACTTGTTGATGCAGGAGACCGTAGCTTCAGTACATAAAGCCACCAAATTGTATGCCTCGCCAATTCCTTTTTTCGTCATTGATCTCCTTCAATTTTGACATTTTGATCATATCACTAATGGAGAGCATCTACTTTTCTGTTCTTGTTTATTTTATTTAATCTTGCATTTGTCTATCTCAATCTCTCCTTTTATATTTCAACTATCAATAATAATTGTAGGAATGCACATTTAATCACTTAACCAAATCAGCTGTTGGACTCACAAAATAAGAAAAAATTACTGGGGTTGGAGATTTGGAGTTAATTGTATTGAAAGTCAACTTGTATTTGGCATTTGTTCAACCACTAGTGAAGTGTATTAACATAGCAAGAAAAAAAAAAAAAAAAACTTAGGAACAGTTCTTTGAGTATCGGTAGTGGAAATGACCAATTAGAGTGTTGCATCTGCAAGTTAAGCTGACATTTGTAGAGGGCTAAGCTCTGGGGCAATCCCTAGTAGTACCAAATGCTTATCTTTGAATCTTGAATATAATTAAAAAACAGTAAGGTCTTATATATGTATTTTAATGAATAAACTGAAACAGGGCAAAAGTCAACGGCCGCTACATTAATCTTCTTCCAATTCTGTTATTAATTAGCTGGCCAGAATAGATAGAAGTTGAAACCCTACAATCTTGTCACTTGTACTGCTCTTGTTGGCACCATGGCCACCAGTATTGGTGATGGCTGCCATTGCACCTGTAGGCAGCTGCACTAGCACCTGCCAAAACAACCATGCCTCCATCTTTGTTGCCAATGCTTATGAGTAGTAACCTGCAGAAGGCTTGATTTTTTCTCTTGTTGTCGCAAGGTTGTAGAACCAAAATAAAAACTGATGTATTATCACCAACTTAATGTATTATATTATGTAACATATAGTCCTTTAATCAAGAGTTCATGTCACAAGTTGCACCAATATAGATCCATTGACATTCATTTCATGGAAGCTTCTGAGAAAATTGACAGAGTTGTGAATCAAGGAATATTATCTTTTTTGTTTTTTTTTTATCGAAAAGAACATTATCTTTATTAAACTAAACACTGCAACTACAACATTAAGTCTTTTGTTTTAATCGACAAGTTGGAATGTAGATTCTTTTGGATTATGAAAAGGATGACTTTTATTAGCTTATGAGAGCTCGTGAAATTCGTCTGTCTAATGAAAGAATAATGCCAACAAATGCTGAACTTCATAGAGTAATGCCTCTATTCTTGACTTAGTTGACCTTATGAAAGATCAATGCCATGGTTCTCAACCTTTCAGATTTATCATAGACCTAACCCAGAAACAAGTTGGAGAGCGTCTATTGTTAAAATATTATCATAGTGGGACTACATGGTGTGTATATATATTAAATATATTTGTATACAATACCTTCATAGGAAATGGAGGGATCAAGAAATCAAAACAAGGTTCGTTCCTTCAATCTCTTCGCTTTCTGCATCTAAAAACATTTTATTGTTCTACAAACAAAGTTTTCATGATTGTGCTTTGTCTATTTTTTTTTGTTATATGTTGTATCGATTACCTATAGCTTAATACTTATATTCAGATTTTATTTTCAGGTAGCATTGACATATGGGGTTTTTAGTTTGTTTTTGGATTATATAGCTTCCCAAATAGCTTAGCCTTTGTGAAATTTGTGAATGCCTTGCAGGTTTCTAGAAAGAGCAAAAATCATGTACGTGAGAATATCTTTATTTTATTGTAATTGTATTGCATGATGTCGCTTTTAGGCTAATTGGGTTGACATGTTTTATGGGCAAACTTTACCCGTTTCAAATACTATGATCATGCATACAAGTTTTATGAAATGTCATAATTTTTTTCTTTGTTTTGTTTGGTTTTTTTTTCTAGTTCTGTTGTAAGAATAAAATGACAAGACTTTATTTTGCATTTCTATTTAAGCTGGTATTGGACATTTGAATTTTAATGAGCTGTTGGTCCAAGAAATGGATGGAGAACATTACCAGGACTAAAGGGTTTAATGAGCTGCTGGTCCAAGAAGCTAATGTGAAGATTTTCTCCTTGTTGCTGTAACAGTTTTGCTTTTCTGCTATCCTTTGGATGCTATAGGTTTTTTTTTTTTGGATGTTCTTATGGTTTATATTGGTAGCCTTGATGGTTTGCATACCTTTTGTTTGATAATGGGTCGCTACAAGTGCTATCTGTTTATGATGTTCCTATAATAGGAACATTGCACGTCTAATGTTAAGTAACTAATATAAGAGCTTCTTGGGTGTATCCCATTGGATTGGTGTGTTGCAGTTCTAACATGTTATTACTTCAATTTCTCCACGTTTTCAAGTATTTACTTACAACAAGTGTTTTTTCTTTCTTTTTTTTTTTTTTTTCTTTTTTACACTTTTTGTTCTTTTGTAGGCTTGGTAACAAAGGTTGTTGGCATTGATCCTGCTGTAGCATTGAAGGTGAGATCTGAATCCCACTTTACATTAAAGTGGATGAAGCCACATGGGAATTCTGAATTCGATTGTTTATTTAAATGATTTTCTTAAATGAGTAATTTTTACTTTTCCTAGAAGTATTAAAAAAAAATTATGATAAGATGCTTGATCGGACAATTTTCCTTCTTTTCTCTGATACCCACAATTCCTTTTTGACCGTTCTTACATTCTTAGTGCAATGCTATTAAATGTTTGATGAAACTTCCTCAAGAACTTTTTATTTGACATATTCCGTCAAACTCAATACATAGTAAGATTTAGGCACGAGTGACTTGTGGAAATGAACGGCACGGTTGCCGGAGTCCTGATTTGAGAAATATAATAATTTTTTCCTCCATTTTCCTTAGTTTTTTTTTATAGAAAATAACGTGTTTTTGAGTCGTTTAGATACTATAACCCACAAACGAGCTCAGAATTCCGTCAAACTCGACATGTAGTAAGATTTAAGCACAAATAACGTGTGAGAATAAATGGCACGATCGCTGGAGTCCCGGTTTGAGAGATTTAATATTTTTTTCCTCTTTTTTCCTTTGCTTTTTTTAGAAAATAATGTGTTTCGACTCGTTTGGGTACTAAAACCTACATACGAGCTCGGGAGTTCGTCAAAATAGACATGTAGTAAGATTTAGGCATGAGTGACATGTAGGAACGAACGGCACGGTCACTGGAGTCCCGGTTTGAGAGATATAAAAAAAATTTCTCTCTTTTCCTTAGCTTTTTTTAAGAAAATAATGTGTTTTCGAGTCGTTTGGGTACTAAAACTCATAAACGAGCTCGGAATTCCGTCAAACTCGACACGTAGTAAGATTTAGGCAAGAGTGATGTGTGGGAACAAATGGTACAATCGCCGAAGTGCCGGTTTGAGAGATTTAACATTTTTTTCTTGTCTTTTTCTTAGCTTTTTTTATAATATTGAATTTTTCAAGTCGTTTGGGTACTAAAACCTCCAAACAAGCTCGAAACTCCGTTAAACTCTACACGTAATAAGATTTAGATACGAGTGATGTGTGGGAACGAACGGCATAGTCGCCAGAGTCCCGATTTGAGAGATGTAACACTTTTTTATATTTTTTTCTTAACTTTTTTTTAGAATAACTGTTTTTCGAGCCGTTTAGGTACTAAAACCTCCAAACCAACTCGGGACTCTGTCAAACTTGACACTTAGGAAGATTTAGGCACGGCATGGTTGCCAAAGTCCTGGTTTGAGAGATGTAACACTTTTTTTTTTTTCTTAGCTTTTTTTAGAATAACATGTTTTTCGACCCGTTTAAGTATTAAAACCTCCAAACCAACTCGGGACTTTGTCAAACTTGACACTTAGGAATGTTAAGGCACGAGTGACGTGTGGTAAATTACATTTTTATTTCAATAAGCCCATAATTAATGCATATCTATTAATTTTATTTATTGCGTCATTATCATATCTAATATTTTTTTTTTTTTCTTCTTTTCAGGTTATTCATAAAGAATAGATGGATGGTCTTTTTGTATTGGCTTAGGTTGTAATAAACTAAAAACTTTTTTTATTGTATAAATTTTTCATTTAGGTTGTTTTTTTTGTGAGAAGTTATGTATGTACTTTGGTTTTGTTTTAAATTTTGGTGGAAGACAATATTGTTTGTTTGTTTGTTGTTTGGATATATATATATTAAAATGAAATATTAATTTTGTAAGTATTTATTTAAGTATTTTGGTTTTAGTGAATGTTTAAATTTGGTAGTTTTAATCATATTAAATGTTCATTTTATCAGGGTAAATAACAAATTACAAAAATCATTTCTAATATGAACCCAAAATTTTTTTTTTATTTTCAAAAGTATTTGCGACGGCAGGGACCGTCGCAAATATTTCGGCAATTTTAAATAAAATATTTTGAAATAGTATTTGCGACGGCAGCAACCGTCACAAAAGGGGGTCATTTTTAAATTTTATTACATGAAAATTGCATTAGCGACGGCAATATATCCGTCGCAAAAAGGCTTATTTGCGACGGCAAGCTAAACCGTCGCAAATAAATTTGATCCCGTCGTCCACTATTTGCGACGGGAACGTGCCGTCGCAAATAGTCACCATGCCGTCGCATAGCCGTCGCGAAAAGTATTTGCGACCCCACCATTTGTGTCGCCTAAAATGCCGTCGCTCAGCCGTCGCAAATAAGCATTTGCGACGGCATTTTGAGTATTTGCGACGGCATTGAGCCGTCGCAAATAATGCATTTTCTTGTAGTGCAAATAGCGATCCTGGTGTCTATAATAGGGTTACTCATGCTATTCATTTTCACGAATAGCAATCTTGGTGTGTGTAATAGGCTTGCTCATGCTATCTTCATTTTCACTATATTCCTTGTGCCTGTAATAGGGTGACTCATGCTATAGCCAAGCAAGTCCTATGTTTGGAGGTCACTAGAACTTGGTCCTTGATGTTCCCCAGAATTATGTGGATGGCCTTGCTAACTATGTATGTTTTTCTGGTGATCGTGGTATTTTGGTTCTCAAATCAAAAGACTCACTATTTAAATTTATAATTTTAAAAATATCTCTACCACATAATTCTGATTGAGCTAGTTGTTAGTCTTATTTTGATAGCATCAGAGGCCAAAATGATAAAGTGATCGTGCAAACAGCTCTTGGGAATTGTGTGCATAGTTGAGAACCGTGCACACGCTTTTCCAAAGCAGAGCCTAAAAAAAGCCTTTATGAAAGCATTCGAAATTAGGAAGCCTCGATTTTACTATTAGAATCCCGTCCGACCGTCCACTAACCGTGTGCATGGTCAATGTCAACTCCGTTTAATTTTCAACTTACAAATTCAGTTTTGGACTGGGATTGGGGATCTACACTTTTATCTAAACTTTTTGTACATAGATAGAGATAAATATAGTTTTTTAGGAGTAATTTTAGAGGTAGAAACACTTGGATTCTCATTGTAATTTCTTTTCTAGTAATTAAATTCAAGTAGTTTACAAGTTTTCTTTAATTCAATTGGTAATTCCTCTATGGATTCAAATAGCTAGTCTTTATATTGGGTTCAATTGTGAAAATAATCCAAGAATTTCTAAGGTTTCAATGGAGGTAAAACCTAATTTCATTTTTCTATTTTCTTAAATCTCCAATTCTTAGCAATTGAAGTTTAGATTCAAATGAACACTTAGATTATTGATTATGTTTGAAAATTTTAATGCATGATTCTTCAATTGTGTGTTGATTTTATCCAAATTGATAGTATTAATCTATGATTCTCAAATCGATTATAATTCAAACTTCAAATTGTTATTGAATTGAATCTATGATAATCATATCTTAGATTCTATTGAAATTTTGTATTCTTGACTAAATCTTTGAGTTTGCATGCACTAGTCTTGAATTGGGTATGAGAGTTACTTAAATTGATGGTATGAATATATGAATCTGATTGTTTATAAATCTAAATTGATTATCATTGATTTAATTATTTTTATGATTGAAATCCTCTGAATCAAACACTTTTCATTGTTGTGTTTGATTTGTGTTATCAAGCCTTATTAGAGCATTGGGTGAATTGGGTGATTGAAGAATTTGAATCAAATTCGCTTTTATTAATTGTCAAATTAGTTTAAGTGTTTTTGTTTGCATTCAAACAACAATCTCTTGAAATCAAATCACTTTTTATTTTTTCTTTTTTAAAAGTATTCTATCAAATTGTGTGAGTCTTTAGAGTGTTCAGTGTTAACTTTAACCGATAACGTATATTGGGCTCAATTATCAAGAAATTTGATCTCGGTCTTACCAAAATTATACCTCACGATCACTTACTCTTGAGTAAACATCCCAAAGGTTGAGTCAAATATATTTTTCATTAGAATAAACAAAATGTTCCATAATCAATTATAAACAGTCCTTTTCCAAATATATCGAGAATAAGTAACTCGTTTTCCCCCATCCATTTGTTGTTATTGGGCAGGCAAGCAACCTTTCTGATGTGAAAACTTCCAAATATTGATGAAACAAAATACCAATATTGCATGTAGATAATAGAATTAACAGCTATTGAATTTTTTTTTTTTTTTTTTTTTTGTGGAAGCAACATCAACTGGACAGTAGTAATACAGAATTGCCAAAAGTCAACGGAAAAATGACAATAATTGAAAAACACTTGAGAATTTGTACTGCTCCAACTTTAGCATTAGGTATGTATAGGAGAATCTTCCCACTTGAAGATATCCCTACAGGAGAACAAAAAAGAAATTAGAACTTCCTTTTTTTTTTTTTAAACATTAGAGGGGGCAAAGCTTGGGGGAGTGGGTGAGTCAAACTCATAACCACAATATGAGTAGAGCATCACTAGATTCACTACCATTGGACTAGCCTATCTCCTCAAAAGATTAGAGAGAGAGAGAGAGAGAGAGAGCAAACTCATTTGGGAGGAAAAAACGTGTTTCTCCGAAAACAAGTTTTTAGTACAAGTACGAAACTCGTTTAAAAATTTTGGAGAAAGGTTCAGCAAAGGCAGGGAAAACGTTTCCAAAACTCATATGAAACGTTTAAGAAACTATGGGGACACGATTAGGGCACGTTCGGGATACTTGACGAAACTCTTAAGAAACTAAAGGAAAACACAACGGAAATTTAAAATATTCAATTTTATACTTTTTTCCCCTTAAGTTCTTTCTAAAGGTTTCTACTAAATTTCTCAAATACTTCCACCAAGTTTTTTAAAGATCTCTTTTGAGTTTTACGAAAGCTTCTTAATATTATTTCTATTAAGTTTCCCAATTATTTTTCACTTCCTGTTTCCTGTATATTTTTTTATTGTATTTTTCTATTTCCATTTCCTCTAACGTTTCCAATTTTCGCTTCCTATTTTGGTAACTATACTTTAATATACTAAGGGTATATTTGAATATTCAATTTGTAGAGGAAAAAGAAAAAGGAATGAAATGTAGGCAAAGAAATGAAGTAAAATAACTTAAAATTTTCTTTGATTTGGTTGAGTTAGAAAAATGAGAATAAAACGAATAAGCATTAGTAAAAAAATATATTTTCTTGTTTGATTACCCATAAAAAATAATTATGTACCAATGATTTATTTCTTCTCATTTTTTTTCTTAACAAATCCATGATCCAACATAAACATATGGATTTAACCATTCTATTGTAAAGAGTACTAAATACATGCTAATTCATAGATACGTGTTTGATGATGTGATGGAGTGCATGCTACAGTTTGGAAGTATAGGACAATCAATGTATGTTATCTTTTAAAAAACAGATGAAAAAAAAAATAGTGTCAAACCTATTAGGGAAGGAGGAAGGGGGGGCAAATTTTGGGGGAAAAATAAATTTTACTCTTATATTTTCTTAATTCAAGTAACCTGTGCGAGGTATCTTATGAAACTTGAAAGTCCGTATTACGTAAAATTGCGCCTAACCCTTTCACCTAAGTGTTAAATGTATGCAATGCAAACAATCAAACAATAGTAAAATAAGGACACAAGGATTATCGTGAAAACCCAAATTCAAAAAAAAAAAAATCACGTCCAACAAACCAAGTACTAAAATAGAGCATTTTACACAAATACAACTTACAACCAATAACTATTGAACTCCACAATCTCTGTTTGCATTCACACGAACTCTGATTAAAGCCTGCTTGCTTGACTTCTCAAGTTTCTGCTCTCCGTGGCTTGGTTTCAACACCGAATCTGCACAGTGTTCTCCGTCTTCAGAATCTTTGAAAGACAATCTCTAGATGCTCTTTTGTTTTGAATCAAATGGTGAAGATATTCACATATTGATGATCTTAGAAAATCAAACCTTCACCTTCTCTCTCTAGATAACTCTAATGACCAGTTTTGTATGTATTTCACAATCTCTGAGTTTTGACCTTCGAGTATTTCTATTTGTGCTCTTATAGCCCTCCTCAAAACACTAGGAAGATAAGCTAAAACTACTTCTTGATTGGCTTTAGAAAACCAAGCCAAAGAGTCATTTTTGGATGGGAGAGTAATTCAACTTCGAATTGAAACTTACCATATTGCTCAAGCGGATTGTGTATCGCTCGAGCGAACATTGAGCAATGTTTGAGCTGTAGCCACTGGAATTTTTCTTCTTGATGATCCGAAACCATTTGCTCGAGCGATCTTCAAACGAACTTCAAGTGATAGCCACTAGAATTTTTCATCTTGGAAGTCTTGACCAATTCGCTTGAACGGTATCACATTCGCTCGAGCAATGTGTACCCTGTTGAGCTAATTGACATTTTTGAACCTAATTTTACAGGGAATGAATGTTAACATAAAACTCAAACTTGACAAGCACACAAATCACCATTACAAACCTAACAACTTTTTTTTATTTTATCAAAAGTAGACCATCCACGTCTGGACTAGAGTATTTACATGGGGTCAAATACTTGCGGCCAATTCTTACACTTGGCAAAAGTCAAACTTTTAACCTCCCTTCCAAGTGTCTTGACCAACTGAGCTAACTTAGTTAGTTACTCCTATACAACTTCAACATCTCTCTAAAGAATTCAAACTTTTTGAATAGTTTTCTCATTTAATACAAATTCAAATTGAAATACAATGTGGTATATTTTCAACTCTATGAAGATTTCTCTGAGAGTTAAATTTCTTTTTAATAGTTTCCTTTTACATTTTCTTGCCTATCCAATCAATTAGAGAAATTTATATATTTATCCCCATTTGAGGTTACTTATATATGGATTTGGATTCTCTCCATTTCATTGATTGGGGTGTTGACACGTCAGCTAACATAAAAATAAAGGGTTCAGATGAGTTAATTTAAAATTTATTTAAAAATAAATAATTTATTTTTATATATAAGAAAATAAATTTTAATACAAAACG
The DNA here is from genome assembly GCA_033060915.1 of Euryodendron excelsum. NCBI lineage: Eukaryota > Viridiplantae > Streptophyta > Magnoliopsida > Ericales > Pentaphylacaceae > Euryodendron > Euryodendron excelsum. Next base: position 34,413,618 of record CM065393.1, on the reverse strand, counting down.
ACGTAGTTGTAGTAAAATATGTGATAAGATTATATCTAAACCATTGATTATGGAATGGAGAGAATCCAAATCCCTTATATATATACACACAATATCAACAAGCATAAGCGTATAATTTAGAAAAAGAAAGCAACCTAAACAAAAGACGTGGCGAAGAAAAATAATGAAGAGCAACAAGCGAGGAAAAAATAAAAGCACGTTAACTATAGAGTACAATGAATCAATTTATGTTTGTTTTCATTGGCATTTTATAACTCTCGTATATGTTGTCAGTAATTACTTTTAAATCAGAATAATATATACTGGTTGTAATGTAAGTAATCAATAGTCTAGAGAGAGACCAAAGTAAGAGCAAACTAGTAACCTATCCATTTGTATTTTTATCAACCTTTTAATTTGCCCCATCAAAACAACTCTTGGCTCAATTGCTGCTACTTGATGGGTATTCATATTATAACTTAATTTGTAAATATAATATATATCTATACTATTATAAAAAGTAAACACTTGAGGTTTAGTAAAATCTACTTGCTGAAACTTGTCACAAAGGATATAATGGTCATTTTAATCAAACTCAACTAACTTTAAGAGTATAAAATTAGTGGAATAAGTGGAAGTCGTGCGTACACACATTGTATGTGCCACCATTTCTAGTATATATATATATATATATATATATGTCATGAAGATGCTACATATCTAACCAAAAAAGAAGAAGAAGAAGAAGAAGAAGAATGAAAGAGGAGTAAATAAAACAATAGTATTAAAAGAGTTGGTCATCACTAACCTTTTCACTCATTATGTCTCTGATGTTATCTGGAATCCGCATTACTTCAACGGAGCGACAATGTGTGATTCTGATTTTATTGAGCCGTGGTATCACTTCTTCCTCCACGATGAACTCCCTTAGATACTCTAATCGATCAGTTTCTAACAGTTGAAGTTGAGGAAAGTTGTCAGGCCCTCTTCCTCCTCCTCCTCCTCCATTGCAATCCATCATCTTTTCCCCGACGTAGGAGAGAAAATCCAATTTGAGGATCTCGGGAAGTAAACCCCATAGAGAGTTTGGAGATTTATAGAAGCAGCAGCTGCTTCAATTGGATGGCCAAACTTACCCACGTTGGTAAACATCTGAGCTTGCTAATAGTAGAAGGAAGTTCGATCTTACAATATTTCACTTTCAATCGAATGTAACTCAAGTGGCTCAAATTGCCAAATTCACTTGGCAAAGACATTTCACGTCTTCATCTTAATTTCCATTTATGTTCTGTTCAGTTCTATCAAAACTACACAGCATTGCACGCAGCTTGGCAGATTGAGAATCCAAATAAATGTACTCACGGAGACTGCTACCATCAGTAGTAGTGAGCCTACGCACTCGATCTTGTAGCAAAACTATTAACAATGGCTATGTCGTCATTGTGAGAGTTCAAGAATTTAATCTCCTAGCTTACCCACCCTAACACTAAGACTCTGCAGAATATATATCATGCATGAATGCGACAGCTTCTAATCCTTCCGTCAAATCTCCTTCGAGCCACTTGAATCAAGTTCCTAGCTACCAACACTAAGTTGAGGATATCCTTGTTCTTTTTATAATAGTACGTATATAGTATCTCCAAGTTACCACTTAGACAAAGTAACAAATGGCACTAATCTAAATGAACTAAGAAATGCACATCCTCTCGTGGTATTGAGATTGGCTTACTTTATGTGAAAATCTGCAAAAGGTTGGATTCTGGCCAGTTGATTGCATTTGAATTGGTGAAAATTCGGTTAAATAAATTGAATTTGGAATAGTCGGCTAAATTTATAATAAAAAAATTCCGGATATAAAATTCAAAAAAATATGGATTTTTTAATATCCTTATTGATTCGGTTGAAAATTCAAACGAATTCTAAGATTCAGTTGACAATCGGCGAATTTTGATTCTTCAAATTCGCATCTGTGTTCTGGACAACATGGAAAGCAAGGAATTGAATTTATGACTGCTAATGCTAAGGGTGCCACTCTTCCAATAGAGCCCGTCAATTAGTAATTCAGTGTTGAAAAAATGGAAACTACCATATTTTGCTATTATTTCAGTAGTAGTTTAAGAAGCTATGGCGCTTTGACTTGCTATCTCTACTGGTGATTGGGGGGTTGAGAGAGTTATTTTTTAAGGTGATGCACAACAAATTGTGAAGATGATTAAACAGAAGAACTCCAGCAGTTGACAATTGGCAATGATAATTCATGATATTCTTAGTGTAAGCACTCCATTTTTACCCGCTCGACAATTTTCGGCTCAACTGAACTCACATTCAAACCGATACAGGCACATTCAAGCTCCAATCAATTTTTCAGACTCAATCCAATTAATCAACCGCTTCGCGGGCTCACCAAGCCCAAAAGAGGCAAAATACCCTTGGGGCATTGCTTGGTTCAATTTTAGTTTGCACATCTTTGACAAGACGGTAAGTCCATTTTCAACCTTAATTCCAGTTCCAATTCCAGTCTAGACTAGTTAAACTCAATCCGACACGTCTTTCGAAAAAATTAATCAATCAGACGGTAAGTCCATTTAGCATGACACGTTTACCAAGAAAGCACAAAACTCCTCGGAATGATAAGTCCCTTCACACCCGTCGACCGGGACGGAACCCAAGTCCATTAGATGATAGAGCTGTTCACTTTTGGCATCGGCCGTGAGGCAGTAAGACTATCCAGCAGCTTCCCAAGATTAGGTAGTCTCCAGAATGAACGGACACTGTCAGAGTGACGGAAGCACTCACAAAACATCGCAACAGTTAGAGTGACGAAAACACTCGCAAATAAGTCGACATCGGAAATGCCAACAAACCCCTTATGTCAAGGGACTGAACACGCCTCTTGGCCACAACATGTTTACCGAATGGGATACCTTTGAAAACCAACTCATCATTGTCAAAGTGACGAAAATACTCAAAACTCAAGCTAACACCAGTGCCTGCTAGCCAATTTTGGTAAAAAAATAACCAAAAATACACTTGGGCCCACTGGCGCACTTCTCGAGAAAGTACCTAAGACCTCAGAGTAGTAGGTCCACCCTTCCAAGATTGTCCTAAAGATAATCTAGCATGTTCTAGTGTCTTTCAGTCGCTTTCGGATCAATTTCGAGAGCATTCGGTCAAAATGATCATTTTACCTATAGGCATCCAATCACCTCTGGGAACCACACCGGCTCTGGGTATCAAATAGGTTACCTTTCGAGATGCTTTTAACAAGTATTCCTAATCTTTCAGTATCTTTCCAGACCATTCCAAGTCCATTTTGGTAAACCCAATACGAAATGACCATTTTGCCTCTATTGGGCTGATCGTTTTTTTCAATCATACCAGTTTTGGGTATTAAACCAAAAATCTCTCGGAGCACTCTTAATAGTGTTTCCAACCTTCAAGTTTTCTCACGGACTAGTCCGGGTTGATCCTGATATTCCCCAGATCAAATGACCGTTGTGCCCCTAATGGGATGATCACCCTTTTCAATAACTCCTACTTTGATCATCAAGTTAGTTATCTCCATGACACTCTTTTAGGGGTTCCCATCCATTTCCGGACGAGCCTGGTTACTCAGAACCTTCCTAATCATTCTCGGACTTTTTAAAGTCACTCGTAGTGAAGTCAAGTAAAAAATTACATGGTAGTCAATAAGACAGGTGCCCAAATCTTCTACCTTGTGTCCTAAGTGTCAAGATCTATTTCTTGCAACTTTAAAATCTTTTTTAAGAGGCTGGCGCTACTGCAACATATGCCAAGGCCAAATTTTGGTTGCCTATAAATACAGGCCACCCCCTACGAATTCCAAATTCAAAAAATTGCTTTAGAAACTCTACCTCTCTAAAAATAAACTTTAAGTTGTCCAAAAACCCTAATTCTCTCAAGCCTCCTTTAAGCCTTAGTCTCCATACAATCCATACACTCAAACCTTAGCTTCTAAGCATCCTTTGAAGATCAAGTGCTTCCCTATTGAATCTTTCGAAGTGTTTATCAAGTACAAGTTCAAAGGGTCCATTGAAGAAGTAAAACAAAGAATAAGACAAGTCAGAGTGAAGTCCACCCTCAAAACATCAAAACAATAAAAAGACAAGGTAGGGTTCTATTTACTTTTATATAATCTCTCTCTCTCTCTCTCTCTCTCTCTCTCTCTCTCTCTCTCTCTCTCTCTCTCCTAACCCACTTGGATTTTTTTCTATGTTAACCTCCATCTTCTACCCCTCTTATTGCATGCTTGAAATAAGGTGCTTAGGAAGGCATTGAGGAAATTACTGTGATGGGAATTTTCTTTGAATTCAACCTAAGATGGTGTGAGTTTGGCCCATTTGGTTATGTGGTGAAGCCTAACCATGTATATTTATGTCCCTATTGCATTGTTACTATCATAATCATGCATTCAAAGGTATTTTCAAACTTGTATTAAAGGTTACTTTCAAAACTTGTATTCAAAACTTTTCTTTCAAAATTGTTTTCAAAATTACAACCCTAAGATGATTCTAACCATTCCATGGTTAGAGTTGTTTTATGAAAGTGTTATATTCAATATGATCATTAAGGTTCAAATTTGGGTTCAAACTCTAAATTATTTTTTAAGAAACTACAATTCTAAAGTGATTCTAGTCATTCTATGGTTATGGTTACTTTAGGAAAGTGTAATATTTAAAGAAACTTTACAAAGTCCAAATTAGGGTTTCATGCCCTAAATATGATTTTTAAAACTTTGTTTTTCACATCTTTCTAAAATGGATGTTATCTTAAAGTCTAAGTCAAAACCTTAGGAATTAAGCTTTTTAGGAAACCCTATACTTGACCTAGTCAACATCCTTGCATTCATGACATTCTTTGCATCAAACTATTTTCAAAAGTCGTATCATGTTTTCAAAATTGTATAATTCACTTGAGTTATTTTCAAACAAAATCATAGTTTTCCTAAAATAATGCATTCCAAGAAATCATGAGATTTCTAAAACTAAATCATTCCCTTTTTCAAATCAAAATCCAATCTTCCATTTTGAAAATAAAATAAAATCATCTATTTTTAGAAATAAAATCAAGTCTTCTAATTTAGAAAACCCAATCAAATATCCTATTTTTAGAAATAAAATCTAATCTTCTGTTTAGGAAATAGAAATTAAATATTTCCTAATTTTAATATTTTCAAAAGCAAAATTTTCATTGTTCAATTGAAATCCAATCTTTCCAATTCAAATGCATTGCATAAACCTTAGGTCCTAGGATTGCTTAAATCCCAAGCTACCTCAAACTTAAGTCAAACCTTTTCAAACTCAATCTTCCAAATTCAATTCTTCTTAAATCAAATCAAATCTTTTTAAATTCTAACTTTTTAAATTTCAAATTCAAACCTTTCATAAATCAAATTTTTCCAAAATCAAGTCTTTTCTAATTTGAAGCTTTCTTAATTTGAAACTTTTCTAAAATTAAAATTTTTAAATCAAACTTTACAAGTGCATGTTTAAACCTTAGGTAATCTAAACCCTAGGATATCGAAGCCCTAGTTCAACCCCCTAACCCTAAATTAGGAAAGCTTCAACTCTCTTCTAAATTAAGATGGTTTTCAAATCCTAATTCAAGTTAAGATGATTTTAAAGTACAATTCAAACTTTTCAAAATAAGTCCAAGTTCTACTTCAAAGTCAATTTCAAATCAAAATTCAATTTTCAATATTCTAATCAAAGTTGAAATCGAACTTTTTTAAGTCAAACTTTTCAAAGGTTACAAGGTGTCTTTTAAATCAAACAAAACCCCAAAGTGTCTATTTTCAATGGTACCCCAAGTCCGAACTACGACTGATCTGATCCCCAACAAAATGATAAGTAGGTAACTCTTATGGATTGGATCACAACCTTTTTCAAAACTCCAATTCCCTTTCTCTATTCATTTTCACGAGTAACAATCCTGGTGCCTATAATAGGGTGGCTCATGCTATCTTCATTTTCACAATGTTCCTTGTAAAAATCCTATGTTTTTTGGTTTTTTTTTTTTTGTTTGGGTGTTTCCCCATGGTTTCTTTAGGCTGGATTAATGCTAATAGGTTACAAAGAGTTAAGTCTCTAGTACCAGGACCAACAAATTTGGGTGAGTAAATTAACTAGTATCTTGGTTGGGATGTCCTATAGTGACCTAATTTGGCTAATGAATTGCTTCAAGTAATCTTTATACTTCCACATATAGTTTCATGCACTTAGCTTGAAAGAAAAAATTATTACAGGTGACCGTCACACCCATGTGGGATTTACTGTGCTTTCTATATTTGTAAAAACATGCCAAACCTACCATAACTGCTAAAATCATAATGACGGTCACAAGGAATAATTTCTCAAGTAAGAGGTCACAAGAGCACCAAAACTCCCTCCTGTACTGAGACAGTTCTCATGTTTTTTCAATATGCTAACTGTCTCGTGATTTTTCTATTTTCAAACCAAAACACCCACTATTTTAACAAACAATTTTAAAAATCGTTACCACATCATTATAATTGAGCTTCCTAAAAAATGTATATAAGAATATAATTTTCATTAGAATAAACAAAATTGTCCATAAGCATTTGTAGACGGTCTTTTTCCACATAGATCTAGAAGCAGTAACTCATTTTCCTCCATCCATATGTTGTCATTGGGCATGCAAGCAACCTTTCGAAGCTGAATATAGCAGGCCTCTCTCTCTCTCTCTCTCTCTCTCTCTCTCTCTCAAGAGAGACTGCTTCAATAATCTAATGGTATATTTGGATATTAAATTTGTAGAGGAAAAAGAAAAATTTAGGCAAAGAAATGAAGTCAATTAAGTTAAAGTTTTCTTTTATTTGGTTGAGTTGATAAAATAATAATAAAGCAAATAAGTATTAGTCAAAAAAATCTATTTTCTAGTTTGGTTACCCATCTAAAAAAATAATTATGTATAAGTAATTTTATTTCCCTTTCATTTTTTTCTTAACAAATTCATGATCCAACATAAATATACAGATTTAAGCATTATAGTGTAAAGACAAGTTAATTGCGAGGTACGTGTTTAATGATGTGATATCTATTGGATGCTACTGTTTGGTTTGGAAGTACAGGACCATCAATGTATTTTATCTTTCAAAAAATAGATAATAAAAAAAACATTCATGCGTGGGTGTGTGTGTGTGTGTGTGTGTTTTGGGGGGGGGGGGGGGGTGTGGTGTGTGTTGGGGTTTGAGGGGTTTCAAGAAGGGGCATAATAACAAAAAGCATTTCGAGAAATTTGTTTATTAATCCCCATTTGAGGTTACTTGTATTTATAATATCAAAAAGCATATAATCCCTATTTCATTGGCTATTTTATAACTCCCGTATTTGTTGTCAGTAATTACTTACAAATCAAAATAGTATATACGGGTCATAATGTTACTAATCGATAATCCACAGAGAGAAAACAAACTCAAAGCAAACTGGTAACCTTTCCATTTGTAAATTTATCAACTGTTTAGTTTGCCCCTCAAATGAAATCTTGGCTTCACCGCTGCTACTTGATTGGTATTCATATTACAACTTGAGTTAGAAATATACGTTATATAAGATGCTACATATCTAACCAAAAAAAAAAAAAGTATGAAAGAGGAGGAATTAAAACAATAGTTAAAACTTAACAGAGTTGGTCACTAACCATTATGTTTTTTTTGTCCTGTTTGGAATCCTCACCACTTCAATACTGGCGCAATATTTGATTCTGAACTTGTTGAGCCGTGGCATCACTTCTTCCTCCACTATGAACCCCCTTAAATCAGGTAAGTAAAAAATTTCTAACATTTGAAGTTGTAGAAAGTTGTCACGCCCTCCTCCATTGCAAACCATCATCTTTTCCCCCACGTAGGAAAAATCATCCGATTTGAGGATCTTTAATTTAGGTAGTTTCTTCATAGTCTCCATTGGGTCTTCTTTAAAACAAGTGTTCACGAGGGTGAGCTTGGTGAAGTTTGGAGGCAGTTGATCATGTTCTGGCAACTTCACCATGGATACTCCTTCCAAATGTAGCCTACAAAGATTCTCATAGCGACACAGATTCAGTTCCGCGATATTATATCGTGGATATATGCAAGGAATGTGATTACCCAATCGCACTATCTCTAGCTTATTACTGTTGGGTACTGTGGTGGTTGCAGCAGGATCCAACAACACCTTCACGTTTGACAAGTTATCATCCTGAAACCAGATCCTTAGTTTTCTCAAATTGGTAAATTTAGGAAACCAGAAGAAGTTCACCCCATTGAGAGATTGGAGATTTATAGAAAAAGCTTCAATTGAATTTTTGGACTCACCCACGTTGGGCTGTAGCCTCCCTAAAACATATTCAATTACACCTCTGCCAGATAGCAGAAGGTGTCTTAATTGCTTCATCTTCAAAATACAATCGGGAATGATGAGCTCAGCTTCGCATTGTCGAGGATCCAATGTCATTAAACTTGTGAGGTTGCTAATTGTAGAAGGAAGTTTGACACGACCAGTTTGCACTTTTAATCGAACGTAATTCAAGTAGTTCAAATTGCCAAATTCAATTGGGAAAGAAATTTCAAGATACCAACACTCTAGACATAGCACTCGAATAAATCTCAAACCCCCAAGAAAATTCACATCTTCATCTTTCCATTGATGTCGAGTTCCATCAAAACATGGCATTGTACGAAGCTTGGCGGATTTAGAATCACTCGGCAAATAAATGTACTCACGGAGACCTCTACCATCCGTAGTGAGCCTACGCACTCTTGTAGCAGAACTATTAACAATGGCTATGTCGTCGTCATTGTGAGTGTTAAAGAATTTAATCTCCTTAGCCACCCTAACGCAAAGACTGTTCAGGATATCATGAATGCGACAACTTTTAATCCTTCCGCCAAATCCCCTTCGAGCCACTTGAATCAAGTTCCTAGCAACCAAGTGATTTAAGTAATTCTCCCCCACTTCATCAATCTCTCGCATTACTCCACCACCTTGTCATTGAATAAATCCCTCAGCCGCCCAAATATTAATCAAGTCGAATGCAGGAATTTCATAGTCCTCCGGAAAAAATCCAAAATAGAGAAAGCATGGTTTCAATTGTGTGGGTAAATCTTTGTAGCTCAAAGCAAAGATCTTTGAGCATTGGTCTTCCTCTTGACCCATGCTCTCTAATACCCACTTCCACGCAGGTTGGTTCTTTCTCTCAGTAACAACATACCTGCTGTTAATACAATTGCGAGTGGCACACCACCGCATCTTTTCAAAGTCTGCTTGCTGATATTCTCCAATTCTGAAGGGAGAGTGTCACCTGTTTCTTTCATTTCCTCTAAAATTTTAGGCGCCCCAAGCGTTTTGAAAAAGGCGTTTCTACTGTTTTCTGGGTCTAAAGGTTGTAATTCATATAGGGAGCTTTGTCCCCTACATGTACACCTACGCCCTTGTTCCGACAAGTAAGAATTATCCTGCTACTACTCTCAGAATTGTTAGGAATTCCGTTGTTAAAACCATAATCCCATGGTTCGTTTTGCCATAAATCATCAATGACAATTACGTACCTTTTTTGGAGTAAGAAGGAATACAAATTGGCCTCGACGTTGTGCTCGCATTTCTCTTTCTCCAATCCCACTTGCCTTGCTAGACAAGCGGGAAGCTTCTTGGATGATTAGATTACTGGCTATCCCAACTGCTTTCTGAATAACTCCGCCTGAAGAACGACGTCCGCCATCAGAGGAAGAAGTGAAAAGACAAAAAAAAAAAACAATCAAGGGAACAAACCTTCAATCACATATTATTAAGCTATAACGAGTATCTCTCAAGACTTTGATTCGCCATAGCAGATCTATTCGTCACCGGAATCAATCTCATCATTTCAAGACGGGTTCCGAGTCTGGTGAAAAAGACAAGTAAGAAACTCTTAGACGCGTTTTCTGTTGATGCTTCGTAATTAATTAATTAATCTAGAAGTTTCTCATGCTTTGGTTTTGCTTTGGGATTATTTGCATTTTCGCTTTAGCTTTGGAGGATCGTGCCTAAGACTGCTTTATCTCCTCTTCCCAGAATCCCACTACTGTTACATTTGGATCGAGGATTTATTGAGAGAGGGAAAAAAAAGCATAATAAAGAAAATGACCCTCTCTCTCTATCTCTCTCTCTCTCTCTTCCTCTCTTTCTCTCATGTTGCTTTTCTTTTTCCTCAATAATTTCAATGACCAAGTAAAACAAAACGAATTTGTCCGGAAAGAACTTCGAATAATTCGTATTGTCATTTAAGTGGTATTGGTTAAATTATTGATTGTATCAAACAAGGAAACTGGCAGAGACGAAGAAGGCCAGGCGTCACCTAATTACCGTTACGTTAGCCTTATAACAGGTGAATTTGGACTGACGTGACAGTTGTTTGACCGTTCACTGCACCTGCCCACCCGTCATCAAACAAATAAACAATGTGAGTTTCTTTGTGAAATACAGCTCGGTTCCCTTAATTAATTTTGTTTAGTGGAGTACGCAATCACATTGTCTGCCACTAGCCTTTTCAAGTTTGCTATTTCACGCTTGGAGTTTCTGGTCTCATATTACAAAATGTTAGTGGATTAGTTTAGAAATGATAATCACGCGCACACATGAGACTAGAGCTCATGCCAAGTATAAAATCTCAAGTTTAATCTTCTTTTTGTGTCGTTTGAAACTAATCATCATTTATATAATTTATGAAATTTATATGGCTCATGCAAACAATGACCTTGTATAAGCTCAATTATGAGGGTCGTTAACGGGCTGGACCGGACCTCATTGACTTTAATCGGTCAATGGGTCGGGTTGAGCTGAGCTGGGTTTGGGCCAAAAAAGGAGGCTCAAGTTTTGCCCACGGGCCTAGGGGAGAAGGGTCTATAGGCCTGGACTGGGCTAAGTTTATGGGCTTTTGGGTTGAACCTGGGCTTGTGGGCCTTTGCTTTCTACTACATTCAAAGGACCAAAGATCAAGAGGAAAAAAATGCTTTGTTTATAAAAATTAATACATAATTACATCAAATCATCCACAAATGTTGATTTTTTGCATGTAAACAATTAAAGTTACGGAGAGGGACTGGTCATTACAATATAAGCATATTTCAACTAGGTTGGCACATAACATCTGTCAATTATTTGCAATTCTCTCCTAAAAAATTAATAGTTACTAATTTCATGAGATGATAACAAAAAGTAATACATAAAATAAAAAATTATTTGTCACTGTTCTTCATCAGGTGAATTATTCTCAATCCATAATGATCTTGATAATGATAAGTTTTTCATTTTTACTTCAAGTTTTGTTACATACTCTTCTTCTTGTTTTCTAAGATTGGCCAATGACCAATCTTTCAAGTAAATTAGTGCTTCAAGCAAATTAGGCCAAAAGTTCAAAACAATGACTTGTTTGAATTTTCTCAAACTTTTTGAGCCCTTTGGGGTGGGCCAAGGGCCGGGTTTTTGGGCTGGCCCATGGGCCACCCATGGATATAAAATCAAACCCAAGCCTAGCCCATAGTATTATGTGCTTGGGCCTGGCTTGGCCCATCTGGGCTCGAGTCGGGCCGGGCTTGGCTGGGCCATGAGCTTTTTGATGAGGCTTAAGCTCAAAAGGGTAGTTTGTGAAAAACTTTGACAACGTGTAGCAAAAAGAAAGGGAGGGAAGATAGGTAAACAAAATTTAGCAAAGAAACTAATTTTTTTTTATTTGGTTTGGATTAAGAAAATGAGAAAAAAATGATACTTCAAATTTCAACTGCTTTATATTAATAGTTATCAAAATTTCTACACAATTCGGGGGTTAACAAACGATTTCTTTATAAGAACTCTTGCTTCCAATGGAAACGATGAATTCATGTCCTTCCTGAAAGCTGGTCATTGACAGAGAATCCAAATTGCTCGGTGAATCCAAGTTGTTCTCGCAGAGGATTTGTCATTATAGTGCAGTAAATCATTATGAGTACTGCGCTAATTGAAGGCTGGCCAGAATTGAAACTGGACCCCAACGTTCCTATTGCAAGGATGCTTGATGAAATCAATTTTTGGGATAGAGATTTATTCCAAGGAAAATACTATTACCACATCAGCTGAAGCCTCACTCAAAGCTGCGATTGTGGGTAGAAGTGCTTTTTATTCTAATGCCCGGATTGTAAGAATTTGTATTTCCTATGTATATGGCAGCACGTCATTTTATCATTTGTATATGTTTTTATTTGTTATTTGCATGGCCTTTTGCGGATCAAATCATCCATTGATGTTGCCAGGAATCTAGAGGACCAAAAGTGGATTAACAGTACAATTTTAAAATTTACAACTTGGTGTGCGGCCTTGTACATAAGGTAGTAAAAATTCCTCCAACCTTAGCTGAGGATATCCTTGTTCTTTCTAAATAATACATAATGACTCCAAGTTACCGCTTAAAAAAAATAAAAATAAGCAAATGACTCCAATCTAAATGGAATAAGCAATGCACATCGTCTCATGGTTTTGAGATTTTCTTACGTTATGTGAAAATCTGCGAAAAAAAGAGGTTAAATTCAAGGAAATTGATTGAATTTGAATCGGTGAAGCTCCGTCTACAAAAATTGACAAAAAATTTGGAATAAGTGAAATTTGAAAAACCCGGATATACAATTCAAGAAAATATGGATTTCATTATCTTTATTAATTCGGTTGAATTACAAAGATCCAGTTGACAATCGGCAAATTTTGATTCTTCAAATTTGCGTCTGCGAGAGCTGGAGAATATCGAAAGCAAGGAATGACTGGATTTTCAACTCAAGAAGGAAGAGGCTGACTCTATCATTGCTAAGACAATTGGTGACCATATTGAATTCATTATTGGTGGTTGGAGCGGTTGAGAGAGTTATTTTTGGAGATGCACAAGAAATTGTGCGGATGATTAAACAAAATAAGTTCAGTAGTTGTCAACTGGCAGTGATAATACATGATATTCTTAGAATGACAGATAGCTCTAGCAATAGCTCTAGCTATCTTCATTTTCCCTATTAGCATGGCTTATGCTATTCATTTTCACAAATAGCATTCCCCAGGCTCATGCTATTTTTCACTATTTTTCTTGTGTCTGTAATAGAGTAGCTCATGCTATAGCCAAGCAAGCTCTATATTTGGAGGTTCTTACAAGTTGGCCCAAGGCTTTTCCTAACTGGTTGTTTAGTAAGGCTCGTCTCCATTGTATGTCTGATGATCATTGATTTTTGCAATAAAATTTGTCATTGGAAAAAATAAATAAATTCAAGCATAAAATTAAAAAAGGGGGAAAATTCAGATATAGACTAGTCCATCGAATTAAATGAAAACTCATAGTTTAAAAACCGTGCATCTTATTAAGCACAATGTTTTTTTTTTTCTTCTTTTTTCCCATGGTTTCTTTAGGCTGGGAATGCTAATAGGTTACAAAGAGTTAAAGAGTCTCTAGTACCACGACCAAGAAATTTCGTTAAGTAAATTAACTAGCATCTTGGTTGAGATGTCCTCTAGTGACCTAATTTGGCTATTGAATGGCTCCAAGGAATCTTTATACTTTCATAGTTTCATGCACTTAGTTTGAGAGGGAAAATTATCATATGTGACCATCATCTATTATGATTTGTGCATTTGTA